>CAUJRU010000024.1:2503092-3703092 GCA_963277665.1 Viscum album
GTCGGGGGGGTGTCCAGGGGGTGGGGGGCTGTCCAAGGGGTGGGGGGTGTCCAAGGGGTGGGGGGGTGTCCAAGGGATATGGGAGGGGTGTCCAAGGGGTGTTCGGGGGGTGTAAATGAGGGTGGGGGGGCTGTCGAAGGGGTGGGGGGGTGTCCAAGGGGTGGGGGGTGTCCAAGGGATATGGGAGGGGTGTCCAAGGTGTGTTTGGGGCTGTCCAAGGAGTCGGTTGGGTGTAAATGAGGGTGGGGGTGTCCAAGTGGCGGGGGGGTGTCCAAGGGATATAGGAGGGGTGTTTGGGGCTGTCCAAGGGGATGGGGGGTTTCCAAGGGGTAGGGGGGTGTCCAGGGGGTGGGGGGCTGTCCAAGGGGTGGGGGGTGTCCAAGGGGTGGGGGGGTGTCCAAGGGATATGGGAGGGGTGTCCAAGGGGTGTTCGGGGGGTGTAAATGAGGGTGGGGGGGCTGTAGAAGGGGTGGGGGGTGTCCAAGGGGTGGGGGGGTGTCCAAGGGATATGGGAGTGGTGTCCAAGGTGTCTGGGAGTTCTGTCCAAGGGGCCGGTTGGGTGTAAATGAGGGTGGGGGGGCTGTCCAAGGGGTGGGGGGGTGTGCAAGGGGTGGGGGGTGTCCAAGGGATATGGGAGGGGTGTCCAAGGGGTCTGGGAGGGCTGTCAAGGTGTGGGGGGGGTGTCCAATGGGTGTTTGAGGCTGTACTAGGGGTCTTGGGAGTGTAAATGAGGGTGGGGGGGCTGTCCAAGGGGTGGGGGGTGTCCAAGGGGTGGAGGGTGTCCAAGGGATATGGGAGGGGTTTCCAATGGGTGTTTGAGGCTGTACTAGGGGTCGTGGGGGTGTAAATGAGGGTGGGGGGCTGTCCAAGGGGTGGGGGGTGTCCAAGGGTTGTGGTGGGGCTCCAATTTGGTGGGGGAGGGCTGGCCAGGTTGTTAGGTGGGTATAGATGAGGGTGGGGTTCAGTTGGGGCTTGGGGGAGGGCTGGCATTGTTATTTTTGTTTGGTTTCTGGTTGCTTTTTGGTGAGAGCAGTGCAATTATTTAAAAAAAAATTTCTTTCACGTCGGTTATTTTATAACCGACGTGGTAAATAAATCGCCAGGGGTTTATCACGTCGGGTTTTTCTAAAACCGACGTGATAAACCGTTCCCGGGGATTTTATCACGTCGGTTCCTAATATAACCGACGTGCTAAAACGTTTCCCAGGCCTTTTTATCACGTCGGTTTCTTAAATAACCGACGTGATAATAGGCCAGGGGCAGGGTTTATCACGTCGGTTATGTCATAACTGACGTGATAAACGATATCCCAGGCGTTTTATCACGTCGGTTTAGGGAATAACCGACGTGATAAAGCCCCCCCGCGCATATTTATCACGTCGGTTATTATATGAACCGACGTGATAACCACCGTGATGTTAGGGATATTACGTCGGGTTTTAAATAACCGACGTAAAAAACGTTATTTATAACGTCGTCCGTATTAACGTCGCCTAAAAACCGACGTAAATAATAAAAAATAACCGACGTAAAAAATGTTTTCTGCACTAGTGATGTATGTAAAAATGATAGAGGGAATATTTTCTCTAACTCACAAAAAATTAATGGTGTCTCTGCCAACAATTTTTGCACGAGGGATTTGGACAACCTCTTAGCACAAAGATCTCTAAACAAATAGCACAACCGAATAACTGAGACTCTAACATTATTGGACAAGAGATGATGGATTGATATTGGAATCAACTCATGCAAAAGGATGTGATAATCATGAGTCTTCAAAGATTTCAACTTCAACTCTTTTCTGTTGACCCGTTTTGATATATTGCTTGAATAGCCATCAGGAACTTTAATAGTCTCTATCACTTCCAGAAATTGATTTTTTTTAGCAGGATTCATCACATAAGAAGCACATTGAACTTGCCATTTATTTTCACTGATACAGATAGGATGCAATTCTGGTCTGATCCCCCAATCTACCAAGTCGCGCCGAGATCATAAATCATCTTTTGTCTTCCCCTTGACATTTAGAAGAATCGAAAGGAACATTTCACATATATTCTTTTCAATGTGCATTACATCTAAGCAATGACGTAACAAGTTGGTTGACCAATATGACAACTCAAAGAATATACTCTTCTCCTTCCAATTGTAACAGGTATCATTGGAAACATTTTTCCTCTTTCTAGATTTCATTACACTCATCCCAAATGAATAACTGAAATCTTTCAATTCATTAAGCACATCAGTTCCAGACATACGCTGAGGTGGATCATCATTCTCCATGGTATTGTCAAATCTTCGAAGATTGTTTCTATATGGATGGTTCATTGGCAAGAATCGTCGATGTCCCATAAAACTAAAACTATGACGATATTTCAGTCTTCTCGATCGAGTATTCTTCATACAAATAGGACACGACAATTTTCCTTTTGTGCTCCATCCAGACATCATTGCATAAGCAGTAAAATCATTGATAGTCCACATAAGTGCAGCACACATATGAAATATGTCTTTCGAACATGCATCGTATGTGAGCACACCCACATCCCAAAGAAGTTTCAACCCTTTTATTAAAGGTTGCATGTATACATCTATATCATTGCCGGGATCAAAAGGGCCAGATATCAGTATACTCAAGAAAGTGTAAGGCTTTTTCATACACAACCAAGGGGGGGGTTATAAATGTGTATGAAAACCATCCATGTGTTGTGCAAAGTAAGCATCTGCCCAAATGGATTAAAACCGTCACATGAAAGACCCAGTCTCACATTATGCACGTCGGCTGCAAATTCAGGATATCGATCATCAAATCTCTGCCATGAAAATCCATCTGTAGGGTGAACCAACTCTTCATTATTATTTTTTCTCTCGGTGTCATGCCATCGCATTTTTACGGATATTTCATCAGACATGAAAAGGTTCTGTAATCTGGGGATCAATGGAAAGTGCCACATTACTTTTTGTGGCACACGAGATGGTGTTCCATCATCTTTTGGCTTCCATCGGAAGGTTCCTCATTTTATACAATCATTTATTTCAGCAGTTTCCTCCCAAAATAAGCTGCAATCATTCGGGAAAGCATGAATTTTTTTTTGAGAATCCAAGTTCATCAACCGACTTCCATGCCATATAGTGGTTTGAGGGAATATCTGCATCATCTGGAAGTAATTCCTTCAAGAAGGTAAGAATGTAATAAATTGCAGTATTTGAAATCCCATACATAGTTTTCCCATGAAACAATCGGATTAAAAATTCCAACTTTTTCATTTTATCACATTGCCGATATACTGGAGTCGTCACAGCATCATTCAATTTTTTCACCCTATCAACATCATCATTTTCATTGGACGCAACATGTGTGCTAGTATCGAAATCTTGTTGGCTGGACATCCTTTCCTTTTCATGATGTCGAATAAATGGAAACCGATCATATATCAAACTCTCCAATTCAATCCTATCATTTGGATCATCAACATTTTGAGATTCCATTTTCTCTCCATTGTGATACCACACATAATAGTTTTTTTGGAAACCATATTTGGTTATATGATAGCTAACTGCTTCATGGCTCAACCATGGTCTTCCAACACAATTAAAACATGGGCAGTGTATGCGACCACTATCTGAAGCCTTGTCAAATGCAAAATCTAGAAAGCTGTTCAAATTATTTTGAAAATCTGTTGAAATCCGATCACTTTCGTACATCCAACTTCTATCCATTCTATAAAAAAATCGCAATAAGTCATTTCAAAGAAATTCAATAATATTAAAGTTTAATCAAAAAAATATTTACGTAAATAACAATTGTTTACTCTATATAAAAGCATAACTGACACATTACTCTATATGAGAATCATATTAAGAAATACAACAAAATACAGTGTATATAAGAAAATAAGATACAAAATTTCTAATGCCTATATTCAAGGATTGACCAGTAAGATATTGGAAGTGGATCAAGGAATACATAATCCTTAAGGGTCTTGTTGGGAGTATATGAGTTTTATACTTTAACTTCTTCAAGTAGATCAGGATGAGGAGTAGGATGAGGATCATGGGAGTGGCGGGACTGTCCAAGGGGGGTGTGGCGTGTCCAGGGGGTGCGGGGTGTCTAGGTGGTGGTGGGGCCATCCGGGGGGTCGGAGGTGTCTAGGGGGTGGGGGCTGTCTAGGGGGGTCGGGGTGTCCAGGTGTGGGGGCTGTCTGTGGGGGTGATCAGGTTGTCCAAGGGGGTCAGGGTGTATAGGTATATTTATATGAAAATAATACCCCCACAATAATCATTCAGCCCTGTCATTAGTCTAAACCCCTAGAACACATAAAAGAATCTATTATGGACATTTACTAAAATATTTAACACCATACGAATGAAAATACACTCTAAATATAGTTTGAGAGGATATAATGGTGTGTGTGAAAAAAAATTATATTAAATCAATTTAAATGAATATGGAACAAATGAGGGTTTATAATACACTAAGAGTACCTCAAACAATCCAAAACCACTATAGAACCACATATTCAACTTCATGAAACAGGACTTAGAAATCTTACCTATGACTTTACTGATGACCACCTGATTGGAACACTCTATTTATGGTTCTTGAACACAAGGAACAAATAATGTTTGGTCTCTACCAACTCAATCACCCCCTTGTAGATCATAATCTCGTTTCCCCGTATACTAAAATGGTCTCACTGGAAGATACTATTAGTACCAGACCTAAACCATTCAGTCTCCATAAAACAATGATCAAAGAACCATCGGATGTATCTCTCATATAACCACAACTATTTTATCTATGATGTAAAGAAATTCACAAGAATAACTTTTATTCAATAACCTATTGGTATATAATTTGCATCAACAATGGTTCAATTATATGGTTCATTACATTCCAATTTATTAATCACCCATACATGATAAAAATTGAACATTGAATTTAATTTAATTACAACCATCATATTTCATTTAATTCTTAACAAGCATAGAAGCATGGAAATTGGAATCTAATAACTTTAATTACTCCCCAAAACTTTTTAATAAATTTAACATGAAAAATAAAACACTTTGAAATCTAAATAATCACTATGAATTAACATGAGCTTGGAATTCTATTGCACAAGTAAAAACAATCAACGATGGAATATATGAAAAGATTATTAATATAAATTATTGACACAAGATAATAAAGTAACTATGAATGTTAAAACTAAACATGTGATTGAATTTTATAACATATAATAAAAATTTCTTGGTAATGAAACATGAAAGGCACATCAAAAAATTAGACAATCGTCTAATGCAATCTATATAGGCTGGAATATATGCATGGAATTTAATAAAGAACTGAAACATAAATAGCGCTGGAACATAAATTGGGTGGGAATATGAGAATAGAAATTGGTCTCATCCTAAAGAGAAACATATACACATCAAAATCGAAAATAAAAACTGAAAGTTAAAGAAAATAACTCACCTTGGATGGGATGGAGGAAGAGAAACGTAAGAACCTCCAAAATCACCGATAGCTCCCATTTAGGGCTCTGGATCACGAATGGGGGAGAGGACGGGCTACTGCCAATTTGGGGGAAATTTTTACCAACGGTTTTTAAAAACCATTGGTATATACATTCAGCCCAAACCTTTACCAACGGTTCAATGAGAATCGTTGGTAAAAACTCCTCTATACCAACGGTTGTAATGAACCGTTGGTAAAAGTGTTTATAAAACCATCTATACCAACGGTTTCTGAGAACTTTTGGTATAGATGGCTATTCCCAACGGTTTAGTAAACCGTTGGGATATAACTATTGGTAAAACTAGGATTTCCAGTAGTGGCTGGTTCGCGGAATGCTATCATCGTGAACCATCCTCTACAGCCTCCTTGAAGGCTTTTCAAGTCTTTATCCATACAGCTGGTATTTCTATCCAGATTTTATTATTCCAGACTAACCATTTTCCTAGTATTCATAATAAAGGGTGAAAATATGGTTCCCCCTCACCCTACACCTGGGACTACTGTCGAGCCCCTCTCAATTGCCTCAGGGAGACGTTTAGCCATGATTTGCAGAACGGAGAACATCCAAGAGGACCCTAGTCATTCCATCATTCCTGACGATGGAGTCTTGAAAGATTTACTCCCACCTGAGCTCCTGATTACCCATTATCAAATCGTCTTCCGCTTCATGGATTCGGTCTTCAAGACGATGTCCTTATTCCCCCCACTTTCTCAGGTCTTCCTTCTCCTTTCTTGGAAGCATTGTCCAAGTATATTCAGGTGAACCTTACCCAATCGGGGGAGATAGTTTCTGACTCTGACCGAAAGTACACCTTTATTTTGAGAGGCTTTGTTTGGACCCAAGGTGATCATCATGTCCACAACTCTTCTCAGGAAGCTGTTTTTAAGAGTTACCCCTCTATTATCAACCTTTCTCAAATAGATCCCAATGCGGGGTGGATTCCTAGGTGGGATATTTGATCTGGCAGGCTATTTTCAAATGACCGGGCCTGGGATTTCTGGGTCCATCATCACTGCCGAGAGTCTCCCGAATCACTGGAAGCAGTCAATTTATACTCCGTAGTGTGGGTGTCCCAATTTTCTATTTACCCGCCATCAATGGTCCTGCCAGACATACTCAGTCACTAGTGTTCAAGCACTAATACTTTCCACCTTTCCCATGGTGAAGTTGGTATTAGTCTATGGGATATCCATCAATTGGGAGGACTCCCTATTATCGGAAAAATGTAAGATGAATTTCTGCCTGCTCTTGATGCCTGGGATGACGTCGAACAAGTGCCTTTATTGGTGAGTGAACTATTGGTTATGGAAGAGCAATCACTAGGTCATGCCTTGCATGCCCGCTCGCTTATTCCCTATAGCACTTGGATAGGGTTATTTCTAGACACCACTGGTCCTGTAGCAAAGATTAAGCATCCCAGTACTCATCCCTCTCGCCAGTCAAGAACCATTCCAGGTTTATACTGGGTGGTTCTGGAGGCAGGTGATTACCTTTCATGGGGTTACGAGGTGCACCCTGGTGTGTCGCCTATGCTCCAGCTGGCGGGTTTTGTTTTCTATGTTCCTAAGCGGGTGGCTATTCCCTTCTTGGGATATTAATCCTAGAATCAGGGATTGCACTTTGATGATGGCGGCTGAGCTAGCAGAGGGTCGCTTGGTGAATTTAGCGGTGCCCACTTTGGATCGTATCTATGAACTGCTGGGTCACATGCAGAAGGGTGGTTCACCCTTCCATCAGAGTGGACCATGTCAATTTTTATGTGGCTAGGTAGCGGGTCATTGCTACTGTTATGAATATCGTCACAACAAGGTCATCCCACTTCCCACTTTTCAGCCTAACCTTCTTGATATAGTCAGAGTTCGCTTGAAATCCCTCAACTCTGATGAAGTCCTCAAGCTTCTGAGTAACTTCTCCTAGTTTTGTTTCACTCCCTACCCCACCCCTTCTGGCATCTTAGTTGACAACTGTCGGGGGATCCTGGAGGAGCTCTCTTACATGATCTCTCTACGGGATGGATTCCTATCTGCGCGGATCGACAGGGCTTCTATGTGCGAGCTATATGTCCCGTATCGCTTTTCTCGCCAATTCGGGTGCATGCAAGTCCAAGTTTCCCTTCCCCCTCCTCAGGAACGAGGACTACATCCAGCCAAACTTCGTCAATGGTGGCTAATGCTGATGCGGGAGGGAGCTGACGCGAGCATTCCCCTTCCTGTTGTGGGGGCAGCCGCCGGCCTTTCCATGGAGTATGCAAAGGCATGGGAATAATATTATCCTGATGGGATCCTAGGGAAGGACGTCTGGCAGGTTCCCACATCAAGAGGTATTGTGGCTACTGCATCTACCACAACTTCCTCATTAGCTTTAATGGAGGATCGACTAATGGCTCGTCGATCAAAGCGACTCAGAGGACTTTCTTCTCCCAGCCCTAAAGTGGCCGAAGTTCAGACGGGTTCATACTTATTGGACGTGGATGAGGATGAACCTGTGGTTTTGGGTCCCAGCGAGACAATCCCGGATGTTTTTCCAGTCAATACCAGGCTTAGAAAATTTATCCCCAAGCCTGAACCAGGGTTAGAGGCTCCAAACCTTCCAGTTTGAGAACCAACTTCTAGCGAGCACATGCCTGTGCTGGTTGAAATGCCTGATTTCGTTCCTATGCCATCCAGTGAGGATACCAAAGATCCCTGTGTCATGGTGGACCACTGGGTGGTGCGCAGGTGGGACTGGCCTCAGATTTGCGAGATCGTTTCCAAAACTCCTCTAGATGAGATAACAACTAAGACCAAAGCTCTTCGACAGCTCTTCCTGGGCTTGGGGTCGAGTGGCTTCGACTATCGGCAGTCCCATTCTCTTTCTTTCCAAGTTTTCATGGCTCATCATGAATCTTACACTAGCGAATGCAAACTTTCTCAGTTGGCTGTCGCTCATTGCGGGACCTGAGCCCTAGAGGAATCCATGATACAGCTCCATCAGCTGATGGCACAGGAGGAAAACTCTCGAGATCAGGCAGTCGTCCTATCCTCCCAGTTGCATGAATGTGAAGAATGGGCGGTGATGCTGGGGAATCAATTGTCAGCTGTGACCGGTCGTATCGAAGCCACTAGAAAAGGGATCAATGATCTCTAAGAAATAGTGGAGCATACTCATCTGGTGGCTGAGGTTGAATCCAGGGAGAAGGCTGTGTTGGAACGGTCTTGTAATGACCTATGCCGCACGGCTGCCGATCTGGTGGAGAGAGTGAGTCAGGCTCCTTTATGACTATCAAATCCACTCCTGTACTTTCTGTTTTACTTACCCCTCTCCCCCCCTTTTGTGAGGGAGAGAGCCCAGCTTGTGGACGTCCTCCCCCATTCTTTTTCTTTTTGAATGGAATCCAATCTACATCAATTCTTCCTTGCCACAAATTTTGATTGTTATGGCCTAAACTGTGACCCAATGAATTAGAATTGATCATAATTCAGTAAAATAATAAAAGATGAAGGTAGGCTCTAACTTTTTCCTGGACCATCGGATCCAGTGAGCATAGTCTGACTATTGCTGGGGATTTGTAGGAAAACCCCACAAACTTTTTGACTTTTTCTTTTAATGCCCTAATTTTTCCTGGGACCATTTGGTATGGACCCAGCGGGTATAACCTGGCTTTTTCTTAGGTCGCCCTTTTCGAGTTTTCAGCCTAACAGGCTTTGTGCCTCTATTCTATGAGCGGTTTATAGTCCCTCCGTCAAGACTATCATTAATGATATTTTAGGTCGAACAGCTTTGACCGAATATGGTGGGACGAGGGTCCCAATGAGGTTTGATTGACTAAAAGATGCCTGAATACTCTTCAGATGCACATGGGGGGAAACACGTTTAACTTTGAACGGCATACAGGGCATGCCTCAAGGCGTGGGAGCTGCGTTGGTGTATAGAGGTAGGAAGGGCGTTGCCTAAGGAAAACATGCCTTTGGTAGACAAGCCAGGGGTGATCAATATGCAGAGCCGCTGAGGGCATGGGATGCATAGTCATACAAAGGTGTCCTTAAGTCAATGTCTATCCATTTCTGATGGCCAGGGGACTTTATGGAAGTTCGGCTCATGGAAACCACGATGGGTGGCATGAAAAACTATGAAAATCACCATGGGTGGCTCATAAGGGGAGTGTGACATCTGAAAGGGTTTTGGGAACATCCGTACTGATCAGGAGCATGGTCTGGAGACCACTTCCCTACGCATTTAGTTAGCGTAAGGGGTGGTTGAGGCTTGATGCAGTTTAAAGTCATGTAGCTAGGAAATCATTTAAAAATGGAACGACTTCTCCTGCTTCCTAGTAATCTTGTCAAAGACGTTCCACCAAATTCAGTCAGGGTTGTGAAAGAGGTTGGTAAACTGTAGCTCAGAGGGTTTCCGAATCCCGGGACGGACATAGGGGATCAGAGGCCAAGAGGCGTATGGAGGGAAGAATTGCCCAAGGAAACATTCCTTTGGTAGATAGGCCAGGGGTGATCAATATGCAGAGCCGCTGAGGGCATGGTATGCATAGTCATGCAAAGGTGTCCTTTGGTCAATGATTGTATTCCCCCGATAGCCAAGTAACTTCAGGGAAGTTGAGATTTGGAACCACTAGGGGTGGATTAGGAGGGTTTGGCTTTTTTCTGAGTACAGAGTATGGTTTATGATGAGAGGGTGCCTGGATACGAGGAAAACATATAGACCAAACTTCTTGAGAATAGGTGAAGTATTCCCTTCTCACACAAGTGTGAGACGGTGGCTTGTGCCGGTCTGACCCGTGCACTGAAGGACAGAGAAAAGGCTTTGTTACTCACTGAACCCATGACGAGTTTGACCGTGTAGTTTATCGTCATGTGGTTGGGACATATTTTGTGCAGTTTAGCATCATGCAGTAAGGACGAGGGGCATTTTTAAAGGATGTTGTGTAGTTTATCGTCATGTAGCAAGGATGGATTCCGTGCAGTTTAACGTCATGTGGTAAATATGGGGATATTTATAAAGTTTTTTGTGTAGTTTAATGTCATGCAGCGAGGACGGGGGAATTTTGGAAAAGGCTTCTCTTCATCAGAATATAACTAGACTTGAATAACTCAACATGCCCCAGTTGTGGAAGGGGTTTTATTGGTGTAAATCATGGTTCTAGGGCTTCTTGGATCAGGAGAGATGATATGGGGGCTCTGAGGCCGGTAAGCGTATGGGGCTAGGAAGAGTATCGCCTATGGAAATCTTGCCTTTGGTAGACGGGCCAGGGGATATCAATATGCAGAGCCATTGAGGGCATGGTATGAATAGTCATGCAAAGGTGTCCATGGGTCGATAACTTACCACTTCTGATGGCTGGGAATGGTTATGAGGATCTGTAATTATCTGTTCCATGAAGATTGTCATTTGGCATAAGAAATGTCTGGACATGTCAGGGATGTCCGTCCCTAGTTGCTTGTTGAGGTTCAAAGAGCCCCCCCTGTGTTGCTTTTTTTTGTGCGTGGGTGTGTGCCTTCATTCCATGCAGTTTAACGTCATGCGGTAAGGATGAAGTACTCCTAGTTTAAGGTTCATAGAGCTCAGACCATTGGGTGACTATTACTACAGTCACTCGAATGATAACTGGGTCAAAATGCTCTGATATACTCGGAACATGGTGGGGGATGAAGGTCTTAAACTGCAACTTTGAGTTTTCCCGGATCAGGAGGTGTGGTGTGGAGGATCTGAGGCCGGTAAGCGTGCAAAGCTAAGAAGAGTGTCGCCTGAGGAAGCCTTGCCTTTGATGTATGAGCCAGAGGCTATCATTATGCAAAGCCGCTGAGGGAATGGTATGCATATTCGTACAAAGGTGTCCCCGGGTCGATGACTTTCCATTTCTAATGGTCGTGACTGGTTATGAGGATCCGTGATTGCTCATAGTGCAGAGTTCAAAACATGGGGATAATGGAATCTGAGCATATAAGAAACATTTTCACTTCAATTGTCCATTGAGCCAAAGTATCCCAGTCCTATCTTGATGTCCGTTGATGCAGGTCGCTATGTGAACCACCGGCAGACACACAGGCTATCCAGATAGGGATACCCTAGCAGCACCTAGATGTGAAAAGGGGAATGAACTTATAAACCACTAATCCATAAATTTTGGATCAGGAGATGATATACGGGGGCTATGAGGCCGGTAGGCATACGAAGCTAGGAAGAGTACCGCCCCAGGAAATATTTCCTTCGATGGACGAGCTAGGGGATATCATTATGCAGAGCTGCTGAGGCATGGTATGAATAGTCGTACAAAGGTGTTCCCGGGTCGATGACTTTCCAACTCCGATGGCCATGAGTGGTTATGAAGATCCATAATTATCCATGTCGTGGAGTCTGATGTATAGAAATGATGCATCCAAATGTGCAAGGAGTGTCTCCATCTCGTATCACCATGTGTCTTGGGTGGGTCACGATGAAGTCTGTACAGTTTAACATCATGCAGTGAGGACATAGTCCATACAGTTTAACGTCATGCAGTGAGGACAAAGTCCGTGTAGTTTAACGTCATGCAGTGAGGACAAAGTTCACACCCCGTGCAGGTCTGGTCCGTACATGGGGAAAAGGGGTCATTTTTAAATTTTGCTTTTTGTGCAGTTTTAAGTCTTGCGGTAAGGATGGTAAGTACACCCCGTTCCGGTCTGGTTCGCACACGAGGGGGGGAGGGCATTTTTTTATCTTTTATTCAGGGGGCTGGGCCAGGACTGGGACCCCTGGCGTCACTACGTATCCTGTAGGGGCCGGAATCAAGCCGCACGTAGTTCTCTAAAATATGATACACCCCGTGAAGGTCTGGTCCATACACGGGGGAAAGGGGCATTTTTTAATTTTTTTTGGGAGTGGCTGGGCCAGGATAGGGGACCCCGGTGTCGCTATGTATCCTACAAGGGCAGGAATCAAGACATATGTAGTTCTCTAAAATCCGTGCAGTTTAACGTCATGCGGTGAGGACAAGGGGTATTACTAAACTCCATGCAGTTTAACATCATGCGGTGAGTATGTGAATACACCCCGTGCAAGTCTGGTCCATACACGGGGGAAGGAGAATTTTTTTGTTGTTTTTTTTCCTTCTTTTGTTTTGAGGTGGTTGGGCCAGTGTATGAAATTCTAGCCTCACTATATATCCTGTGAGGGAAGGAATCAAGCCTCATGTAGTTCTCTAAAAGAAGTACACCCCGTGTAGGTCTGGTCCGTACACAGGGGAAGAGGGCGTTTTTAAATCATCTTGTCTGTGCAGCTTAATGCCGTGTGGTAAGGACGAAATACTCTTACTTTAAGTTCATAGAGTTTGTACCATTGGGTGCTTGGCAGTTTAACGTCTTGCAGCTCGGATGAAGGGTACGCCCTGTGCAGGTCTGGTCCATACACGGGGGGGGGGGGGGGGGGGGGGTAGGGAGCATTCTTGACTCTTATTATCCATGCATTTTATCGTCGTGCGGTAAGGACTTTGTCCATACAGTTTAACGTCATGTGGTTAGGACAAAGAGTCTCTTAGTCTTTATGCGAAATACTTCTTCAGGAATATCGCATTGGTAGGATCCGTGGTGAATTTCCCATCCCTAGAGATCAGGGAATATGCTCCTTTGGAGTAGACCTTGTGTACAACATATTGTCCCTCCCACTTGGGCTCTAGCTTTGGAGGTTTCCTTCCAGGTATCATTGGGGTCCGATGGACCAATACCAATTCTCCTTCCATGAAATATCGAAGGCAGACCTTTTTGTTGAAGGCTCATGCAATCTGGTTTTGATATACCTCTAGATGGTGCAAAGTGTGCAACCGCTTCTCGTCTAGCTGCTCCAATTCTCCTAGCCACTTTCTTGATTGCTCATCGTTGGACAACTGATCACATATGGCAATGCGGAGTGAGGGTAGTTGGATTTCAATGGGCTGGACCTCCTATTTTTCGTACACCAATGAGTACGGGGTAGCCTGAGTAGTGGTGTGGATTGTGGTTCGATAAGCCCACAATGCATGGAGGAGTTCATCCAGCCATGACTTCTTGTCTTTGTCTAGCATTTTCTGGAGGATGTTCCAAAGGGTCTTGTTTAAGGCTTCTATCTGTCCGTTGGCCACTGCATGGTAGTAGGATGAGTGGTTATCCTTGATACCGTACTCGTGGTATAGCTTTTCCAATTCAGCAGAGCAGAAATTGGTGCCATTTTCCGTCAGTATTGTATGAGGGACACCAAATCTTGTGATGATATTGGTCTTCACAATGCTGTCAATATTTCTTGCCCCGACTTCCTTGAGGGGTATGGATTCTTCCCATTTGGAAGAGAAGTCAGTTGTCATGAGGATATACTTTAGCTGTTTGGTCGTGGCGGGAGGATATGGTCCCATGAAGTCCATCCCCCAGACGACAAACGGCCAGGAGTACTTAGCATGATGAAGTAACTCCAGGGGTTGGTGTATGAAGTTGGCATGAATCTGGCATGAGTGGCATTTTAAGGTAAAACGCTCATAGTCTCGTGCCACTGTGGTCCAGTAGTACCCAAGCCTTCAAACCTGATGGGAAAGCTTGGTCCCTGGTTGATGTGCTCCACACACTCATGCATGTACTTTAGTCATGACAGTGGCGGTTTCTTCTCCTTCAATGCATCTGAGTAGCACTCCATCAAGGCCTTGTTTGTAGAGGACCTCTTGCTGACCCACACCACCGTATAGGAAAAAATTGATTTCCCTTATCCTTATCTGCTCTCGTTCAGCCATGTCTGATGGAAGCTCTCCCCGTTGAAGGTAGTTTTCAATGGGGGTCATCCAGCCGGTCGCATGAGAATATTGCTCAGGGATAGTACTGACTTCATGGATCTCTTCCATCATATCTTGAACAAACGACAATAACAATCGACAGTGAGCAATACTGATAACTGTTTCATCCCAGCCTCGGTCATCTAGGGTTATGGCCGTGTTGGATAATGCATCAGCCTGGGCATTCTAAGACCGGGGAATATAGGTTAATGTTGGTTCTTTGGAGAATTCTTCCATTAACCCTCGAACATGGTCAAACAAGAGGATAAGCTCCTCCTTTTTAATAGCATAGTCACCATCGACTTGCTTTATGACCAGCTCCGAGTCACCTTTTACATTAAAGTGTTGCACCTGTGCCTGGAGTGAGACTTCCAAACTTGCAATGAAGGCTTGATATTCTGATTCATTGTTCGTACATCCCTCTGATAGGAGGAAGGAATACGGAAAGACTACCTTCTCTAGGGACACAAGTATTATCCCCAAACCCACTTTGTTGAATCTAGGGTCCTCCATCCTCCTCCTAGTCAGGCTTCGAGATGCACCGTCGAAGTACATTTCCCATGCTGGGAACTCCTTTTGAACCGAGAAGATGTCTTCATCAGGTAGCTCAGCATCTGGTGTTGTGGTCCCTGTCGAAGGGTGCTCTGCAATAAATTCTGCTAATGCCTACCCCTTGATGGCTTTCTAAGGCACAAACCGGATGTCGAACTGTTGCAGGATGACCGCCCATCGAGATAGGTGCCCAGTCAGCATTGGGTGACTGAGGATGTACTTGAGCGGGTTACTCCGTGAGATCAAATGGACGTCGTGATGCTGCAGATAATGTCACAGATTTTGAACTACAAAGACCAAGGCCAAACAGTTCTTCTTGATATTTGAGTATCGAGTCTCAGCATCAATCATGGTTCGACTGAGGTAATAGAGACTATTTTCTCTGTCAGCGTCATTCTTCAATACGAGGAAGGCTCACAGTGACCGCTCTAGGTCCATCACATACAGGATGAGAGGTCTTCCTTCAACCGAGGGCATGAGCACCGGTGGACTTAATAGTTACCTCTTCAAGTTGTTGAACGCCTCTTGGCAGTCATCTGACCATTGGTATGTGACCCCTTTCTTTATTAACCTGGTGAAGGCAAACATTTTCCAGCAAGGTTGGCTATGAACCGCCTAATATAGGCTAGGTGTCCTTGGAATCCCCTTAACTAAGTGAGGTTGTGGGGAGGTGGTAGGCCAAGGATGGACTTTGTCTTATTAGGGTCTACTTCAATGCCACGATGGCATATGACAAAGCCAAGGAATTTCCCTGAGGTGACCCCAAAGTTACATTTCAAGGGGTTTATCTTCAGGCTATGCTGTCAAAGATTGTTGAAGATGGTCTCAACGTCTGACAGGTGATCTGAGTGCTATCTAGACTTGATCACTAGGTCATCCACGCAACATTCAACGAATTTCCCCAAGAACAGTTTAAAGATCTGATGTATGGCAGGCTGATACGTGGCACCAGCATTCTTAATACCAAAGGGCATGACCCTGTAACAAAATACCCCTTGAGAGGCCCTGAAGGCAGTGGCTTCTTCATCTTCTCAGGCCATCCTAATTTGATTATATCCAGAATAACCGTCCATGAAGTATAGATCCTCATACTCGGTCATTGCATCGATTAACAACTCGGTGATTGGAAACGGGAAGTCATCTTTTGGACAATGTCGATTGAGATCTCTGAAGTCAATGGAGACGGGGATTTTCCCATTCTTTTTCTTTACAGGGATGATGTTGGCCAACCAAATGGGGTACTGGACGTCTGGAATAGAGTCTTCTTTAATGTGCTTATCGACTTCGGCCTCTATCTTGGCGGCATGTGAGGGGTGTGTCCTTTTGGCGGCCTACTTATAGACTGAGTGGTCTTCTGGAAGACCTAGGTGGTGTGTTGCCACCTCGGGATCGAGTCCCGTAATTTTTGTGTAATTCCATGCAAATACGTCCTGATGTTGTCTCAAGAAGGCAGTATATACCTCGTTCTCTTCGGGGGACATGGCTGTAGTAATGAGAGTGGGCCTTGGGTCTTCCTCGGTACCCAGGTTTTTTTCTCTGAGCTCGTCCACAGTAGTAGAGATACCCTCCTAAAATGCAGGAGGTGCATAACTGAGATCTTCCCCCTCTTATTCTCCCAAGTCCTCATCTTCTTGATCTGGCGAGGAGATAGTTTCTGGTCTAAGCCTTCGAGGGTTTGAGGGAGAGGCATCGTGGGCATCCCTGCTTGAGTATTCATCCCCAAATCAAGGGTTGGTGGATGTTCTCGAATGTTCATGCTCGACCATCATGGATGAAGTCATGAGGACACTTGAATGCTTGTTTGTACTTGAACTTCTACTCTCCACATGGTTGATGGGTAGGACATAATCTCTTCCAAGCTTCCTGAGGAGGTCATCGGGGACCATTTCCAGGCCATTTGGAGCAGGGATCCAGTCGACACCATCGACCAAAGGATTCTTTTTCTTTTTCTCATAGAACCCGATGTCAATGTAATGTGACTTGGAGAGCTCTAAAGGGGCCTTTTTGGTGTGCAATGTTCCACTTTTTCCATTGACGCATTACTCAATACACTGGTGATAGGATAAAGGAATGGCCATGTGCTTATGGAGCCACGACCTTCCCAGCAGGGCATTGAATGATGTGCTCTTCCGGACCACCAGAAATTCCATGTAGGCTACCAGGTCACCAAAATGGGTTTTTAGCTTTATTTTTCCCATTAGTTTCTTCTCAATCTTTTCGTAACCCAACAAAGTTGTGGCTGAGGGAATTAGGTCTTCCTCACTGTAGCCCAACTTGTGGAGTGTCCATAGGGGAAGGAGGTTAACTCCAGAGCCATTGTCTATAAAGACTTTTCGGATCTCAATACCATCCAGTGTGTCGGACACGTATAATGGTCTGATGTGTCCCTACATGATGGAATCTTCGTCCTGATAGGTGAAGGAAAACACTGCATTACATTCAGTTGGGTCAGTCTTTGTCTAGTAAACTTCGGAGGCAGCTACCTCGGCTTGAAACTCTTGGGGGTTGATCAAATCTTCTATAAGTGCCTCCATGAGGTTTGCTGACAAACATAGGGCATCGATGATTGAAATATTGGCCGGTACTGATGATAGATTCTTAAGGATATCGTATTTCTTCTCCAGTGGCTGACACTTCTCTGTTGGCAGGAGAGTCTTAGCGGGTGCTTTAAGGGCTGGAGCATTTGATGAGGAGGGGCTGGCCGCAGGGTCGGATATCGATGGTGCTTCTGCGTTTTGAGGACTTGGTTGTGCCGGTCTGTTTTTACACACTAGGAGGCCAGACACTTGCTCCTCCTCTAGTGGGTATCGCAAAACAACAGGGCCAGAGTGGATGGTTGTGGAGGTGGAGGGGCATTCTTTCTCCTACTGAGTCTGTTGAAGGGCTCTCCCACGGGTTTCCGCAATATTAACGGTTTGGGCTGGGATCCAGCCGTAGGGTTGGTTTCAGTCGTGGCTGCATCTCCCCTGGTATCCCCTACCTCTGCGATTCCTCCTCCTGGCTCCTCGTGTAGGGAACTCGGGTTCGTAACCATACCCTTAGTTAGAGAATGATTCCATAATATGGATGACGTTAATGGAACCAATGATTGGTTCTTCATCCTCTGACAGGTCAACCTGGTCGGTTGTCCCTGATGATGTAGTTTGGTGAGTCGGTGCCCATGACGCCAAATTCGAAGGCATATAATCTACCAGGGTCGGGACTAACTTTGGCCCCATCGCAGACTACTCCTCTCGCGATTGTTTCATCATCCTTTGATTATGCCCGGATGACCGGCTCGTGGGGGGTTGTGAGGTTGATACTGTTGGCTCTGTGGCTTCAGGGGCTGTTGGTGGCAACACCGTCTGCTGTATTTGAGCTCAGAGTATTCCCTGGGCTCGGTTGATAGTCTTCCAAGTCATCCAGTTGTCAAATTTCTTCCCCTGCTTTCTGGTGACTTTCTTCCACCCCTCCTCTTTATCGGAGTTGGTGGTAGAGATACATGCCACATGTGTTGGGGGTGGTCCCAGCTTGACTTGTCCAGAGTCTACCATCTTTTACAAGAGGTCTTTGAAGACGAAGCACTCTTGGATATTGTGCCCCAATATCCGATGGTAGGGGCAGTAATATGTCCTGTCATCGCGGCCGACTTTTTCAGGTTTCCTCGGCTCTAGGAGGCAGAGAAAGTTGCAGTTCATGGTTTCAATTAAGTAACCGCGGACTTGATCGACTCAGAATAAGTATACTTTTTGTCTTTGTTCCTCAGACTGGTTTTGCTTCAGTCCTTGTTGATCGTCTCGTTTAGGTGGAGACAACCGCTGATATGCAGGGGGCCCTTGACGATTTGGTGGAGGCCTGAGTGGTGGAGCAGGAACCGGGGTCGGATTGAGTGTAATAGTGGACGCTTTAGCTCTAGGGGCTCTTTTCACAGAATCCTGAGAGGCTATTCGGGACTTCGAATTAGTCCGCTGCAGGGAGTCCTCAATTCTCTGGGAAATGGCCGAGAGATGGCGAAAGCCAGTGGTTCACTCCCCTGGTATGAGCGGTGTTCGCAAATCATCTCTAAGATTATCAATATATATGGCTAGCATCTCATCTTGAGGCATTGGCCTGTTCAGAGAATAGGTCAGACCTTTCCATTCGGCAATGAAATCTGAAACCCTCTCGTTCTCCATCTGCTTGCAGTTTATGAGGTCGATGACTGTTGTTTTGGGCAACGTCGAGCTGAAGTGGAATAGGAACTGCTACCAAAGGTCTTCTCAGCTCTTTATTGACTAGGCTGGCAAACTCGTGTACCAGACGAAGGCATATCCTTGCAAGGTCTGTATGAAGAATCTGAGTGTCACTGCTTCTTGCTGTTCTGGTTTCCCCATCATAGGGTCGCAATAGGATGCGTAGTGCATCAAATGTTTCTTTGGATCTCCTGGTCCATTGAAGATAGGGAATACAAGGCACCCATAATTTGGTGGAGGTGGTGTGTTGGTCACCCAATCCGGGTAGGGTTTCCGCTCTGGTTTTATCTGAGCGCGTCGACCTTCCATCTCTTCCAATCGAGCCGTTAGTGCCTCGATGGTGTTATGGAGACCTTGGTTTACATCTTTTTGGGCCGGGTCTTGGGCTGGCATATCCCGAGGCATTGCCTGAGGATCCGGATTGGCCGTCACCAAGGGTGTGTGTGCTATTTGTGGCACCTTCAGAGGGTTCAGGTGTACTCACTCTGGTTGCTTCCTGAGTGGAGGGATGTCTTGGTATCCATCCGAATCTACGTTTAGGTAGTTGTATGGGTCGAGACCCTTGTTGGACAGGAGCCCTAACCATTTTTTGTTTTCTGGGGAAAACCTTAGTCTTTGAGGTGCACTTGCTGGGAGTGCATGATATGGCTCCTCCTGGGACGCACTTTCAATAAGGCGGTTCCTTTGGAGTAGATTGGCGTTAAGCCACCTCAATTATTTCATCTCCTCTTCCTGTCGAGAAAATCTCTCTTCGAGCATGAGTGGATCATCTTTTTCGAGAGAACGATGTGGGTTAAGGGTAACCAGCCCTTTGTTATTATCCTTGTTGTAAGCTCGCTGGGTAGGCAGAGGAGGGTTGGCTGGAAGGACGGCCATATTTAGGGCGGCCCTCTGGTTCCGAGTGAGCACACCTGGTGGTTCGTTGTGAGTCACATCCTGACTGGAACCATCGTCCCCCGAGCCATCCTTATTTTCATCATATCTAGTGTCACCTATGGGGTTAGCCTCTCTGGAATTGATGAATGCATATCACGGGGTGGAGGGGGCATCATCTTCCAAATAGTAAGAGGATCTCCCTTGTCTTCTACTGGCCTTCCCCTTCGTGACATGGGATTGCATTCAAACTTCTTGGCGAAGGGTGACGCGGAGAGTTCTTTCATGCGACCTTACAGTGCTCCTTCCTCTCGGAGGGGATGATGATTCAAATAATGGGATAGGATGGGAACCTCCTCCTCTGACATTCCTCCCCAGACGAGAGAACACTGATTCTCGTGGGAGAGGTTGTTGTTGAGGGGCTAATAATGTCCCCATTTCTGCAGGCTGGGTTTGCCCCTGTTCCTTGGACATTGAGTCTCTTCCCTATTTTATTGGTCATATGGGGGCATTCGTTGTTAAAAATTCCCCCAGCCCTGCAGGCTGGGGTTGAACCAGGATTGCGGCAGTGTCTGTTGCTATCGCTACCTGTCTGATCATGTGTGCCCACATTCGGGGGTGAACCGGATTTGGAGCTGAATTCACCTTTGGGTCCATCCCTTCTGGGGAGGCATGAAAAGATTGCTGATTTGCCTCTCTTAAGCGAGAGGTCGGTTATATGATCTCGGTGGCCTGATTCAAGAGTTCTCGGATGGCTTCTTCCCGCCGGGCCTGACGCTTCTGGGACTTACTCAAGGCCTGACTCTGTTGGGTGTGTTGCCTTTCCTAAATAGGGGGACCACTCAATTTCCGTCTTGACATGATGACGTTGCAATATACTATGCCGAATGCGTTTTTCTAGGCGGGGAGGGAAGTGAAATGCAAATCTCCATGTTCCCCCATCCCCTGATATAGACTCCCATTGGAGCGTCATCGATGAGGCGGCGTAGTTGGTGCAGCACACGGAGGCAGGCTATCTCCATGTTTCCTTTACGCCTCTCGGGTCACTATTTTCATGCTGAAGGAAGAGCTTCCAGGTCGATGTGACGCAAGAGGTCTCATATCTTCTTGATGTTGTCTACATACCCGCCGTAGGGCAAGAAGCTTGATTTCAGTTGGCGGAGGGTTTTCCATATATTATTGTGGATGTCGTGCATGCATTCTTCCAACAACTCTCTTGGTATGTCATACTGAGAGGTGGTCGTGGGCCAAAACATAACTGGTAAATCATCCCTAGACATTCGTTTCCTCAGGTGTAGCATATCGGCATACTCCTCCGCTAGTGACTCCTCTACCTGGTCAGCCCAACTGAGACGCTCACTGTCAATGTGGTTGGAGGCAGTGGGACTGGTAGGTGATGAATCATTATGTGGGCGATTCTGAGGTGGTTCAGAGGATGAACGCGGCCCTGTACAGTCTCTTGATTGTAGAAGGATGTCGTTAGCGACTAACTGAGAATATGACATGCTTGATCCCGTCCTTCTGAGTGTATTGGCATACGAGGGCCTTTAGGTGCTAGATCCGGCAGGAGGAGGACCTTCCGGTTGATATGATATGTCATCATGGGGAGGACCTCCGCAATGGAGGTCGTAATGGTGAGGACTACCATTACTTCTTGATTCTTCACTACATAGATGACTTTTTCAGTGCACGCCCTAGGGAAGACCTCCAAGGCGTGTCACGTCAAGGGGAGGACCTTCTGGCTACGTAGCATCGTTACGGGGAGGGCCTTTGAAAAAACTAACATCATGGAGAGTATGACCATCATGTCTTGACGTTTGATGTGCATCCTGGGGAGGACCTTCAGGACACATGACGACAAGGGGAGGACATTCTTATTGCTTGGGGCCAATGCAGGGAGGACCTTCGCAATGGCGGTCGTGGGGGAAAGGACTACCACCATAGCTACGGCAATGTCAAGGACTACCATTACTGCTGCAGCAATGGAGAGGACTACCATTACTGCTACCTCAGGGAGAATATCTGCGGGATACATCATATGGAGGGCCTCCAAAATGTATCACAACAAGGGGAGGTCCTTCTCGTTGCTCGACGTCTCTACGGGGAGGACCTCTGTTATCAGGGTGGCGAGGACTACCACCATGATCTGATACCTGGCTACATGGAGTTCCACTGCAGTGTCACCTATGGGGAGGACCTTTAGGGTAGTCCATGATAAGGGGAGGGCCTTCTTGTCAGTATGATACATCACTACGGGGAGGGCCTCCGTAGTTGCGACTATGATAGCGAGGACTAATATCACAATCTGTGGTCCCACTGCATGGAGAGTGATTGTAGTGTATACCTTGGGGAGGAAATTCAAGTTGGACCATAGCAAGTGGAGGACCTTCTTGTTGCTCGATCTTATGGTCACGTGTAGGGTTTCTGTTACTTGCATCAAAAGAGGAGCTCTCGTGATCGATCGTTATATGTCCGCGGGGGAGGCCCCTGCGGGTGCTCTGGGGAGGACCTTCAGAGCTGCTGGTAGAGACATTGTGGGGAGTAACTTCGCAACTACTATTTCCACTCGCATAATATGGTAATGGGTGGGCAGGGTTTTGAGCCTTTGATGTGTGCTTGGCGGCATTGGGAACCCCAGCTTCTAGCAGAGCAGAGTCATGAACCAGCTCTTTATTTTCCAGCTACCTCCGACGCGTTTGGGGCTCTTTCTTGTGGGTAGTCGGGACCATCTGCTGTTGATAATGACCTTAACCTTTGGGTCCTTTTCTAATTGGGTCCCGTGATGCCTTCGGGATACGCCGACAAACATCTTGACTTTTAGCGGGGATATATGCCTGCTCCGGAGCATCCACCGTGATGGACGGGTGTCCCCCAGTTGGACCGAGTGAAGTTGATCGATCTGATTGCCCTTGCGTCTCAGAATTTGGTCGGAGACCCTCCTGGGCAGAAGCGGGGATGCAGATCTGCTCTGAGGGGGCTATATCGCCTCTTAGATGAGTCGCCTCAATTGCGGAGACGAGCTCATGGGCCCGAGTCATTACTGTTGCTGCTGATGCAATTACATTTTGGAAAGTCTGCAAGATATGATCTGGGATTGATACATGCTCCTCCATCATTTATAGGATATGTAGAGAGACATCTTTGGATGGAATGGGTATGAAGGCCCATTCCGGTATCGAAGTAGGAATATCCTACTCCGGTCTTCTAGTGGTCAGTGGTTACTGAAAATTCTCTGGTGTTGGGGCAGGTGAATGAATCTACCCCTGTACCGAGATATGCCGGTTTATCTCTCTGTTTTCTGCCACATCAGGGTGGAAGAATTTACTTGCATCCGCAAGGATCTGGCCCTTCATATATTGGTTTCCCACCATATCAAGTCAGTGTCCTTTGTTGGTGGGGAGATGAGTCCGCCTATGAGTGGCCACCACATCTGGGTGGCGGGCTTTGTTAATCGCCACCATTCCAGGATGGCAGGCGTTAGAAGCATCTGCTAGGAGCTGGTTCTGCAAACACTGGGTCGCCACCATGTCAAGCCGGTGGGCTTCACGACCCTGGGCAGGGAGAGGTGCCTTCCGAGTAAGTGTCGTCTTGTGTGAGCGACTGGCATGGTGGTGGTCGGCGGGGATACGTGCTGGCTTGTATGATACCGCCATGTCTGGAGGGCGGGCTCGGGAGGAGCAAACAGGTGTTGGTGCCTGTTTGTGGTACATCTATGTGGATGGGCAGCGGAGCTCCTCCTCAAGGACCAGGGTGATGACCAGTCCCCGATTGTACATCTTCCGCCCTCGTCGGGTGGTCCGAGGGGCCAGAGCTCGGGGAGCGTGGGCCGGAATTCTCAGGGAAACATCCTCCTTGGCACGAGGATATTGGGTCACGGTGTGACCACGATGAAGTCTGCCGGTTAGGGCCTTGGAGAGGAACCCCCATTCAGTGGGGATGAATTCCTCAACGTCAACCTCATCCGCCTCCCTAAGGTAAGGGAGGTACGCATTGTCTCATTCTAGGGATAGACTCCCAAAATCGTTGGACACAACAACAAGGGCTGTCTGGATCTGCCTTTGCAGGTGATGATGGGCAGGTGACCTATGAGTTTTGGCAGACTAGAGGGCGTACATGGCCGCCTCCACCATTGGGAGAGTACCGTTCACATGGTACGCTTGGATCAGTGCATCCAAGACCCAGTGCTGAAGACGCTGGGTGGGTGACGGGGTCCTTCATAGTTGAGGATGTCTGGTCCTTGCGTTGTTGGAAGTGCACACTTGTGAGTTACTTTGCGATGCCATTGGATCGAAGGGAGTTCTAAAGGTAGCACCTGCAAAAAATTTTAGCAAGTACAAGAAGAAAACCTTTCAAAGCATCATCTGATGATCCCATGTGTAATTAATGGCATTGCTTGGCCCTCCTTGTGAGTAACAGGGGGCACAGGGTGGGATTAAGTTAAATCCATCATGTTTGGTTAAAGATTCACATCGGGTTCACCATTTTTTGTTTCATGGTTTTCGGTTTTTGGCCTCGAAACACCAAATGGTTCCGTATCCAATGATGGATGGATCTGCTTTCCCAAGGCAGGTTTTCGCTAGATGGTCTGACCAGTGACTCTTAAGAACTCACATTGGTCGACAGGATGGGAAGTCGGGCTCATCGCACCTTTTTGGGGGGGAAATTATTACCTGTTCCGGGACTCTCTTATAGATTCAAGACGTATTCATATGGTTGTGAGTCTTTGGTTTATACCCAAACATAGTATCCACGAATTTAACCTTGGTGGTCAATGGTCAACTGGATGTAGGGGTTCAGAATCATTCATACACGAGGTTTACCATCCCTCATTGGATTAATGACCCCGAAGAGTCAGAACTCGCTTGAGGCGGCACTAGGAGTAGCGTGGTGAACCAATGTGAAGATTATCAAATCGACCGGTTGTTGGGCTTGAACCTCTTAGAGGATTCCTATGTACCCTTTCTAGGAGGCAGGGATCAAAGTCCACGTAGTTTGCATGAGTTTTGGAGAACCAACGTGAAGATGGACCGGGGGTCCAATGGGTAGTGGGCATGAACCTCATGGAGGCTTCCTACGTATCCCTACGGTGGGGAATCAAAGTCCTCGTTGTTCGCTGAGTGGGGCTTACACTCTGAGGAGGACCAGAGTGATGGACTAGGGATTACACTCTAAGGAGGCCCATAGTGATGGACCGGGGCTTACACTCTGAGGAGGCCTAGAGTGATGGACTGGGGTTTACACTATGAGGAGGCCCATAAGAGGATGTAATGGTCGATGCTTACTCTAAGCCCATGTGAGTCACGCTCGGTGTGAGAAACAAGAGGCATCAGAAACTAGAAGATCACGTCATGAAAGGTGCGTCCGTGAAGAATGGAGTGGGGCTTATGCGTGGAGCAGCCCATAGGGTCGGGGCTTACTCCTAGGTGGATGCCCAGGGTGATGGATTGGGTCTTACACTCTGAGGAGGGCCAGAAGGTCGGGGCTTACTCCGAGATGAATGCATGTGGCAACAAAGCACAGCATGAGAGGGAAAGGGGGTGCTCCTCTTCCCATCTCCTCTCTTGCAGTGCATGAGGGCTTCGTTCTGATGGGTATTTTACTATCCCCGAGGAGCCCTTAACAAGTAGAGGGGAGGAAAAGGGGTTCCCGAGCTCAGAATCCAAATTACCATGGGAATGTGAACCCATGAATTCTTTGGAAATCTACTCAAGGGTCAGGTAAACCCATTCACCTCTATTTATTGTGGGTATGTGAACTAAAAATGGCATGCTGATGCGCATGAAAGTTACACCACACAGATCTGGTGGCACTGGTGGAGGCCTCAGCTCGGTACCGATGAATAGGCCGAGGGAGTCACGGAGGACTACGCTGGATTGGAAGGATTTTATCTATCTCGTGGAATGGAAACTCTAAAGGCTCTGATAGGCCACACGTACAAAGAAGTGGTGGAGCCCTTCATGTAGGAAGGTGCTACGTGGATGGAGAAGCCGTCTGCAAACCGGGGTGGTTCACGTACTGAGGGGCATCCAGCGAACTAGGGTGGTTTGCATTCTGGTGAGCATCCCGTGAACTAGGGTGGTTTGCTGCTTCGGGTTCGGCCTACATACCAAGGGGTATGCGGAGGGGTCTGCGCAAGTGGCGGCGGCCAAGGGCGGCGCTGATTGGGGGTTCGTCAGTTTAGGCTTCTCCCACATTGGAGGGTGCTACACAGTGTGGTGGATCAGAAAAGAGGGATAAACTTCCTGCTTCGTGAGGATTGCATCTGCGAAGGGGCCATGGTTCGCAGTTTCCTTTTGTTTTTTTTAGGTTCACGATTCACCAATTTATTATGTATTTTCGATTCCTTATTAGTTCGTTCTCAGGTTTATACCTGATCTGGTTCGTGAACTGGAACTTCATTGTTTTCAAAATCCTTAGCCTTCTTTCAAAATACTTCCTCCCGAATCTGATCGCTCTTCTCTTCCTCCGCCTTCGAATCGTCCGAATCTGAATTCTGAATACTTTCTCCATTCCCCCTAGGTCTCCTTTTATAGAGTTGGAAAGAGATGTATCTTTGGCCACACGGCCCCTTTTGCAGAGGCCCATGACCGAAAACCCGGTTTACGACTGACTTGTTCAATCCACGATTTGTGGTGGGTATTTAGTGCTTCTCCTCCACGAACCAAACTTGGGGAGTGCTTCGCAGTCGCGGAGGGTTCCGCCTCCATTCTGCGAATGACAACAGATTGTGGTTTGAACCGGTCGACGTGGTATGAGGTTGGGGTGGTTCATGACGGTGGACCGGACCGGCACCCATCCTGCCTCGCGACTCCGGAGGATCTCTGCCTCCATTTCGCGAACGACAACGGTTCGCGGAGGGTGCACTTCACGGGGCCTGGCCACGCCATATTTGCATGGGACCGGTCCGCGGACCAGTTCTACTTGTGTCCCTTCTTTGAATTTTCTCCATTCTTCTCCCCAATTCTTTGGGGAATTTGGGTAGAGTCTCCTTTGTGGATTTTTCAGGACCCTACAATATCTTACAATTATATTAGGGTGATATTTTTGGATTTCTCAGAAATGACTAATCTTCCAATAAATAGTGTAAAATATAGTTTTTATTTAAAACACTATTTTCCTTTCATATATTTAAATGGTAGAAATTTATTATCGATTTGTGCTAAAATTTATTCATTTATTTTTATTGAAATAATAATATTATGTTCTTTGTAATAATTTTTATACATTAATTTGGTATAAAATATTTTTATAGTTAAAAGGAATTTTTCTAGAAAAATTGATTTTTGTTAGGTTTTTCAGTATTAATTTTAAATTAAAAATTTCTAATGGTTTTAATTGATAATTGAATAATGAATTTTATATATGGAATTACTATTTTCAAATTAACTAAATAGTAACATTTATGTTTTAGTTGTTATGAATAGGAATCTTAATAAATTTTTATACCACAATAAAGGTAAAATGGGCTAATTTAGGTTAAAAATAATATGACAATGAATAAAATGTTTCCCTAAAACTTTCCTTAATTTTATTTTCTTAGTATATATCCTCAATAATCATCTAATGTTTTATTATATGACCTTTTTTCATTTTTTAGTATTTCAACTTTTATATTATTTAATGTAAATAAAATTAAAAATTTCTTTTTATTTTTTTGTTAAATATAAATCTTAACACATAGAGAAATAAGTGAATTTTTCAGTTATATATATTAATTTAAATGATAAATAAGTTTTTATCATTGTAGTTTTTTGCATTTTTTGGTGGTCAAATAACTTCTTTAAATGATTATGCAACACCGACCCTATATTTATTCAATTGATAGAAAAATAAAATAGTTGATTTTTGGAAAATATTAAAGGTGAAATATTTTGATTTAATTATTGTGTTTTAATAATATTATATAAAAATATACAAAATTTTAGTTATGTGAAAATTAAGATTCTAATTCAACCTTTTCCTAGATTTATTTTAGGTAAAATAAAATCAATAATTCCAAATATGTCTATAATGATATTTTATAAAATAATATTTCACTAAATGACTTAATTTTTCTAAAAATTCAATATTCATCCAATAGATTTTTATTTATTTTAAAATATATGATATGCTTCATATTGGGGAAATTTTCATTTTAAAAGTAACCACATTGACCACTATTGAGTAATATTTTTTTATTGCATTAATTGCCAAAAATAGTAAATATATACTAAAACAAATAGATAATGGTAAAACCCAAAAATAAAAATATTTTTTTATTATATGATATTTTTAGGAGTATTCTTTCCAAGAATAGTAATTTATATTACTTTTATTTTATTTGTAATTTCAATTCTTCACCCCCATCACTTATAAAAGGGATCCTTTTATCCTCTTTTATTCATAAATCAAAATCCATTTGGTTCATCCAATACTAGATAAATTATCTTCCTAATATCCATCAATACAACCTTGAGGAATATTTTTCCTCATAAGGGAAATCTTGGTAGGAATCATGTATAAACCTAAGGAGTATTTTCAATGATGTTTTATGGTTTTAAACCAAGAATTTTCATTTTATTTTTTCTTCCAAATCCTTCAAATATTATCCTATAATGATAAGATAATAATGTTTGTATATTTTATACAAATTGATGTTTTTATGTTAATTTCTTAACCTAAAACTATTTTTCTCTTATATCAAATGTGATATAAAATTGTCCTTTGTTTGTATTGCATGACACTGCCTCATTAACCTATGTAATTTTTCATTACATCACCACTTCTTCAAAGTTGTGGTAATAATTTATTTAATATATATATATATATATATATTATTCAATAGATATGTATCAATAAATTTATATAATAAATCATATTATTTATTACCTTTCCATTAATTGAAAAATAAAAACATTAATTTTTTATAAGTGTGTATTACCACCTCCACCGAGAGATGTGATTCTTTTTTCATAATCACATCACACAAATACTATATATAATTATATTTATTGAAATAAAAATATGATTATGATATGATGATAATTATTTCAATATAAAATTATCCTTTATTATTTCCTTTAATATCATTGAAAAATGGAAATGTTACTCTTGTGTACATTCAGACTATAGTCTCCAAGATTTTAATGTAGCAATTTTTAATAACAATACTTCTTGGTTGGTTTTAAAAATATGATTTTTTTATAATAATGATAACTATATCATGATTATTTTTCTAAATATTATGGATTAATTGTGTCATTAAAAATAAGCATCCCACCAATGTTATTTTTGATATATGAGTCTAATTTCATAAAAGCAGTCAATCAAAACTTATGTAATTTTACATAACATGATATTAAATAAAATAAATTGAATAATAGACATGAAAAAGGCTATTATGAAATTAAATAATTAACATAATTTTCTATGAAGATAAATAACACACATGGTAAATTAGACTCATGGTAAGGGATCTCTCTAAACCACCCTTCTGTTTGTTTCTGAAAATTTTACCTGAAACTGGCTGTGTTACTCAATATAAAGTTATGAAATGATTATACATTATTTATATATACTTCTCGCATATATACCTATATAATTATACCTTTTTATGTTGAAATACATTAATTAAATTTATTTCTCAACATCCTACAACATGAAATATCAATTGATTATGATATGAGTTAGGATTATGAAACCCATATATTTTCATTGCTAATTGATAGGATTATTGATTATGATTGGTTTCCTTTTTTAAAAGACGTAATACTTATCATGAGATGAATGGTTCACCCTGATAACACTTGAATTTATTAGGTATTTATTTAGTCTCATGAGATGTTATGTACGTGATTATGGACTAATCCTAATACATTATGGTACACTATCCACCATGTGATATTTTCTTTGCAGATATCATTGATTATGCCTAAGTGTTGTTCTATGTTTCCACCAAATTTTATATGTTTCAACTATCTTGTGATAAATTAATATTTAGGTTATTATCCAAAGTTATTGCTCAAAATATATCTCATTTATAATATCAAAATATATATTTAACTAACATCTTATGCGTCCTAATCATGTTTATTTCCGTACTAGGAGTTTCATCTTACCCCATTTTTATTTATCCACTAGGTTATCCCATATAGTTTTGGAGGTAAAATGTATTTTTATATTAGTATAAATATTATAATAAATAATATTTATTTTAGTGTTGATGTTTTATGTACCTATTATTCTAAGGACACTTGGCTATTAAATTCTTGTTTTTTATTTAATTTATATTAATGTTTGGAATTATATAATGATACATGTAAAAGGATAGGGTCTCTATAAAATGTAGTCCAATATATTTTTTGATTTTAAATTTACCCATGATTTTTTATAGTTATGGTGTTCTTATATAATTCATGTGGGAATTTGATCCACAAAATTCATGTCATTTTTCTAAAAAATGAAAAAAGATATAATTATCCCACATGAACCCTTATATTTCCACATATCTAACCCAACAGTGGCCATAAAAACAACAACATAATAAAAAAACAAAAAACAAAATAACAAAAATAATAATAACATAATAATAATCAATATTAGGTATAAGGGATTATAAACTACAAAAAATACAAGCCATGACAACCTAATTTCCCAAACCCTATCCTTACACATATGGATAAGAAATAACTGAATAGGAACATATTAAATTTTATATATCTACTTTAGGAACCTATTTTATGTAGTGACCCAAAATCCTAGATCTAAAATCATGGTCGAGCCTCTAATGGCCTAAAGGCCTTCAAATAGTCACTTCAAGGCCTATCTATGTGAATAAAATATCCTACTATAGTACACTTCCTATAATAGTTCAGGAATTCTATAGTTCATGACTTTTCTTGTACCTTCTAAAATACTTATATAGAACCCTGAGGAAATTTCCCCTAAATTGGGTGAAGCTCATCATGAATCCCATGATATCATGGATATAGAGAAATATCAACTGACATTTAGGTATAAGTTAGAACACATAAAAATAATAATAATAATACTAAAACCACATGAAAAAATAAATAGAAAATAAAACGTTGAAAACCCAATAATTGGGTAAAGAAATCATATTGATAAGGGAAGGGGTGGGGTTAAAAATTGGGTGGTGGGTTTAACCACACCTTTTTTCAATATTAGGTTATATAATTAATGTCAATACTCTCTCATTAAAATATATCTGACTTTATCTTTCTAAATGGGGAAGCTCTATTAGAGAAGTAATATGATAGCTTGATGACATGGTACCCCTGAGTCATTAGATAAGGTACGATTCAATGATCCAATAATAATTTTCTAAAATTTTACATGCTTTTATCAATTTTGGGGGGTAATAAATATGAGGATATATTTTAATTCATGTAACATGAAATGCATGTAGAAACTCATCTCATGTTTATTTTTTTAAAGTTCCAAGTGTGTGATGATCCATGTCCTCATTTAGAGGAAAATATTGATAGAAGCTCATTTATCTTGATTATTATTTTTATAAATTTATACCCTAAATAGATTACATTTAATATAAGGACACCCTAACCATGATCAGTATGGTGAGAAATGTATCTCATAAAAAATAATTAATAACATGAGAAGGTTTTCGAGTTTTTGGAAGTTAATGGATAGTGTTGGTGGATATCTCTACCTCAAAAGAAAATAAAGAAAAATAATCACCATAAGTTTGTTATGAGTTTTGGAAGAAAAAATGGGTTCAACTCCTTGTTTCAAATACATTGAACATTATAGAGTGTAAGGTGGGTAGCACCCCCTGTAGAGACCCGAAGCTTAACGTACAAGGACATTACATTACTTTTGCGGAATACTTATTACATAACAAAAAACACACACACAAGGACCATAATAGTTTAGTGTCTTTGGAAACTCGTAACGTAATCTTCTAATCATGGTGAAAGATCTTCAACATCTCCCATAAATATCTTCCCTTTTTTTCTTACCTACAAACTTTATTTATATCCTAGGGAAAAGAAAAAATAAAAGGGTGAGCTCAAATTCTCAGTAAGGGTAAACAAAAGAAAAATCAATCACATCATATTCATAAGAACATAACATTTTGGAAATCTTAACCTGCAAAAGAGATCATAATATCATAACATCAGATAAATCATAGTAGTGAAATGAAATCCCAATAATCATAACTTAAAACATGAAACTTTTTGTCATACACACATAATCATAGATAATCATTTCTTATTAGTCAAGACTCATTGCCAAGACTATCATAGTGGACAAAGTCCATTTCTGAACCGAGTTCACTCCTCGTTTCAGTCCTGTTTCACTGAACCGGTATAACCTTCCTTTCCAGCCATGTCTATCTCATGAGATATAAAATATTTACCCAATTAATTGGATGGAGATATAGGTCCCACCCATCTCATAATGATACCATTCTTATTTGTGCCACAAAATCATAAATCATACATCATTGCATAACCCATGTAATAAAAATGGGATACTTAAACAACATGACATCATAAAACAAATCATATAAGATAAAGGGATTCGTAAAAATAATTCCATCACAAAATAATCAAATCAATGTAATAATAGGGATAGAAACAGAACCCTATATTATCTTAGATGGAAAATAATTTTGATAAAACACTTGAACTCCATTCTTGAGGAAAATATCCTTTTAACTCCAAAAACACTTTTCCTTTCTTAACATGTCATACAATTATAAACTAAAAGAATTTGATTAAAAATAAACTTGAAAACTTTTAAAGTAAGCTTCTTGGAAATAATGTTTTAAAAATCCATTCATGCCATATAAGTTAAAAAAACATTCTTCTCGTACTTTTGTCGGAAAAGTCAAAAAGTACCTCGTACGAAAAACGACAAAAGATTCCTTTCATATCTTTTACTAAAAACTCACCGAAGGGTAAAATTGGATTTAAAAAATTGTAGGTGGATGGAAAAAATATTACATATTGAGGAAACATGTATGTGGATGATAAAATAAACCCTAGTAAATACCAAAGTATAAACAATCTCAGATAAAAATGAGATTGTGATATTTTCCCTTACCTTAGGTCCGATTTGCTTCGTAAGTGTCCGAACCTCCTGTATAATGATTTAAATAATGTTATTGACTTATTCCAGAATCATAATTATTGTTATGATATCATATATGGTCATATTCTTAGCTTCTTATTAGTAATATTTCATTACTACTTGGTATTTAGGTGTTTATTACTTTTTGTTCTTATGCGTGTTTTGTCGAATAAATTCTTATTATTATCTTTAGGTTATAGATACCTCATTTCCAGAATGGTATTAGTGTAATATATATCATATTCATTCATTCATTTCATTTATATAATCATTATGCAATGAAGATCATGTAGAACAAGTCGCATCACATCATGGAGACGGTATTCCGTAGATACGCACGAGTGATGATATCATTCCTATGATCATGGAATTGTATTGGAGTGTATGTATACTATTTTAGAATAAATATCACTTTATAATAGTCATATATAGTCATTATTTATACCATTATACCCATCCAAGTAAGGTGGTGGTGGAAAATAGATTACACCACGGCGTGGAGACGATATTCCATACGTACGCACGTGCGGTGATTTCTTTCTTCGTAGGATGGATAGATGGTGAAATAGGGTTGTTTCATACTTATAATAGCATATCATTATATGAGTGATACTGATGTTATTACTTCATAATGAAACAACTAAATAAGAAGAAGTGGAAGAGGAAATAAAGATAAAAGAATCGGTAACAGAAATTACCTCTTCTTTGAAGCGCCTCTTTGAGACCTCCTCTTAGGGCACTAAAATTGGTCTTTGAGGAAGACAATAACCTCTAGGATGTTTCTAGGGAAGTGGAGAAGATAATTTGGTAGAGTTTGGCCGATATTTAAGGCTCAAAGTGGTGTGAGGAAGAGAGGGAAGGGGGTGCCCTTTTATAAGGGAGGAGAGGGACACCTTTGGAATAACTAAAAATATTATTTTATTATAAAGCCAAATTAAGTTTTAAATAGCTCCAAATTGATTTATTTCGAAGCTAAGGTTGGGATGGGTCGAAATAATCTCATCCAATAGAATTTATCCAAGTTTAGGTTCGAATGTTAACATTATCATTTATATTTAACTTTAAGTTAGATAATTTTACTTTTACCGTGTCTTCTTGGTTTCTTACGCTATAAGGTTAATAAACTTACTATATCAAGCCAAACGAACCCCAAGTTGTTTATTATTAATATATATAACCTTATCTGAGTCATTAGTCCGAGCCTTAGATTTTTAGGAATAAAATAACAATTAATAATATAATATTTGTTTTAAAAACTATTTTATGTCAATTTTGATACTATTTAGTAATTGATTTTTGTGAAACTCATAACAGATCGATTAGTTCGAAAAAAGTTAATTAAATCAATAATAACATTTCATATTAACATATAAAATTAGTTTAATTCCTAAAAAGTCTTAAATTACATTTATTTGGGTATTTATAACATCAATTATGTCAATATTTCATTAATAAGACAATTACTACATCATCTTTGTGTCATAATAAATGATAATTATTTAATCCTTAAAAATTCTAAATAAATTCCTATGATTTAGATAATTGTATTATCTTTCTGGATACTATTAATTTTCGAAATTTCATGAAGTTTATCACTAATGTAAAATTATTATACTTATAAGATTTAAGAAAGTGACATGTTGTCACATTCTTTGGTTTTAATAATAATTAAATTATTTTCATGGACAAAAGTCCATTAAATGAATCTAATCCGAACCTTAGGTGATATGGGTCTACTTTTAGCCATTAAATCGGATTTTTACATGCATTAGGGTAATTTTATAATATTATATTTACCCTTAATTACCCAATTTACCTTTAACTATGGTAAATAAAATTTACCGTAGTTACTATTCATAATTCCCAAAAATAAAAAGTAGCTTATTAACATAATTTTTATCCAATGATTCCAAATATGGAATCCATTTTTCCAAATTCAATACAAAAAAGTTTTAGAAATTAAATTAAAATTAATCCTGTTGTCGAAAGAAAATGAGTTTTTCTTTAAAACATTGCAAAAGATTGAATTGATTTATCCTACGAATTCAAGGTAGAATTAATTCTAATGAAATAAATTATATTAAATGTTAAAAATATATTCTACTTATACTTTAAAACCATTCAATATTATAATAATATATTACGATGAAAAAAGTTGTTTTTAATTAAAATATAGCGTGTTTTTACTATTCATTAAAATATGGAAGTCATCAGAATAAAATGAAAAATTTATCCAAAGTAAATTTTTATTTCTTGATTCCAATGAATATTTTTATTTTGTCAAATGGAACTTATAAACATTTCAAAAATTATATTTAAAGTGGGTGCGCCATTAAGAGGCGACAAAACTGTATTTTTTGAAAAATACTTATTTTACCTGAAAAATTTATTTTTTTCTTATAACATGTTCTAGAAAATGTGTAAGATGAATAATAATGTTATAAAATTCAAAATTTAGTTAATACTATTCATAACGGCTAGTTAATAATAATATTATAATAATATATCGTTGTTTAGTGACACCTGGTATTGCGTACAACACATGCTATCAAGTAAGGTCGCGATTACGTGTAATGTAAGCCAAGTCAGGGTTGCGTGTTGTGCAAGAATCCTTCGTTGTTTCGTATAACCGAATCCATCCATATTTCATTTATACATTGAATATATATATTTATATATATACTCAATGTTTCGTAGAATAACTATTATCAAAATTGTGTGTAACATGATCCAAGAATAGTGTTGCGTATACTGCAGGCTAATACGGTGTTGCGTATAGCGCAAGGTAATCTTGGTGTAGCATAAAACCCAAGACATTAATGAAAATAAAAGAATATTTTTCATAAAATCTCAGGGTGTTACACCCCCCTACACCACAAACATACACACACACACAAATATATATATATATATATATATATATTAATGTGTGTCTTTGTGTGTTTTAATTATTGTTATAATATCTTTAAAATATAATATATAATATGATCTTATATATTTCAGATAGTTATTTGTTAAATATATTCTTCTCTTAAAATAAGTCTAATGTTTTCTTTATTGTACTACAATCCTAAAATCAAGATAAATTATTTTATTTTCATATATTATATGTGATTTTAATCTAGGGTTTAGTATTAGAGCATACAACATAACCCATTTAAATTAATAATTTAGTAAAATTAAAATTATTTTCATGATATTTATCTATGATAAAAAAATATATATATCATAATAAGTTTACATTTAGAAGACACTAGTGGGGCTATTACTGTTGTATAATGTTTTTAAAATTGATGTTTTGGGTATTTTAAATGTTTTCTTCATCAAATTTGATGATGATTATACCCAATAAAAATTCAATATTTCTTTTTTCATTTTCTCATATATAAAATTAAACCGAGATTCATTGTTTTATTTTGAAAACATTATGTTATTAATTTTATAAAATATTATTTTCAATCGGATATGTGTTAACATGTCATGAAGAATATTTTAGTGGGGATGAAGCATGTGGAGCTTCTAGTGGAACACCATATATTGGGTAAGAAAAAGACATCCCCTTGAGATATATAACATAATAAAAAATGTGTTATAAGGAAAGTTTTTATATAAAGGTCCATATATAAATATTTGACAATTTTGTTGTGCTATAAACCAATACTCTATTATGTGTTAAGAATTTATTGGTACAAAAATTTGAGTTGTACAACCTATTTAGATGTATTTTTTGACATAAAATTCTCATATTTGAAATTTTAGCCTCTTTGGAATTTTTAGGGGAATGAATTTAAATTTCAATGTAAAATATATATGCTTCATATATGTTATTTATTTGAAATTATTTAATTAGATATGATGTATCTTATGATAACATGGACTTGTAGTGAAGATGATATAGACTTATCAGGATGATTCTATGATCTTTTCATGGTGATTATATCAAATTACATTAATGGTGATGTAGTTATTATGTATTATTTGGAATATTTAGGAGTTTTGGGTGAATGGTGTTTGAGATTAAATATTATTTCTTATTCATAATTCTAGGGTTCATTTTTATTTTTCATTCAATGTGTTATGTCTTTGGGCATTGGTAGAACTACATTAATATCAAAAATCTTATTTAACTAGGGCATTTTAACACACTGACTTATTTATTTATTTTTTAAAATAAATTTATTTTCTTTAATAGCTCGAGATACAACCAACACCAAGTTTAGCTAGTGTTATATGTAACACTGAGTTTTGACTAGACAAAAATATATTATTATTCTATTTGATTAAATAAAATCATTATTAACTATCTGTTAATAATAGAAATATGAATAGTAATAAATAAATTTTATAGATGATTATAATGGTATTGTATAATTAAAACATATTGGTAATAAAATACATAATTTTTCATAAAGTTTTTATTTTATTTAAAAATACATATTTTTCAAAAAAAATGCTTTTATGCCTTCTTTGTGAAAAAGTATAAATTTTTTTTAACAATTCTAGAATATTAATATGAAAAAATAAAATTCAACTTATAAACCATCATTTCTTAAATATCTCAAGATGAATGTTTATTTATTTTTCTGAAAATCTTCATTTATTACGAGTAGCAAAAATTACTACCCATGAATTGTAAACTACCATTTATTTTAAAATATATATATTGTAATATTATATTTTATGTTCTTTTTAATATATGATTAGTTCAATTATATATATATTAACCAAATTTAGGTCAATTTTTTGATTTTTTTATTTTGATATAAAACCATTTTATACTTTTAAACAATTTTTCTTTGAAATTCTGCTTTCTCATTGCGTATATTGTAACACCCCAAGCTTCCACGGTACGTTTCCCTTCGAATAATGCGATAGCGTGTGTTGTACGCAACCTCGAGTTCTAACACACACCACAACTAATTAAACTAGCCGTTGTGAATACTAATACCTACTTTTTGAAATTATATATATTTTATATTTGAAAATGGACTTCATTTTTGGATTCGGAATATCAAAATTAGCCTAGGGTGAAATTTTGGTACATTTCGGATAACTTTCATATTTTGATGAATAGTGAAAATTACTAAATTTTAATTAAAAACAACTTTTTTAATCAAAATAATTAATAGTGATAAATTGTGAATTTGAGTGGTTTTAAATTATATTTAGAATATATTTTTACCATTTAATATAATGTTGGTCATTGGACATAATTTTACAATTAAACCGAACATAAACAAGTGTCAATCTTTTGATAGTTATTACCTCTTAAAAACACACTTTTTGTTTTGACAACGGGAATTAATTTTAAATTAATTTCTGCCACTTCTGTGTTTTGAATTTAGGAAAATGGATTCCATATTTGGAATCAGGATGTACAAATTATGTAAATAGGTAACTTTTATTTTTACACATTTTGAATAATTACTGCGGTAAATATTTTATTTACCATGGTTAAAGGGTAAATCCGGTAAATAAGGGTTAAAAAAATAATATTATAATAATACTAAATTACCCTAAAACGTGTCTTAACCCTATTGGTTGATACATGGTCGACCATGGGCATCTTTGGGTCTGTTTTGGGACCCCATGGATCCACTTGTAAGTGATAATGACACATTATATTAATAAAGTTAAAATAAAAATAAAAATGGCATAAGCTTACATCTTTTAGAAGAACAATTTTTACATAGGGTTATACATGTTGGATTTTCAATTATAAATATTAATTAGAAAGATAAAAAGATTTCCTACATAATGATATTTTATTTATAATTTTTAGACATCAAATAATTTAAATTATTAATGACACAATAATGATGCAATGTTTACCTCATTAATAAATCATTTAAATAAATAAGATTATAATGATTAAAATATTATCTAAAACCTGTCCAATTCTTATTGGTTGATGTTATTTAGAATATTAGTCATCTTATCTTCGACCTCAATGATATTTGGACCATTATAAACCGAATATAATTATATTATAAAGTAATACTTTCACTCTTTCCTAAAGAGCCCCTCTTCTCCCTTATAAAAGGAGACCACTTCTACTCATTCCTCACACCTCTCAAGCCACTTGGCTCGTCCAAACTCTGCCCAACTAAGCTCCCCACATCCCTCTCCTCCTCCTTGAAGCTTGCCCTTAGGCATAAATCATTTCAAGAAGTCCTTTGGTTCCAACCAAAGTGAGTTACCTAAATTAAAGGTAACGATTTCTCTTAAATTATTTTCCTTTATTTTGCTTCTCCAACCCCCAAACTCTTTTCATTTCCTTTATTTTATAACAACACCAGTATCCTCACTATACTAGGAGGTTGTTATAAGAAGGATTTAAACTACACATACACACAACTCCATCTAATGGATGATGAACATAATGTTTCTGTGGATGGCAAACAAACGCCTCACGAAACGATGATTGTTCAAATACATCTTACCGCCTCTCATGGTGGACATTATGATGGCACTGTAATTAAATATGATATTAATGATATATATTTTATATATAAGCTTCTGTAATTCCATTTTATTTCATACCATTATTCGTTTCATGTTGTATATACATACGATAATTTCATTTGAGGAAGTGCGGACTACCGCCCCCTTAAAATGATATGACTCGTTCATACCACACATGGAACATATAAAGGATGGTGTTAATGAACTTAAGTAACATATATAAAATATTATATTATACTGGAATAGTAATATACCTATGTATCAGTTGGATTCAATTATTTTAAAATAAAAATTAAAATGGAAGTAGCGTTCGTGCGTACGTACGGACTACCGTCTCCACGAACGCGGTGAGATCCATCCTCCATCGTATCCATTCAAGTCTTATTCTCATTTTAGGGTTAAAAATAATGTTAATATCATTCTGATTATGAATAAGATTTAATCTATCCATTACAAACATGTCTTACGTAACCAAACATTTAAGAATAACGAATCGATTATCACCTGAAACGACGATAATACTAAGATATTATTAATAAAGCAATGTTAAAAGATCATATATGATATCATATTAATGTATATGATTCTTGTATAATTTAATAACAATTATTTCACCATTATACAGGAGGTTAATCGACCCCAACAAAGGAAAAGTACAAGGTAAGGGTTATTTCACAATCTCTTCATTATCCGAGGTTGTTTATACGTAATAATCTACTGGGATATCTTTATCATCCACATCCATGTTTCTTAAAAATGTATTTCAAAACATTTTTACTATTTACAAGAATATGGGTTAAAGTCATTTATACCCTTGTTTGACTTTTTATAAGAGGTTTATAAAGGAATCTTTTCGTCGTTTTCAAAACAAGGTCCTTTTTAACCTTTTCGACAGAATTGAGGTAAGAATGTTTTTTTTAACTTATACGGCGGGTGCGGTAATTTTACGCCGTTATAAAATCTTCAAAGCTTTACTTAGAAGATTATAAGAATATTTTCAAAGAAAATGTTTTATTTTATATGGATCTTAAATGATTTCAAAATAAAAGGAGATATTTCTTTAAAAAGAATTTTGATTTCATCTATGTCAACATCCTTTGACGGATTTTAAGATTATTTGAAGTTGATTTATTATGATACAAAACTTCTATATTGTATTGAAGGTTTTGTGATATGTTTGACTATGGATGTGCTATTTTTATACCATTCATAGTTTATGGTGAAATTATTGACATTTCGTATGCTAGTTTTAATACGAATGTTTATGTTATGTTTAAACCTTTTCATATGGGAATGCATTGGACTTAATAAGTGACGGGTGGAGCCCGCTATAGCTCCTCGATGCATCGGTAGGTCTCATGAGACAAACTAGTGTCTTGGCACAAGGCCTTGACAAAATCTTATTTGTAGTCTTGGCACGAGGCCTTGGCTATGTGGTTATGATAGTCTGGCATTATGCATTCCAACATTATGAAAGTGGTTATTGATTTTTGCATGTGATTATTCGATTAGTAGAATATCCATGTGAATAAGTAAATGGCATTATTTCATTTTATTTATGCCATACCATGTTGAAAGTTCATATTTAAAAGGCTTTTGTTTTAGTTATACATTGCCTTAAATGTTTATTCTTATTTATGAAAGTTTCCGCTATATTGTTATCCTTACTGGGCATTTGAGCTCACCCCTTTTCTATGTTTTATTTTTCCCAGGAAGTGAAGATGTAAGTTATGAATGACCTGCAGGGATATTATGAGGGGATTATAGTGTGGACTGTGGAAACATTATGTTGTTGTAGTAGTTTTTCATTTTATGATGTAATGTAAAACTTATGAATATATCTAGTGTTTCCAAGGCTACTAAACCAATCGGTCTTTCGAGATTTGATCTTTCTTGTGATCATGCCAATGTTACGAAGTAATGCACCGACTCTGGGTAGCGGGGGTCGGGGCGTTACAGTTGGTATCAGAGGAAGTTTAGTACAAACCTTGGAAGCTAGATTTAGATAAACTCTGATTAGAGCACGTAGACCTAAGATGAACTTTGAGGATTAGTATAGAAGAACTTCCTAGAATTTTGGTATTGTAGAGATTTTGTGAGTTTTCCGAGCAATACATCCCTGTCTGGATACGAGCAGGTAGAGGCGGCTCTGGCACAGATGTACCTAGGGGTAAAACCCGAAAACACCGCTTTGAGCTAGACTCGAACGGGAACTGGTGCACGACAACGGGCCTTGCTGCACTCTTGGTTACGACACTCCCGGGGGATATGCTTAGGATAACTCTCATTTTCTTTACAAATCATTATGAAGGGTTTATGAGTATATACTTCCTCAAAGAAAACATTTTTATGATTATGGATTATATCCATAAATAGTTCAATTTATGTTAAGTGTTTTATAAGTATGGGATTATGTATTTTGATTCATAAACTGATCTAGTTTATGCCATTGTTTAGAAATGGCGCCTAGTGGAAGAAATGGAAACCGTATCAATGCACGCACTCCATGTAGGGATTTCCATCCTGCTCAAGATAATTATAGTGGGGCTGGTGATGCAACTGGTGCCGATCAGCTAATCACCATACTGGGACAACTTACTCAGGTTATGAATAATAACCTTACCCGTATGGAGCACCCTGATCCGCAGCGTGGAGGATCAATGTTAGATCGATTCATGAGGCAACAACCACCAACTTTCAACGGGAATACAAATCCATTAGTAGCTGAGCAATGGATATTTTCCCTAGAGAAAATATTTCAGGCTTTGGGGAGCAGTGAAAGGGAAAAAGTTATCATGGCAGTTTACCGCCTCACTGGAGATGCTGATCAATGGTGGTCATTGATTCAAAACATGAAGGAAGATGATGAAGTATCAAATATGTAATGGAGGGAGTTCAAAGATCTGTTTTTAGAAAAATACTTCCCTCGCGACCATCGAGCGGATATGGAAAGGCAATTTCTAAGTCTGAGACAAAAGGAGGATGATAATGTCACAAAGTATGAGGCTAACTTTACAAGGTTAGCGAGGTATGCTGGAGATTATATACGCAACCCAAGAAGTAAGATTGATCGTTTCTTTGATGGGTTAAAACCATTTCTCCGTCGAGCATTAGTCTCACAATCCTTTTCATCGTACGAAGACATTGTCTCATGTGCTATCAAGACCGAAAAGGAATTCTCTAAGTCTTATGACTTTAAAGCTAAGCAAGAGAAGAAGAGACCTGCTGATCAATCTGGGAATGGAAATAAGGGGAAGAAGGGAAAGGTTGAATATCCATCTTGTGGTAAATGCGGGAAGAAACACCCCGGTGCTTGCCTGAAGGGAATGGGAGTCTGTTACAAGTGTGGTGAAAAAGGCCACCAAGCTCATGATTGCAAGGGGAAGAAGGAAGCTACCAACGTTCAGTGCTACAATTGCAGGGAGATGGGGCATTATGAAAATGCATGTCCTAAGCGTCAGGAGAACTTACCTCAGAAAAGGCCAAGGGATCAAGGCCAGGCTTATGCTATCACTACTGCTGAGGTAGAAGCTCCGAAAGATGTGGTGGCAGGTAATTTAATGGTTTCCTCAAGTTTAGCAAATGCATTATTTGATTCTGGATCATCGCATTGTTTCATATCTTCCCAGTTTGCTAAGAAAATTAGATATTTCCAATTTTATTTAATAAGGGAGTTGTCAGTTAAAACTCCTAAGGGAAGTATCGTTGCAACAAAGTTTTGTGAACCAGTCCCCATTAGAGCACATAAATTTTCTTTATCTGCTGATCTCATCGTCATACCTATGATTGAGTTTGATATAATCCTCGGTATGGACTGGCTTTCAGACTATGATGCGAAGATTTATTGTAAGAAGAAAGAGGTTACGATTCTTGATGATAATGATAAGGAACACCTTATTTTTAGAGCAGAATCGTCACCACCTAATTCTTATTTAGATCCACCCCCAGTAGCTCAACTTAATTCAATTATTGGGGAGGAAGAGAATGAAATAACTGTCGGTGAGGAAAGTAATGTTCAAATAGAGGATGTACCTGTTGTGAAAGAATTTGTAGATGTATTTCCGGAAGATTTACCTAGCCATCCTCCAGAACGAGAAGTTGAGTTTTCCATTGATTTGATTCCTGGATCAAGGCCTATATCGAAGACCCCTTATAGAATGGCCACTGTAGAGTTAGTCGAACTAAAGAAACAACTAGAGGAATTGAGTAATAAGGGATTTATTCGCCCTAGTGTTTCTCCATGGGGAGCCCCTGTTCTTTTTGTTAAAAAGAAAGATGGATCTATGAGGTTATGTATCGACTACAGGGAGATCAATTCTATAACGATAAATAACAAGTATCCCCTACCTCGTATTGATGATTTATTTGACCAACTGCATGGAGCTCAATACTTTTCAAAGATTGACCTTCGATCTGGATACCATCAGTTGTGTGTAAAGAAGGAAGACATTCCGAAGACAGCATTTCGGACCAGGTACGGGCATTACGAGTTTACTGTAATGCCGTTTGGATTGACTAATGCACCCTCTGTATTCATGGATCTGATGAATAGAGTTTTCAAGGAGTATCTCGATGAATTTGTGGTGGTATTTATTGATGATATCTTGGTATACTCCAAAACCTACGAAGATCATGAAAATCACTTGCGCATTATCTTGAAGACTCTGAGGAGGCATGAATTATATGGAAAGTTTAGCAAGTGTGAATTCTGGCTTCAGGAGATTTCTTTTCTTGGCCATATTGTCTCTAAAGATGGAATCTCTGTTGATCCTTCTAAGACCAAAGCAATCCAAGAATGGCCAGCACCTACGAGTATAACTGAGGTACGTAGTTTTATTGGCTTGGCAGGTTATTATCGACGTTTCGTCCAGAATTTTGCCCGATTGGCTAACCCATTAACGAAGCTCACACGTAAAGGGGTTAAATTTGTTTGGAAAAAAGAGTGTGAAGAATGTTTCGAAGAACTGAAGAGAAGATTAGTCAATGCTCCTATATTGACTCTACCATCGGGGAATGATGGGTTCGTTATTTATAGTGATGCATCAAAGAAAGGACTTGGTTGTGTCCTTGTGCAGAATGATAGAGTTATTGCCTATGCATCACGACAGTTGAAAATTCATGAACAAAACTATCCTACTCATGATCTTGAGTTAGCAGCTGTGATCTTTGCTTTGAAGATATGGAGGCACTACCTCTATGGTGAAAAATGTGAGATTTATACTGATCACAAGAGTCTGAAGTATATTTTCTCACAAAAAGAACTCAACATGAGGCAAAGGAGATGGCTTGAATTACTCAAGGATTATGATTGCATGATACACTACCACCCGGGGAAAGCAAACAAAGTAGCAGATGCTTTGAGCAGAAAAGACCATGGAGTTCTGAACATGATGAGAATTGAAAGGGATCCAATTTTCATGGATCTAGAGAAGATGGACATGGGAATAACCAGGGAAGGTGAAACATCAATGCTTTTTCAAATGGTTGCCAAACCATCTTTACTAGAAAGGATTAAGAGTTCCCAGACCGATGATGAAGAATTTCAGAAGAAGATTAAAGCTGTGAATGATGGGAGATTGAGAGACTTTGTGTATGAAGATGGAATTTTGAAATTCGGGAAGAGACTTTGTGTTCCCAATATACCTGATCTAAAAAGGGAATTGCTGGATGACGCTCATAGTTCCAATTTCTCTATACACCCTGGGGGCACCAAAATGTATAGAGATTTGAAGGAACATTTTTGGTGGGACAACATGAAGAGGGAGATTGCTGATTTTGTGTCAAGATGTATGGTTTGTCAACAAGTGAAAGCTAGAAGGCAACAGCCTGGAGGAGTCATGCAACCTCTTCCCATACCGGAGTGGAAATGGGACAATATTACGATGGACTTTGTCATGGGGCTACCAAAGACTCCTAGAAGGAACGTTGCAATATGGGTTATTGTTGATCGTCTTACCAAGTCAGCACATTTTCTTGCTATAAGAGAAGATCTACCCCTGGAACGTCTAGCATGACTATACATTAATGAAGTTGTGAGACTTCATGGAGTACCCCTATCGATTGTTTCTGATCGTGATCCCCGTTTTACTTCAAGATTATGGAAAAGTCTTCAGAAATCCCTGGATACTGAACTTCATTTGAGCACTGCTTACCACCCTCAGACAGACGGACAATCAGAACGGACTATTCAGACCTTAGAAGACATGTTGAGATCTTGCTCACTTGATTTTCAGGGTATGTGGGATCAATATTTACCACTAGTAGAATTTTCCTATAACAATAGCTTCCATTCGAGTCTTCAGATGGCACCATATGAAGCGTTATACGGAAAGAGATGTCGTACACCAACCTGTTGGGATGACGTTGGTGAAAGAAAACTTGTAGGCCCAGAACTGGTGGAGGAAACGGTGGAAAAGGTGAAGGTAATCCAAAATCACATCAAAGCAGCTCAAAGTAGGCAGAAGAGCTATGTCGATAATCGAAGGAAGGATTTGGAATTTCAGGTCGGTGATCATGTTTTCCTAAAGGTATCTCCATGGAAGGGAGTCATACGTTTTGGTAAGAAAGGTAAATTGAGTCCCAGGTACATCGGACCTTTCGAAATTCTAGAACGAATTGGGGCTGTAGCTTACCGATTGGCAATGCCGCCAAGTCTCTCCAAAGTTCACGATGTGTTCCACGTATCTCTGTTGAGAAAATACATGCCTGACCCAACGCATGTACTCACCTATGAGGAATTAGAACTGGAACCTGATCTTTCCTATTGTGAAGAGCCCGTCAGGATTCTTGATACAAGAGAACAAGTACTGAGAAACCGGACGACGCGTCTGGTAAAAGTTTTGTGGAGAAACCGTAAGATGGAAGAGGCAACGTGGGAACCCGAGGAACTTATGATGAAGAACCACCCGAGTCTTTTCATGTAATAATTATTCTAGAAATTGCGAGGACGCAATTATTTGAAGGAGGGGAGAATGTAACACCCCAAGCTTCCACGGTACGTTTCCCTTCGAATAATGCGATAGCGTGTGTTGTACGCAACCTCGAGTTCTAACACACACCACAACTAATTAAACTAGCCGTTGTGAATACTAATACCTACTTTTTGAAATTATATATATTTTATATTTGAAAATGGACTTCATTTTTGGATTCGGAATATCAAAATTAGCCTAGGGTGAAATTTTGGTACATTTCGGATGACTTTCATATTTTGATGAATAGTGAAAATTACTAAATTTTAATTAAAAACAACTTTTTTAATCAAAATAATTAATAGTGATAAATTGTGAATTTGAGTGGTTTTAAAGTATATTTAGAATATATTTTTACCATTTAATATAATGTTGGTCATTGGACATAATTTTACAATTAAACCGAACATAAACAAGTGTCAATCTTTTGATAGTTATTACCTCTTAAAAACACGCTTTTTGTTTTGACAGCGGGAATTAATTTTAAATTAATTTCTGCCACTTCTGTGTTTTGAATTTAGGAAAATGGATTCCATATTTGGAATCAGGATGTCCAAATTATGTAAATAGGTAACTTTTATTTTTACACATTTTGAATAATTACTGCGGTAAATATTTTATTTACCATGGTTAAAGGGTAAATCCGTTAAATAAGGGTTAACAAAATAATATTATAATAATACTAAATTACCCTAAAACGTGTCTTAACCCTATTAGTTGATACATGGTCGACCATGGGAATCTTTGGGTCTGTTTTGGGACCCCATGGATCCACTTGTAAGTGATAATGACACATTATATTAATAAAGTTAAAATAAAAATAAAAATGGCATAAGCTTACATCTTTTAGAAGAACAATTTTTACATAGGGTTATACATGTTGGATTTTCGATTATAAATATTCATTAGAAAGGTAAAAAGATTTCCTACATAATGATATTTTATTTATAATTTTTAGACATCAAATCATTTAAATTATTAATGACACAATAATGATGCAATGTTTACCTCATTAATAAATCATTTAAATAAATAAGATTATAATGATTAAAATATTATCTAAAACCTGTCCAATTCTTATTTGTTGATGTTATTTAGAATATTAGTCATCTTATCTTCGACCTCAATGATTTTTGGACCATTATAAACCGAATATAATTATATTATAAAGTAATACTTTCACTCTTTCCTAAAGAGACCCTCTTCTCCCTTATAAAAGGAGACCACTTCTACTCATTCCTCACACCTCTCAAGCCAGTTGGCTCGTCCAAACTCTGCCCAAATAAGCTCCCCACATCCCTCTCCTCCTCCTTGAAGCTTCCCCTTAGGCAGAAATCATTTCAAGAAGTCCTTTGGTTCCAACCAAAGTGAGTTACCTAAATTAAAGGTAACGATTTCTCTTAAATTATTTTCCTTTATTTTGCTTCTCCAACCCCCAAACTCTTTTCATTTCCTTTCTTTTGTAACAACACCAGTATCCTCAATATACTAGGAGGTTGTTATAAGAAGGATTCAAACTACACATACACACAACTCCATCTAATGGATGATGAACATAATGTTTCTGTGGATGGGAAACTAACGCCTCACGAAACGATGATTGTTCAAATACATCTTACCGCCTCTCATGGTGGCCATTATGATGGCACTGTAATTAAATATGATATTAATGATATATATTTTATATATAAGCTTCTGTAATTCCATTTTATTTCATACCATTATTCGTTTCATGTTGTATATACATACGATAATTTCATTTGAGGAAGTGCGGACTACCGCCCCCTTAAAATGATATGACTCGTTCATACCTCACATGGAACGTATAAAGGATGGTGTTAATGAACTTAAGTAACATATATAAAATATTATATTATACTGGAATATTAATATACCTATGTATCAGTTGGATTCAATTCTTTTAAAATAAAAATTAAAATGGAAGTAGCGTTCGTGCATACGTACGGACTACCGTCTCCACGAACGCGGTGAGATCCATCCTCCATCGTATCCATTCAAGTATTATTCTCATTTTAGGGTTAAAAATAATGTTAATATCATTCTGATTATGAATAAGATTTAATCTATCTATTACAAACATGTCTTACGTAACCAAACATTTAAGAAGAACGAATCGATTATCACCTGAAACGACGATAATACTAAGATATTATTAATAAAGCAATGTTAAAAGATCATATATGATATCATATTAATGTATATGATTCTTGTATAATTTAATAACAATTATTTCACCATTATACAGGAGGTTAACCGACCCCAACAAAGGAAAAGTACAAGGTAAGGGTTATTTCACAATCTCTTCATTATCCGAGATTGTTTATACGTAATAATCTACTGGGATATCTTTATCATCCACATCCATGTTTCTTAAAAATGTATTTCAAAACATTTTTACTATTTACAAGAATATGGGTTAAATTCATTTATACCCTTGTTTGACTTTTTATAAGAGGTTTATAAAGGAATCTTTCAGTCGTTTTCAAAACAAGGTCCTTTTTAACCTTTTCGACAGAATTGAGGTAAGAATGTTTTTTTTAACTTATACGGCGGGTGCGGTAATTTTATGCCGTTATAAAATCTTCAAAGCTTTACTTAGAAGCTTATAAGAAGATTTTCAAAGAAAATGTTTTATTTTATATGGATCTTAAATGATTTCAAAATAAAAGGAGATATTTCTTTAAAAAGAATTTTGATTTCATCTATGTCAACATCCTTTGACGGATTTTAAGATTATTTGAAGTTGATTTATTATGATACAAAAATTCTATATTGTATTGAAGGTTTTGTGATATGTTTGACTATGGATGTGCTATTTTTATACCATTCATAGTTTATGGTGAAATTATTGACATTTCGTATGCTAGTTTTAATACGAATGTTTATGTTATGTTTAAACCTTTTCATATGGGAATGCATTGGACTTAATAAGTGACGGGTGGAGCCCTCTATAGCTCCTCGATGCATCGGTAGGTCTCATGAGACAAAATAGTGTCTTGGCACAAGGCCTTGACAAAATCTTATTTGTAGTCTTGGCACGAGGCCTTGGCTATGTGGTTATGATAGTCTGGCATTATGCATTCCAACATTATGAAAGTGGTTATTGATTTTTGCATGTGATTATTCGATTAGTAGAATATCCATGTGAATAAGTAAATGGCATTATTTCATTTTATTTATGCCATACCATGTTGAAAGTTCATATTTAAAAGGCTTTTGTTTTAGTTATACATTGCCTTAAATGTTTATTCTTATTTATGAAAGTTTCCGCTATATTGTTATCCTTACTGGGCATTTGAGCTCACCCCTTTTCTATGTTTTATTTTTCCCAGGAAGTGAAGATGTAAGTTATGAATGACCTGCAGGGATATTATGAGGGGATTATAGTGTGGACTGTGGAAACATTATGTTGTTGTAGTAGTTTTTCATTTTATGATGTAATGTAAAACTTATGAATATATCTAGTGTTTCCAAGGCTACTAAACCAATTGGTCTTTCGAGATTTGATCTTTCTTGTGATCATGCCAATGTTACGAAGTAATGCACCGACTCTGGGTAGCTGGGGTCGGGGCGTTACATATATGGGATTAATTTTAAATTAAAATTTCCTACTAATGTGAATAGAATTTTGAAAAATGGATTCCATATTTTTAATGAAAATAATTTATAATATCTAATAAGTTCAATATAATTTTTTACCTAAATGAATAGTGAAAACAAGAAAAATTAGTTATTTAATTTAAGGTAGAAATGGAATTAAATGCGGTAAAACCAAAAAGGTATTAAATAAATTATATTTAAAGAGATTCATGTATGTTATTTAATTATATGTAGTAATTTTCAGTAGTGCAGGTTAAAGGATATTCCTTAACGTGGTATTTTATTTGTTTATAAGGGGCATGTTGTATGCACATGTCATAACAACCAACATACTCATAGCATGTAGTCAAGCTCTAGGAAATGGACCTCGTTAAAAATAATATTTTCTCATAAATTTTATTTACTATTTATAATGCATGCTTGATAAAAAATGGATATAAAAGATTAAGATATTCATTCAATAAATATCTGCAGAAATAAATATTGGAAAATTAATTATTTAGAAAAAATATATCTAAATTTATCTACACCATTTCATTGTTGGTCATATCTTATATTATCCTATAAATCTATATAATATCATAGGTTTTTAAGATGACAATATTTTCAAGTAAATTAATAATTATTGTTCTTCTTGATTTATCTTCCAATTTATTTATAAATGGGATATTTTATTGTTCCTTTGAGCTCCCTATAAAATAAATGATAGGAAAATATATTTTATTACATTGAATAAGAATAAGAAAATATATGTGAAGTGAATGAGAAAGTATATATCAACCAAATAAGAGAACAATGACTCTCTGATTATTTTATTTAAAAAATATATATATTATTCTATTATATTTTGGATAAATTTTTTCTTGAGAAAATTTCATTTGAGAAAGAATCCCTCTAATAAAACAAGGAAGAGAGATTATTTTAAAATTTTAAATTTCCTAAATATTAAAAATATGTAATAGAAGTTAACGTATAGAGGTTTATCCACTAATATAGAGATATAAAACACTTATAACTCATAAGGTTCAATTCATTCCTTTGATAATAAGGTAAGTATAACATTCAATTATATTCCTATAATATCTCCAAGAACAAGTTAGAACAGTTACATTTATGGGGATTCACAAGATTAATAAATTTGTTCTTTTAATGATATACTATATAAAAATAAAAAATAATTATTCTTTTATATTTATAGACCATTTAAATTCATACATGACAAGATCACCCAACATGAGGATTATTTAAAATGAGTTTTTATTCTTTGGAATAAGGGGTGCTAATGAAATAAAATCTCTTCAAATAATCAGGAGCATTAAATGAAATTAAAATAGAGATTAATGATAAGTTCATCATATTTGAGGATGAATGGATCAATTAAATCAATGTAATATAATAATAACAAATCATGATGAATTATTCCATTAATTGGTAGTAGTTTCATTAAATAATTCTCAAACAAGATTAATGGTAACAGAATTACGGAGATTAATATTTCCTTGAAAAAATGTAACCAAATTCTTGAATATAAAGTTTATAATACTGGAATGGAGTGTGATTATAGAATGATGTTTTCATAGAATAATAAAAATATCTTTATTATGAATTTAGTACAATTCGGTAAAAAACATGAAAATTTGAAAATGAATCAACATGAGAATTCAAAACATGATAATAGCAGAGATGTAATGACACATACATACATGGATTATATTTCTACAAAAATACCAATATCCTATGTAAAATGACTATGAGGTTCTTTAATGATTTTATTTAATCAATCTCAAGGAAAAAGGTACCATACCCTCCATAAAATACTAACTGTGTTAATTTAAGTTTCATGTATAGTGTATAGTCTAAATAAAATTTTTAAAAATTTTAATAAAGAAAAATTGGGAAAACCCACCACCACATTATATGTGGATGGAATAATGTGCAGAATAATTTTTTCACCAAAATATTTTCAATATGATGATGACATGAAAAAAAATATAATCCAATTAAACATTTCTTAACTTTATTAATAATAAATTAAGAATGATGGTTGGATATTTTTGGTGGTTTGTAGGGTTTAAAAATAGTTCCTTATATTATTGGAATAATAATCCAATAAATATTGTGGAAATAAATCCTACTTCAATAGGGGTAATGGAAGAGTTAATTAAAATTCAATTAAAGAAATTCAAGAATATATTTACAACAAATAGATTGGAAATTTTTGTAAAATTAATTTGAAACTGAAACAAAGTTAGTCACCCTGAAAAAATATTCTTGTTTTAAAAAACCAATCATGCCCCAAATGATTTTGAATAAGGAAGAATTAAAAATAAAATTTTTAAGAAAATGGGATCTTTGTTAGCTTGGGGTATATACAAAATAAATCTTTTAAAACTCAATGTTATAAGAAGTCCAAGAAAAATTCAATTTTAAAGAGAAATAGATTATTCTTTTTTGGAATAATAAGGAACACCATTTATATTTATAGGAAATTTGTGATTATTGATGTTAAATGAGGTATGCCGAAAATAAACGTTCAAAACAATTTTTGATGTATATTAGATTATTGGTTTTATGGAAAACATTATTGATAATTTAAAGTAAATTTCACCTTCTATTACCCAAATGATTTTTGAAACTGATTTATCCATTTTATTGTAACACCATTTCAGATCTACTCTCTCATAATAGATACATGATTTGATAAATCATTAAAAAATACCCTTTAATAACAAACCAATCCCACAAATATTCAAATAAAAAAAATATTTCAAGGTTGTATTCAGGAAACTGGTAACTAAATTGTATCAGGATCTGTTGATATTCTCATATATATTATAACATGGAGCCTAAAAATTACTTCTTTGATCCAAAAAATAATATTCTGTGAGTTTTCGAGAAAGTTAAATTTTTTTAATTCACTAATAACAATATATAATGAGCCATTTTTTCTTTTTATTAATTATAAAAGTGTCTTACTAGTTTGAATTATCATCATTCTTAATGTTGGTTCATGATTTGTTTAATGCTTCCAAATTTAAGATATATCAAATGGAGATGTCTTATGTGTTTCAGTTAGAGGATGTTTATCTTAAGCTTGAAACATCAGCGGTTGAGCTAGCAGTAAAAATTATGAATCTCTGATATAGGGTGCTAAGCGATAAGACAAAACATTTATTCCATTCATAATTCTTTTGAATAATATTTTATAATGATACATGGGTGTAGGAATCATTTATGATTCTATAATGGCCTTAACATATTGTGAGAATATAGTAATTGGTGTTCTATGGGGATTAATGTTAGTATGGTGGGGAGAATTTCTATTTCATTTGCGTCATGTGAATGATTTATTTTGAGCATAGTCTGCCGCGATTTTGAATTTTATGGGTTTTGGGAGGTTACGGTGATCTATTAGAGTTTTGGAAGAAACATATAAGTTGTATGATCTGTGCATGGTCAGTGGTAACTGTGTGAAATTTATATGTTGGTTCTAGTGTAATTTCTTTTCTTTCATGGTGGGATACATTATGGTATTTTTTAGTGTACCCATGAGCTCTTATCCTTTTACTACAAATCTCCTTGATATATCTTCCACTTCTTTCATTTGAACAAAAAAGGAGCTTTGGTTTTAGTGTCTATAGGATTATTTGGTAAATTAATGTTGTTTAATTTCATACATTGATTTTTAAGACCATATCTCTTCATTTCCATAAATTATTTCTAAAGGGGACTATGTTTCCTCCATTGGTGGGGGATCTGTCTCATATATAATTGTCATTTATTGTTTAATAAATTGTTATTATAATTTTTCTTATTTTTTGAGTTCTAAAAATGAATGATTTGTGTATAAGAATCCTTTTTTTTGTATGGAAAATGGGTTTTGAAATGGTTTTTTATTTTAAATAATATCAATTAACTTCATGTATTAAATAAAAATACTATAATACAGTTTTTAATGAAATTTTTTTATGCATTATAGTGGTAATAATTTTATTGTATATATTTTTTATAAAACTGTGAGCATGGTTTATTTTAATTTTATAGAAAACATGGAATATGGGAACACCTTGGGAAACATGGATGCATGAAATTATTGACATATTGAAACCTTAGTGAGTGTGGAACCACTAAGGGTAATGTTTATAGTATTGGTAAATTTTATAAGTGCCATTTATCATAGGAATCTTATTATACTAGACTAGTGTTTCTTGAATGCCCTAATTACATATTCTCAAAGGCTAGATTCATTTTTTATTGTTTATTTAGTATTATTGATGAATCATTATTTGATGATAACATGTTTATTTTTTATGATATTAATTTGTTACATTAATTCCCAAAATTTTATCAATCATGATTCTTTAAATATTGTTTTGTGGGATTTCTTAGATTATGTGTCAGGTCGGACATAGATAGTTCATTATAATATCTAAATTGGGAATTCAAGAAACCCTGATATTTTTCAATAGACCTGAAAAAAAATATCCATATAATATAGAAGTTTTATGAATCAAGCAAACCATGATACCATTGAAAATTACTAATTTTAAAAACAAAAGAGAAGGTATGAAGTGTTCCATATCGTATAGAACAAAAAAATAGTGTGTTACTTGATTGATAAAGAACAATAAATATTTTCATCTAAAGAAGTAAATGAAAGCCACCTTACTCCATAAATATTGGGTCTATTTTTAATATTTATAGAAATAAATTTGATTCATTATCATGTGGGACATCTAAGAAATGATTAATATAGAATAATTAATCCAGGTTTTATGGATTCTACCATCTTAGTAGTGTTTCAAAAGATGGTATCTCAAACCATATCAGATTAGATTATCAACCAAGTTAAATTAATGATGAATTTTATGCATTTAGTGGGATAACATTGAGAGTCTTCAAAAATTATCAATTTTATTGATAAGCATCCATAATTATCTTTTAATGAGAATATAGATTTTATAGAATGTTATTGAAAATTTTCATTGAAATTTTATGGGTGCATATGATATCATCCAGTTTTTTCAAGAATGAATTTGGATGATATAGTGGGGATATTTATTTCTCAATTTCCTAAAAACTAAGAATGAAATCAATCAATTTAACTAATTTAACATATAAATTTAATTTAATTATTCTCATCTATGTTTTTGTATGAGTTTAGGAATTCATGTTGTAAAAATATCATGAGAATATGTTCATCCAGATTGGATAATCATGAAAAATTTTGAATAACCCTTATGAAGATATTTTTTAGTTGGGGTAATATTTCTATTGGATTATTGATATTTTTCCACCTAAATTACCATATCTTATATTCAACACTGAGAATTGTTAACATAGATATAGGGAGAAATAATCGATAGAACATTTATTTAAGTGAACTTCAAAAATCCTATCTTAAATAACATTATATTTATAATCATTGAAGGGAAGATAAAATAAAATGGAAGAGGAATATATTAACATGCAATTATTATATTAGTATTAATAATAAGTTAAAAAGAAAGATATTTTTATTCCAAAATTATTTTTTGTGGTCTTTTTTCACAATAAACGAAAAGGAAATAAGAATTGAATTATTTTTTACAAGAATATTTTTGATGTTGTTTGGAGTTACTAATTATATTTAGGTGAATATGGTTAAATTACCCAAAATATGTTATATATATATAATCAATTGAGTATTTGGGGAACATTTTCACTTGATGTTGAAAGTTCTCTCATGGATGAACCTTAATGAAGAATTGTTATTATGTGAATATATTGTTTTCTCATTGGATATTAAAAAAATATGAGGGTGTTTATTCAACAATTTATTATTAAAAGAAGTGAGTGATTTTATTCTATTTCATGTAATATCTATCCAATGCATATCATATAAAATATACTCACATGTAAAGGGATAATGTTTTTGAGTAACTAACAAAATAATATTTCATTGGGAATATTTATTTGGTAATGATTTTTAATGATAAAGTGAATATTACAATCAATTTTTCAATGGTGATATATTCATAAATGTAAATGTATTTTAGATGTTTTCGTCAATACATGAAGACACTATTAATTTTCAATGTTGTAAAATATGGATGAACGTGATGTGAATTCTATTTTTTTAAAGTAGAAATATATTCTATATTATTTTAGTACTTAACTAATTTGGAGAGATATAGAATTCACCAAGATTATAAAAATCAAATGCTGAAAAGTGTCATATAGGGTAATGTCATTATTTAATATTGTATCTTTGTGATGAGGTATAATTTATAGCTGACGATAGATCAATCATAGGGAATATCATTTATAAAGGAATGATACATCAATGATGTTTGAAGAGAACTATAGTTTTAAAGGAATTCAAATATCATTGATATACTCTAAGAAGTTTGAATTATCTCTATAATGATTTGTAATTAGTTTTATGCTAATTAAAGTTGATTTTATGTCATTCCAATGTAAATTATGGTGTTTAATTTTTGGTTAAAAAGATGAAGATAATTCAAAAAAAAATTAGTTATATTCTATTTAAAATCGCACTATTCTTATAATATGTAGTATATTTTCTTATTCGTTGAATTTTAGAAAATATATTGGAGAATTTATATGTATTATTAAGATTTTGATGTTCATGAAAAATATAAATGATATATGATACCATAAGATACATAATAATTTCCTAAACTCTAAAATATTAATGGGGAATGAAGTCACGAAGATGCATAACATATTATTCAAATGATGGGTCATAAAATATCTTCAGAGTCCACTATAATTTTTAATATAATAAAAATGTTATCAAAGAAATTATACTCCCAATTAAGAAAAAATAAGTAATGGAAAAAAAATATATTGATTACACTTACTATTTTTATAGATCTGCAAGATGATACATAATATTCTGTTAATTAATGAAATTTTTATTTCACAATTGTAATGGATATTGTGAAAATATTTTTATATTATTTGTGGTATTTTTTAAGAATTAGAGGAAATATCAACTAGTAAATAACTGTATATAATATAATAGATTAATAAAAGCTTACTTAAGAGACATCAGGGAATCAGTAAATGGGATTCTTTTGTTCTATGATATGTATGAAATTATATATCTTATGTATGAATTATTAGTTATGAACAATTATAGGATCATGATTATTTTATAGTAGTTAACATTGTGTTACAAAATATTATGTTTGAAAAAATAATTAAAATTGAAAATTTTGGGTTGTTCTTTAAATTCTAAATATCATGATGCTCTGATTTTGTTTATGTGATGCATGCTAATATTTTTTTACAATGTAAGAGGAATATTTACTTCCAAGGAAAAAAGTATTAAACACTATGAGGTGGCATAAGGATTAAATACATGCCCAAATTTTTATTATATATTTGATTTAGTCATTCCATGAGGATATGACCATAAAATGGTTGGTGATTAAAAGAAATTTTTTGAGGGAAGATAGAGAAATAGATGAGAATAAGTTAGTAACTAAACCCACCTACCTAAAAATTATTTTAAAAAATGACTATTACAATATGAAAACATGAGGTGAAATGATCTTTTTCCCAAAGAGTAATTAAAATATTATAGATTTTCATGGTGAAAATAATAATAATTAATATAAAATAAAAATCAAAATTATAGGTGGACAATTTTCATTCCCTAATATCCGAGAATGAGTTCATTCATTATAGTCACGTTTCATAAACTCTCTACAAGGATTTATTATTTAATTAAATCATATCAGTTACAATACATCTAGAAAAAATAATGATTTTTTAATTCAATGATCATTAATAATATTTTGGAGTAGGTTAAGTCATGACATCACTACTATCTATCATAGTCTATAGTAGAGATTCCATCTACAACACATTATATAATAACTGAATAGAAAATGGAACCAATGTTTCAATGATTGCATCCTAGTCAGGAGATAATTTATATTTGGATATATAAATAGTCCAAAACCATGCTTTAGATCATTATTTTTTAAAATAGAATGATTCACTCTACAATAGTATGTTACTATTTAATAATGAAACTTAATTCCTTCATGGAATATTCCTTAATTAAGTAATTGGTTCATGTTATGTCTTCATGTAGTTATATGGTTTAATGTGAGATTTGTTTATGAGGACATGTAAAAAAGAATGAAAATATAGTAATTTATGTAGATCCTGTAAATCAAATAACAAAACATCATATAGTCTATCATTGATACATCATGGTTAACATTAAATCATTTCATATATAGAGATATATTGGATAAATTATACAAAAAATCATGGATAGTTTTGAAAAAATTGAGAAGTAAAATGGTTTTAAATTAAAATATGGAAACTTATATCCAAAAACGATTTTTTATGAAAATATTAGAAGAATAATAATAATAATCATGTAATATAGTGTAAACCAATTATGAATTCCTATAGAAACACTATGTGTTAAGAGGATGAACTGGTGCTTTTTTTATAATGTATAATCTAAGAGTAAAAGAGAGAATATAAACTATTATCAATTTAATAAAACCTATATATCAGGTTTATTATGATCCAAAACAATTGGGAATTATTATAATTATAATGATTTAAATATAATGATAAATATAGATAGAGAGGATATCATTTTTATTGATAATTATTTAGCATGAAGAAGAATAATGAAGATCATAACCATTAATATATGTATATTATATGTATTGAAAAAATGTAAAGGCTTGAAATTATATTAATTCATATTGAGGAATCTTATTAGATATATCACATCTAATAGTGAAATAATACTTCACTATTATTGATAAAACATATAGGTGGTGCAAGATAAATCATGTGTTTAAATATATAATTGTTTTTCATTGCATTATTCGTGGTTAGTTGAATGAATTTGGGTAAAATGATATTCTATTTCAAAATGTTTTTTATTTAAAAATATATAGAGATGTGTGTGTAAGAGATTATAAAAACCATACATCAAGGATATATTTATCATCATTAATGTGAAATTCATAAAACATATGTTTGTTATATTGTTTCCCCATTTTTCATACTACATGCATGATGATGGATATTATGAAATGTGTGAGAGATACATTCAATGAATATGTGAATAGGTAAATAATGAAAAAGATTTAAATTGAAAATATACATTACAACTAATTCTATTACCAAATAAATTTCTGACACATCTCGAGTATTCCTTGAATTCATTCTTATTACTATATTTATTTCCTCCTAGAGAGGTGGGAAATATGTTATTTGGGTGATCAGTTATTTGAGGATCCATATAGGATTTGAGTCATCAAAGAGGGTAGCCTATGGATTTGAATAGAGACTATAAATGGTGGTTGTGTATGACCTATATGCGTTTTTATATAACTCTATGAAGGTTATATAGTTTCTATAATGTCCCAATGATTGGATTATCATGGTGATTATACTATGAAATGGGTTGGCGGGAAACTGCATGGTTTGACTCAACCTATGAGATGTTTTTTTGTGAGGTTACGTATTTTAATGGAAATAAAATAATATTATTCGTGAGTGATATTAATAATGCCTTACGAACGGTATGGTACAAAGTATTATATTGGTGTTATGTCTGTACTTTGACACAACCTGAGAAATAATTATTATAACCTATGTGCTAGTATAATGGGTACCAAAAAATGTAGGATGGATAATGTATAATTAGATATATATTAAAGATATATCTACATATGTAATCATCCTTTATTTTATGATTATTATTATTTCTTTATTTTTGTGTGTTTTTTTTGTAGATCGAAAAAACCCTAGGGGTGGGGGATTATATTAATCCAACATTTTGGGATTTTATGAATTATTTGATGTATGAGTGGTACTAATAATTTTTAATTGAGATACTGGATTGGTTTTTTTACTAGAGTGTATCTTAGATCATATGAATCATTGTACTATGTTTATTTATAACCCATTGTTTGGATTACCACACCATGTTCCGAATATACATCCAACATGTAGTTAGACACATTTCACTATATTTAGGTCATGCAAATAGAAAATGGTCAGGTATATGATATTATGTAGTAATTTTTCTTCCATAACGGGGTATGACTTATCATTTTGTTAAATGGATGTGTTATAATTTTTTTATAGGAATAGGATCCTATATAAGTTATTCTTGTAACTAATAATTTTACTCTTTATCCGTGTGGATATATTAGTTGTTATTCTTACTCTATTTCTAATTTTAATGAATATGTTCGACAATTTTGTAACCTAGATACACAATAAATATGTGTTTTATGATATGATACCAATATAATGTTAATTATTAGGTGTAGGGTGGGAGTGGTTCCAACCTATCATTCAAATAATTATGAGTGGGTTTTTTTGGGTTCTAAATCATCATGGATAATATCAAACATGAACATGTTATGTGTTTTTCTTACATAATACTAAGTATGTTATTTATTGGTTAGATAAATATTTTACCAATATAGGATTATGATTTTTATATAATCCCATGGTTGGATGTGTATTAGACCCACCATCTATAACATCTATTCTAAACTAAAGGAATTTATATCTAATTTATCATTCTTGTAAATGTGGGTATGGTTTAACAATTAAAATTGCTTTTGGAGGACACAAAATTTTGACTGATGTATTCATGTGAAATTTACTACATTTATTTAATTTATTATATAAATTAATATAAATATATATATATTTGTATGTGTTTTATTACTAGGTTCATCATTGGTGGTTTTCCACTATGATTAATTCTGAAATTTAACATTTTCACCTGAATTGATGAAGATAAATTGTGGTTCAATTCCAGTTTAATGAATAAACCCTAACATAAGGGAGGGATACAGGGAGCTCATTGAGTTTAGAGATTTTATATTTAATTGAGGTAGTCATAATGGTTGGGTCTCATTAAATTTTTTTTGTGTGGTATATATAATCACCCCTCTGGGTGATGTTAAATTTATTATTGTTAGTATGATATAAATGAGTGTTATAAAATTAATACATGGTTATTTTTGTTATCATGGAAATGTTTATTCTATAATTCCAGGTTGTAACTTAATATTTTATTTTTCTATTTGTTTTAATTCATTTATCTATAATTTTATTAACTTTCAATAATTTACACCAATGGTCATTTTGTATTTCGACTCATATTGAATGCATATAGACTAGGCCAAGGGAAATAGAAACTATTATTAGAGAATTTATTAATAAATATCTTATTTTGGACATGATAGAAAGATCCAATACAAGTCATGTCATTGGATAGAAGTCATAATATTGAAATCAAAAAATAAACATTGGAAGAAATAAAAAATTTTAATGAGTTGGGATTATAATTTTTTTTCTTTGTTATTATGTTTGAATTTTTTTTAAATAAAATATATTATTCATAGTTTTTTATTTAAATTATTTCATTTGGCCTAGTGAAGAATCACTAAAACATATATGAATATATTTGAAACTTGAATACCTATATGTGCATAGGAAACTAGTTCCTGATAATGAAAAAGGCATTAGTTAGTTAAAAAGTAAATAACTTATATAGTTTTCCCACCAAAAAAACTTATTGATAATGATTTAATTAACTAAAAAAGACTATTATTACTTCCAAGATAAACATTTCAATAAAAAAATCATATTAATATTATATATATTTATTTATTTATTTATATGTCATGGACTACCGTAATGTGGGTAGTGTGGGTTTAGTATAACATATATCAAATAGATCCATTAGATAAGGGTGTAGTGGATAAGTTTACTTCAAATATATTATTAATCCCATAATATGTGTTTTTAATTAATTGTTATGTTATTTTAATGAATCTGGTTTTCTAATGTTGGTTTAATCCAATATGGATGAAAAAAAATGTAATTACTAATAAATTATATGAAATAAGTTGATGAATCTAATCATGTTGAGAAAAAGATGTATTCCCAAAAAGGTGTCTATTTATATAATGTAAATTTTGATCCAAAAATTTGTTATATAATATAGATTATTATTTTCATGTAAATAAATGAATGATAAGGTAATTTATTTCCATTGGTGTGATGTACATTTATTCACATGAAGGAAAATGATGTTGATATATTTGATCTTGAAATATAATCTATAATGCTGACTTAACTCTCTCAATGAATATGGTATTTTAGAAGATTCATCCTAGTGGTTCATAGATGGAATAAATAAAATTTATTGAATTAATAAGTATAGAAGAATATTGGTTCGAAGGATGGGTTATAAGGAGGTATTTTTGGTAGTATAGGATATTGTAATTCAAAAAATGGATGTACTAGATAGACTATGTATGATTTATGGAAAATATATATGTCTGTTCCTAGGACCTTCCAGTTAATTGATAATTTGTAAAAGGAATTATCCATGGATTTTAAAAAAATTCATATCAATTACAGAGACACACGTAAGATTACATGACAACAAAATGGCATCCAACAAAGATCAAAGGTGGTGTCAGCCTCAAGTGACATGGATGTGAAAAGAGCATGTGTGGGGTGGAACAATAGAATGAGGAGAATGGATTTATTGTGAAGTGTAATGGAATACACTATGAGTTTATTGTCCCCTAAGGGGTCTATTTAGGGTGTTCAATAAGTGAGTAAGCTATTAAACTAGTGGCACACATGAATGAAACTAATTTATATTATTGTTGAATTGTGGAATTGTTCATCTCTTAAAAACATGTGTGTCACGTAATGTACATATTTAGATGAATTTTGTTAAATTTTTTTTATAGAATTGGATAAAAAAAATTAAAAAATATTATTAAAATAAATAATGAATATGATATATTATCACAGGTGGAAATAGTTTAATACAATATAGTTTCCAAATATGAAGTATTCAAATAAAATATAATAGGAACAATAAATTTAAATATTAGACTATATCAGTTAATCCAATATATACTCATCACTCTTTTCTACATGATGAGAATAATAGTACTCACTAATAATAAGAGCCCACATTTTAAACTAGTGAGATCCTTATACAGACGTTGAAAATTTTCTCACTTGGAGGTATAACATAACAACACCAACCTTTCTATGGACAAAGGAATAATTGGAAAACATGAAAATTGTGTTGAGAAGTCGCAACCCAAGGATGAAACATTGTTTTAGGATTTATAATCAATAATATACTTTTTGTTGAGAAAAGAATAATCCGACTCTTTATATTAATAATAATAAAAGAAAAAAATAAAATAATGGAAACTAGTATTAAACAATGAATTATAGAAGTTTGATAAATATCACAATTTTGATGAAACTCTTTCATCCTTTGATTAGATGAATAAATTTTGAATATTTTTCAGGATCACACAATAATCAATCCATATTCATTGGCTAAAATAATCAGAAAATAATTTTATCTTTCTCGAATTATATCTCTTATATAATTTATATCTATATTATATATCATTATTGGATCATTTTTATAATCAAATATTCTATGATATAATTCTTAATAATTTTTTTCCCTGATCAAATGATCAGAAATATACATACTAATTATCTCTAAAATATTCTCAATAACCTTGGAGTTTCATGATATGTAATCATTAAAACCCATTAGTTGGAAATAAAAATAAAAAGGGAATATTTTTTTTCCAGTTTTAAAAGTTATCCCTCAACTAATTATTTTCTAAAAAATTTCGGAACAGACATCAATAGTCATCCTTATAATATATAAATATATATATATAATATAATAATAAATTGTTCAAACAAATAGAATAATTATCAAGTGAATCATAATACTAAATATGTGAGAAAAGAGAGCATTAAAATGTAGTTAAAATTAAAAAAAAATGGTGTATTACATTATGTTTAAATGGTATTACATTAAAACATTTCATGTCATTAAATTGAATGACCTTAAAAATGATCATACAACATTGAAATAAATTGTATGACATAGAAAATCATATGAAATTGATTATTATATAACATTAAATCATACGACATTGATATTTGTATATGATTTCTGAAAACATCATCATTCAATAAAATTGATCATATAACTTTTCTCATAGTAAGTATGTATCTCCTAATCATAATATTTTTCTCATCACAAGGCTCTATCTTTTTACGATATTAATTTTTACTTACTAAGTTACTCAAACAATATCGTATAACTTTGAAAACCGATTAATAAATCTTATACCTTTGGGTGTTCACCATGACGTTCACCGAGGTGCAGTTAATTCTAGGTGGTAATTTTTTCTTATGGAAATTGAAAATAGAATATATGAAAATGAATTTCATTTTACAATCTTTTCATTTTAAAAATGTGTTTCCTATATTCCCCTATAAAAATATAATGATACAACTATGTCATTCATTACACAAAACTCATCCCCATGATGGTTTTTGTATTTCCCCAGTGATCCATGGTTACAATATCTATTTTTTGGTAATGTAAAGTTGTATACATTAACAAATAGATAATGAATCTAAAAGGACGTTTAATAATCCATGAAAGATTTTCATTTTTACACTACACCAATAGTTAACCAACAATTTTTCTATGATATTTAAATCAATTATAAAATTTATGTAAAGGCAATAAAATATAAAATTTTTATAAAGGTAGAAAGTGTTTCATGTAAATTAAATAAAAAAAAGATATGATCTCTATAGGGTTAAAATAGCACTCACCCAACATCTGTATGGGAATTAAGAAAAGTCATATAAAAATACACTAATTGTGAAAAAAAAATGTGTGAAATGGTTAATCTATATCTACATAAGGTAAAACTATTTACCAAAAAATGTGAATTATAGAATAAAAAATAAAAAATTATGAATATAAAACATTTAATAATGAGTGATTAGATATATAAAAAATGTAAGGTAAAATAACTAGCAAAACATAATCTAATAATTAGACTATGTTAAATTATAAGCAATATCCCCACGACCAACCACTAACAATACCCCATTTTTTAAAAGTTTAAAAAATATATTTAGATATATTTAAAACATTAAGAAATTATCATAAAATTATGTTTTTTAATTTCTCACTTCCACTTTGATCTAAATCTTCAATTCCTATTGATTTATTTCTTATTTTAGTACATACTATTGAAAAATCATAATCCAAGTATATACAACAAAATTATTATTATTTATAAAACAACAATAAGTATTTAAAAATATAATAATGGAAGTAAATACACCATTATACCTTATTTGAAAATCATTTTCTCAAACCTCATTTATTCTGATGGGTTAGTAAAAATATCAACAAGTTGGTCTTTTGTTGGAAAATAATCTAAAATGAAATCCACATTTTTGACCTGATATATTAGAAAATTAAATCATAAATATATGTTTTAAATCAATGAACGGATTTAAAAATATTGAAATTTAATATATATTATTAAATATAATGTTATTTTATCAAAATATTCATTACAAATAGATAATACTTACTTTATCACAAATCATTATGAAAAACATATTTCAATAGTTATGTACTAAGCCTAATATATGGAAATTTTAACTGATAATTTCGTTTTAAAAGAACATGAGATTAATATTTTTATAAATGGGAAACTCATATCAGACTTTTCTTTACCAACTGTGTAGGCTCAAAAATATGATACACTATAAGATAACTTGTCAAACTAGTTTTGATGTGAGTAAAACAGACCAATATTAACACTTCTTTTGACATATATAACTATTGTTTTCATTGGAAATTGAGTGGATTTTCATTTTATTTTATTGATACATGGAAAAAATGCACAATGAGAACATTATATTAACTCTATATATAGACCAATAAATAAATTTACGAATCATGAATCCATATATTTTAACATAAATAGAATTTCTTGAATAATCTAAATAAAATTTAAAAATTAATTCTCATCGGTGTTTTGAATGATTTACATGAATGAAAACCAAAAATATTAATAATTTCATTACCTTATTTATATTGATTTAAAGAGATATCAACATTTCTTTGAAGAAGTTAAAATTCAAGAAAAAAATTCATTTCACCCATTAAACTCATTACTAATTTATTTTTCATCAAATGTTAAAATTCAATACAAAAAATCATTTTTAGAACCAAATACAATGTCATTAACGTATATTTTTATAGTTATAATTATATTTAATACATTATAATTAACAATGTTGGATCAGAGTTTCTTTTATTAAAACCTTTGTTCAATATAAAAAAATGAATGACTTTCATTCCAAGCCAAAGAACATTTCGTAATACCTTTCAAGGATTTGGACTATTTAGAAGCATGAATTTGAAATATATATATTTAAAATATTTATGGTCTATTAAAATATCCAATTTAGAATTTAAACTATTTATGAAGTTACTTTTAATAATAAATTACAAAAGTTTTGAATTGTTATAGTAGGAAAATTTGATTAGAATCTAAATGGAATATTTTTTACTAACACATTCAATAGAATTTTAAAAAAAATCATATTCTTCTTTTGAATATATGTGAATCACCAGTATTGAATTTTTATAATATATTACTAGTTTAATTAATTTTATTCTCTAAAATTCACTTCCTTACTATCGTTTATTTATCATTTGGATGTTCATCTGGATTCTAAATATTATTTTAGTCAAATTGATTGAGTTCAAAATGCATTGAATTACTCCAATGTTATTTATTTAAATATTAATAAATACTAATATGAAAAAAAATTGACAATGAATTTATAATGATCTCAAATGTTTATAATACATTTTCTTTATTTCCGATTCAACATTTATAATTAGTTTTTTAAGAGGACATTATTAATGAGTTTTTTAATTCATAAGATCATATTGATATAAGATCACATGTATTGACTTGTGTCCCTCATGTACTATAAGAACTAATATTTTTATTCTACTAAAATAATTATGTGGTACACCTCTATAATAATCATAATTATAAAATATATAAATATATTTTTTGTTGACTACTCAAAGCATACGACAATATAGATACCTGACTCAACTTCTTCATCAGTTCGAATAATATGAATGATCAGAAGAATGGAAATCTAAAAGATATTCTCTGAACTAATTGATAAAAGGAATTTATCTACTTGATTAGAAATTCTTATTATCTATACAATAATAGGTATTTTTTATAGTGGAAAATGGTTCATTAATCTCTTTCTATTCAATACATCAAAAATATATAGTAGGTATTGTATATTGGATCTACTTCTTTTTACATGAATTATCTATCCTTTAATAACTATTTAGATCTATATTTTTATTCGTTTTATTTTATTTTTATTTTATATTAATAATTTTATAATATCATCACAATATCTGGATTTCCATAAATCAATAATTATTAATGTATTATAAGAATTATATTTTAAACATGAGATGCCAAATTCATTCCTTGTATTGACATATTGAAAAAGGGAATGATATGTAGAGTCATGGTTCAATTAATATTCATAACAAAGCAATAAACTTCTTGTATCATCTCATAATGTAGGTAATATAAAAAAACTAAATATCCAAAAGATTCATCCACTTTTTATTTGGATATTTATCATCGTTAAATTATCATTTAAATACCTAGAGTAATTCGTTTTCTTCATTTTAAATATCTCTAGATAATAATTTCAATTGGTCCTTCATGAATTCTTCCTCAATATACTCTATCTCACAAGAAAATGTCCATATTATACTATACATAAGTGAATGCACTCCATTGTATGTTGAATTACATAATGGCATAAGAGAAAACCACATAAAATTAATTTCATCTCATTGTATGATGGAAAACACATCTGTGGAGAAATTATTATCCCCTATTAATTATTCTGTATGACTACGGGATATCCCATATTATATAGTACCTCATGTTCTTATTTTATAAAACTGAAAAAAAATATCATCTTGTAGTACAATAAAAAATAATGTGATGAAGCCTACAATGGAATAAATTTTTTAATTCTTCTACTATGTCAATTTCAAACTCTCTATGTTACAGAGTGAAGCTATGATGTGACCATTTCGACATCTACAGTGAATACAATGTGTCTTCTCTTTCATATGGAATTTCAAATAGTTGTTTTCGGTTACAATTTAGTTGAGCTTGACGATGATGTATCTTTTTGATTAGATGACCATGATTACTCCTCATATGCGTAAATTTTTAATTCAAATATATTACCCTTTAATGACATCACACATTGATCTATTGCATCATCAAAAAATGTTATATAAGTTAACCTATGCCAACAATCACTCGATCTAAAGGTAGTGTTCGACACCGATATCATTTCCGATAACACTCCTAATGGGTCATGCCATATATTTTCTTCATAAATTGGGTTGCCTTTTGGGTTTTATTCACCCATTATATAAAGTTATAGACTATTCTCTCCCAATGTGTGCTTTGATTCCCTTCCACAAAACCATGGGTAGCTGAGTTTAACCTCTCCCATATGGTTGAGTTCTTGGGTCCCACATGTGTGGTTTAAGGGGTCCATAGTTGGTCATTGGTTGGAATATTTATTTGTTAAGGCACATCTAACATATTCTTATTATAATTTATGCATACATAAAACCAATTTCCATCTTCCGTGTTATGTCTTCATACAAAATATAATTTGGTACCATCAATTTAATTTTTTTCATGGATGTCATCATGAAAAAAATATTTTCATGGCCTCTCTAATTTTATCAACTTAACTTACACAAAATATATATATTAGTCTTTAATGGTCGTGATATGATAAATAATAAAATCTATTCTTAATTATGCAATAATATGTGATTTCATGGCCTTATTTCAATAAATAATATATCGTTCACTTTTTCAAATCACATTTCAACTTGTCTATTATTTTAAAAATTGTTCACAATTAATAAAATTTAGAGTTTTCTTTATCCTGAACATAATATGTGACCTTTGAAATTATCATAGATTGATCTTCTTAAACAAAAACATCTTCTGGTGTCTCTTTTCCAAGTATAATGATATCATTGAAGAATATTATTTGTCAGTACCAAAACACATCCAAGTTTATTTAGTTAATGGTTGATCTTAAAAAATATTGTCTCAACATAATGCACATAGTTCTTTGGGAACCTCATTTCACTTATAAACAAACATTTTTGGGAATATCAAAACATTTCCCAGTTTTTATTATTCTTGAAGATATATTGAAATTAAGTGATTTCTCATTAATAGAAAATAAATCCCATAAATATATAGGATCATAAATATCCCACTTTTTTTCAATACCAATAGAATATGTTATTTCAATATTTTATTCAAACTATCACATTTGATTTATCTCATTTCACCTCAATGATTCTAAAATTTTTTCATTTTCTTCTCCTATTTATATTTTCACAAAAACAAATTACTGGGAAATTAAGGTATCATTTCATCTTTATGAAACATTATATAAATTATTCCACTCTATGTATACATGGGATAAACTAGTTTTTAAAAAAATAAGGTCGAATTTAGGAATTAATAATTTCCATTATCAATTTAGAATATTATATAAAATGAAATGAAAACTCAAAATCTCTCTCATTGACATTTAATCCATATTTTTGGTTTAGAAAAATGTTAGATATCAATTAAAATAAAGTTCTAAACATAAAAAAATTTCACTCATGTTAAAAAAAATATTAAAAAATAATTCAACTATAAATAAGAAGATTTCATAACATCCTTCTAAATTTTTCTTAGGTTCATTTTTCATGTCATTGATAAAATCATCCTCTCCCTCATAAGATCAGACATCTTTTCAATTTTTTAAAAGGGATAATATGGGGAATACACAAACCATATCAATGACTTTATTGAAGAATACCATTTAGGGAAGTTATAATTTGGATGGTGTACAATACTCTAGAAACTTCATCGATTTCTTTCCCATTAGGTATGATCTCAATATTCCATTTATCAAGGTATATCTTATCATTAGTTTCTATTCTGAATTGTAATTGATTTGAGTATGAATTTTTGTAATCCAATCCTTAATGATGAAATAAAATTAATATTTACTCTATGGTATACTGATCATCTTCATCATGGATGATCTCTATACTTTTTCAAAAAATAATCTTTTCTATGACAGTTGATTGATCAAACCCAAATGGTTCCCTTCATGAAGCATGGAATGAGTATTCCAAATTTTTATTACTTGAGAATTTGAACAATCTAGATAAAAATATGTTTTCTTAATTTATAAATATTTTTATCCTCTCAAAAACACCCCCTCAATGGATTCTCTCCTTCTTGATAAAATCAATGAAATCAATTTCTTAAGGTATTGTTTGGTTTGATAATTGATAAATATTTACATTATGGAACAATTTCATATTTGAAATATTTATTTAATTTTTCACTTTTTTTAGTTCCCTAGTAGAGAACTATCATCACCTTCAATTCCTAAAATGGTCATCATATAAATACAATACAATTGGTTTAGTGAATAAGGTGGAACCTCAATGATCTTAAATTTGAATAGAAAGTTTGATAATATTTTATCAACCGGGATTTTATATTCATCATGATTATATATCTAATTATGAAATATTAAATAGAATTGAGTAGTGTTTATCTAACCATTTAATCAATTTATTTTTTCTGTGAATTATAACGCCTCGACCCCAGTTACCCAGATTCAGTACATTATTACACAACATTGTAATGATACAAGGAATCATGTCCCAAAAGACCGATCAGTTTACTATCCTTGGAAGTACTAGATACAATCATAACTCTTACATTACATCATTAATTAAAAACATCATCAACATTTTTCCCCTTTTGAACACACAAATATCCTTAGAATATCCTGGAAGGTCAACTATAAAGTACTTCTTCATGTATTAGGAAAAATAAAACATAGAAATGGGTGAGCTTAGATGCTCACTAAGGATAACAATATAGCGGAAAATTTCATAAATAAGCATAAAAATTTAAGGAAATGTATAAGACTAAAACACAATCCTTTTATACTTAAAATTATGTATAATATAGAAAAGATATAATCAAATAATTCCATTTACTTATTCAAATAAATATTCTTCTTGTCTAATAATCAAGTGAAATATCAATATCCACTTTCCTAATGATGGAATACATAATTCCAGACTTCAGAACCACATAGTGAATGCCTTGTGCCAAGACTACAAATAAGATTTTGTCAAGGCCTTGTGCAAAGACACTAGTTTGTCTCATGGGACCTACTGATGCCTTGAAGAGCTACAACGGGCTCCAACCATCACTTACTAAGTCAAATTCATTCCACATATGAAAAGGTTTAAACATAACATAAACATTCGTATTGAAACAAGCATATGAAATGTCAATAATTTATCCATAAACCATGAATGGAGTACTAATAACACATCCATAGTCAAGCATATCACAAAACCATAAATACAATAAGGATGATTTCTATCATAATAAATCAACTTCAAACAAGTTTAAAATCCATCAAATGATGTTGACATAGATGAAATGAAAACTATTTGAAATAAATACCTCTTTCTATTTTGAAATCATTTAAAAGTCACCTAATTATAAAAGAAACCAATTTTTTGAAAATATTCTTATAATCTTGTATGTGAACCTTCGACGATGATATAATGGCAAAAAATAGCCACACTGTCCGCATAGGTTAAAAGAAGAAATTTTTACTATATTTTTGTTGAGAAGGTCAAAAAGTACATTATTTGGAAAACGATGGAAAGAATCATTTCAAAACATATATGGTTAAATAATGGTATAAATTGCATTAACCCATAGTGTAGTAAATAGAAAAAATGTTTTGAATTACATTTTTTTAGAAAACCTGGATTTTGGATGACAAAGAGGTCCCAAAAGATAATTATGTATTAACAACCATGGACAAGTAAAGAGATTGTAGAATTAACCCTTACCTTGTACTTTTCCTTAGTCAATGCTATGTTAACCTTCTGTATAATAGTTAAAACATTGTTATTAAATTATACAAGATCTATATACAAAAATATGATATCATACATGATCCTGTAATATTTATTTGTTAATAATATTTCAGAAGTATCATTATTTCGGGTGTTAACTGATACAGTTTCCTTTATATGCTTTGTTACGTAAGACATATTTGTTATGGATTTGATGGATTTGATTCATATCCATAATTATATTAATTTATTAAGCATTATTTTTAATCATAAAATGAAATTTATTCTTGAATGATTATGATGGGGAATGAATCTCATCGTGTTTGTGAAGACGGTAATCCATACGTACACACGAGCGACAATATCATTATATTGATTGTGAAATCATATCTAATTGGATGGTATATCATATATATAAAATCACTAACATGTTATATTTTTTATTTACATCCATTATACTCATTATTATACCCATCCAAAAAATGAATTGTTTGAATAACAAACTACACCACGATGTGGAGACGGATAGTCGTATATACGCTCCTATGGTGACTTTTTCATTCATATGATGGATAGAATAATTAATATGGTTGTACCATTTTTGTAATGACATAACAGTATATAGAAGATAATGGAGTTATTATTTTAGAATAGAAACAAAAAACAATGAGGTAGTGGAAGTAGAAAAGAACTTGATAGAGGTGATGAAACATTTACCTCTTCTTTGGGTTCTTCCCTTGGATTTGATCAAAAGGGCTCTGTAGGTGGCCTTTCTGACCAAAGTATGGCCTCTAAGATATAGGGTGAAATTTTTTAAGGATATTTGGGCAGGGGTTGGCTGGCCAAATGGCTTTAGAGGTGTTAAATTAAGATAAGGGGAAGTTCCCTTTTATAAGAGAGGTGTGGGTCACTTTAGGAAAAGCATGAAATATTATTTTATAATAAAATCCTTTTCATTTTCGGATGGCTCCAAAATGAATTATTTCGAGGATAGGGTGGTTATGGGTCAAAAACCTCTCAACCAACAGTTTTATACAGATTTAGTTCATCATATTATTATTATCATTTAGATTTAACTCTTTGTTAAATAGTTTGTCATTTACCATGTCTTTTTATATTTTTATATTATATGGTTAATAAACATACTATAAAAAGACAAGAGAACCCCAAGTGGTTAATTATTAAAACATATAACCTTATCTAAGTACATCGGTTGAACCTTATATATTTTGGAGTATTATGTCAATTAATAATATAGTATTTGTTTTAAAAACTCAATTATTTCTATTTTGACACTATTTAGTATTTGGTTTTTATGAAAATCATAACAGCATGATTACTTCGTAAAAAAATTATTTAATCAAACCTAACATGTCATATTAATAGATAAAATTATTGTAACTCATCAAAAGTCTCAAATTACATTTATTTGGATACTTATAATATCCATTATTTTAACCATTCATTAATAAGGTAGTTAATGCATCATAATTATGTCATAAATAAATTAAATTTTTTAATATTTAAAAATTAAAAATAAAATACCATTATGTAGTAAATTTTTTTATATTTCTAATTAATATTTATAGTTGAATTTATCTTATGTATAACCCTATATTAAAAAGGTTTTTTTATTAATCATAAAATTTAATTCTTTTAACTCTTCTTTAAATAAAATAATAATAAATGTTCTAATATAATCCAAGTGAACCGAAGGGGATCATATTTTATTCCTAAGGTTGTTTTTGTTCGAATTACACTTATACAATGGAAATAGTACATGTTTTATTGTACTTATAATAAAAATTTTCCATTAATTTCCATATTTACTTTTAACCGTGGTAAATAAAAGTCAAAAGTTATTATTCACCAAAAATTATTTTCAACTTAATAAACCCCACTTTAATTACTGATATCAACCGTGTCACTCAGATTTTTTAAATTCAACTTACAGAAGTGGTAAAATTATGTTTTATACAAATTTGAAAATTCTCCTAGGATGTAGGAAAAAGACGGTTAAAATTTCAATAAATTTTTATACATCTAAACATAAATATAAAATGAATCCAATGAATTACATTGAACTTATATAGGTATTATGTATCTATTTTGACCTAAAATAAATTTAAAAAAAAAAATAAATAATTATTTAAATAAAAATTTGGTTTTAACTAATAACGCATCGTTTTTTATTATTCATTAAAAATTGAAATTTTTCAAAAAAATACCAAAAATCCACCCAAATCTAATCTTGATATTTCGAATCCAAAAATGAAATCCATTTTGAAAGATAAAATTTATAAAATTTCAAAAAGTGGGTATTACTATTCATAACAGCTAGTTTTATTTGTCGCGGTGTGATAGAATTTCGAAGTTGTGTATAGTGAAAACTATTGCATTATTCAAAGGGAAACGTATAGTGGAAGCTTGGGGTGTTAAATTTTTCCCTCGTTCAAATAATTTCTTCCTCAGAATTTCTAGAATATTACTGCACAAAAAGATTCAAGTGGTTCTCCATAATAAGTTCCTCGGGTTCCCATGTTGCGTCTTCCATTTTGTGGTTTCTCCATAGAACATTTACCAGACGAGTCGTCCGGTTTTACAACACATGTTCTCTTGTATCAAGAATCCTGACAGGCACTTCACAATAAAGCAGATGAGGTTTCAGTTCAATTTCCTCATAGGTGAGTAGATGCATTGGTTCAAGCATGTATTTTCTCATTAGTGATACATGGAACACATCATGAACATTGGAGAGACTCAGAGGAATTGCAAAACAATAATCTACAATTCCAATTCGTTCTAGAAGTTCAAAAGGTTTGATGTACCTAGGACTCAATTTACCCTTTTTACTGAAATGTATAAAACCCTTCCATGGAGATAGCTTCAAGAAAACATGATCTCCTATATGAAATTACAAATCCTTCCTTTGGTTATCAGCATAGCTATTTGGCCTACTTCGAGTTGCTTTGATGTGGGTTTGGATAATCTTCACTTTTTCCATTGTTTCCTCAACAGGTTCTGGGCCTAAGTGTTTTATTTCACCAACATCATCCCAACAAGTTGGTGTGCGACATCTCTTTTGGTATAATACTTTATATGGTGCCATCTGAATACTTAAATAGAAGCTACTATTATACGAAAATTCTACCAGAGGTAAATATTTCTCCCACATACCTTGAAAGTCAAGTGAGAAATATCTCAACATGACTTCTAAAGTTTGAATACTCTATTCTGATTGTCCGTCGATTTAAGGGTGGTAGGAAATGCACAAATGATGTTCATTATCCAGGGCTTTCAAAAAACATTTCAATAATCATGATGTAAAATGGGGATCATGATCAGAAACAATTGATAGGGGTACCCCATGAAGTCTTACAACATCATTAATAAATATTCTTTCAATACGTTCAAGTGGTAAATCTTCTCTTATAGCAAGAAAATGTGTTGAAATTGTATGACAATCAACAATGACACATATTGCAGCATTCCTTCTAGGAGTCTTTGGTATCCCCATGAAAAATCCCATCTTAATATAATCCCATGACCACTAAGGTATGGGAAGAGGTTTCATGACACCTCCAGGCTGTTGCCTTCCATCTTTCACTTGTTTACAACCCATACACCTTGACACAAAATCAGCAATATCCCTCTTCATGGTGTCCCACCAAAAATGTTCTTTCAAAACTCTATACATGGTGGTTCTCGCATGGTTTATAGATAAATTGGAGCTATGAGAATCATCCAACAATTCCCTTTTTAGATCAGGTATGTTAGGAACACAAAGTCTCTTCCCAATTTTCAAAATTCCACTATGATATACGAAGCCACTCAATCTCCCAACATTCATGGCTTTAATATTATTCTGAAACTCCACATTATCAGTATGAGAACTCTTTATCCTTTCTAGTAAAGATGGTTTTGGAAACCATTTGAAAAATTATGGATGTTTCACCTTCCATGGTTATTCCCATATTGATATTTACTAGATCCATGAAAATAGGATCCCTTTAAAGTATCATCTTGTTCAAAACTCCATGATCATTTCTACTCAAAGTATATTCCCACTTATTTTTATTCCCATGGTGGTAGTGTATAGTGAAATATTAATCCCTAAGTAGTTCAAGCCATCGCCTTTTCCTCGTGTTGAGTTCTTTTTATGAGAAAACATACTTCAAACTCTTGTGATCAGCATAAATCTCACATTTTTCACCATAGAGATAGTGTCTCTATATTTTCAAGGCCAATAATATAGCTGCTAACTCAAGATCATAAGTGGGATAGTTTTTTTCATTAATTTTTTACTTCCATGTGGCATAAGAAATAACTCTATCCATTTGCATAAGGACACAACCAAGTCCTTTCCTTGAAGCATCACAGTAAATAAAAAACCCATCATTACTTGATGGTAGATTCAAGATAAGAGCATTAACTAATATTTTATTTAGTTCTTGAAAACATTATTTACACTATTTTTTCGAAACAAATTTATCCCCTTTGCGTGTGAGCTTGGTTAATGGGTTAACCAACCTTGAAAAATGCTGGAAAAATGTCTATAATAACTTGATAAACTAATAAAACTGGATACCTCTGTTATAATCATCGGGGTTGGCCATTCATGGAATTCCATGGACATTGATGGATCAACATATATTCCATCCTTAGATACAATATGTTCAAGAAACGAAGTCTCCTGAAGCCATAATTCAGACTTGCTAAATTTCTCATATAATTCATTTCTTCTAAGAGTCCTTAGGATAATGTGTAAGTGATTTTCATGATCTTCATAATTTTTTGAGTATACCAAAATATCATCAATAAATACCACTACAATGTCATAATTATATGAATTAAAAACTCTATTAATTAGGTCCATGAAGAAAGAGGGTGCATTAGTCAATCCTAAATGCATTACTGTAAGCTCGTAATGCCCGTACCTGGTTTGAAATGCCATTTTCAGAATGTCTTCCTTCTTCACACATAACTGATGATATCCAGATCGAAGGTCAATCTTTGAAAAATATTTTTCTCCATGAAGTTAGTCGAATAAATCATCAATGAGGGGTAGGGGATACTTGTTCTATATTGTTATAGCATTGATCTTCCTATAGTCAATGCACAACCTCATAGATTCGTCTTCCTTTTTAACAAAAAGGACAGGGGCTCCCCATGGAGAAACACTAGGATGAATAAATCCATTTTTACTCAATTTATCTAGTTGTTTCTTTAGTTCCACTAATTCTAAAGTTACCATTCTATAAGGGTTCTTCAATATGGGCCTTGATCCATGAATTAAATCAATAAGAAATTGAATTTATCATTCTAGAGGATGTCCTGGTAAATATTATGGAAACCCATCAACATGTTCTTCCAGAATAGGTATATCCTCTATTCGAACAATATTTTCATCTACCATAGTTATTTCATTATCTTCCTCCCCAATAATAGAATTTCGTAGAACTACTGGGGGTGGATCTAGATAAGAATTAGGTGGTGATTTTTTTGCTCTAAATAAAAGGTACTCTTTATCATCATCATGAATTGTAATATCCTTCTTATTAAAATAAATTTTTGCATCATGGTCCGAAATACAATCCATTCCAAGGATTGTATCAAATTCAATCATGGGTATGACTATGTGATCAGCAGATAAATAAAATTTATATTCCCAAATGGGAACTGATTCACAAAACTTTGTTGCAATGATACTTCCCTTAAGATTTTTTACTGAAAACACCCTTCATAAATCAAATTTTAAATATATAGGTTTCCTAGAAAACTTGGAAGATATGAAACAATGCGATGATTCAAAATCAAATAATTCTTTGGTTAAACATGAGTAAACCATTAAATTACTTGTCACCACATCTTTTGGAGCATTAACCTCAATAGTAGTGATTGCATAAGCTTGTCCTTGCTCCCTTGGCCTTTTCTGGGGTAAGTATCCTTGGTGCTTAGGAAATTTGTTTGCATAACTCCCCTTTTCTCTACAATTTTAGCATTCAACATTGACAGTCTATTTCAACCCCTTTCAATCACGAGCATGGTGGCCTTTTTTACCACACTTATAACAGACTCCCATTACCTTTAGCCAAGTACTGGGGTGTTTCTTCCCACATTTACTGTAGGATAGATATTCAAATTTTCCCATCTTTCCATTATTTCCATTTCTAGAGTGTTCAGTATATCTGTTTTTCTCTTGCTTTTCTTTAAATTCATAAGACATAGAGAATTGCTTTTCTATCTTTATAGTGCATGATACTATATCTTCATACGATGAGAAGGATTTTGAGACTAATTCTCGACTGAGAAATGGTTTTATCCCATAAATTAATAGATCAATATTACACATTGGGTTATGTTTATAATCTATTGTATGCCATGATAACCTTGTAAAGTTAGCCTCTTAATTTGCGACATTATCATCATCCTTTTGACTTACACTCAGAAATTGTTTTTCCATATCCACTCGATGGTCATGAAAAAAATACTTTTCTATAAAAATTTATTTAAATTCCCTCTATTCCATGATCGATACTTATTCATCTTACTTTGGGTTTTGGATTAGTAACCACCATTAATGTGCATTTCACATGAGAAGATAAATTTCCATGACAACCTTTTCCCTTTCGCTAGTCCCCAAAGAATGAATTGTTTTCTCTATGGAATTTTTCCATTGCTCAGCTACTAATGGATTATGTACTCCCATTGAATGTTGGTGGTTGTTTTCTCATGAATTGGTATATCATTGATCCTCTGCATTGTGGATCAGGGTGCTCCATACGGGTATGGTTATTATTCATAACCTGAGTGAGTATTCCCAGAATTGTGATAAGCTGATCAGCACCAGTTGTTTCACCATCTCTACTATAATTATCTTGAATAGGATGGAAATACTTTAATGGATTACATGCTTTGATATGGGTTTCGTTCCTTCTACTAGTAGCCATTTATAAATAATGGCATAGACTAGATTAGTTTATAAATCACATTATATAATTCAAAACATGTAAAATAGTAAACAAAAATTGAACAGTTTTTGGATATAATCCATAATCTAAAAAATATCTTTGAGGAATTATATACTAATAATCCATTCATAATGGTTTGTAATGAAAATGGGAATTATCCTAAGAATATCCCCTCAGAGTGTCGTAACCGAGAGTTTAGCAAGGCCTATTGTCGTGCACCAGTTCAAGTTCGAGTCTAGCTCAAAGTGGTGTATTCGGGTTTTACCCTAGGTACATCTATTCTAGAGCAGCCTTTACCTGCTCATATCCAGAAAGGGATGTATTTCTTGGAAAATTCACAAAATATCTACAGTACCAAAATTCTAGGAAGTTCTTCTATACTAATCCTCAAATTTTATCTTAGGGTAGGGTTCTTTAATCAATGTTTTTCTAAATCTAGTTTCCAAGGTTTGTAATAAAGTTCCTATAATACCAACTAAAATGCCCCAACCCCAATTACCCAGAGTGGGTTCACTATTACATAACATTAGCATGATATGACGAATCATGTCCTGAAAGGTCGATTTGTTTTGTAGCCTTGGACGTACTAGATACATTCATAAGTATTACATTAAATCATGAAAAAAAATAAACAAACTTTTTTCCCTATTGAACACACTTATATCCTTATCATAGCCTTGCAGGTCAACAGTAAAATGCTTCTTCACATCCTGGGAAAAATAAAACATAGAAAAGGGTGAGCTCAGATGCTCAGTAAGGAAAAAAATATAACAGAAACTTTCATAAATAACCATAAAAATTTAAGGAAATGTATAAGCCTAAAACAAAATCTGTTTAAACATAATAATCAGTATAATATGGAAAACATAAAATCAAATAATTCCATTTTCTTATTATCATGGATATTCTACAAGTCGAATAATCACATTCAATTTCAATAGACACTTTCATAATGATGGAATGCATAATTCCAGACTTCTTAACCGCATAGTTAAGTCCTTGTTCCAAGAATAAAAATAATATTTTTTCAAGACCTTGTGACAAGACACTAGTTTATATTATTAGACCTACCGAGGAATCTAAGATCAATAGAAGGTTCCACTGGTCACTTACCAAGTCCAATGCATTCCTCACATGAAAAGGTTTAAACATAACATAAATATTAGTATTAAAACTATCATAAGAAATGTCAATAATTTTTTCATCAACCATGAATGGTGTAAAAATAACACATCCATAGTCAAACATATTAGAAAACATTCAATACAATATTGAAGATTTGTATTTTAATAATTCAACTTCAAACAAGTTTAAAATCCATCAAAGAATGTTGACATAGATGCAATGAAATCTATTTGAAATAAATACCTCTTTCTATTTTGAAATAATTTAAAAGTCACATAATTATAAATGAAAACATTTATTTTGATTATATTCTTACAAGCTTGTATGGGAAGCTTCAATGATTATATAATGGTAGAAAATAGCCTCACCCTCCATATAAGTTAAAAAAATGCATTCTTACCTTAATTTTGTCAAAAATGTCATAAATTACCTTGTTTTGGAAAATGACGAAAAGATTCATTTCAAAACATATATAGTCAAATAAGGATATAAATGACTTTAAAAAATAGTCTAGTAAATCAAAAAAATGTTTCAAATTATATTTTTAAGAAAACACGGATTGTGGATGATAACGAGGTCCTAGTAGATACTTATGTTTTAACAACCTCAGATAAGTAAAGAGGTTGTAGAATTAACTATTACCATGTATTTTTCATTAGTCGATGGTATGTTAAAATCCTATATAATAGTTAAAAAAAATTAGTAAATTATAAATGAACTATATACATAAATATGATATCATGTATGATTCTCTAATATTTCTTTGTTAATAATATTTCAGTAGTATCATCATTTCAGGTGTTAAATGATTTGTTTTTCTTTATATGATTGGTTACATAAGCCATGATTTTTATGGAAAGGAATAATTTGATTAATATACCTAATGATATTAAGTTATTAAACATTATTTTTAATCATAATATGAAATTATTCTTGAATTATTATGACGAGAAATGAATCTCATCGCGTTCATGGAGACTGTAATCTGTACGTATAGACAAGCGACAATATCATTATATTGATGGTGAAATCGTATGTAATTGGATGGTATATCAAATATACAGAATAATTAATATTTTATATTTATTATTTAAATAAGTTATACTCATCATTATACCCATCCAAAAATGATTTGTTCGAATAACAAACTACACCACAACGTGGAGATGGTAAGCCTTACGTACACACGTATGGTGACTTTTTCATTAATATAATGGATTGAATAATGAATATGGTTGTACCATTTTTATAATAACATCACAGTATATAGAATATACTAGATTTATTATTTTATAATGTAAACAATAAAGAAAGAGGTTGTGGAAGAAGAAAAGAACTTGAAAGTGGTGAGGAAATATTTACCTCTTCTTCGGGTTCTTCCTTTTCATTTGATCGGAAGGGATCCATAAGATGTCTTTCTGACCAATGGAAGGCATATAAGATTATGGGAGGATAGTTGGGAGGATATTTTTGTAGGGTTTGGCCGATCCAAATGGATTTGGAGGTGTGAAATTAAGAGAAGGTGAAGTGCTCTTTTATAAGAGAGGTGAGGGTCACTTTAGAAAATGTTTGAAATATTATTTTATAATAAAATCATTTTTGGTTTCTAATGGCTAAAAAATTAATTGGTTAGAGTCTAAGGTGGGGATGGGTCAGAAACCACTCAACCAATAGGTTTTACAAAGGTTTAGTTCATCACATCAACCTTATCTTTTAGATTTATCTCTTAGTTAAATAGTTTGACATTTACCAAGTCTCTTTGAATCTTTATATTATATGGTTAATAAACAGACTATAACATTACAAGGGAACCCGAAGGGATTAATTATTAATATATATAACCTTGTATAATTTCCTTGGATGAACCTTAGATTTTTATTAATATTATATCAATTAATAATATAGTATTTGTTTTAAACACTCAATTTTGTCAATTTTGATACTATTTAGTATTTGATTTTTGTGAAAATCATAAAAACATGATTAAATTGAAAAAAATTATTTAATTAACCATAACATGTCATTTTAACCTAGAAAATTAGTGAAATTCATCAAAATTCTCAAAATAAATTTATTTTTATATTTATAATATCAATAATTTTAATCTTTCATTAATATGGTAATTATTGTGTCATCATTGTGTCCTAAATAAATTGAATTATATAATTTCTAAAAAATTTAAATAAAATACCATTATTTTTTAAAGCTTTTTATCTTTCTAATAAATATTTATAGTTGAATTTATACTAAAAATGGGTTAGTTATTAAACATCTAATTTAACACTTTTAACTCTTCTTTAAATATAATAATAATAAATGTCCTAATATAGTCCAAGTGGACCAAAAGGGGTCATATTTTATTCCTAAAATTTTTTTTGGTTGAATTACACTTATCCAATAGAATTAGGACATTTGTAATGATAATTATAATATCATTTTTACCCTTAATTACCATATTTACTTTTAACTGTGGTAAATTAAAGTCAGAAGGTATTATTCATCAAAAATTATTTTTATCTTATTGAACCACATTTTACTTACTAATATCAATTGTACCTTTCAGGGTTTTTAAATTCAACTCAAGAATGTGATAAAATTATGATTTATGCAAATTTGCAGATGCTCCTAGGAGGTGGTTAAAAGACGGTAAAAAGTTCAATAAAATTTTTATATATGTAAACTTATTATAAAATGACTCCAATGAATTACGTTGAACTTATATGTATTATTTATCAATTTTAACCTAAAATAAATATCAAAAATATAAATATTTATTTAAATAAAATGTCGGTTTAACCAATAACTCAATGTGTTTTTACTATTCATCAAAAATTGAATTATTTTAGAAAAATACCAAAAATTCACCCTAAGATAATTTTGATATTCTAAATGCAAAAATTAAGTCCATTTCCAAAGAAAAAATTTATAAAACTCAAAAAACTGGGTATTACTATTCATTCCGGTTAATTTTATTGGTCAAGGTGTGTTATAATCTCGATGTTATGTACAATGAAAGCTATTGAATTATTAAAAGGAAAACATTCCATGGAAGCTTGGGGTGTCACAAGAATTTTCTCTTCATGAGATTGTTGAATTCAATTATATCCCCTTGTGAAAAATTTAACTTTTCCAAAAACATGTATTGTGTAATAATTAATATAGAAAACTATTTAAGAATTTTTCTAGCCATGTCACACCTCACACATAAAACTTCTATAACTCGTGATTTTTTATATCATTACAATATATAAAGAAATTATTATTCTTCTTATGGAATCATCTTCTTTACATATTCATAATCTTTTTCTAGTAATACTTTCATTTTTTTACTTTCTAAAATATTTTTATACAACCAACTAATAATTATATAGGGATGATGAAATATTGTTTGGAGGTTCCACTTAGCTTCACATGAGTTCCTTTATTCATATATTTTTCTAAGATGTGTTTATCCTCTTATTGATCATCTTAGGAATATTTTTAATCTAGTTTTTTGTTAGTTTTTAGTCAAAGGATGACCCCTTTGGAAAATCCTTTGACATAATAAATTTTATATCATTCTTCAAAATTCTTAACAAAGATGAATAATCTCTATTCTATGTTTTTATCTTATTATTTTTTTCCTAAAACATGTGGAGTTTTACATTCATCACTATTGTGACCCCAAATTATAAAAAAACATAATAATCATTGAGTTCATGAAATATGTTTGATGTAGATATATTCTTATTGTCCAGTGAATTTGGTTTTTTACCAGCCTTCTCCACCTTGTCATAAAATTCTTTTTTTTACTTTAGAATTTAAATTACTATAACAATAATACATTTCCAAATACTATAATTTATTTCAGCACCATATTTGAACCAAAATCATTTAATATCTTATAACATATTTATAGTGCTATGAATTTCTAGAATAATCGTAACACTATTTCTTGGTCTTGTTTACCAACTATTGGGCTCCTATTTGAGAAAAAACTTCCACACTTCTCCTATTAAGAATAAATATAGTGGTAGACTATTATTTTATTCTACTCATACAAATATATAATCATTTTTTATTTTTACTTATACTTTTTGTAGAAACAATTTTGTTAATATTATCAAATTGAGATATTTATAATACCACTTTCTTCACAGTTGGCTGAAATAAAATATTATGTGATGTAGTGATATTCATTCCAAGTCATTGAGGTATTTTTTTAGTAAAAACCTCCATCTAAAACTATGTGTAAGTATATTTATACATCTTCGATTGTGAAGTCTCAATATGATCCCTTTCAAGATTTTTCGATTTGGTTAAGGGGTCCTTAGAGGGTAAATTGTTGACCCATTGTCTGAAAGTCCCATATAACATATAATTACTATAATGGAAATTTATATCTGACCAATTACATTATTCCATGTTATATCATGATGAAAAATATAAATTCACACATTTAATTTATTTTTTCCATGTCTTTCATGTGGAAAATAAATATTTTCATGGTCTATATCATGTTCTCATCTTCTCTTCATCAAAATATGTAAATCATCCATAATAGGACACCATATGATAGACCATAATATCAATTATTCCCCATCAAAAAATTAAATAATTCCTGATCTTCATTCACTAAAGAAGATAATTCTAACTTTTCAAAATACGATTTTCACATTTCTATGATTTTAAGAGTGGTTCAATAGTACTCAAATTTTTAAAAAGTATTTTTCGTCAAAAAACGGTTACCATTAAAAATTTCATAGATGGATCTTTTTCAATATTTACCTCTTACAATATTTCTTTTCCAAACATAAATATATATTATATGACTATTCATCATCATCACCAAATCACATCCAATATTCTTCAATCAATGCTTAAGCATCACTAGGTAAATGTCATCATAAAGAACATAGTTTCTTGGGAACATCAATATAATATTCAAAAAAAATCTTTGAAACATCAATCAAAATCCATGATATTAATTTTCATTAATAACTATTTAAATTAATTTATTACTAATTGAGAAAAATATACTACAAGAAGGTAATGTAATATCTTCACTCAAAAACCATTAATATGATGATTACAATGATCTAAAAAGTGACATAAAATCCATCACATGAATTAAAATATAAAATATTAAAAATTTCATCATTAATGTGTTTGGAACACCCGTTATCCATATACTATGAATCTTTGTGAATTACATGTTTGATTTCTGAAAATCAATCACAAAATGATTATTTTAGTTCCCATTCCATTGTATGTATAATAAGATAGTAGTTGAAAATTTCAGTACCAAAACTGATATTACGCATCTATTTAATGAGTATGATGAAATAAAATTCATAGTAATAAATTTTTTATAGTTGTTAAATGATTGACTAAATCTTAAATAGAATTCATTAGTATAGTGCCTTAAACATGGTAAAATTTAATCATTCCCATTTAAATTTTTCACAAATAATGTTTTATTAGTCCTTGGTTGATTAATGTAATATCCAAAATAAATTAATATTATGTTTCATTATATAAATTACCTTTTAATATTATGTAACCTTAAAAAATAGATAAATAATCTTTTTAATTTATAATTTCATATTTCATATTTTTTTTCTTGAATAAGATCTAAATAATGGAACTTTTTCCCATTAAAAATGAATTTGTATCTCTTTGTTTCATACTTTCTTGTTTTAAATTCTTATTTTGAATTCTAAATTTAATTAAATCACCCAAATATAATTTAAAAAACTTTTGTATCATTAATAGTTTAAAAAAAGACTATTTAACCATACTATTATCATCAAACATCTTACTATGTAATCTATATTTTGATTATTCATAATAATCATTTTTTTCTCGTTATAAATATTTTATGAATAAATTTACCTTTTTTTTATTTCCCTTAGTAAATTTATAATATTCATTAACCACTTTCTAGTATTACTTTATAAATTATCTATATAACTCTACTATTCACAAAATATCATATTCAAACTTTTTATTTTGATTTTTAACATTCAATTACTTCATATTAAGAATCACATTCATAACATGAATTATAATTGGAATCTATGATTACAAAATTCATTATTTGTCCATTAAATATCATTTTTTGATTCTATATCACTCTCATCATCTTCAATACTATTGTATGTGTCTTTACATTATGTACATCATGTTAAAAAATCTCTTCTATCTTTCATATATAATTTTCTATGTTTTCTCTTATTGATTAATTTCTTATTTTTAGACTTTATGTGTCCCTTTTTTATTGCAGTCATATCATGGTAATTCTAAAACAATATTTTATTTTCCTCATTTACCATTAACTATTATTCTATATTGATCCTTATGAAGATCACTTCTATACATGGTTATTTAATTTTAAATTTATTTTTTTATTGCTTAAAGCTATTTATAAATGTCTTATTTTTAATATTTTCAGTTTTTATGTCATATATTCCTAATAATTATTAGAAACATTAACACAATCATTGATTTTTTTTCAAAAAAAGATCAAAAACATTGTTGGGAAAAATGGAATGAATATTTTATTGTGTGGATTTTATGTATTGAGAATTATTCAAATTGAGTTCACCATTCTAGTTTATCATCCTTAGAAAGAAGAAAAGGCTCCCACATCCACAACTAGTTTTCAATATTATTTCAAGAGGTAGGGGTTCCAGTTGCATTTCCAACCAAAAAAACATAGGAAGTCACATTGGTCGAGACGATGGAAGGTTGGGATTGTCACACCCTTTTGGGGGAATTATTTCTATCTCCATTAATCTCTTATAAAATTTTGATTTATTCAAGAACATTTTCCTAACATTAATAAGGGATGGTTACCCAAACAAGATGATCAGGTGTTGATCCCTTATAAATGAAAAGGATGTATATAACTGAGTCTATCATTATATATCATATGGTTTTCATCTATTACCGATTAATGGGTATCTGCTTAAATATTGAATCCATATAATAAGGAACTCAAGAATTAATTATTACCCAGAGATTCAATTAAAATTATGAGGATTGGATTAAACCAGTTTGAGGTGTTATATGTGTGATATCTATTTATGGAATAAAAACCTTCATATATTTTTAAATCCATGATGTTTAATTCCATATAGAGTGGACATATATGATGGAACTTATGCACTAGGTATTCAACTCAATCCCACGGGAGGTGTCCTACTTGTCCTAGTTATAGTAGCAATCAAAGTCTTCATAGTATAATCATGCCCTTTAGATTATACTTAACGTGGGTTTCCTAAAATGGGGGAAGTTATATCATGTCACTAAATAAGGAATATATATAGAGTGTTCCCTTCCTGGTGTAGATTCCTGATTTCATTGATATAACTATTTTAAATCCCTAATCCCAAGGGACCTATACTCAATGGGTTAAAAAGGGATAGAATGTAATAAATCTAACTACATATGGATGATAGGTATATGTTCTTATAAATCCCTTTGGATATTTAATATGGATATCAACCCTTTGGAAGTTATCCTACATAGTAGGGTTATGGAAGGCATTAGATTCATCATTATTTAGTTTGATCGGGGCATACACACAATGGTTTCCCTCTCAATCCACCAGTGGATAAGGAATAATGATCATAAAATTGGAGATATTGGGTCTATATGGTTATAATTTTGTAGAAATAATGGACTTACACTGTAGTGTATTCCTATTTGATATCTCTCTATTGGAAGCAATCCTTTTTATTCTGGTTATAGAAGGAATTAGTGGTGTCATATCTTATTTTGATTGGGGATCACAAACTATGGTTTCCTATTAAATATTCTGGTTGATGAGGAATAACAATCAACTGATGAAATACATTGGGTCTCCATAGTTGGAATATCAGATAAAAGCATGAAATTACACTTAGGTGGATGCCTGTTTGATCTCAGACCTCAAGAAGGTGTCTTAGGTATCACGTTTATAGATGGAATCAGAGTTCTCATAGTAAAATTTTATCAGAGATAACAAACTGAGAACAACCATTTTTATACACTATATAAGTTTATCAAGTCTCCAGATATCTTCATGATGTAGCCTAATTTTCTACTGAGCATGTTCAAATTATCATCTAGAAAAGTCTACAGATGTATGATCAGTTATTTTTTTCTTAGCAGACATGTTAATGGACAGTCTCATGAACCAGTTGAATTTTCTGAACGAAATTTCGTAATCTAGATGGATGGTTTGGGGAGTGTCATGTGATCACGGATGACTTGTATAGAGTGTGTAACTGGATCTATATGACTTGTTCATATGGTTCCACATGACCCGACTAACTTCTCTACAATACATCACAAGATCTAGGATAACATGTTTAGAGGGTGCTACATGACCTGAATGACTTCTCTGAATGATGTCATGTGATCAAGGATAGTATGATTAATTGAAGTCACATGACATGGATGATATATTATTATAACATCACATAACCTAGAGGATATATCCAAGTTCCACTACATAATTTTAGGTTACATGTCTAGAGGACATCTAAAATAATGGTTGGAAATCCCATAGGACTTTTCATGAGTTGGATGGCATGGTCAAAGGGTGTCGCGTAACATTCGTGATATGTTGAAGAGATTTCGTATGATCAAAATGGATTATTGATAGAGTCCTACATTATTTTTATGACATGACCTAATTCCCTCACACGATTTGTATGGAATATGAAAATTGAATAACGATTAGTGTATCTATCCTCACATAAATCTCCCATATTTTATAGTGTTTTATTCCAGTCTTTATTTCATATGTGCCTTAGGTTTTTCCTATGGTATCTTATTTTATGTTTCACAAGGCCCATATGACATGCTAGACCTCCTCTACATAATCATGATGACATGAACGATGTCCATCATGTAATCTATGAGTGATTATGCAAAGAATCTATTCATATAACATGATCATTTATAATTTTCACCATATTATACCTAGTGTAAATCCTTTTTGACTGCATGAATATTCTCTTAGAGAAGTATTCTCCTATGCTCATTGGTGTGATCGATCATGGATTTATTTTTGTGATAATAGGGAGGAAATTTTATTCAACAATTCCCCTATTATATTAATCATTTCATAGTTGGTGTCTTGTGGATTGGGGCTGGAGTCAGGGGATGGTATTTGGTATCATGAACTTCACATGATCTCATTGTGGGTCGTCCATAGAGCCTACTGATGACAATGACCAAGATAATGTTATGCCCCTTATATATTAATTAGACCTAGGTCAATAAAAGGAATTTTTCATGATCATTTGGACATGTCAAAGATATTCCACAAGGTCTTACCGACATATAAAAGAGTCCCAGTGATATCATGACACCTTTCAGAAGGATTTAACATGATCAAAGAAACCAATTCGGTTCATTCATGAGTGTATAGTTTCTTTTCAAGGGGGGTTTTGGGGGATCAGGATGACATGACGAGGGTTCCTCCATAATATCAATGGTGTAACATCCCAACCCTCTTCATTGGCTTGACAAGGTTGTGGAATATTAATATTCCATAGCTAATATTACTAAGATAAAAAAGGCCAGGAATAAATTCCAAGTGCTTCAATACTGCCTGGGGATGATTTTACCATTGAAAATAAATCAATCATAATGAAGTCTACAACCAAAATAAAACCACTCTATGATTCACGAGAAAAAATTAAACAACTCGTAATTCCAAATAAAAATAATATAAAACAAAAACTAATAATCATATTTGAGTACCAAGAATAAACATAAAATGATATCATAGTATAAAGTGAAAGACAAAACCAATAGAAATAAAATAATACAAGACATAACTTCATATCTCCCAACATGATCCAATATCATACTAAAAACTCAATGCTCAATGTATCATGATGCATCACTAGTTAATTGATATGCTTTTCCATTACATGTTTCATGATATACAATATCTTCAAATGCACCCATGATCCCAAACTAGGGGTGAGTAACGAAATTCAAGAGGTTTTCCAAAAATTAATTCCCTTCTCATGCCACTAGGATTGAAGATGATATCACATAAATAAAAAAAAATTACATTAAAATATTAAAATTGTTTATGTCAAAGACAAACCATTTAACAAAAAACAATTTCCATATAATTATTTTCCAATCCAATGTCATTTTCGAAAAAGGAAACCAAACAAGTCATTGAACCCATTTCTAAAATCCATTTAGGATAATTGATTGCATAAAACACAACAACACACACAAAAAAATCAATATTAGTTCCCCCGTTGTTGGGGTAACTTCACATCCATAATTCGTCCATTTAATGGTGGTACTTTTTGACCATTATCCATACTATTCAACTCACACCCAATGATTAATGGAAAACACATGTTAAAAAATTATTCCAATTAATTCAAAACATTTCAATATAATAGTAGATTAATTAAAAACACTTTCCAACCAATTCCAATTCATTAAAAACAAACAACCATTTTAAATTCATCATTTTAAAATCATGAAATCGATTTCACTATCCAAAAAACAACAAATTTCTACAAAAAATCACCAAAGAATTTTTTATCAACATTTTCACCTCAATTTAACTATTAAAAGAAAAATATTAATTCAATTTGAAATCAATACTTCTAGTTCAACCAATATGATTCAAAAATGAAGCTACATACATCACAACCTTAGTAGAAAATGATGACCGATGAAAATTCTTCAATTAAACCAATCTAAAACTCAAAAAGACTACATTTGTTCTACCCATATAAAATTAACACAACCATATCTCATCATGATTGGAATCAAACACCATTTTTGTATCCAGAGAGGATTAGATCAACGGATCCAATAGAGATAAGAAGAAGAAACAAAAGAAAAATAATCATGTATAATGACTTATGATATAATGCGGCTCCCAATACACTATGATTTCTAAATGTATCACTCCTGGATCAATAGGGTAGGTATACACAACCATTTGGAAGTGATAAATTCGAGTTAGGTTCAGATTATATGATACATTAGGGGTTAAAGGGATAAATAGAGTTATATACCCAATTTTAGGATCTATAATTCAACTGTACATGGATAGAGAACATTGTTTGGAATGTTGGGAGCTAACTGTACATAGGATTATGCCGTAATAAGAAACTCACATATTTTTCTTGTATTTCTAGAAAAAAATTTCTTCCAACCATTTAGAATTCATCTATTATAAAAAAACTATTTCTCCTATGATGCCAAATGGTTTTTCCAAACTATGTGTCTACCCATAGCAAATTTCTTCACTTTTCACGATTTCTTAGATGTGTTTTGTGGTTTCGACTTACTATTCTAAAATTTCGTGCCTCTTGAAAATCCCCAAAAATTCTCTAAAACATATCAGAACCATTCCAAACATAACCCAAACACGCTATATACATAAAATACATAAACTAAAAGGTTACTTACATGAAACTGATGTTCCAAAATTATCCCCACCATTGTCCTTTACTTACATAGAAATTATAAAACCACCATTTACTTGAAATATTTTAGGCTATTTCTCTACCATTTCCTTTTCAAATCCTTATGTTTCTTCATGAATAAGAACATGTTTCCAAAAATCCTACACTATACTGATGTAATTACTGAACAAGACTTTCTCTTTAATATCCATAATTCACATTGGAATATGATCCAATGAAGAATCTGTATATAGGTAAATTTGATCCCATAGAATCACGTGGTTAGGATCAGGTTGATACTTGTTCAACTAGAATACAAGAAACACATTATTCACTGACTTGACCATGGTGAAAATTTCAATCGACATGCCACCTTTCCAACCCCTTCATGTATCTCAAAAGGGATAATGTATTGCGTAAATAACATACAATGGTCCCAAAAATAATGTTTCTCAATCCTTGGAGAGATTCTCAATAATATAGGATCACTCACATCAAGCAACACTGGCTATTGATGATGATAAATATAGGATTTATGAGAATTATGAGTCATATCTATCCTTTTTCGGATCAACTGAGTCTCTCAGTAGTGTCTTTAAAATTTATTTTTCCAACCAATGATGTATCACAAATTTTCAACTAAAAAAGTGGAGAATGAAAAGGATTCACATATAATGATTCAAACGGATCCATATATAATGAGGCCAAAATAAATATTATTACATGATAACTCCAATAACTCTATTTTATTCTCCCATGAGCTGTCCAAATCCAATACATAATCCTGATACATGACTTTTAATGTTCTTATGGACCTTTCAGATTATACATACATATGAGGATGATACAATATACTCATATTTAGCTAAGTCCCATGGTAATATTGAATGGAGTCCCAAAAATGATATCTAAACATTAGATATTAGAATGATACTATCAAAACTAGTATACCATGCCTCTTTAAAAGTTCCCATATATATATATATTATACTAGTCATCCACTATATGAGGTTCACAAATATGGATTTAATAATCCATCATTATGAGTAACACCACTATCTCCAAAATGGAATCATGTTTCAGAACCTTCCTTGGGAGACCTATCGATAAATCTGTATCTATCTACTCCCATTCCAAAATAGGAATACATAATGCCAAAAACAACAACTGGAAATTGATGATCTTCCTAAAACTCTTGAATGTTGAGGCATCTCATAAAAAAATCATAAACCTTAATTTTCAGGCCAATACATCAAAACATTGATTTCACTACCATATACATATTATGTATTCTTAGAGAAACCATCTTGAATTGTGGTAGGCATGAATTATTAGTTCATGAAAATCCAAATGTATAACTATCTGGTCACTAAACATAGAAACTAAACTCCAATCTAAATTACATCTCTCAATGGTCTTCCCACCATTGAGTTTTGAACTCTTCCTAAAAGATTATGAATATGATGTCTATGCCTCTTTTATTGTCTCAAAAAAATTAGGATCAAAGGAAACTATAATGAGAAGTGAAATACTTCATAAATCATCACAATATAGGTGCATCGACCACAAAATTTTAATTTCTACTAAATGCATCGACCACAAAATTTTCTACTTAATACATCAACCACAAAATTTTAATTTCTACTTAATGCATCGACCACAAAATTTTCTTTACCAGATGTATATATAAAGTCAATATCAATCATTTAGAGAAACTCCATCTATATTCTTTGTCTCATGTTCAATTCTCTTTGTTAGAAGTTGTGTTTGAATCTCCTCTATACCTTAACCATTATGAATTACTCACCAAAGAGGGAATGATGAAATTTATTCAAATCATTGATTTCAATAGATAACTCCAATTTTTTTGTTGGTTATTCTTGTCATGAAACATTAACTTCCATGTGAGATAAGAAACTACATGATCTCCTTGCAAGGAAACAAACCCAAAATCAGATCTAGAATAATCATAATACACCACATACACATTTCATGATTCAAGTAAAAGTCAAGATATGTTCTTATGTAAGGAGATAAATTTTCTCTTGAAAATAGTAATTACATCCATCATTCCATTAAATGGAAATTTATTCGATTTAAAATCATACATTGGCGAAGATACTAGTGAAAAGTCAGGAATAAAATGTCGGTGATCACCAGCAATGTAAAAGAAATTGTGCATCTCAAATACCTTATTTTTTGGTCTTCAAGATATAAGAGACTCTATCGTTTCTGGATCTAAAGAAATGATTTGTCCAGATATTACATATCATGGAAACAAACAAATTTTATCAAGAAATCACACTTTGAAAATTTTTCATACCATCAATGACCTTTCAAAATCTCAAATAGTCTCACTAAGTGTTCGTCATGCTCAGACCTTTCCATTGAATTCAATAATATGTCGTCGACCAACACCACCAGAAATTAATTTAGATTACTCTAAAAGAACTGCTTCACAATTTAGTAAATAATTCTGCTGAATTAATAAGACCGAAATTCATCATTATATTTTAATAATGGTTTTATCTAATCCTAAAAGATATTTTTTTGTAATATCATCCTTCCTAACCTACAATTTTTGATATCGTCATCACAAACCTATTTAAGAGAACCATTGAGATCCACAAAATTTATCTAATAGAACAACAATTCATTGATGTGGATACCATTTCATTATCATTACTTGGTTAAGATTACAATAATATATAAAAAACAAAAAAGTTACGTCCACCTTTTTCATAAATAAAACTAGGAGTGCCTAGGGAGATCTATTTGGATGAATGAACATATTGCTTTCAAACACTTCCAACTAGACTTTCAATTCCTATAATTCTATTTGTTCCATTAGATAATACATAAGTGATATAGTACTGGTCCCTAGTAAGAGATAAATTATGAACTACATTTATCTAGAGGGTGGGAACTCTGAGAAAATATCCGAAAAAAACTTACTAAAACTAATACACAGTTAATGAAAAAATAACAATTCAAGATATCATCCATTGATGACAATGTAAAATATTTCAATTGGTATGAGATTAATCCAACAGCTGGTTCCAAAATCCTATTGCACCTACCTTAACATTCAGGTATCCTCTAAAGAGAATCTTTATGCAATTATGAGTTGTAAAAATAACCTATCATGTACAGTAATTTATGTGAGATTTAGACATTTTCAAACAATATATATAAAGGATTATTTCATAGACATCTATCTCAAGCACATATCAATCATATAGAAAATTAGATCCATCTGTTCTAATATATGATTATTTTCACATAAAGGATCTCCATTCTCTTTGGAAAAGTGAAGTTTGATGTTTCAAATCTTATGTAATAATCACACCATTAAAACCCAAAAAGATCAACAGAATGAGAATAAATACATGAATGTGATGCACCAATATAAACAAAAGATGGTGTAAGGGTGGAATTAAAAATATTAATACCTCTCAATGATAATTGTCCTAATTGATCATATATAACAACTTGCTTGGTTCCTATAACAACTTACTAGCTAAACATTGGTCTTTATTGCCCATTTCTGATTCATGTTGTGGAGAAGTCATGTTATTCCAAGAATCACACTGGAATCCTCTATTCAGCTGACAATATGTATTCTTGAACACCTGTCTCATTGAATCATATGACTTCTATGAAATAAGAGTGGTTTTCTTAACATTGGACCTTGGAGTGCTACTACAATAAGACATGAAATTTCCAATTTGGTTGTAATTTTTTTATGCTCTAGGTTTATTTTTATAATCCCACTTCATGTGATCAAGATACCAACACTAAAAACATCCAGTCTTGCTCTTAGGATTAGGAGGAAGATGCACCTATCTATCTATTAGATTATGATTCATAAAACTACCATGGAAATGGGTGTCACTCTTCCGCTTATTCTTAGCATTAGAGCTCCCAATATTTCTCAAAGGTATCAACATGATTCCACCATCCAAAGTTCATATGAGGTCTCTTTCTTTCATTTTGTTCCTATTTAGAATATTTTCATAATCTGTTATAAAAAACATGGAAATCATTAAATGAATCATTATCCTCGTCTCTGATTAGAAAATGTGTGCCTTCATGGATTCACTTGTGGAAACATCATGTGAGAAATGGACTAAATTTTTGAAATTAGCTGTATATTTAGTCACTAAGGGTTTCTCCATCCTCAATATAAAAATTCCATTATTCTAAAAATCATGAACGCATGAGGATAGAATCTTTTTTTATCAATTATTCAAAATCATCCCATGAAAATCCGTAGTTTAATTTATACTAGAATGTTAAATCCCACCACCATCATGAAAGATCCTCCATCATTTATTTATCCACCTTCAAATTCATCATTGATGGTGTTCATAGAAATTGAATATTTAATTCATCTAATTTAGCCACACTAATTCTTTCTCCCAGTTCAAATGAAACTAATATATGGTTGGATTCTTATTCTAGAACATAATGTAATGACCCCTTTATTTGGTTAATCCCTTCAAGATCACTCTGTCCATAACTCTAAAAGTGTGGGCACTACTCTGATCCAGATGTTGGTTCACCCTTGGTGCAGGTGAAACCATATTCTCAACATCCTATTTAGATTGGTTTTTTCTATGCATACCAGGTGTCATTGTGTATTTGAAATACCAAAATCCATAAGTGTCACTCTCTAGATACTAGAGGACTAAATACTTTAAATTTACCACATAACAACTATCCCAACAAGTATTTTCTAAAATTCCATGCTTTCGACTTCCAAACCAACTTTTTAAAATTCCACTATGCTTTTGAAAATCAATCCACTTTCAAAAATATCAACATCATGCCTTTTAGATCCTTTCATTTGAAAAATAATCAACATTTTATCAAAAATCATATTCTTTACATAATAAATAAGTCATTATCGAAAATGAAATATGCACTCCTTGTGGGAATTCAATTTCATCTACACATTTCTTGATCTTATCATCGATTAAACCCATGAAAATAAAGTACAACTCCTATAAGTTTCTAAAAAAAAATTACACAACTCCCTAGTAACATCTCACCCCTCATTGTTGGTATGAGAACGTGGTGGAACGTTACTAGGCCTTAGGTTACATCCCTAAGACACCATGGGAGGGAGGTAAATTCCAATGACACAATATAGTTGGGGGAAATTTTACAATAAAAAATAAAACAACCACAAACCAGTCTTCCACAAAAAAAAACAACTGTATGATACATGATAATAAAGTAAAAAAATCATAATACTGACTAAAAAAATCATATTATAAAGAATCATCATATCAGAGTACCAGCTAGAAACCAAAACATATATTTGAGTATAAAGTGCATAAGAACCAACAATGATCAAAGGCTCAAAGACCTAACTCCATAGATCCCAACATGATGAAATCCCCAACTCCATAATCTATTCTAAAAGAATCATGATTCATCACTAAATAAATGGTATACCTTTCCTCTTTCTTAGTTCCTCTATAAGATACCTAGAAAAATATTACCAATACTACCATGTAGGGGGTGATTAATGAAACTCAGTTGTTTTCCCCATATCACATCCAAACTCAAACCACTAGTATGGAACATGTTATCACATTTAAATAAAACAATTTATATAAAACACTAAAAACAATTTAATTCAAATCGAAACTAATTATAAGTAAAAAATTTATTATCCATATATTGTTTTCCAAACCAATGAAATATACAAGGATATAAACCAAAAAAGTTGTCCAATCCATTTTCCAAATCCATTCATCAAAACCCATTTCATTTCACACAACAATAGACCAAAACACATAATAATGGTGTTACTATTGGTGAAGGAACATCACCTTTATACTCCATCCCTTTGATAAAAACTATTATCTATCCCATTTAACTAATGTCCAACGATTAATTCAAAAACTCATGTCAACCAATTATGCCAAACCATTAATACCATTTTAATAAAATATTATACTTATTAAAAACAACATCCAACAGTTTCCAATCATTAAAACAAGAAAACCATTTTAAAATCATCTTTTTAAAATCATCAAACTAGTTTCAAATTCCTCCAAAAGACCAATTTATATAAACCTTCCCCAAATAAGGTTCTATCAATATTTCCACAATCATTTGAAAATTCAAAATAATTAATTAAATCAATTAAAAATCAAGCCTAATGGTTCTATCAAGAAAAGTCAAGAGTGAATCCACCTACCTCACAACCATATGGAAAAACAAATAATAGAAAAAAATATTCAACATAACCAAATTTAACTTAAAAAAAGAAGCATATATCTTATTATCAAACATTAAAAAAATTCATGTCATCATGATTGGAATCATGAACCAAGTATATTTCCCCAGTGGATTATATCCATCGATCCAAGAGAGGGAAGAATAATTATATGAGTAAAAACAAGAATGTTTAGAGACTTAACATGGAATACAGCTTCTAATGCACCAATATTTTCCAATGGGTCACTCCCAATATATGTGTAATGGTCTCCAGATCCTTTTGGAAGTGATTAATTTGAGTTAGGGACATATTATGTGAATCATGATAGTTTAAGGGGATAAACTATGTTAGATCCATAGTTTTCATATATAACTTTTAACCATTAATGGTTAGAGAACAGGGTTGGAAAAAACATGGATAATTCATGTATAAGCATCTCCCTCTTGAAGAACCTTGCATGGTTGGCCCGCACAATTCGACAACCCATGCTCCAACTATGCAGAAGTCCTATATTCCAAAAATCAAAGTTTATATAACGACCCATGGTTTACATACCTAGATATTACATCAAAATTGAATAGTATTTATTACAATAAAATAACAAAACTAAGACAGGACTATATATGTTTTTTGTCATTAGAAACTAGGACACATAAACAACTCGTTTATAATACTTCATCATTATCTCCAACATATTTTGTTATAACTAGACCTATTTTTGACATATATAACTTAATAACCTTCTAGATGAAATGGGTAAAACAACATATGAAAGGGTGAGATCAAATCTTCATTAACGGTAAAAAAGGTGATATCAATCATATAATAATCATAATACATAAGAACATAACATTTGAAAATATTATTCTATATATGAAAGATCATGATATCATGTCATGGGGTAAATCATAAAAGTTTATTAGGCTTGTTGAACATAATACCAAATTTCATAACATAAGACAAGAATTTTTTTGGCATATACATAATCATAGAAAATCATTTTATATTATAAATGGATCATTTCCCAGAACATTGTAGCAAGGAATATCCATGGATGAATTGAGTTCACTCCTCATTCCAACCGTGTACTACTCAAACAGGATCATTTACCATTCCTTCCAAGTCTGTCTCATGAGATATAAATCAATACCCAATGCATTGGGGGAAGATACAGGTCCAAATAATCACATAATGAAATCATTTTTAGTGTATCATAATAACAGAAATCATTCATCATATCCCAAGGAATAAAATGGTTACATTAAACATCATTCCACTATAACATAATCCATGAAAAACAAATGGATTTAACAAACAAAATTTCATCAATAAAACGATCCAATTATAGGAAAATTAATGATTTTATACATTAAACATAACCATTTTAAATAATTCTTTATTTTAAGGACAATAATTTTGGTATAACAGTTGAAATTAGTTCTTGAGGAAAATATCCTTTCTTCTTCAGAATGATTTTCTTTTCTCAAAATACCTCACAATTAAAATAAAAGAATTTAATTTAAAATAATCTAAAAATATATATTATCGGAATATCCATGGAATTAAGGAATTATGAAAATTTAAAAATTCATTCATGTCATATAAGTTCAGAAAAAAATATCTTTGTAATTTTTCCAGAAAATTCAAAAAGTACATCATATCGAAAAAGAAAAAATATTCCCTTCATGACATTTAATAAAAATTAACCAGTGGGTAAAATTGAACGTGATAAATTTTATAAGAATAGATATAATATTTTGGAATACATAATTAGGAAACATAGACATGGATGATAAATATACCCAGTAAATACTTACGTACTAATAATCTCAGAAAATAATGATTTTGCAAAATTATCCCTTACCATAGGTCAAATTTCCATTGTATATATCTCAAACTCATGTATAATGATTTAAATAATTTCATTGAATTTTTTCAGAATCATATTAATTTTTATGATAACATATAATAACATATTATCCTTCATTTATTAGTAACATTATTACTCATCAATCAGGTGTCAACTTCTTTATTTTCTAATGCAGGTTTTATCAGATAAGTTCTTGTTCATTTTTTAGGATATAGATATATCACTTAAATATTTATATTAGTATAATATATATCATATTTATTAATTATATTCATCTATATAATCATTATTTTATGATGATCATGTAGAATGTCGCATCGTGGAGACGGTAGGTCGTACGTATGCACTAGCGACGATATCATTTCCATAATTATTGAATGGTGTTGATGTGGATGGTGTATAATATTTCATAATAAATACATGTTATAATAATAATATAAAGTATTTATTTCCATTATTATATCCATCCATGTAAGGTGGATGTCAAAAATAGATCACACCACGTCGTGGAGATGGTAAGCCATAAGTGTCAAACATGGTGATTTAATTTTTTGTAAGTTGGATAGAAGGTGGAATATAGATTTTTTCATAATAAAAATTACATTTTAGTATATAATTGATACTGGAGTTAATACTTTATAATGAGGAAACTCATGAAGATGATGTATAAAAAGTCTGAAGTATAAAGAATCGGTAGAGGAAACTACATCTTCTTCGACGTGTTCCCTGTAAATCCCCACCGTAAGCACTAGAGTGTGTATTTTATGAAGACCAGAACATCATGAATGTGACTAGTAACACTGAAAAGGGAAAATTTCGTGAAATTTCTTATATTTAAGGCTAATGTGAAGTGATGAGGAAATGGGGGAGGTGTCCATTTATAATTGAGGTTAGGGGCACTTTTAAAAACACCAGAAATACTAATTTATAATAAACTCAAACCACAACCAAAAACCTCAAAAATGCCCTTCTATACAATATAAGATGATATATGGTTGTAATAAGATACACCAATAAATATTAGAAATTTTTTTATTTCATTTCAATCCTTATCATTTTGTTTGGCCCATAATTATTCTCATTTAATTTTATCTTTTTTAATAAATTATTCAATATTAAATTGATTAACATTTACTTATTTGATGTCAATAAGACCATAAATAAGCAATATAGATACTTTTATAGTAAAAAATAATGATATTATATTTTTGAAAATAATTATTATTTTTAAATAATTTAATAATACATTATTTTGATAAAATATCAATAGTTTCTCTTTTGAGACTATTCAGTTAAGGAATTTTTAATAATATCAATATAAGATGTTAACCTCAAACCAAATATTTTATTATATATATATATGGGTTCAAGGAATTATATATAATTTTAAGGATATATTAATTATCCAAAGATATATTTATTTTAATATTTTTAATAGCATTAATCTAATATTTCCTTTTATAAAACAATTACTACATCAGTTTTCTTTAGTTATTTAATATAATTATTTATTTGGTAAAAATTTAAAATGAAATAATATAAAGATGATAAATCTTGGATATTTAATAAAAAATACTTATAGTATAATATATTTCATCTTAAATCATATATTAAAGATGTTATCTATATTAAAACATGAATGTGACCACTTTAACATCACTTTAAATAAAATAATATAAGGGTCATAATATCTTATATAAGGATATGAATGGTCAATAACTCTACCCATGGATGGATATGATCTATATATACTCTAAAAATAATCTTTTTTCATGTTTTTGGGTCTTTTGATGGTTATTATGATATTAACAAAAATTAGATTATTGATTTTTCGTCAATTAATAAATTTATGAATCATCAATATAAAAACCTGTAAGGCAATTATTTATTTTCTAAAAATTAAAAATAAATTAACATGATAAATAAAATTATTTTTATATTTAAAATTAGTATTTATAATCTTATTAATATTCTGTATCAACGTATATTAAAAATTATTAAAATCTAAAATTTGAGTAAGATATATTTAACTTTTATTATAATAAAATATATTAAATCTCCTAACCTCATCCATGTGGCTTCCAAACGGTATAATTTATAGCTAATTATGGGTTAGATTAAAAATTTATCATCCAATCATATCAGGAAAAGTGTTATGGTAATTTCATAATATTATATTTACCCATAAATACATGATTTACCTTTTAACTCTATTAATAATCATTACTGAGGTTTCTATTCATAATGCCTGAGAATAAAAGAATTATATTAATATAATTTGGGCCCACTAATTCCAAATATGTAAGAAACATTAAAATAAAAATACAAAATTTTTATTATTATTTTATGATTAATGTTGTTATTGGAATGAAAAAATAGGTTTGTAAAAGTTAAAACATTATAAAAGATTAAAAAGGTTTTACATTACGAGTCATGCTAAAATTAATTCAAATGACATAAATTATATTTAAAAATAAAAATATATTCCGTTTATAATTTAAAAATATTTAATAATATAATTTATACATATAAATTATTTCCATGAAAATTTTTGATTTCAATGAAAATTTAATGATTTTTACTGTTCATTATATTTTTAAAGTCGTCAAAAAAATATCAGAAATCAATCCAATATAGATATTTATATCCCATATCCAAATAAGATGTTTATTTTGTTAAATATAATATAAAAAGTCTCAAAACTTAGATTAAAAAAGGGTGTTCAATCAAAATGCGAGAAAACAGCAATTTTAAAAAGTACTACTTTTATCTGAAAAAATGTATTTTTATTATATCTTATCTACAAAACATATACATCGAATTTTAAAAGTTATATTTAATATATTAAATATGCATTAAAATAATAAAATCCATCAATGTTGATTTTGTTATTTTATAAACTCGCTTATTTTCATTTAAATAGTTTTTCAGAAAAATGTTTCATTTTATATAAAAAAAATTATATTTTGATTTAAAATTAACTTCTCACCCAAGGGTAAATAATATTTTAATAATTAAGTTAATGTTTTTAATACCTCCACTATAATGGCTAGGGAATATGGTAACATAATAATATATAGTTTTCTCTTAAACTCAGTCTTGCATGAAATGAATTCTTTCAAAAGTACATGAAATTGTGTGTAACACAAGCCAAGCATCATTTAGTGTATATAGTAAGCTAATATGGTGTTGCATATAGTTCAAGAATATCTTGGTGTTATGTATAACACAAGATATAAATTAAATTAAAAAATTTATAAATAAATGATAAAATAAATAAACTATCTCATAAAAATATCAGGGTGTTCATTCTACTCTTTTAAAAATCAATTTTTCCCTCAAAATTTATTTAGGTTATAAAATGATTAATAATTTAAAATTTACTTTATAGAAACCCACTTTTAAAAAAATTACTAATATTTTCCATAAAAAAAATATGAGAAACATAACGATTACCCAAGGACACTCATAACTGGGTTTCCACATTGGAGAACATAGGTGGAATGCGAAGTCATGGGTATGGAATATAAATCTAAACATCAAGTTATGATGGAGAGTGATATAGAATATTTTTTGGATAAGGTTAATAATGAAAAATCCATAATTGAATGATTATTTATGGGGTCATTTGATTCAATGGAAATTAAGGTTCTAGGGTAACATTTTTTATTTTTAGATCATTTCCCTATAGTTGAATAATGATAATAAATACATACATGATTAATTATAATCCCATTTTTCCATGTGGCATGATCAACATCAACTTGATCTCTTATTACAAGAATTGTAGTTGAATTTTTTATTATTTAAGCATTAGAAAATCGTGTGATCCATTAATAGGATGATAGGTCATTTCATCTATCTTTATCACAACAAAATGATTATCACATGTTATCAAATATGAATATATCCACCTATAGTGAGATAATACATACTTAACCAAGAGTTTAACTTATATTATCCATAAATAGGTTACCTTACAATCATTCTAAAAACTAAAAATAAAAAAACCTTAGAAAGATGTATACTAGATCTTAACATTTATTCCTAATATATCATAAGGTATTTCTTTTTTGTCACATTCCAAAAAGGGTATCACCTACATCATGTATTCTCTTCAAACATGGTAATAACCTGAATTTCCATATATCAGTATGTAAAACATGAATGTTTCCTTATTCTTAAGTCCAAAAAGTTGTAAACATCATCCAAGGTAGCATACCCTATATGTAAATAAATCCTTAACCAATTATAATGTAAATAGTATCATCCAATTTACTTACTCATATCCAATATATCATTTTTTAAATATATTTATGTCAAAATCATGATCATATTATGGGTTTTTTCCATAATCATGTTTTCTCCAAGTATATCACCTTACCCTTATGTCACGTTTCTAGGTCCTTGAAATATTCAACATATCCTTTCCAATCCTTATTGGAAAACTTATACTAAAAACACTTATATATTTAATGATTCAGATATCATAAAATTTGAATTCCAAAACAATACAACATAATAATTCTAAAACCATTACTTATGATCCATCATATTATTCTTTCCTAAAATTATAATCATTTCTAGAGGTTCCTAAACATTAATATAACCAATAATCTTAGGATATTTCATACCTTTCATATGTCATTTAGAAAATCTTTATCCTCAGTATTACGACCAATACATGCACAACAATCATGATTATATTTTTGAGATATCCTCTTAGGAACTCAGTTTTCATAATTCCCAAACATTACACATCTGCAAAATTCAATGTTAACTAGGTTTTATCTAGTTCTGGTTATTGGTTTAGACAAGAAATCATAGTACAAGAAATACATATTAGAGATTAAAAATACATAAGTAAGGTAAATTACTTATAATATTTCAATCTAAGATATATTAGGTTTAATCCTAGGTTATTCATGATTATCAAAAAAACTATGGGATTTTAACCAACACATAGACTTGTCCTTAGGGACATACCTATATCTTTTGAAATATTTCTACGGACTCACCAAGGTTTTCACATGCTAGTTTCCCAAGGTTTAATAAACCATTCCTCTGATACCAAATATAATGACTCATGTCTGACATGAATAGATATTAATTCAAAATTTAAGAATATTAATTACAAAATATAACAAATCCCTGAATGGATTGCACAAGTTTAGTGACTTTAGAAACATGGAAACACAAACAACTGGTCTATACAACATCTTCATTATCTCCCATGCATTGTTTCATGACTAGTCCCCTTTTTGACATATCATACTTAATACCCATCTACATGACTTGGGGAAAAGCAAAATATGAAAGAGTGTCAAAAAAATTATATGTTATAACAAACAAGGGGAATACTAATCTTATCATAATCATAATAAATAAGAACATAACATTTGAAAATCATATCCTACATATGAATGTTCATGATATCAAGAAATGGGATATATCAAAAATGTTTATAAGAAAAAATGAATGTAATTAAAAAAGTAAAAACATATGAAATGAAATATTATGTTATATACCTATGAATATGAAATTAATTTCATATTAGTCAAGGATCATCGCGAATACCATCATAGAGAAAAAAGTCAATTATTGAACCGAGATCACTCCTCGTTACAGCCCTGTACTACTCAACCAAGATCATTTCTCATTTCATCCATGTCTATCTCAATAGATATAAATAATTACCCAATTCAATGGAGGGAGATATAGGTCTCATCCATCATATAATTAAATGATTCATACATGTTCAACAATATCTTAAATCATTCATAGTATACCAATGAATACAATTGGGTTCTTTTAACATAATTCCACCCTAACATTATCCATGTAAAATAAATTGATTTTAAATGTATAATTTCATCAGAATAAAAAATTAAATTGTATGAACAATAATGATATTATACTTGAAATAATTCAATCTTATATGGAAAATAATTTTGATATAACACTTGAAATTATTTTTTATGGAAAATATCCTTTCTTATTAAAAAATGTTTTCTTTTATCAAAATATTAAGAAATTAAAGGAAAATAGTTTATTTGAAAAAAAACATAAATTTTGTATAGGAATATTCATTGAAGTAATAAATTAAAAAAACATAAAAATATTTTCATTCCGTATAATTTTGAAAATATTTCCCTCATACTTTAACTAGAAAAGTCAAAAAGGAGCTTGTATCGAAATGAAAAAAGATTAATTTTATACCATTTAAAAAATTAAACAATGGGTGAAATTTATTCTAAAAAATTGTAGAAGAATAGAAATAATATTTTTGAAAATATAATTATGAATCATGGACAAGGATGAAAAATATACCCTTGTAAATACATATGTAAAAACAATCTCAGATAATAATGAGATTGCCTAATTATTCATTACCTTATGTATAATCTTCTTTGTATGTATCTGAACATACATTATAATGACTTAAATAATTTCATTGAATTATTTCATAAAAATTTTCATTTTTATGATATAATATATGATCAATTATCATCCATCTATTAGTAACATTATAACTCGTCCATCAGCTGTCAATAATGTTTTCATATGTATGTTTGGTCGGATAAGTTCATTTTCTTCTTTATTAAGTCATATTTATATAATCTAGAGAATTAAATTAGTATAATATATATCATTTTTAGTCATTACATACATTTATATAATCATAATTTAATGATGATCATGTAAAATTAATGGAATCACATCTTGGAAACGGTAGGCCATACATATGCACGAGTGAGGATTTCATTCCCATAATTGTAGAATGGTATTATAGTGGATTGTGTATAATATTTCAGAATCAATATAATTTTATAATAATCATATGTAGTTACTATTTTCATCATTACAAACCTATAGTTATGGTGGTTGTTCAAAAACATATTAGACAACAGCATGGAGACGATAAGACATATGTACGCAAGCGTGGTGATTTCAGTTTTCATAGGATCAATAAAAGGTGGAATACTGTTTTGTAATAATAAAAATAAAATTTCAATATGTAAGTGATGACTTAGTTATTACTTTATAATGAAATAGATCATCATGTGGAAGTATAATAAGAAAGAATTTTGAAACAATCATTAGAAGATATTACATCTTCTTTAACGTGCTACCTCTAAATCTCCTCATAAAGCTCTAGAGACGGTATTTAAAGAATACTAAAAACTCTAGAAAGTAACTAGGGAAGTTGATAATGGAAAAGGGTATGGCATTTCTAATTTCAAAGGCTCAATTTGAAGGTAATAGGTAATGTAAGACGTTCCTTTTTATAATTGCGGTGAGGGGCATTTTTGGAAACTCCAAACTAACTAATTTATAATAAAATCAAACTACATAAAAAACATAGAAAATGTCTTTATTTCCAAAATTAGATTAGATAAGTTTGTAATATAATGAAAGAATATTTTTTATAAATTTTTTATTTCATTTTAAAACATATCATTTCTTTTTACACTTAATTATTCGCTTTTAATTTTAACTAAGGTAAAAAATTGTTCAATATTAAAATAGTCTAATTTTTATGCACATGGTGTCAATAAGACCGTAGATGAAAAATATAGAACAATTTTTTAGCAAATAGTAATTATTTTTATTTTTTAAAATATTAATGTTTTTTTAATTATTCTAATTCATTATTTTGAAAAAATATGAATAGTGTCAATTTTTACAATATTCATTTAATAGATTTTTAAAAATATCAATACAATATGATAAACATGAACCAAATATTTTATTATATTTATATTGGGTCAGGTTAATATAAAATATTTGTTGGATATATTAATTATCCCAAATTATATTTATCTTAGTATTTTAAGTAGAATTAATTTGACATTTCCATTAATAAAATAATTACTTCATGAATATTGAGTAATTATTTCCTATACATATTTTTTGGCTAAAAATTAAAAATAAAATGCTATAATGAATAATAATTCTCTAAATTACATAATAAAACTTATAGTCTAATATATTTCCTATAAAATTATACATTAAAAATGTTATATGTATTAAGATTTTAATGTGTCCACTTTACCATCACTTTAAATAAAATAATATAAGTGTCATAAAATCTCATATAAGGCTCCAAATGGTCAATAGAACGACACATAGATGGTTATGATATAGATATAATCTAAAAATAATAAATTTTACAATATTTGATTCTGTTAATGGTTATTATCATTTTAATAAAAATTAGTTTATTGATTTTTCATCAATTAAATAATTTCTCCATCATCAATATATAATCCTTTAAGGAAATTATTTACTTCTTAATAATTAAAAATAAATTACCATTAGAAAGAAATAAATTTTATATTTTAATTGAGAATTTATACTGAAACTTATATTTTGTATCATCTTATATTAAAAAAATTATTTAATAAAATTTAAGTAAGGTATATTTAACTTTTTTATAAATAAAATATATTAAATGTCCTAATGTCATCGAAGTGGCTTACAAAGGGTATCATTTATACCCTAGGATGGTTTAAATCAAAATCACACATCCAATCAAATTAAGACAAATGTTATTGTGATTTTATATCATTATATTAACATTTAATTTCTTAATTTACCTTTTTAATATATTAATACAAATTAATGAAGTTACTACTCATAATGCATAAAAAATAAAAGAATGATAATAATATAACTTTTACCCAATAATTCAAAAAAATTAAATCCATTTAAAGAACATGAAATTGTAGTTGATTAATTAATTAAAAATTAATTCTCTTATAAGAATGAAAAACAAGTTTATAAAAGTTAATGCATTACAAAGGATTGAAATGCTTTTACATCATAATTCATGGAAAATTTAGTTCCAATTAAATTAATTATATATATTATAAAAAATATTTTAGTTATAATTTAAAACCATTTTGTAATATAATTTAACCATATAAATTATTTTGAAGAAAAAATGTAGTTTTGAATTAACAATTAGTGATTTTTACTATTCATAAAACATAAAAGGTGTCTGAAAATATTAAAATAGCAACCAAAGTAAGTTTTTATATCCAAATTTAAAATAATAAGATTATTTTGTTTTATATAACATAAAAATATTTCAAAACTACATTGAAAATGGGTGCGCCATCTAAGGGGGAAAATTCCATTTTAAAAAATATTGTTCTTTTATACAAAAAATTGAATTTTTTATTATATCATATCTAAAAAATATAAGATGAACATTAAAAAATAAATTAAATATATTAAATATTTATTACATTAATAAAATACACCATGTGTGATTTTATTATTTTATATACTCCCTGATTTTCATTTAAATAGTTTTTAAAAAAACATTTCATTTTATTTAAAAAAGATTAATTATCATTTATAATTAATTTCTATCCAAATATTAAAAAATATAATCATAATTTAGTTAACATTGGTCATAATTTCATTATAATGGACATCCTATGAGGTAATATAATAATTTTTAGTTATTCTCTTAAACTAAGTCATGCATGAAATTAATTCTATCAAATGTACTTGAATTTTTTTATAACACAAGCCAAGAATAGTGTAGAGTATTTCGCAAGCTAATCCGATGTTTTGTATAAAAAATATTATCATGGTGTTTCATATAATATAATACATAACATAAATTAAAAAATAATAAATAAATTTATAAATAAATTAAAATAAAAAAACTATCTCATAAAAATATAAGGGTGTTACAGTTTCCCTGGGTGGCCACAAAATTTCACCAAATTGTTCTCATCACCATGAGTCAATATATATCCCACAACATTAATTTCCACATTTTCTTGGAGGTGTTTTATGATTTCTACTAAAAGTTCAAAAAACATGAACCTCTAGAAAACCCCAAAAAACACTCTAAAATTCCTCCAAACCTTCCCAAACATAACCCAAACATATTATATAAAAAATAAATATATAATAGGTTACATAAATAAAACCTAGGGTGCTATAAATGGTGATTTACCAGGATGAAAACCTATATTCTCATGATTATTAGTGTACCTACCCTATTCTAGAAGCTCCTGCCTTTCCCCGTTTTATTTACTACTTTATTATCTGAGGGATTGGGATCTCGTGATGTTGTGTGAATGTTATTAAATCTAACCACTCTTATTTACTATGATGCTTTACATGGTAAATAATATTTGATGTGGTGAAATGCGAGCATTTTTATGGGAGACCCCTACACTTGTCTATGGAGTCAGAGGAGAAGCATGGAATCGAATGGACATGTACATGAACATTCACAAAATGAAGGTGATAAGACAGTGGGAACTTATAGGAAAAAGAAGACATGTTTATTGGGGATTCACAATTTCTTACAGACCAGATGAGCACTTCAGATTAATATCATCTACTAGAAAAGACTTTTGTCTTTTATAATTTTTTTACCCTTTAGTTTACAAGGGTTTTAGATGATTTACTAGAACCTGGCCATTGACAAATCTCATGGCACATAGGTACCCATATGGTAGGCTCCTAATGGTCATTGAGTGTCTTGGATGCCTTCCAAGGTGCTTGGGGATTTTCAAAGGTTCTATGTTTGATCTCTAGTAGATCATGTGCTACACATGACCTATTTTTATGACCTTAGGTAGGTCATGCGATAAATGTTCCTTTGGATATTTTTCTCATTTATGTGTTTCTTCCACCTTATCTTACTTTGATTCATGTAGAAAATAATACCCTTATTTTGAGTATTTTATCCCTTATATATTTTCATAATCTCATATTGTTGGCATCAAAAAATTACCCCAACCCCCTTAGGTTATTTTTCTGTGGGTAAAATGACTTTATTTTGAGGTATGAGAATGTATTATTGAGTATTTGGGGTTTCTACCAATCTATGTTTGGGTGATATTTTATCTCCAAGGGAACCTTTGGTTTTTCATAGAGTTCCCTATAAATAGGGGAATATAGGGGAGCTCATTTAATAGTGTCTCTAACTCACTGAGGCTCTTTCAGTGTAGTTTCTTCATGTAACCCCTTCATAATTAATTCGGTGAGAAGTCATCGCAAGATCTATCCATAAGACTTATTTGTGGGAATCATTACACAATATATTTTTTCCCCATAAATATCTTAATCTAATAATGAATCAAATCTTGGTAAATTCTGGAGCCTCATCCTAATTCATTAAAAGCATGTAGAGGTTATAGGTTTCACAGGATAATCCAATTTAGAGACATAACAACTCAATAATCATGCACATCATGTGATCAAGTCAGGGTCGCATGATCCTGAGTCTCATGAATGTTCTTGTGGTTTTGAGATTTATTTTGGGTTCCATGAGATATCCATGAGTCACATGTTTCTTGAGACCTGATTTAGTTTACGTGTTTTTTAATCCCATCAGGTTTCATTTGATTCCAATGATTCTAATAGGATTATAAATCTCTTTTTTTATTGATTTTTTACTTTTCAAATATATGCTTTATTCTTTTATGTATTTGGCCTCCATATCTCATGATATATCATCTTTTGTGACTAACTGGAAGTCCCAGATTACAAAGAACCATAACATTGATCCTCGATATCTTGTGACATTTGAGAAACTAGTTTTGAAAATTATACTCTTATATATACTCAATGACTATCTTTAATCGCATCAGCATCCCTTTTATGGATTCGTTCTGTTGGATGATGTTTTAATTCCATATCCTACAAACGATATTCAATATTTTTTGTTATCAAAATCCCGATATTTTTATAGATGAATGTTTATGAAGATATCCAACACGTAAAATCATGGTCCCATTGGTTTCCATAAATGATTGGGAAATATTCTCTTGGTCTTGATGGTTGTGATTCCACATACCATTTGACTACTTATAGCTATTGAATCATATTCATCTATTCGTTGAACAATCTGGGAGGAATATGGACCTAAAAATGGGACATATGGCCTAGGAGTAATGTTTTTATGAATGGTCATGGACATTCATGGTTACGCGTAGATGTTTTGAATTTTAACACTAGCTACATGTTGCTTGTCCTTATAAGGTTTTATTGGATTCCAGGTTCATCATCTACCATAATTCAAATCATTATAAACAATTGATTAGTAATTGGTTCCCCAGTACCATTTCAATCCTTTTGTACCATGGTGGATCATGAATCAACCATTAGGATATATAACAATTAGGCTGGATATGCCCCCTGGAACAATGTGCGAAGAGTTCCTTCCATTCGTGAAAATCTAGGACAACCCCACACAAAATCCATCATTGGAAAGGGAAATTATTAATATTGTTAAAGAAAATTTAAGGATGGAAAAAAATATGAACATTTTAATCCCTTTTAATGAATCAGTCTACCTTTTCATCTATCATAGTGGGTCTTATCCGACCTTAATATTCCCTCACTAATGCCTTTTCTGGCAGGTCCATGAATGTGTCAGTTTATATTTTGTGATAATAGAAGCTAGTTAATATGCCATGTGGAGATAATAGGAGAGTCCAGTGATATCCCTAATAGTTTTTATGGTGGGTTTCATTTCCATATTCTTGAACATGAGTATTTTTCTAGATTGGGATTTTCACTTTGGAGTCTGAGTTAGCACACTGGTGAGGTAGCTAAGTTATCAGAGGGACAACCTCTCAATCTTGAAATATATAAAATTTCATGTCTATACCTGATTTGATGCTATATTCAATAGGGAATAATCACTTATATAGTCTTTTTCCCCTTCTATTTATTATTCAACAGTATAGGGGACCATTTTCCAAACTACATATACCACAACATTAACACAATCCCATGATCGGTGATCAAACATAGGATGCTGAACATCTCTAGGGTTGAGGCCATAAAATAAGTCCATCAAATTGTTTTTGGCATTTTGAGCCATTCTGATCACTTAAATTTAAGGCCATACCATCCACTGATTGGGAAAATTATTGATAATGGTGGTATAACAACCCTACTTTTTATTACACAATTAAACATCATTAAATATATAAAATCATCACTTGATAAAACATAGAAGATAGAAAGGTCTAGAGTGTTTATGGATTAGGAAAATCACATAATAGCTTAGAACATAAAACTCACTATATCTTTATTGAAAACTTCCTTTACATGACCACTACATTCCTTCATACTTAGCATTGCTGGGGATAACCTGAGGATATGCATAAGAAAAGTGTGAGCTATAAAGTCCATTAAAGGATTAAACATGGAAAAACATGAAAAATACAAATCATGTTAGACAATAGGCATATCAATGGTTCACAATAGAATAATGAACATAAATGTATGAAAAATCATGACAATCATAACATGTAAATGTGGCAACAACACCTAAAATGGAATTAGCATGAGCCAAGGCTCATTGCACATGGAGCATGAGTAAACCCTCATTGAACATGAAGTAATATTGAAAACTCTTTTCAAATGAATTATCATGATTCAACACCCATTTTACATGACTTATCATGATACTATACTTTACCTAATGCAATGAAGCGCTATTAGGGCACAAACCTTTTTAAACATTTCATTTCATGCATAAGTGCGCCACATGGATCATAGAATCAATCAACATCATAAGTTATACCACTATTAAGTAATGTGGAATAAATAAATGAAATTACCATTCAATATTTATATGTGTATAAAGGTGAATACCCTTGTTAGAGACATGGGTATGGTATCACTACACAATGATCTTGGATTGGAAAAACGCGGTGCAATTTCGGAAGCACAACGACGTGACATATGGATTCATGAAAATGGTTGATGAGAGAGAAAAGGATGTCTCATTATATATACATGAAAGTGATAGTAAGGGGATCATATAGATAGATGTCCCAAAAAACATAATGGAATTTATATGCATAATACAAAAGAATTACTTGGATGTAAAATAGGAGAGAGAAATCCCAAAAGGAATTTCCGCATGGTAACAAGTGTACATGGGAGGAATTAATGAGAGATAAAGGGGAATCACATCATCAAAATATAACAAGGGAAGTATGGGGGGTGTGAAATAATACCCAAACATTTGAAATTGAAAACAAAATGGCATAAAAACATAATGAAAATTAGACAAAATGGGAAAGGAAGAAATCCCTTACCTAGAAGTGTGAACCCAAAGGCATGGGAGAGGCTTAATAGAAGCTTCTTGGGAACATAGGTCACTTAGAGAGGATTCTAGAGAGATGAGGGTAGGGGTTGGTCAAACTCTAAAAGCCTTGAGTGGAGGAGAAGTGGGAGCTTGGGTGGGTTTATATAGGAAATGAGAGGGAATTATTTATTAATTAGGTTTGGGACCCCTCATATTAAACTAATCAATTCCACAAACCAGACTATGGTTTTTGAAAAATGGGAGTGGATGAAAAAATTTTATAAGTCCAATGGCCAAACTTCCGAAAATTATATGGTTTCTTATGTTGAGGTGAGTCACACTCTCAAGGAAAAAATTTAAAAAGACAAAATGTTTTTAAGTATTGGTGGGTCCACCAATGCATTGTAAAATAAATCAAACAAATATAAAACCACATTATTTTAATGATAAAACATATATTGACCAAAAATAATTTTTATATTATTTTATTACATCACTATTTATTCATTATGTTGTCATAAAACACATTATATATTGAATCTGTGTTTAATTTTTACCCAAAAATTCAGCTTTCTCTGAAAATTAATAAAAATTCACCATCGGATTATATCGACCTCCTAATTCCAAAAAAATATTCATTTTATCTAAATTATTTTATAGATATGCTAATTTTTACTTTTAAAATAAAAACAGACATTTACAGAAACATCATGTGTTTTGACAAAAACAATTTTCCAACCTTAATAAAATTACAATTGCATTCATAAAATTATATGGTCATTTTTATTTAATAACAAATTATTTAATGAAAATAATTTATTAAAATGTAATTTAATTCAAAAATCCATTAATTCATTAAAATAGATTTCTTAGTTGAATATTAACTTAAAATACAATTTGTACTTTAAAAACTATTTACAAAGTAACAATAATAAATTGAATGCACGTTCATTATAAAAAAATAATTTACGTAGTCATAGTTCTAGGATCTTGTCACATAACCCCTTATAACACCCACATAATACCGAATGGTAAGGTGTGCGATGGTGAAAGACACTTGGGGTGGTTCTGATAACATCGCTTGGGTGGTTATCTCTATTAACTTCCTCTTCTCCCGTTGTCGGTTCCACTCAAGCTTAACATGTTCATGCTTGGCTTGGTCTTGGTCAAGGGGGAATCCCAATTACACCACCTCCTTTCTGAGATCTAACAAATGGGATTCGTATGGGGAATGTCTACTGGATGAGACCATCGCTTCCTTTGTCTAGGTAAATTGGATTTGTTAAAGCCCTATATTTATACTAATTATGTGGTCACTATTCAATGGCTATATTAGAAATGGTCACAATTCATAAATGTATTTTAAAATCCATATACATAAATCTAATGAATTTCACATTTTATATAACCATAATAAACATTTAATTAGATCAAGAGGAATTTCCATTATTAAATGTTTGGGTCATTACAATATTCCCCCTTAGGAAATTTCTCCCTTGAAATTTCATTTTCACACACTAAAATATATTTGGGTCACTTTTCTTCAATACTTCCTCCTATTCCCGTGTCGCTTCTTCACACTTGAGTTTTTTCCACAACTCCTTGACGAGGGGCATTGTGTTTTTTGTAGAACGTTTCCTCTACGATATATGATTCACTAGTTTCTCCTCATAAGAAAGGTCATCCTCTAGCTATATAACCTCTAGAATAATGAACATGTGATGGGTCTGGTATGTTCTTTTTTAAGAAGGATACATGAAATACATCATGTACTTTGGCCATGGTAGGTGGAAGTGCTAGTCAATAGGCCACAAACCCAACACGATCAATCATCCTGAAGTGGCCAATGTACCTAAGACTTAAGTTTACATTATTCCCAAACCTCATGAACATCATCCATGGAGATATGCATAGAAATACCATGTCTCCAACTTTAAACTCAATGTCTCATGGACGGTTATCTGCATAAATCTTTTTTCAACTCTGGGTTACCTTGATATGATATTGAATGGTTTTCACCTTCTCTACCATTTCTTCGACCATATTTGGTCCTAGAAGCTTACGCTCACTGACTTCATCCCAGCATGTCGGTGTTCTGCACCTCTTCCCATACAGGGATTCATAAGTTTCCTTTAAGATGCTTAAGTGGAAACTGTTATTGTAAAATAATTCAACCAGTTGAAGATGGTGGTCCCACCCTCATTTGAAGTTTATAGAACATGCTCTCAATATGTCCTCAAGTGTTTGGATAGGCCGCTCGGATTGGTCATCAGTTTGAGGATGATAATTCATACATAAGTTCAGCTCAGTATATAGATCATGTTGAAGACTCTTCCAAAACATAGAGGTGAATCTTGGATCTAGATTATATACAATAGATATTGGTACTCCAAGCTGCCTTACCACTTCCCTGATATACATTCGTACCAGCTGATCCAATGATAAATCCTCCTGTATTGAAATGATGTGTGTAGAATTTTTAAGACGATCCGCAACAACCAAGATTGCATTGTTTCCTTTTGGATGTATTCGAATGTTTGCCGACAAAGTTTGTGGTGATGTTCTCCCATTTCCATACTAGTATGGGAAATGGTTGCATCATCCCCTTAGACTTCTGCCTCTCTTCCTTCACTTGCTAACACACCAGGAACTTTGATGTATACTCAGCGGTCTAGTTCTTCATATTATCTCACCAATAATGCTCTTGTAGATCTCAATACATCTTTGTGTTTCCTAGGTGAATAGAGAAATTTGATCAATGTGCATCATCCAAAAGTTCCTTCTTCATCTCCGAACGTGATGTAACACATACTCTTTTACCAAATCTCATAATTCCTTCTTCATTGACATTCAACTCCGAGGATTTTTCTTTTCCGATAGCTTCCACTCTCTTCTGAATTCTCACATCATTATTTGGAGCATCCTTTAACCATTTCAAAAGAGACGGTTGATCAATCAATTGTGAAAGGATTGATGATGTTCCCCTCTTTATGATTCCCATGTCCATCTTCATCAAATCTATGAATATTGGGTCCTTCTCAATTCTCATCAATGATAGAATTACTGGTTTCATTCTACTTTGAGAATATTCCACCTTGTTTGCATTCCCAAGGTGGTAATAGATTGAGCAGTCATAGTCTTTGATCAGCTATAACCATCTTCGTTGGTGCATGTTCAACTCTTTTTGTGCGAATATATACTTGAGGATTTTCTGGTCCGTATATATTTCACACTTCTCCCCAATGATATAATGCCACCAAATTTTTAAATTGAAGATCACCACATACAACTCCAAATCATGTTTTGGATAATTCTACTCATGAACATTCATTTTCATCGAAGCATACGCAATGACTTTGTCATTTTTCATCTAAAAAGAGCACAATCCCTTCTATGAAGCATCACTGAATACCACAAAATGTTCTCCTCTTGGGGGGTAAAGTGAGAACGGGCACAGTGATAAGCCTCCTTTTTATCTCCTTAAAGATTTATTCGCATTCATCACTCCATGAAATCCTTATTCCCTTCTGATTTAGCTTGGTAAGAGGGTTTGAAAATTGTGAGAAATTTATCACAAATCGCTAATAATATCTAGTTAACCCCAAGAAGCTACTAATATCTGTTACCTATGTTAGCCTCTTTCATCCCTCAATTGCATCTGTTTTGGAGGGATCCACAAATATCCAATTTCTTGTGATGATATGACCCACGAATGAGACCTCCTTCAAACAGAACTCACACTTGCTATACTTTTCATATAGATTATCCTTCTGCAAGGTCTCTAGTATAGTTCTTAGATGCTTCTCATGATCCTCCTTTGATTTTGAGTATATCAAAATATCATCTATAAAGACTACCACAAATTTGTCGAGGTAATTCCTAAAGACCCTATTCATCTAGTCCATGATGATTGTAGGAGCATTAGTGAGTCCGAAAGGCATTAATATGAATTCATTGTGCCCATATCTTGTACGAAATTCAGTCTTGGAAATATCTTCTTTCATACCCTTACATTATAATATGGTGACCAGAAATCCACCTTGGAGAAGTATTGTGCTCCACGCAGCTAATCGAACAAGTCATCGATTTTTGGGAGAGGATACTTGTTCTTTATCGTGATTTTGTTAAGCTTGAAATAATCAATGAAAAGTCGCGTTAAACCATCTTTCTTCTTGAAGAAGAGGACTGGTGCACCCCAAGGTGAAGCACTTTGACGTATAAACCCTCTATTCATATTCTTTTTTAGTTGTTACTTCCGCTCCTCAAGCTCCATAATAGCCATTCTAAACGGAGTCTTGTATTTTTGAAACGCCCTTGGTGTAGGATCAATTGAGAATTCAACATCTCATATAGGAGGAAGACCATGAAATTCCTTGGGAAACACTTCAGTGAATTCTCTAACAATAGGCATGTCTTTAGGTATGGTTTCCTCCATAGACTCAATCATTTGAGCTAGATACGCGTGATCATAGGGTAGTACTATCCACACTTGAGATGATGGAGCTAAAGATGATTCATCTTCCTCCTTTCCATTTTATAGAATATGGGGTCGATTCTCCACTTGGAAAGTGATTTCTCTTTCATAGCAATTTATGTTGGATCTATATAAGGAAATCCAATCCATGCCAAGAATTACATCAAATTCTACCAGAGGGAGTATTACAAGGATCACTATGAAATTCAATCCATATATTATGACAGGGGATGATTTATATTAATGGGATGCAATGGTTTCCCCATTTTCCATACTCACCGACATCTTTACTTCCATGATTTGTGGGGGTGCTGGGATTGTTCTACTAAAATTTTGATATATAAAAGAATGTGTAGAACCTGAATCAAAAAGTACATTTTCTTTTCTTGAATGAATAACTAGTGTACCTATCAACACTTAGTTTTCAGATTTCACTTCAGCAGTAATGATGTAAAAAGCTCTCCCTTGCTGCCTTGGAGGTTGTTAGTTACCTCTGCAAAACCCTTGGCTTAGGGAACTAATTTGGAAGATGCCTTGGTTCTTTACAGTTATATAAATGAACAACACGTTGATGTTTGAATGAAGTGTTCGTATCCTCTGTTGTAGCCACGCTTTTTTCTTGTCAGCAGTTAACATCTTAGTGCCCTTCTCTTCTATGCCTAAAGCATTTCCTTGTCCCCTTCAACCAATTTTTGAGGTGCTTCCTTCCGCCTCTTTGGAAAGTGGGGTGCTGGATCTTCTTAACACCATTGGATTTATCCATTGGACCACCAGCATTGATGTCTACCTGATTCTTCTTATCCCCATGATACCCATGAGATTCTATGATCTCCATTTTTCCCTTGAGGGAACATCAGACAGTTTACTCATAGCTGTCGAACTCACAGATCACCAGTACTTTACATAGGCTAGGTTTCAGCCCACCAATGAATCAGTCAACCATTTATTCAGGGGTAACAACAAGGCTGAAGGTTTATCATGAAAGCCTTGTGATGTTTTCCTCATACGCTCCGAATGATTTGTCATCTTTTTTCTTGGGGTAAGGGAAGCTCCTTTCCATCATAATTCTAAGGGTTCGAGGAAAATATTTATCGAAAAACATCATCCGAAAATACTTCCATTCCAATGCCTCGATCTCCTCCTTACGATTCGTATTTTTGATCAACATCCTCCAATGATCAGATTCACCCTCTATATGATAAGTAGCCAAGAGAACCTTCTCTGGTTTAGAACATTGAAGGATGGAGAAGATCTTTTCCATGGAGTTGATCAAATGTTCGACAATTGAGGGATCAGATGATCCATTGAAAGTAGGATACCTTTGTCTCATGAAGTTCTTGATAGCGACTTGTTTTTTCTTGGGGGGGGGGGGTAGAATGTTCCTAATGACCCATGTTTCTATTCAAAATTTTAGATAACAGAGAGAGGATCTTGTCAATGTTCGTGATTCCTTCTCTCATCGGATTGGGAATCTCTTTTGCACAGTCATCACATTGATATTTACATCAGTTGTAAGCCGAAGTCCTCCTATTACCGACCATTGGATGGAATAAAAGGAAAGTTATGGGTAACACATAATAGTTAATCCAAGTAAAAAACTGTTGACTTATAAATAACTTTTCTTTCATTAACTTATGAATCCACATGATTTAATATATGTTATCCATGATCTACTTTCTAACATATATTCTTAGGGGCATTTTTTCATTCACTTAATAAGGCTTCATACTAATATTGTGAATTTAAAAATCATATCCCCCAATAGTGTTATAACCAAGAGTGCAACAAGGCCCATTGTCGTGCACCAGTTCCCGTTCGAGTCTAGCTCAAAGCGGTGTTTTCAAGTTTTACCCCTATGATACATCTGTGCTAGAGCTACCTCTACCTGCTCATACCCAAACTGGGATGTATTTTAATGAAAATACACTTACTCAATAATCACCAATACTTAGGGATGTTTTTATTATACTTATTCTTGTCTCTAAGTCTTCACTAAGTTTTTCTAATCCTAATCCCAAAAATAACTAAACCTATCCTCTGATACCAACTATAACAACCCTACTTCTTATTACACACTTAAACCTGATTTATTAACAAAAATATTCACTTGATACAAAATATAAGATTGAGAGCTCTAGTGTATTTTGGGATTTGGAACATTACACAACAACATAGAACATAAAAAACACAACATCTTTATTGAAAACATACTTTACATGACCACTACATTCCCTTGTTCATAGCATTGCATGGGAAAACCTGAGGACATGCATAAGAAAAAGGTGAACTATAAAGCCTAGTAAGGGAATAAACATGGAATAAAATGAGGAACAAAATACATGTTAAAAAATAGGCATATCTATGGTGTACAAGAGAAACATGAACATAAATACATGATAAAGCATGATAATCATAACATTGAAATGTGGCAACAACACCTAACATGGAATAAGCATGAGCCAAGGCTCATTGCACATGGAGCATGAGTAAACCCTCATTGCATGTGAAGCATGAGTAAAACCTCATTGCACTTAAATTAGCATGAATCAAATCCCATTTCACATGATGTATCATGATACTATACTTTAACCAATCCATTGGAGCACTATCAGGGTTCACCCTTCTTAATCAATTCATTTCATGCATAAATGTGCCAGATGGATCATGGAATCAGTCAAAATATTATGTTATTCCATGGTTAAGTAATGTGGAATAAATACATGAAATTTACATTCAATATTTATATGTTTATAAAGGTTAATACCCTTGATAGAGACATGGGTATGGTATTCACTACACAATGATCTTGTCTTGAAAAAATGAAGTGCAATTTTTAGGCAGCATAAAGTCGTGACATAAGGATTCATGAAATGGTTGATGATAGAAAAAAGGGTGTATCATAAGATATACATAAAAAGGACAATAATGGGGTCATATAGATATATTTCCCATCAAATGTAATGTAATTTATATTCATAGTACAAAAGAATTACTTAGATGTAAAAGAGGAGAGAGAAATCGCTCAAAGAATTTCAGCATGGTAACGGGTGTGCATGGGAGGCGTTGATGAGAGAGAAAGGGGTCTCCCATAATCCATACATAAAGAGGTAAGTATAGGGGAGATGTGAAATCATACTCAAACATTGGTAATTGAAAACAAAAGGTCATACCAAATTAATGGGAATTAGACAAAAATGAGAAAGGGAGAAATCCCTTACTTGGATGTGTTACCCCAAAGTCATGGGAGAGGCCCGAGAGAGTATTATTTGGAGATTGGGACAACTTTTGGGGATTTTATATAGATTAGGGTAGGAATTGGTCTAACTCTAAAGTCTTTGAGTGAATATGAAGTGGGAGCATGGGTGGGTTTATATAGGAAAGTAGAGGGAATTCTTTATTATTTAGGTTTGGGACACCTCACATTAAACTAATCAATTCCACAAAATAGACCATGATTTTTTCCCATATTTTCTACCAAAGGTGAGTGAAAAACAATATTTTATATGTCCAATGCCCAAACGTCTTAAAATAATAGGGTTGCTTATGTAGAGGTGAGTTACACTCTCAAGGAAAACAATTTAAAAAGACAAAACAATTTATAAGTCTTGGAGGGTTCAAAAAAGCTTTGTAAAATAAATCAAAAAAATATAAAATCACATTATATTAATTCTAAAACATATATTTTCCGATCATAATGTTTATTTATTTTATTATCTTACAATGGGGTCATTATGCTGTCATAAAACACATTATATATTTAAACGGTATTTAATTTTCAACCCAAAAAAATTGAATTTTTGAGAAAATTATGAAAAAATAACCATTGGATAATTTATAAATACTGATTCCAAAAATAATATTCATTTTATCTAAATAATTTAATAAATATGTAAATTTTTACTTTTAGAATAAAAACTGGAATTTACCGAAAAATCATGGGTTTTGACAAAAATAGTTTTGAAACCATAATAAAAATTACAATTGCATTAATAAAATTATATGATCATTTATATTTAATAAAAAGAAATTTAAAAATAATATTTTATTAAAATATTATTTAATTCAAAAATCCATTAATTCATTAAAATAGATTTCTTAGTTGAATATTAACTAAAAATACTATTTGTGCTTTAAAAACTATTTACAAAGTAATAATAAAAAAATTAATGAACATTATTTATACAAAAATAATGTATATTGTCATAGTGCTAGGGTCTTGTTACATAACCCCTTATAACACCCGCATAAGACCAAAGGGTAAGGTGTGCGATGGTGAAAGACTATTGGGTTGGCTCGGGTAACATCACTCAGGTGGTAATCTCTATTAACTTCAACTTCTCCCGTAGTCGGTTCCGCTCAAGCTTAACATGTTGAAGCTCAGCTTGGGCTTGGTCAAGATCGAAGCCCAATGACACCACCTTATTTCCGACCTCTGAAAAATGGGCTTCGTACGGGGCTAGTCTACAGGACGATGCCATCGCTACCTTTGTCTGAGTAAATTGGATTTGTTAAAGCCATATATTTATACTAATAATGTGATCACTATTCGATGGCTATAATAGCAACAGTCATAATTCATAATGGTATTTTAAAATCCAGAAACATAAAACCAATGAAGTTCGCATTTTATATAACCATAATAAACATTTAATTAGATCAAGAAGAATATACATTAATGAAAGTTTGGGTCATTATAGGTGGTGTCTCTCTTGATGAATAGTCATAAAATATCTTTCATTAAGTTGAAATTATCTCAATCAAGTTGGATGGGAATAATATTTGTGATATGTATACTTCTTACCAGATTTATCACTAATTTGGATGCATCTAATTGGTTTCCCATATCCCATTGGAAGTTGAAATATTTACAGATTAATTCATAACCCAAATGAGTGTGTCAATGAATGTGGAATAGGGTAGACATAACTAGGATTACCCATAGTAATATATGGTTTTAGGATCCACCAAGGTGTTTCCAGGGCTAACAAGGATCAATGTACCTTTACAACCAGGCATACCTTCCTCTAGCTGGCATGTCAAATCTCGTATGTGTCGTTATCATTGTCATAAAGGTGTCTGCATTCATTTCTGAGTGCCCTAAAGTGTTTTTGAATGCTCAAAAGTTCAAATGATGAAGCAGAATGAGGTGTGAAATATGTCCAGGAAGGGTTCTATCACCCTTGGGTAGTATAGGTCTTTTTCTAGGAAGCTTTATCATTATGCCAAGTGGCTTTGAGTAATGGGTTGTGGGACATAAAATGTAATATGAATGTAGTTTTTCAATATTATTTTGATAATGTTTATAAAATAAGGTGACATAAAGTTGAGGATTTCTAATCTACATGAGTATTACATTTTTCGGGATTAAAAATCAAGTTCTAATTGGTTTGGTCATGAGGATGATATGGGAAGAACATGTCAGGGATCACCCAAAACACCGTAATGCGTTGGGTTCCACAATGGTGTCATATGGGATCACAGAGCTCCAAAATCCCTTTTATAAGGTGATATATTTTGTTGAATACCATATGCATTCATAATGGATCCCTATAAGTGCAAGAATAGTCAAACAAAGGGTCTCTTCAAGTTAGATGTCCTTTTCCAAGGGACGTGGATGGTTTTTGGTGATCTGAGGTGCTCAAATAATGACATGTGATTTGTAGAATATGTAATATTCAAGAAGGTTTACAGAACACTAAAGGTTTTACCACTTCCTAGATAAAACGTTTTCATGATAAAGACATGTAAAAAATCATTACTCAAACTTATTATTGGATTAGTGGTCCAATGATCTGGGATAGAATATTACTATGTCTACAAAGTAGGCCCATGTGAGCTTCATGAATCATTTTTTACTCCCTAATTTTGGACTAAACTCTATAGAATAATATTATTTAGAGTGAACAGTTGAATTTTTATGAGGACACCATTTTAATAATTTTAATCTTACATGTATTGGGTCTCTTTTTCTAAAATTCCAGGGTCTTTTGATTTAGACCACCAATGGAAAATGTTTGAGGTCATTCAACATTGATCAATTTGATGAAATTATATGTTCATGATGCATTGGGACCTCATATGAATGGAATGTTACACAATAGAATAATTAGGATAGGGTAAACATAACTCCCACATCCTTCTATGAGGGATATAAATATGTTTGTAAATAATGGCTTGAGATTATTAGGTCAAGAGTAATGATATTGGATGACCATGTTGGGTATGGACCAAAACCCAGTAGGGTATTGAGTTATTCCATAGTAATTATAGGGATCAAAAGGTTCAGAAAACCCTTTTGAAAGATACTATGAATTTGATTGATTAACATAGGAAAATAGGTATGATCCATAGAAATACATGCATAGACAAACAAAGGGACTTTTTAAGTATTATGTCACTTTCCAAGTCGCATGGAAGGTTGTAAGAAACTCGAGGTGCTCAGTACATGAAGTATGATTCAGGGGTTTATGTGCTTATAATATATTGAAAGATCCGCATACTCTAGTTGAACGGGGTTAAGATACTATGTTCTTTTTATAATGGATGATGATGGATGATGGACTTTATATTTTAACATCACGTAGTAGGGAAACATTTTTCATGCAGTTTTATAGTAATGCCTTCAGGACATTTTCCTTGCAATTTTATATCATTCAGTAAGGATGATCATTTCATCATTCTCAACCATATGAAGTTACATGTGAATTGTTATCTTCTTATATACTATGTATAAACCCGTGGTTCTAGTTATGGGTGCCAATACATATATTGTGATGACATGAATCAAGCCTAATGTAGTTCTAACATGAAAGTTCCTTACACAGGTCTGGCCCATATGTAGGGTTGGGGACATTATTTTTTTATCACAGTTGTACCTATGATCTAGGGATCTATGTATCCCTACATATCATATGGAAATATAAATATAGAAACACATATTTCTTTAATGGGAAGCTCACATTGCAAGTCTAGCCTTTATGCATAGGCAATATTATTTCTTTTGAGTGTTCTATCTAGGCCCATGATTAGAGATTTTGGCATCAACATGTATCATGTGATAATAGTAATCAATCCACAAGTATTTTTTTTAGAAACTATGTACTTCAAAATCATACAGAAAAGACGTGGGCTACATAAAGGGAAAATGAAATATTGTGATAACGCCCAGAATAGAGTTATAGTACTCACTACATATCCTTAAATGGTAGGAATCAAGCCACACACTGTTCTAGAATGAGAAAATCTTTACTTATGTATGTCTCTTATATATATGGGGAATTATTCCCATTGATTGTTGTAGTTGGGAATATGATTAGAGATCCAGTCATCACTATGTATCCTTTTGAAGATAGGAATCTAGCGATAAGTTATTCTTAAATGGAGGTGTGGTGGGACAATAGAACCAAGGATTATAGTCCCCTTAGGTCAGGTCCATCATAATGTTCATTTTTGTTTTATTCAAGGGATAAAAACCATGCAGTTTAATGTTATGTAACAAGGACTCAAGGTGTTTTTTTTAAGGGTTTTCATTTAAGACCATGATAACCCTTCCACAAACTTATACTTCTCAATAATGTGGAGAATCCTTTAACAAATTCATATTCTCATTTGAGACGTGCCCATCATGATAAATAATTAATGGTAAAGAATCATTTCAAAAAATAGAATAAATTAAAGAATGTGCATCGGAATTTTTTATCATGCAGTTGTTGGGCCAAGATACATATTTTACGTATCCCTATATATTCCATTGGAATGAGAACCAATATGTGCATAGTTCTGGAAACTTATATAGTTCAATTCCACTAGGTGAGTACTTCAATATTGCAGTTTAACATCATGAGATATGGATGATGGTTACCCAATATGAATAAATATCATATATTAACATAAGAATGGACATATGGGTGTCACTACGTACCCTATGATGGAAAGAATCATTCCACACATTGTTCTAGGTTAGTATATTTTTTATGTCGATCTGAATATCACTTAAGGATGGGAGAATTACATTTTTCCTATGCACATATCATGATCTTGTTCGACGACTTGTCAGTGAGATGATTCTTCTTTTAATGTTTAACATTTTCAGGAAAGGACTAATTTTGTACATCTAAAAGTCATGTGGCTAGGAAATAATTCATCACATTTACATCATGAAACCATGATGGGTTCTGTATAGTTTAACGTCATGTGGTCCTGAAAATAATAATTCTTGATGAATACTATGAGAATAATCTCTTGAGAAACCTCTCATTGGGTGTGGATGTGAGGAATTCTCCAACCATTGCAGCCAGTGAGTAAGCTCAGTTGTGAAAGACCATCTATGTGACATAATTACCTTCCGATTTGTTCTGAGTATCATTGTGGTTATGAGATCCAATATACATTCTCCATGAATAGAAAATTGATGGAAACCCTTTTTATTAAAGTCTTAAGAAATCTGATTCTAATAGACTTCAATGTTTTTCAATGTAGACAACCTGTTGTAATTAATCTATTCTAATTTATCTAGCTTCATTAGCAATTTTAGATCAACTGATAGTTCTCCGCATATTGTTTTTCAATTTTAGGGACATTGTACTTCAATAGGAAATAATACATTGATTCCTTACACCAATGAATATGGAGTTTCTTATGTAGAATTGTGTGTGGTGGTTTGGTAGGCCCATAAAGTATGGGTGAGATTTTCCGTCCAATACTTCTTGTTTTTATTAACCAAATTCTACAGTATATTTGACACATTCTTATTAAAGTCATCAATTTTTTCATTTTACCCATTATGATTGTGGGTTGACTGGTTGGTCATGATGTTACTCTTTTGGTACAATTTCATCAAATATATAGAATAAAAGTTACTGTTTTTGTTTGTCAAAATCATGTGTGGGACTTAATACCTTTTATTGATATTGAACTTCTCAAATTGGATGATATTATTCATCACAACATCTAGGAGTTGTTTATCATTACCCAATATGGAAAAAAAGTTGTTAACTATAAGGATGTTATTAAAATTATTTTCTATGGCTGGGGGATATGGAACCCACACCATCCATTCCCCAATAGAAAACAAATAGAAATTTTTAGATTTATGTAAAAAATTTATGTGTTAATGGAAGAAGATTTCATAAATCTAGATTGCATGACATTACCTAGTGAATTCCACATAGTCCAATATCATGGTTTTCCATTAGTAATATAGCCACATGAGTAAGTTAGAGATCTTGTCCCTAGATTAATGATTGTTGCTAGATCCTTCATGTAATTCTTCCATTACAGTGGGGGATATCTCTTTTTATGATGTATCTAAGGAGGATCCATCAAATCCTTTCTTATAGATGTATTTTTTCTCATTTATCCCATCCTGAAGGGTAATTTTATCTTCTGAGTGTCAAATAAATTCCCTTATATATTAGTCTGTCAGGAGGTTCACATTTTGAAGATACTAAATTATGGTCTCCAAACATCTATGAGGGATATTGGTTGATCAGGATCTAAGAATGTTTTTACCAAAAAAAATTCCTTAATGCCATAGAAGATGATCAATGATACTGTAATTCAAGGTTTTTTAAATAATATTACAACCTTTGTATTGGGTTCATCTAGAACTCTAGATACATTTTCCAATACACCGACCTGATCATCTATGATTGAGGGATGTGATGAAATGTGGGTTTATAAGGGATATCATCCAATAGACCCCTAACAAAGCCCAAAAATGGGGAAGAATATTTTTTTATAATAGAATATGATCCATTGATATTATTTATCGCTAGCTTCAAACCCACATTGATGTTCTAGTAGCTTATTTATAGTAGTTGGGAAATTTCCACGATAGATGTTTGGAATTGATATAATACCTCATTATTAGTGTATCCTTATGATATTGATAAATCATAGGGGAAATTGTTTTTCTCTTCGGATGAAAATACAATCCCCAAACTGGCCTAATTTAGCATCAACTTTTCTAGTATCTTATTGTTAGGACTTTGGGACGAACCATAAAAATTCATTACCCATGTCAGGGGAATTTCATGGGCATAAAAAACATCCTCATCTATAATTTTTGTGTCCACTTGTGTACTCTCTGGGGTGGGATGTGCCACGAGGAAAATATCAAGGTCCGTCCCTAACATTAAATTCTATTACATAAATGGGATTTCATACTAAATGTATATCCTAACATTTTTCAATGACAAGATTAGTTAATGGTTGTTCTTCATGACTATATAATATAAAGTATCAATACATAACATCATTGAAATTATGTTTGATAAACTATTCTTAATCTACACAAAAATTTTCTATGTTATTATAGTGCCAAGATATCATATCAAGGCGACCACATATAAGATGATTTTATTTCCCTCCACAAGTGGAATCAAGACTGATGTGTGTAGAAATTACTAATTAATACTCTCAATAGATTCTTGGAAGTCGTAAAAACATTTGTATATGACTCCATTCTTATCTTACAGAAGGGGATATTCTTTCTTTCTTTGTTATCTATGAAACACTGACTATATGTGAGGTTCCCTTAGAGACCCCTTAGTTCATTGATATTCCTAGGGGTAAAATTTTTAGGGTTTCAAGAGTCTTTTATGTCGACCTCAATGAAATGGTGGCATAACACAAATCCAAGGAACAAAAAAGTTGTTACCCAGAAATTTCATTTGAGTTGATTCATCTTCGAGTTATGCTAACACAAATTGTAAAATATTGTTTGGAGTTCCATAATGTGATCACACCACTCGAGAGATTTGAACACTAGGACATCAACATATCATTATTCTATTTTCCCTAATAATTTTATTAATGGTTTTTTGGTATGTAGTGACATCATTATTTAACCCAAACGTCTTGGCATGATAGTATAAAATCCACTGGGGTTCTATAAAGGTAGTTTCATCCTTATATATAGGGGAAATCATTATAGTACTGAACCCCCTATTCCCATCTGGGATAAAAAAGGTATTGGAATCATGAAGTTTCATCGATTGAGTGTTATGTGTTCTGAAATGTGAATTAATCCTTTAGGTAGTGTCGATTATGGTGATCAAAATCAATACAAACCATAATTTGTCTATTATTTTTCTTGAGAGGAATAATTTTAGTGATCCATCTTGGGTATTTAACATTCTGGAAAAAAATGTCCTTGATCAATTTAAGAACTTTCATCTCTACATAATTAGCATGAGAGTGGTGTATCCTCTAGGAAACCTACTTGAAACCTTGATAATCATCATCTAAGATTATATGGAGTGTTTCCAAATCTTTATTTTGTCTGAAAATTTCTATATAATTCTAATAGAACACATATCGATGTTGCTTTAGAAATATGTTGTACATATATTCATCTTCAAGGGGAATGGTGGAGCTAATCAATATAGGTAGTGGTTATTCTTATATTCTTATATTTTCATTCATGATCTCAACTCTGCTGGTGGAGATTTCATTAAAAAATGTTGTAGGGGAGTTTTTGAGATCATCATAATAATCTTCCATCTCTGATTAACTGGACGTATTTTTAGACGAATTCGAAAATATAAGGGCATCACTATCACATTTGGGATGAGGGAGGACATGATAAGAGACATTGTCATTACCTACTATCAAAAGTATTCTAGAGAGACACTGGAGCTGATTATATTTTACATAATCGCTAGGGACTAATGGGACATAGACACCTTGGATTGAACTATTTCATTAGAAAGAGTTATGGGTAGCACATAATTTCTATCAATCATACTAGGGGGATTTTCATAGGTGATACGCAAACCATTGGGTGCTGAAATATATATATATTCATTCTCCATTGGTTTTTTTCACTAATTTTTTTAAAAAACATCCTCAATGTATTTGTCTTTGAAACACTCAAAGGGGGCATTTTCACCATATAGTATGTCGACATTCCCATAGATTTTCTATTAGAATAATTGATGGAATGTTGAAGGTTCCATCACATGGATGTAAATCCAGATCCTTATAATAATGAAAGTATATGTTTTATTGACCTTTTGGGGGGGTCATGAGTTCAAATGCGCCTTACGCGCCGCCCCTCTTTTAGAATTTTTCGACTGTTGCTTCTATGTTGGCCTGGCCTCCGCCGCGTCCCGCAGTCCCACCACCCCTGGATCCTGGCTCCTCCTCTCGCTTGGTTCCCTTACCGCCGCCCCCAGAGTCGATTCCTCCTCCCCTCCTAGCTGGACCTTCCTACAGGGACGTTCTTCGTGGTCCTCTCCAAGATTCCTCGGGATCCTACTTTCTGGCGCTAACCCTACCTATACCTCAGGGGTCGAGGGTGGGCTCTTGTATATCCCTAGTCATCCCGGATCAGGCTTATTTGAATGCATCATCCTGCCTCAGGTGGACGCTTGTGGCATGCTTTGGGGGTGAGAAACCGGCTCTCCAGGTTTTTCAGCGGTTCGTTCTTTCCTGGGGCCTAAATGCTTCATCCCGCATCTCCTCAGTACATTGGAACTCCTTATGAATTGTCCTCGGCTCAGAGGAGGACTTCATTTTTTCTTGGTGCAAGGCCCCCGTGCATGGGGTCGTTGGAGTTTTAATCTGTCGCGGTGGTCTTTGGAGATTCACAAGGGTAAGGAGTGTTCTCTCATAGCTGTCTGGATCTCTCTTTCTAGACATCCCCTGCCATTCCATAATGAGGGCTTTCTCAAGTTCATTGGTGATGCCCTCGGTGGATTTATTTGCTCGGATGACCGAACCCGCCGGTGTGCGGCTGTCTATATGGATCGCATTTGTGTTGAGGTGGACTCTTCTTCTCCGCTCCCGGACAAGATATCTTTGTGCGTGGAGGACTCCTTCTTCTGGGCCCAGCCAATTCACTACTCGGTTCTTTCAAGATACTACTCCCATTGTTTGCTTCAAGGCCACTCTGTGCAGGTTTGCTGAAAGCTCCATCAGGGTAGTCGTCACCAGCATCCTCGGGAGGTCAACAGGGTCGCTGCTAGTGTATCCCCGCTGCTGGACTTGGCTGATGTCAAAGAGCCTCCACCAGTCTCTCTTGAGGATCCTTGGTTGGAATATCTTCCCCTCACCTCCTGTGTGATGGTGGATGGCGTGATGGAGGGGGCAGTGGTTGGTTCTGCCTCTAATTTGGCCCTTGTCCCATTTCTGGCCCGGAGCCTTCAGCCTATCCCAGCTCATCTTCTAGGCCCCTTTAGATCCTTTCTCAAGGGACTTCTGATGGCCGATGTTATGAAGGCCTTAAAGGGGGGTTTGGGATCTCCAGCTACATATCCTTCAATGAATCTTCCTTTTTCCGAGTTTCCCTGCCTGACGGATGTCCATGGACATCCTACTTTCAAGGAGCGCCACCTTCTGGGCGCCATTTCCGCCAGGTCCTGGACTGATCCCCCTCAAACTCCAGAACAACATAATGGCTTGGTTCTCTCTACTCTGGAAGGCGATGATGGCACCCTGCTTCCCCATAGCTTGGTTAGGGTCCAGGGCAGGAAAGATTCCTGAATGTTGAATGATCCTTCCCCCTCTCCTCTAGTTTTTCGTGAGAATTTAGGGATACGTACAAGATCCAAATCCAGACAAAGCAGAGAGTGTGCTTCCTCCCACACCAACAAGGTCGGGAACCCTGGGGACACTGCCAAGGCTCTATCATTTTAATGTTATGTATTCTCATTTGGAATGCCCGCGGCCTTGGTGCCTGGATGAAGACCGACTTCATTTCCTCTCAGGTTAGAAACCAGAAAATCTCTATTGTTGCGGTCCTTGAGCATAAGTAGAGCCCAGCGAAAATCAATGGATTTTCTCGCAAACTTAGGATGCATGGCTTAATGCATGTCGATCCATCCAATAGTCACATCTGGATTTTTGGGCGCAAGAAAATTTCGATGGATGGTGTTGTGGCGGACGACCAACAAATCACCGCGAGGGTGTCTCAGGGGAATAGGTGCATATTCATGTCTTTTATCTACGGGAGTTGTGATACCCAAAAGCGGGAATCTCTATGGAGTGGACTGTATGCTTTTGACCTTGGTAATCTCCCCTGGATCATTGGGTGTGATTTTAACATTGATTCAAGGCATAAGGAGAGGAAGGTTCGGGGTCCTTTTCTTAGGAAGGGCATCTTGGACTTTGTACAGTTTATGGCAGACAAAGCGCTTATGGACATGGGCTTTTCAGGGGACCAATACACATGGTGTAATAACCAAAAGGGCAACCGGAACTCCTAGATCCGCATTGATCGCTACCTTTCCAATATGCAATCCATCTCCACGGTCGATGATGCCAAAGTTGATCATTTAGCTCAAGGTCTCTCGGACCACTCCCCTCTTCTGGTTTCCTTTTCCTCCAGACAGGATAAACATTCCAGGTTCCGATTCTACCAACACTGGATCTCTCAGCCTGGTTTTCATCATCTGGTTAGTATGGTCTGGGCAGGTCCTCACCAGGGTCATCCGTGGATAGCTATGCATGATAAACTCAGAAGGTTAAAGATGGCGCTCTAGGTTTGGGCTAATTCTCTCCCACCCGTTAGCAAGGACATTGATGAGATCATGGTTGCAGTCAATAGACTCGAAACCATCCTGGAGGAGGTTTGGGATGACCATACTTTTGAGTAGTTAGATGTAAAGAAGGATGCCCTCTCTGATCTTCTTCTTGGGTAGGAAATAGTGGCAATGGAAGAATCTATAATTAAATGGTTAAGGGAGGGGGACCGAAATACTGCCTTCTTCCATGCATGCATCAAGGAACGGAAACGTCATTCGAACCCCTCAATTGTGTTGGATTATGGCACCTCTTCGACGGACCGGGATGTTGTGGGGGCTAGTGCTCATATTTTTTTCTCTGATATTCTGGCAGGTCCCAACCCACGAATGCCTAATGGATATCCAGGGAGGAATGAGGACATTCTTGAAGCTATTCCTAACGTCATCTCACCATAAATCAATGATATTCTGGGAGCCATCCCTGATGATGCTGAGATTCATGCGGCTATGCTCAACATTAATCCAGATAGTGTGCCTGCCCCAGATGGGTTCCCAGGTTCGTTCTACAAAGGTGCATGGGACGTGATCAAGTATGATGTCACTGCGGCAATTCAAGATTTTTTCAAGGGAGGGAGCCTGCCACGGGTTGCATCGACCACCACTCTGGTTCTTATTCCCAAGATCAAGAATCCTTCATCCCTCACCCACTTTAGACCTATGAGTATGTGTAACATTCCTTACAAAATTCTGGCCAGTATCGTCAACTCTAGGATTGCACCCCACCTCCCGGAATGGGTGTCCCTCAAACAACACGGCTTCGTGAAGGGTAGGTGCATCCAAGGTGCAATTGCCTTAGCCAAAGATCTCTTCAGGGACCTCGATATCAAAACTCATGGATCCAACATGGCCATTAAGATTAACATGAACAAGGCATATGACTGGATCGAGTGGAGCTTCATCAACATGGTCTTGTCAGGTATGGGGTTCTCTCCCGGGTCTATTGATCTTTTCTTCAGGTGCTTCATTTCATCATGGCTAGTGGTATCCTACATGGGTAAAATGCACAGTTTCATCAAGGCCTACCATGTCCAAAGACAGGGGGACCCCTTTTCCCCGAGCCTCTTCATCCTAGCCTAGAATGTTTTGAGTCGGCTCATCATCAGGTGTGTGTCTAATGGTGAGATTCTTCCCTATCACAGGAGATTGAGCTCTCTTTCCATTTCCCACCTTATGTTTGCAGACGACACCACAATTTTCATGAATGCCAGAAGGAGATTGGTTAGATGTCTCACCAAAGATATGGAGACATACTGCCAATAGAGTGGCCAGAGTATCAATACTGCTATGAGCAATCTCTTTATTTCCAAAAAGTGCTCTGGGAGACGCGTCGCATATTTTTGTAATTTCTTTGGCATGTAGAGAGGTAGCTTTCTGATGGACTACCTCGGTGCTCCCATATCCTCAAGCAGGATCCGGATTAGGGACTTTGATCATGTGGTGAGCAGAATTGTGGATAGAGTGCTCAACTGGATGAACCAGTTTCTTTCCATTGGGGGGCGGATTGAATTGGTGAATAGCATCTTGTCAGTCACCCCGGTTCATGCGCTTTCCTCTGTTCCTATGCCCAAAGGTGTTATTTCCAGAATCGATGGGATCTTAGAGAGATTTATTTGGGACTCTCTCTAGGAAGGTGAAAGGCACTGGGCATCTTGGGTCAAACTGGCCCGTCCTATCCAGCAGGGTGGTGTCAATGTTAGGAGTCTTTCTTATACTATCCATTGCATGCATGATAAATTTACCTGGGAGGTCCTTGAGCAGTGCTATCTTTGGGGGAAAGCTATGGAGGGTCGATGGCGAGAGGGTTTGGCACGGGACGGATGGTGTGCATCTCCCTTCTAGTCCAAGATCCTCTCTCTTATTTCAGTTATTCAGCCCTTTACATGCTGGATTGTGGGGAACGGTACCTTATCGTTTTGGCACAAGAACTGGGCTGGGACTGTGGTTGGGTTTCCGGGTTTCCCTGCTCCTGATATTACATTCAAGGAAGCTTTCATGCATCTGTCCTTCATTTCAGCAGTGCTTGATAAGGACCAAAAGGCTCTGTTCGATCTCATTGTTGTTTCTGATACGGAGGACAGGTGTGTCTTCACTCTGTCCTACCCGGGCACCTTCTCTTCCAGTGACTTTAGGAGACTCTCAGATATTCATCCTTTTCTAGATAGCTGGTATGATTCCCTGTGGTGCAGGAGGATTCCAACAAAGTTTAACTTTCTTCTCTGGCAGATTAGGAACAATGCACTTCCCTCGGAGGACAATATCAAGTGATGCGGCATCAGCCTAGCCTCTAGATGTTGTTGTTATAGGAATTACCAAGAATAGACGGTGGATCACATCTTTTGTGAGGGTGCTTTTGTGTGGGATGTCTGGTCTCATTTTGGTTCGTTTTGTACCTCATCGACTCTGCCCCTGTCCATGGCCTCTTTCCTGGAGACTTGGTTTAGCGGCTCGGGTATATCTGGCATGGAGAATACAAGGCGTACATTGGTGCTTCACTCGGCCTGCTGTTGTCTTTAGAAGGCTCGGAATAAGTTGAAATTTAAAGGAGCTCAATCCTCGGCTAGATCCATCATTGTGCGTATCAGGAACCTACTGCTGGATTTAGTCAAGATCTCTGATGAATGGCAGGTTCCTCCTACCTTGCAGTGGTTGTTTCCTAATCTCCCTGTCTCCCATATGCCCAGTTATGTGCCAAGAACCCTCTGGGTGAGTTGGATTCATCCTACTTGTGGTTTGAAACTTAATACCGATGGATCCTGTCACTTGGGAACCATTCGTGGAGGTGGGGTTGTTCGAGACTCCAATGGTGTCATCATTATAGCCTTCTCAGCTTTTCTGGGCAGTGGGACTTCTCTCCAGGCAGAAGCCAAGGCCGCCCTTACTGGACTCACCCTTTTCCAACAAGCCAATATTCATCTCTCTGAGCTGTAAATTGATTCACTGATTCTGCATAATTCCCTTATGGGTGTTGGGTCCATCCCATGGTCGATAACCTACACCATTAGAAAGTGCCTGGGCATGCTTCCCGATGGCAACATCAAAGTGCTTCACACGTGTCGTGAAGTGAATAAAGTGGCGGATCACCTTTCCTCCTTGGCTGAGCACACCCCCAACATCTACTGCATCTCGAATGTGAACCTCTTGAAACCAGAATGTGTGGACCTCATAAAGGGAGATTCCCTTGGGTTACATTACTTCAAAACTCCTTAGGCTTGTGCCTATTTTTCCTGGAGGTGTTGGTTTTTCTCTCCTTTACCCTTTTTATAAACAAATAAATGATGATGATGATGACTATATGTTTTATCTTTATCAATAACCATTAACTCAACATTAGATGTGATATCCCCAAATAGAATTTTGAGAATTATCTTCCCAAGACATCTTTTATCTCTCTTATCATACACATGAGTGGCTAGACTTGTGGTAGATGATCCCATTTAAATATATCCAAAATCTAAAAGGGTCCAAATTCAGATCAGGTTGATCCTAGAACCATTTAAAAAAAGGCTCTTCAGATGTTGACATTATTGAGTCGACCAGAAACATATAGGGGTCTGATGTTTCCCTAGATAACCTCTGCCTAATATTTCTCTACACTTTACTCGATAAACATTAGTTGTAGAAATTTATTAATTGAACTCCTATAATATATAAAATACCTAAATTAGTTCCTCTATATTTATTTTAGATGATGGAGTGTTTCTAACATTGAAATATAATGATGGATAATTTCTATCTATTTCAAAATGTCATAATTTTTTTCTAGAGGTTAGTGCTTCCCAAATTGATCCTTTTTATGCGATTCAAGATCTGGTTTATTTTGGGTTTATAGACCAAGTTCGTATTCAGTTGTTGAGGGAGAATCTACATCCAATGGCATGGGTCACAATAGCCTTCCCCATTTTAGGGAGGATTAGAGAATCGTACCCCTACTAGTTGGTCATGTGATACGACTAGTCATGGAAGACTGGTATAGGGGTCCAGGAAAAATGTATATGCTTTTTTTCTTGTAGGATATCTTTTTCACTGGTCTTAGTTTCATATATGTCCTCTATATGGACATGAAAAAAATATTGGGTCTGACCATGCCCGTGATGTCCCATGTATTCTCGGATCATGTGCTAGTATAATTTGGATCCCTGATCAAGTATAGCATACTCATACTCTAATGCATATTCATCATCATAGAAGAGGTATTCCAAGTGTATCATGTTAATAAAACCAAAAATAATCTCCATTTGTATGAGGGTTCTATTCGGGGGTGGTTGTCATTCTCTGAATGTTGCATGGAAGAAATCCACAATAGTTGAAGGTTGCATTAGAGTTGAATATGAACTTTCCACATCTATGTATTTTTATGTCTAATAGTTGTGTTCACATCTAGGAGGATTATTTGATGTCACATCTCTATGTTAGGAAACATTTATGGGTATTTTAAGCTATTCAATAAGGCTTGCATGAGCTTATTTGATTGTTTTTTGAGTCATATGATTGAAGAACATCTGCCCACGTCTAGCTGACACATCGTTCCAATAACCTTATTCATAGAAATGGGATAAAATTACACAAGTTATATTTGTGTGGAATTTGTCCAAAACCACCTTTCCATTATCGACTATGCTTTGGATGATGTCATTGAAGTTGAGAAATTATGTATGTTTTGACCAAGCCTCCTATAAAAAGGGACATAGTTTGGGAAATTATTGAGGTGGAAACCATCAAGTTTATTGGGAAGTGGAATCTTGAGAAGGTTATTATCCATGGATAAATGGAAATAACTAGGGAAATTCTCTTTTGGGTAGAGTATGTTTTATTGATCCATTCCTTAAATACATGGCCACATTGATATCTTTATTCGTCTGAACGAGGATGGTTTTATTACTGCTACCACATTATAGGAATCATTTGTCAGTTCCAGACCTTCTAGGGTGCTTAAATGGGTGATGCTACTTGTTTAAGGGTGAATTTTTCAATTTCTTCCCTGCCAATCCTTTTCCCCTATGTTGGGGGTATGAGTTGAGAATTAGCTCAGGTACTCTGAATAGAACCTCCCAATCATTATTTCGCATTTTGAAACTCACAACATCTAACATAATACATCATCGGGACTAGGGGTTTATGGTTCTCATTCCTGATATTTGTTTCAAAATGTTCCAGTAATTTCCCTTGAAGAGCGGTATTCTCATAGAATAGGTTAAACATTTCCAGTAGGCTATGAAATCAGATACTCTCTGATTTCCATTTTTAACGATCCTTATGGTCAGAAATTTTCATTTTCATTGTGTGGAGTGTAATTGGTAAAGGAATTTTTGGAAAAGGTATTCTTAACTAGAAGTGTATCTTTATGTAATGTTATTTTACCAAATAATGGATAGCCATAAAATAGTCTGTTTAAAACATGTTATCTTGGTCACCTCCTACCGATTTCAAAGGCTCATCACCAAACTGCATTGGGATACAATGTGTGTGAGATGTTGTTATGGATATCATGCTCCATAAATGGTGCATAATGTATGATTTTTGAATTTGGGTGGTGGAAATCCATACCCAGTTGGGATATTGATTTTTATTTGGACTCACATACATGTATCCCCCTTTCATGGCTTCCATTCGAGTAGCAATGGACTTAATGGTTTCGAGTAGTTTTGTAGGAACAATTTTCTAAGAAGTGTCCCATATATAGGGAGTGGGAAAGGATTTATGATGTGGCCCCACATTCATATCCTTTTGATTCTAAATTCATTCGATGATTGGGTGATTTCCCAATAAGGGGAGAGATTTTTGTCTTAATAGAGGGAAGCAATTATCATTTTTGACTTCCTCATTTAAGTAGAATACTTTCCTGTATGTAGAGAAAGTCTACCTCTTAGAGACTACCCTTTTAAGGAGATAAAATATCCCCTGATATGTGGGAGTAGAAATATTAACCTCTTTCTGAAGGGGAAACCCATTGGAAACATTTCCCCTCATTATATCTTCATTGAGTTGTCTTGGATTTTGTATTCGATTCTCAATTTGTTCCATTTGTTCCACCATGGATGTAATTTTTTCTCTTTTGGGAGGTTTTTTGGATGAAACCAATCATTTACCTTTATATTTGGTAGTGTCCCACTATAGAGGATGAAACTCAGTATTAAGATGTTCTAGGTTTTGGATTATACACCGGATCCATGTACATGTTCCCATAGTAGGTGCATCTGGATCACTCTCCTCTTAGGGTATGTTCTCTGTAGTATGTCACTATACAGTTGAGTATTAATTTACCTTTTTTTTTAAATTGAATAAATTCACAGTGTTATATTCAGAAATGTCCTTCTTCCCATTACTCTCAATGAAACAAGATAATTCTACACTGCTTTCACCATGGTCATTTTTTGAACCATTTTCCTTATTGGAGATTTTTGTATTGCGACCCCAATGGGTTTTGACATCCATAGATGTAAATTCCATCCATAATAGACTATGAATAGTGTCTATGATGTAGTTTTTAGTGGTGGTTGCAAAATAAGAGGTGAATAGAAGAGGCTTGTCTTGTAGTAGGAAGGACTGGGATGTCTACCATCGATAATTACCTCCCAACATAGTGAACATTGATTCCCTCTGTAGTGATGATGTTGTCGATAATTTACCCATCCAAATGGGATATGGTCTATTATGTATCATAATAATCATTTTTGATCATATTTTTGTAGACATGATGATTGCAATCAAGGACATGATGACTCGTAGGATGGAAATTGAGATATAAATACCTCCATCTCATCAGGATAGGGTTGATTTAGAACGACCATTAATTTCTCCATGACCCTCTCAAACGGTGATGAACCTAGTGATAATTATTGAGATAAAAATTCACTCATCCCAATGGGTTGTGTTTATTTTTCATCTAATGAAAAAATTTCCTAGATCCTATCATGGATTAATGATTCAATGGGTGAAGGTAGTGGTAAATTTTCCTTTATCCAAACAAACTAGGTTACCCCAAATAATTTTATTTTCAAATTAACATCTATGTAAAAATTGGATAACAAAAAAATGTTGGAATATAGAAAATAATCTACACTTATAAGAAATTAAAAAAATATTCCACAAACAATTAAAGCAATTAAAATCCTTAACCATAAGAAGTCTCCATTCAATGGAGGTGACCTCCATTTACAAATTGTCTTTAATGAGATCCTTGGTGTTAGAATCCATCTTATCCCAAGTATTTACATTATCCTCTAGGATTGTTGTCCAAAAATTAAAAACAAATATCAATATCCAATTATTTTTTCAATCCAAAATGACTAATCATCATTCAAATCAATTCTAAGTTGTATTTTAAACAATCAGTGTGCATCATCCATAGATATCTTGACCAGGAAATACTCCTATAACATTTCTTAATTTGTGTGCATTAAAAGTTATTGGGTGTTTTCAAATTAAAGGTCACCCTTTTAAAAATTCACCAGATCATAGGCATATTATTACTCATCAGGTGTTTTAGTGACCTCCTCACCTCTAGGATCCACAGGAATAATATAAATCATTCACATCTTCTTTATCTTGTAAGTAACATATTTCAAAATTTCTTGGGGTTACATTTTCTTGATTACATAGTAACCAGAGGGGTTGTAAAATTTGAGTAGTCCTTCTATATCTGTGGCATCCAAATTTGATGAATAAATCCATCAAAATTCATAAGGGTGTTCTTGGGTTTCAATGAAGAGGGTCAAAGTCACTCTTCCGCAAGCGCTAATTCCTTGGGCTTAGAGGACAAAAAATTGGAGGAAGAATTGATATACACTCCTATTTCATCTGTCCTGCCTCATGGAGGATGATTATATTCAAAACAATCCTCTAAAACAATACCTTATTCATTTTGGGGGATTCACCTTCTCCAATCATTTAAAAAAAATTCTGATATCCAATATAGATAACTCTATCTTTACCAATCCCTTATTGAGAGGGACTTAACACGGGCACTAGTCTCCATCCTGCTTCATATCACACCAAAAACCCCCACCATGTATGTTACTAACTATTTATATTGTATGTTCCATCCTTACGTATTTCCTTTATCATGACATCGTGTGAACAATTACAATCGGATATCACAACATCTGCAAATCAAGGAGACTTCTTGGAGAAACTTCTCAGCACCGAACACATCCCCTCATCCTTCCTTGAACCTCTATAGACTTGATTTGAAATTGTAATAACACTGATTTCACACCTCAAATGAGAAAAAGCAATCTCAACCTGGAGTCCAGTTACATTAAGACTCACCTACTTCTGGTAAATTGAAGGAATCCCCAATTCCCTATCATTTAGCAGATCCACTTCATTGAAGTTTCATGCTAAACTAGCATTCATGTTGACTTCCTCATTGATAATTGATGCATCCACATTAAAAAATTCAAAACAAGATTTGAAAGTCCTCTACGACATCATCGCTTGGCAGAGTGACCTTGGATCGGGTAGGTGGAACATTAACGTGCCCATGACTCATAAACAACTAACTATTTGAGTATATATTTTCATTCAATATCAATCCAAATGAAATCCATAGTATGTTTAGAAATTTCAACCCCTACAAAAATTCATCTTCCGTGTATGAATTTCCTTCTCATTTCATTGATTTTCCTAATTACAATATCTTCTAGATATCATCTACCTCCATTTGTAATGTATTTTCATTGTTAAGGTATAGGAATTACATTTTAGTTATAGTGACCCATACTTAACTGACATGGATATTACATCATTTTATAAGAATATTCATCACATTAGAAAAATACATTCTTGAGATCCATAATATTTTTGTGTCTTTGGAAATGAGGAAACACAATCTTCAATCTTGTTGAATGATCTTCAACATCTACCTTAAATAATTTCCCCTTTAGTACTCCAAAATTACACCTTTATTCCTAACCTTGGGAAAAGAAACATAAGAAAGGAGTGAGTTCAGATGATCAGTATGGGAAATTAAGGAATATTTGTAAACATAACATGATGATAAGGCTATGATATTATGATCGTAACATGAAATGATTTTTCCCAATATATCAAAAACATAATCAAGAGTCTGGTCATAAATATTGGTAGTTCATATGATAGGAATCATTAGAGAATCAAGGGAATAATCTACGAGATTATAACATAATCATAATATGTGTGATTGGGGAAGGGACATAGACATATAAACTGATTTCTATAGTAGTCAATGTATAATTTAAAGACTATATTTGTTCAATGGGTTCACTCCCCATACCATCATGGAAGTAATGGTTTACTCCCAAGACCATCTTATTGGAAAAAGTCCTTTAATGGACCAAGTTCACTCCCAAATCTAGTCAAGTATTACTTAACCAAGTTCACCACCCATTCCATCCAGGTATTATTGAAATGAGTTCACTACTCATTTCAACCCTGTATTAATGAACAATGATTAATCATCATTCCATCCTTGTATTACTGAAATAGCTTAACCTCCCCTTATATCCATGTATTGTTAACTTGATTTCACTCATCATTATAGACATTTACTTCAAAAAATAATTCACCCCTCGTTCCAGACATATATTAGTGAACCGAGTTCACTCCTAATTCAATCCTTATATTACCGAACCGAGTTTGATACTCGTTCTAGCCATGAATTACTAAACCATGTTCACTGCTCATTCAGTCCTTGTATTACTGAACTGAGTTAACTTCTCCTTACCTCTATGTCTATCTCATTAGATATATCAATCTTTCCCACATACATTTGAGGTATATATAGGTCTCACCCATTCCATAATGAAATCATACATATGTGGGCCAAAATATATTAAAACATTCATCATATCATGACCCGTAAAAAAATTGGGTTTTATAAACATCGTATCATTACATATTAAATGAAATTGGTATCATAAACATTTCATCATATAATAATCTATAGAAAAGATATATTTTTCATAATCTTTTCATCATATAATAAACATTAAATTAAGCGGGTTTCATAAGTGCTTTATCATGGTGTAACCCATGGAAGAGAAAGTACTTTCTTAAATAATATTACATCTTAGTCATAAAAAGGTAAAATAATAATAATAAATTTTTCCTTGGATCGTACTCTAGTAAATTATAAAATATATTAATTTATATCATCTTACATTGAGATGTATTTTGAAATATCCCTTATAACATAACATTTCATTGAATGTCACTTCTTAAAAGAAATAAAATTTTCAAAATCTGTCTCCTTAAAATAAATTTCAAAACATATAATGGAAGAAAACCATATAAAACATATCTTTAGAAAAATATCTGTTCCATTTTGAAAATAATTTTTATAACATAAAAAACAGATGAAAACATTTTCATTTAAAAATTTCCTTGAAAACATATAAAGGAACCTTGAAAACATTTCGAAAAACGTTCTTGGAAAATAACCTTGAAAATATTTAAAGTAAACTGGAAAAAGATTTAAAAATTATTATTTTTAATATAAACTTTAAAACATATAAATAAATCTTTGAAAATATTTTTATAAAGCATTGTTTTATAATAACACAGTTATCCCACCCAAAATAATAATAAAGATGATTTTTCTCAAAAAAGTTTTCTTAATTATCTTATGTAAAAAAGAGTGTAATAATGGTACCATTACATGAAAATATTATGAATTACCATTGGAGATGAAAATTAATGATATATCATGATATATGAATGATAATATTTCATAAATGGAAGCATAATCCTATGAAATCCTAAGAAATGAAGAGATTGAAGTAATAAATTATCACCATTTTAGTAAACCTGAACCATAATCCCAAGGAAATAAAAACCTTACTCGAAGAATAAAATATTCTGAAAAGAAGTAGATTCATGATATTACATTTCAAAGTTAATAATATAAACCTTGTAGAAAAACATAGTTTAAAACATGGCATATATCTCAATGAAGGAAAATTGAGAAAAAATTACATTACCTGTTCGATAGCTTTTTAAGAATAAACCCCCCAAAATAAAGATCATAAAATGGATATGCAACTACTAAAAATAATATGTTTAATAATAAAATACTAAATTCATGGGATGTATATACACAATAAAAAAAATGAGTGGTGAATAAGTAATAAGTCTCGTAGAAATAATTGTGATTTGATAAATCCCCTTAGTACTTGAGTAACATTAGAATCATGATCCCCAAGAAATAATAACATAAATATAAAATTTTAATATCATTAAATAAATTAAATTCATCATATGACATGAAAGAGGTAATTATATACACCCCAGAACAAGGAAAATTGGTGATTATCACATATATCTCACAGATTTTAAGTTAGATGAGAAATACCTTACCTTAAGACTGACCTTTACTCATACATATTAAACCATACTATATAATAAATATAATTTTATTATACATCTACCATTAAAAAATATTTTAATATACAATACCATATATTATTTTATTATGACTATATATTACACATCCACCCATCCAACGTTAAATTTTTTTTATTCATGAAAAAAGGGGGGAAAGTGGTGTCTTGAAGGGTCACCCACACAAACAACCTGTATCATGGAGGTTGGAATAATGGAGCCCAAGGGCATCGCCCTGTATAAGGTTCACCCCCTCCAGTTTCATACTGGACACATTAGTAAGACACATCACTTGTGTACCTGGAACCACAATAAATGCCATATGGTCTGCCACATTGTTCACCTCTTATCACGTGTGCGAAATACTGACTGTGTCGTTTAGGAGTGACTTACACCTTCTAATTGTATAGATGATAGACCAGGGTATGGTGCCTCTAGCGAGAAGAGCACCATGTGCAATCATAGAGTATGTTTCCATGTGGGTAACGGATATGCCTTTGAGGCTGAATAAATATAGGCCTGTAAGAACCACCATAGCTTCCGCCCGTATTAAAGATCCACTGCCATAGTGAGCTGATAAGGCCATCAATAGACTCCCTTTGGAGTCCCGAACAATGCCACCTCCCCTCATGTCACCTAAGACATAGGATTCGTCAGTATTAAGATTGACCCCTCGCTTTGGGGATCCAATGAATCCAACTTCCCTGCTCCTCCCCACCATCCTGAGAGGCCCTCCTCATAGGATCATGCAGCACATGCATGGATGACATCTCTCTCCCGATACCCGCACTGCCAATCAAGTTGATCAGCATGAACCTGATACTGGCCACCATAGATTGACCAGTGGTGCTTCTCCCCTCATCTCTGGCCCGGTTCCTGGCTTTCCATAAGCACCAGCAGACCACGTTAAAGATAGCAGCTCACACCTTGGACTCCTTCACTGAAACACTAGCCTCCTGGAACCAGTGCTCCAAAAACAACTCCACATTACCCCCTTGTGCATGGTATCCTGATTGTACACCAAAAAACCTCCGAACGTGCCGATCCCATTCTCCTTAAAAAAGATATGATTCATGGTTTCTTCACTTTTGTTTCTACAGCATTATCAACAAGATGCAAGACTGATTCTGATATGTTTAATATGTTCATCAGAGGGGATAGCTTTATTATATATCCTCTTGATATGGAAGTTGAGTTTTTCCGGAATCTTGTTGCACCAGACCATGTTATTACACCGGTCACTTTTCCCCTGAATTTCGTTCGTCCTGTTGAAATCTTTGGAGATGGACCTCCCTGAAATCAAAGGTTTATAGACGTATTTATCCTTCTCAGAGTTCATAATCACAGAGTCGATGGTTTCTTACTGAGAGGCATCCAGGAACGACCTGTAGAACAGGGGGTTCAAACATTCCTCCCTGAAGGAGATTGAGGGGGACTGGCATCCCAGGTAGCCCAGTACTTCACCCGCCCAGTTGTGGTGCCAGAATAGGATGCTTCCTTCTCCGACTATCCATCGTGAGAGAGGGAGGAGAGTTGGAATGATGTTAAACACCGAGATCCATAATGTCGTCCCCCTAGCTGACCCATAAACCGAATCGCCTTTATATTTCTGAGACATCTTCTTCCCCCACAAGGTGCGATCTTCAATGGACTCCCATGAAAGCTTCGCATGCATGAAGCATATTGTCTCCACCATACTCCTGACATTGATCTCCCCTTCGCAAATGGGTTGGGCCATCATGCCCCACGACAACCACCGTCTCTTTCCCACTACTGACGCGTCCCATATGAAGCACTCAATTATCATGTTGATAGACCTGATGTCTCCCTTCGGCACACACATGGAGGCTAGGGCATGCACTGGGATTGCTGAGATCACACTATTCACCAGGGTGATCTGTCCTCTGAAAGAGAGAAAGTGATTTTTCCAATTTAGGATGCGAACCGAAATTCTGTTCAATACTTTTTCGAAATCCTTGTTTCGCACCCGACCTGCCGAGACAGGGACACCAAGGTAATCCATGGGAATGAGCCTCTCCCCATTCCCATCACGTTACCCATTTGGGCCACCCTTCTTGGATTGCATGAGACAGGAACATAGAATTTTCTCTTATCCCTGTTAATGAGTTGTCCACTCCACCTGCAGTATTCCACGAGGATCTGGTTCAGTGCCTGAAGGGACCGCCACCCGGAATTCAATAACATGATGGAATCTTCTGCAAACATCAAATTAAACACTGGTGGAGGCTGAACTTCCTCTGGTATGGCCTTATGGATCCTTTGCATACTCCTTTGTTGATCATCCTGCTCACAGTATTCTGCATGATAATAAATAATCATGGGGAAAGTGTATCACCTTTACTAAGTCCATGAACGATTTTGATGAAGCCATGTGTTCTCCCCATAAACTACACCGCCATCCACGGCGAACACACGCACCTGCAAATAATATCGCAGGCCGAGTTCGATACTCCCATCTTCACGAAAACTCTGTTTATGAAGCCCCATTCCATCTTGTCATATGCCTTATTCATGTCCAGCTTGATTGCAACATTGGAACCACAAGATGGGGTATTTAGATCTCTTAACAGCTTCAGTTTCATCGCCACGGCTCCCTGGATCTATCGTCCTTTGTCAAAGTCGTTCTGTTCCAAGGCTATCCACCGGGGAAGGAAGCTGGCCATCGGCCTATTGAGAATGTGTGCCAAGACCTTATATGGGAAATTACACATGCTCACGGGGAGGTAGTGGGAGAGGGAGGAAGGATCATTAATCTTCGGCAGGAGGACAAGTGTAGTCGCAGACGCTATCCGTGGAAGGCCGCCCCCGCGGAAGAAGTCATGTATAGCATATATAAGGTCGCATTTAACCACCTCCCAAGAGCCCCAATAGAAGGAGCCCAGGAACCCATCGGGGCCTGTTGAACTATCAGGGTTTAAGTTCCACACTGCCTCATGAACTACCCCTTCGTCTGGGATGCCTTCCAACAAGGCATTCTCCTGTGCCGAGACAGTATTCGAAATCCCTTCCCAAAGCTCAGCCTCCCCCAAAGGGTTTCCTCGAGGCATGTTCACATTAGTACTCACATAGATATCTTCAAATAATGCACATTCCGGACCCCCGACCACGTCCGCGTCGTCCGAAAATGAGCCATCCTCCATCTCAAGATTGGGTTTCACAGCACGCCTCCTCCCCCGAATGCATGCATGGAAGTATGTGGTGTTCTTGTCTCCTTCCTTTAGACACTTGACCGTAGACCGATCCCTCGCCTGTCGCTCCTGAGAGAGCACCAGCACCTCCAATGAACTCTTCATCTCTGCTAGTTTTTCAAAACTCCCTTCATCCCAACTCTCCTCAAGCCTGGCCTCCAGGCATTGGATGTCCTGTTTTAACACTGCCAGCTCCTGCTCCAAGGCAGGACGGAACCTTGCCACACAAAGTGTTCTTGCTTTAAGAATCTCAACATGTGGTTGACGGCCACCCATGTGTGACCCCTAGGAGACTCGCTCCAGCTTCTCTTGACCACTTGATGATATTCCGGGTTACTAGCCCATTGGCTGGAGAACTTGAAATTCTCCTGCGTAACTTCCGTCCTGCAAGGATTCAATAGAAGCGACTAATGATCAGAGATACTTCATGTCAGGTGGTTCACCTTCACATTATGATATTTGGATATGGCGTGGATGTTGGCCAATCACCGGTCCAGCCTACTCCAACTTCGACTTCCACCCCTTCGGTTGTTGCACAGGGTAAATGGATCGCCTGAATAGCCCTTAACCCCTTCTCTGCCGCTAACTGCACAAACGACGTACTTGCCCGCCTTGTGAAATCACCCCACCCCTTCCTCTCATCTGGGTACATCCAGAGGGTCGAGGGACCAAAAGAGAACCCGTAGGCGAGGCCGAACCTCGGCGAGATAAAGTGGAAACCGTGAGTGGATTTAGGCCGAACCAGCATTAAGCAGAACGAGTTCCAGTGGATCATCGATACACGAGCATAGCCCTGCAACCCCCAGGAGTCCACGATGCATTTAATGACAGGTAGAGAGGGTTTCTCAGCGCCAAACCGAGCCATGAGAGTCCATTTCATGCCAGCAGAAGCATCGACGAACGCCATCACCGGCGCCACCAATGACACCTGCGACCCTTCCCTCACCACCGAGTGCGAGAATGCTCCATTCTCTGGGATCCATGGCCACGAAGCGTCCTAGCCCTGCCCACACAGGACATCCCTGAAGGAACGCACCGCATGAGCCACCCTGTGAGGTGCTTCCGTGGACCCCCTGATAGGCCCAGCCGATGGGGAGACAGAGCCGGGGATGGACGCCGACGGGACCGAGGACGCTGCGGGAGGACGGAGCACTGAGGAAGTAACGGTCGGAAAATTTTGGAAAACCACACGGCGCGTAAGGCGCGTTCTCCGAAACCCTGGTAATTAGGATCCCTCGGAGAACTCTATTCTATTCTTTGATTATCTTATATATTACCCATTTTTTAATAATTACTTGCTAATGTTACTTTTCATGTAATATCCACCTTGTTTTCCAAATATATTTTTGAGTTGTTATTTTTAATCCTCTTTAGCATATCCTGATTTACTTATTCAAAGAATTCAAAATATGATAAAAATTTCATATATATTTAAAATATAAATATTATTAATAATATATAAAATATATAAATATGGAATGGAATACATCATTCACGGAGAGGGTAGGCCCTAAGTACATGTGAATGATATTTACATTTCATTATCGTATTAAAATAAAGCAATTAAATAAAATATATGAATATATGTCTTGTAATTAAAATATAATTAATATTTCATATATTTCATATTATTTTACTAAACCCACTCTTAATACATTTGACGTAATCTGTGACATAATAACATTACTTTGGGGAGGCGGTATTCCACACGTCCACAAACGAAGTTATCGTATTCACACAAAATGAATAACAAGAAGGTATCTTTTATGTAATAATTACAAAAGATTAAATACATCATATATATCATATATATCATATATATCATATATATCATATGAAAACTTTATGTAAACCCTTATTCTAAACCATGAGAGTTGGTAAAGGAAAAAAACAAACAACATCATTTGGTGAGGCGGTAGTCTTCTGTACATATGAACGATAATTTCATTACTCATTTAATGGAAGTATGTATAGGTATAGATAGAAACCTTACAATATAAACATCTTAGAATATTTTGTATAATGAGGTTTCTATATATTAAATTATTAAGAATAATTTAATTGGTGGAGAAAGTAATAAAATAGAAACACACGTTAAAAAACGTTAGCTCTTTTTTAGGCAACTCCTTTTGGTTTGCAACGAAGGGCTTCCTTAGTTCTATCTATTACCAAATTTTGGATTATAGGATGAGAGGAAGTAATTCTGGAGATAATCATGGTATTGTTTAGACCAGAAAATTTGGGATGGGAGGTGTGAGTTTGTGAGGGGGTGAGTTACTTTTTATAGCGGAGGACTGTTATTCTTGTAAGTATAAAAAGGTACACACCAATGAGAGGTAACTCTTACATCATGTGCCCCCAATAATTTTAAATTTTCATGAAAAGTGAGAATATGGTCGAAATAAGACCATATAGTGAATTTTTTATATTATTCTATGCTATTTGGCCCATTAAGTTAATCTTTAACAACTAATTAAACTCGATTTTACATTAATCACTATAATTATTTTTAATTACTTTCACAAATAAGAGTCATACAAAACTAATTCTAGCTTAAAATATAACATAAAATATTGTTATTCAAAATATTTAATCAAAAATTACAAATTCTAAACACAAAAGTGGTATAAATTAATATTAAATTAGTTTCATTGACATATAGTGAAAACATGTTTTTAAAGTGCCAAAGTCCAAAAGATTGAAATATTTTTATCTAATATCAATGTGAAATTGGTTAAAATGAACTAAATATAATTGAAAAATGTATAATATTTCAAATTGTACCTTAAAACCAAATTAATATATAATTTATCAATAAAAATAAATTGGATGAAAAAATAGTTTTAAACTAAAATTCAATATTTTTCATTATTCATTAACAAAGAAACATTTTAGAAAAATATCAAATGTCTATGCAAATTAAATTTAGATATTCCACATTCAATAATTAATTTTATTTTTTATAAAAATAATTACAATGCTCTGAAAGTTTATATTTACAATCTGTTCTCCATTAAGAGGCAGTAAAATTAACCCTTTTAGTAAATACATCTTTTTATTAATAAATTTTAATTGATTATTATAATTTTTTTGGAAAACAATAAGATGACCATTAAATAGTGACTGAATATAATATATTTATACATATATCATTATAATAAATTATCAACAGTTATTTAATTAATTTATTAATGTAATACTATTTTGATTTCATAAATATAGTTTTCCATGTAAAGATTTCCTATATTTTCCAAATGGATTTATTTTCATATCTAGTTAATTGTTCACCAAATAATTATTCTTATTTAAATTTTTAAACCATACTTTCATAATTTAATTAATCTTACTCATATCCATCATTCCAATAGATAGGTGAAAAATATAATAATATTTTAATAACAATATTAATTGAAATTTGTAGTGTAATAATACTAAGTCTTGCATGTAATGTAATCTGTCGAAGAAACATGGAATCGTGTGTGACATAAGAAAAACAAAGTGTTTCGTATACCAAAAAATAATATAAATGTTATGTGTAGCGCAATATCAAAAACATTGTTGTTTACAAAGAAACAATAGCTTTGTGATTTCTTATATGAGAAGCTATATTTAGTTTCTGTTGAAAAAAATATCATAAAATCTAAGGGTGTTGCATTTGAGAAAAAAGGGATCACCCATTACCCAGTCCCCTGACATCACGAGAGGCTATGACATTACATGATACTTTATTTAGTTTGTCTTGTAGTATTAAGGGTAGGTGATGTGTAATTCTTTATATATCACCCATCATCGAATACACATGTCTGACGATGTTATGTGAATCAGTTGATGAAGAGTTGTGTAACACCCCGAGCTTCCACGATACGCTTCTCATTCAATAATGCAATAGCTTGCATTGTACGCAACTTCGAGTTCTAACACACTGCTACTAATCAAAGTAGCTGTTATGAATAATAATACCCACTTTTTAAAATTATAGAAATTTTATGGACTTTATTTTTGTATTCGTAATATCGAAATTATCCTAAGTTGAATTTTTTGTAATTTTTTGAGAACTTCCATTTTTTTATGAATAGTGAAGAATACTTAAAAACAACTTTTTTAATAAAAATAATTTATAGTGATAAATTATACTATTGAGTGGTTTTAAAGTCTAATTAGAATATATTTTTACCATTTTATCCAATGGTGTTCATTATAATTAATTTCACTTTGAAATTAGACATAAACAATTGTCAATCTTTTGATATATATTGTTTCTTAAAAACACGCTATTTGTTGTGACAGCGGGAATTAATTATAAAATTAATTAATGCAAATTATATGTTTGGAATTTTGTAAAATAGACTTCATTTTTGAATTTGGAATATCAATTATAGCTTAGGGTGAAATTTTGACATTGTTCTGAAAAACTTCAATTTTGGATGAATAGTTAAACCACTAAGTGGTAGTTAAATAACTGATTTTTCTTTTAAATGAAATATTACCACTTCTGTGATTTGATTTTCAAAAATCCGACATACATGGTTTTCATTAGGAAGTAAAATGTGATTCAATGGGATTAAAATATTTTTTTGGTGAATAGTAACTTTTAAGTTTAATTAATCATGATTAAAGGTAATTAATGAAATTTAAGGTAAAAATGATATTATAAAAATATGAAAATACATTTACACTTGTCCTACCCCTATTGGATGTGTCATGGCCGACCCAGACAATCCATGGGTCAACTTGGGGACCCCATGGAGCCACTTTGGTAGGAAAATGACATAAATAACTTTTTACTTAAAGTTAAAATAAAAATGTCACAAACATAAGTTGTTTTACTAAAACCATTTTTAAATGGGGTTATACAAGTCATATTTTTTTACTATAAATATTAATTAGAAAGATAAAAATATTTCCTACAACATTATATTTTTTTTTATAATTTTTAGACATTAAATAAATTAAATTATTTATGACACCATGATGATGCCACGATTACCTCATTAATTAACGATTTAAATAAAATGAAAGGATAATGTAAACTCTAAGGCTTACACTTGTCAAAAACCTATTGGATGAGAAGATTTCTAACCCTTATCACCTTAGCCTCAAAATATATCATTGTGGGACCTTTAAAATCCGAAAATCATTTCTTAATAAAGTAACATTTCATGACATTCCAAGAGTGCCCCTCCTCTCCACTTATAAAAGGCCCCCACCACTACCACCTTAATCACACTTTCAAAGCCTTTTGGCTCAGCCAACCTCTGCCCAAATACTCTCCCAAATTCCCTCCCTTACTCCTAGAATCCTCACTTTGGGCAGAATTCTTACCAAGGAAGCCTTTGGCTCAAATCAAAAGAGTTACCCGATTTTAAGGTAATGTCTTTGCTTATGTTATTTTGTTTTATTTTGCTTATCCACCCCCCTAAACTCTTTTTATTAATTTCTTTTGTAACAACACCAGTATCCTCAATATACTAGGATGTTGTTATAAGAAGTATTCTAGCTACACTTACACACACCTACATCTAATGGTTAAAGAACATACTGTTTCTGTGGATGACAAATTTCTGCCTCACGAAACGATGATTGTTCAACACTCATATAACACCTTCAAAGGTGGACATTCAGATGTCACTCTATTTATAAATAATATATAATATGTTTATGTTTTACTTAAGGTTCTGTATTTTTCATTTATGGCATACCTTTATTGTTTCCATTATGGGTAAACACGATATTTTCATTTTAGGAAGTGCGGACTACCGCCCCCTCAATCGTTAATGCCATATGTGGGATGTATAAAGGATGAAGTAAATGGTATTATACATTATATTATACTGGAATTATATTATACCTTTATATAATTATAACTTCATTCCATTAAATATGAAATAGAAATGAAGGCAGCGTTCATGCGTACGTACGACTTACAGTCTCCATGAACGGTGCATTTCATTTATTACCTCTAAATGTTATGTAATATTATAAATGCATGTATATACTGGATATATATGAGATATATTATATCTATATCATTAATATAATTCTGGATATAATGGATATTTCACCACATGAACAACTTGTAATTATAAGAAGTTTATTTTTGACTCAAGTACCAACGATCGACAAAACGACCATTATTAACTTAAATAATTACATAATGTTCATAACATGGTAATAAGTGATATAAAAGGAATAAAAAACTTGAAAATGGTTCTTAAGAAATTATAAATTAACTCTAGTTTATTATTCAGGAGGTTAAAGAACGGTCGAGTCAAGACAGGACGCAAGGTAAGGGAACTTCTTAACCCAATTTCCATTCCTTGGGTTAATCTCCTACTTTAAAATTATGTCATGATATTATTATGTCCTATCTTTTACTTTCTTTATGTGTACATATAGTGAATATACATTATAGTTGTATTTTATTTAAAAAAATGATATTTGTAAGGGACTCCTTCTCAATCTCCTTTCATTGAGGCATATTTTGTTTTATACAGAACTTTCTTTTATACGGTGTATAAACCCCTTTGACTTTGACTTTTATTCAAAAGGAATCTTTTTTTTTACAAAGCGTTTTACTAAACGACAAAAGGAATGTTTTTTTCTTACGTATGCGGCGAAAACGACTTCTCCGCCGCCGTGACTATTATTTGAGTTTCGGCTTCCTCTACAAGACATAATTATTTTTAAATGAAAAGTAAATACAAAGTTTTAATTTTATTTTGGTATTGAAAATGGTTTTGACAATGTTTTTCTTATATCAATGTGTTGTATTGATATCTTGTGATTGAAATGTGGAAATGTTATGTTTCCTTTATGCATGTTTTATGTGATATGATTATGTTATGGTTTATGATATGTTTAAACCTGTTCATATGAGGAATGCATTAGAATTAATAAGTGATGGGTGGAGCCCACTACAGCTCCTCGATGCATCGGTAGGTCTCATGAGACAAACTAGTGTCTTGGCACGAGGCCTTGCCAAAATCTTATTGTAGACTTGGCACGAGGCCTTGGCTACGTGGTTATGATAGTCTGGTATTATGCATTCCATCATTATGAAAGTGGTTATTGATATTTCATGTGATTATTCGACTAGTAGAATAACCATGTGAGTAAGTAAATGGCATTATTTAATTTTACCTTTTCCATATTATGCTAAAGTTCAAGTTTAAAAGGCTTTTGTTTTAGTTATACATTGCCTTAAATGTTAATGTTTATTTATGAAAGCTTCCGCAATATTGTTATCCTTACTGAGCATCTGAGCTCACCCCTTTCAATGTTTTAATTTTTCCAGGATGTGAAGAAGTATATTATGAATGACCTACAGGGATAATATAAGGGGATATGAAGAGAAGATGTTGTAGTTTTGTTTTACTTTATGATGTAATCTAAGACTTATGAATGTATCTAGTGTTTCCAAGGCTACTAAAATAATCGGTCTTTCGAGACTTGATCTTTTGTGATCATGCCAATGTTACGAAGTAATGCACCGACTCTGGGTAACTGGGCTCGGGGTGTTACAGTTGGTATCATAGGCAGTTTAGTACTAACCTTGGAAGCTAGATTTAGATAAACTCTGATTAGAGCACATAGCCCAAAGATAGACTTTGAGGATTAGTATAGAAGAACTTCCTAGAATTTTGGTATTATAGAGATATTGTGAGTTTTCCGAGCAATAAATCCCTGTCTGGATACGAGCAGGTAGAGGCGTCTCTGGCAGAAATGTACCTAGGGGTGAAACCCGAAAACACCGCTTTGAGCTAGACTCGAACGGGAACTGGTGCACGACAACGGGCCTTGCTGGACTCTTGGTTACGACACTCCCGGGGGATATGCTTAGGATAATTATCATTTTCTTTACAAACCACTATGAAGGGTTATGAGTAAATACTTACTAAAAGAAAACCTTTTTTTATGATTATGGATTATATCCATAAATAGTTCAATTAGTGTTAAGTGTTTTACAAGTATGGAATTATGTATTTTGATTCATAAACTAATCTAGTTTATGACATTGTTTAAAAATGGCGCCTAGTGGAAGGAATGGAAACTGTATCAATGCACGCACTCCGTGTAGGGATTTCCCTCCTGCTCAAGATAATTATTATGGAGCTGGAGATACAACTGGTGCTGATCAACTTATTACCATACTGGAAAAACTCACTCAGGTTATGAATAATAACCTTACTCGTATGGAGCACCCTGATCCGCAATGTGGAGGATCAATGTTAGACCGCTTCATGAGGCAACAACCGCCAACATTTAATGGGGGTACAAATCCATTAGTAGCTGAGCAATGGATAAACTCCTTAGAGAAAATATTCCATGCCTTGGGGAGTAGCGAAAGGGAGAAGGTTTTCATGGCAGTCTACCGCCTCACTGGAGATGCCGATCAATGGTGGTCGCTGATTCAAAACACAAAGGAAGATGAAGAAGTATCAATTATGGAATGGAGAGATTTCAAAGATCTTTTCTTAGAAAAATACTTTCCACATGACAATCGAGCAGATATGGAAAGGCAATTTCTGAGTCTGAGGCAGAATGAGGATGAGAATGTCGCAAAGTATGAGGATAACTTTACAAGGTTAGCGAGGAATGTTGTAGATTATATACGTAACCCAATAAGTAATATTGATTGTTTCTTTGATGGGTTAAAACCATTTCTTCGTCGAGCTTTAGTATCACAATCTTTCTTAACATACGAAGATATAGTCTCGTGTGCTATCAAGACAGAAAAGGAATTCTCTAAGTCTTATGACAATAAAGTAAAGCAAGAGAAGAAGAGAATGGTGGAACAAGAGACAGATAAAGGGAAAAAGGGAAAGAAGGATTTTCCATTATGTGATAATTGTGGGAAGAATCACCCTGGTACTTTCCTAAAAGGAATGGGAGTTTGTTATAAATGTGGAGAAAAAGGTCACCAGGCGCGTGATTGTAAGGGAAAGAAAGAGGCTATCAATGTTGAATGCTACAATTATAGAGAAATGAGGCATTATGCAAATGAATGTCCTAAGAGTCAGGGAAACTTACCTCAGAAAAGGCCATGGGATCAAGGCCAATCTTATGTTGTGACTACAGTTGAAGTGGAATAATTAATGTATTGGTGCTTTTGGACTCATGGATTATATTCTGGTTATTAGAATAATGTGATATATATATATATAAGGATTGTACTGCGGTACTTGTTGATTTCATTAAGTTTTTAATATGATAAAGGTAATCATATTTTTGTATGTGACAATAAGAGAAACTTTACCTTGTTTGAGGAATCTGATGATCCAATTGATTTTGGAATTTAGAGACCTTTTAGAGAAAGTCTGGACGGAGGTATTTTGGATAACTATAAAGGTTGGAATGGATTAAGTTGAACTTTGGATAGTATTGTTTAAGGTTACAACATTTATGAAGATTATTTTTGGAATATTATAATACTATAGTTTTAGGAAAAGGACAACCTGCAGGGTGGGGCATAACCCGTCGCGTCGGACAAAGCTGCAGGAATCGAACCCACAACCATAGTGTGACATGCCTTTATTACCTACCACTAGCCTACAGGAAGTCCCTGGTTATTACAAAATAGTTTCCCTAATCTAAATGGTATGTGTTAATATATGGAACCTTATACAATTATGATAAATAGAATATTTTCGAGTTCTATTACCTTTTAGAGTGAAAGATGGGTTTGTGGTAAAAATTTATTAAAGAATGAAAGTCTACATAACAAGTATGTATATTCCCTTACATTCTTAGTAAATCTCCTAAATAAATTCCTCAACTTTATAAAAGGTAATTAAAACAAAAACTTTGCCGGTTAACTTTTCCAACTGGGGATTCAATGACCGTTTAACCAATCACACGTTTGTGACTTTCTTATGGTTAACTTTCTCCTAATCCAGTGTTCTACAACTCTCCATCAGACCTTGATGGTTTGTTTTTCTTCCATATCCATATTTTCAATGAATCCTAGTATGGGATATCTCGGGTGACCTTTGTACTTCTCTTTCTTTCTTTTAATGTTATATTTTTATTAACCTTATTTCCGATGTGGGTTTTCCACAATGGTATTTTCTATTTTCAACCTTTTATTTTCAAAGAAAAATTTCAAATTGCGGGGATGCAATTTATTGAAGGAGGGGAGAATGTAACACCCAGAGATTCCACAATACGCTTCTCATTCAATAATGCAATAACTTGCATTATACGCAACTTCAAGTTCTAACACACCGCGACTAATCAAAGTAGCCGTTATGAATAGTAATACCCACTTTTTAAAATTATAGAAATTTTATGGAATTCATTTTTGTATTCGTAATATCGAAATTATCCTGAGTTGAATTTTTTGTAATTTTCTAAGAACTTCCATTTTTTTATGAATAGTGAAGAATACTTAAAAACAACTTTTTTAATAAAAATAATTTATAGTGATAAATTATACTATTGAGTGGTTTTAAAGTCTAATTATAATATATTTTTACCATTTTATCCAATGGTGTTCATTATAATTAATTTCACTTTGAAATTAGACATAAACAATTGTCAATCTTTTGATATATATTGTTTCTTAAAAACACGTTATTTGTTGTGACAGCGGGAATTAATTATAAAATTAATTAATGCAACTTATATGTTTGGAATTTTGTAAAATAGACATCATTTTAGAATTTGGAATCTCAATTATAGGTTAGGGTGAAATTTTGGCATTGTTTTGAAAAACTTCAATTTTTGATGAATAGTGAAACCACTAAGTGGTAGTTAAATAACTGATTTTTCGTTTAAATGAAATATTACCACTTCTGTGATTTGATTTTCAAAAATCCGACATAAATGGTTGTCATTAGGAAGTAAAATGTGGTTCAATGGGATTAAAATATTTTTTTGGTGAATAATAACTTTTAAGTTTAATTAATCGCGATTAAAGGTAATTAGTGAAATTTAAGGTAAAAATGATATTATAAAAATATGAAAATACCTTTACACTTGTCCTACCCCTATTGGATGTGTCATGTCCGACCAAGACAATCCATGGGTCAACTTGGGGACCACATGAAGCCACTTTGGTAGGAAAATGACATAAATAACTTTTTACTTAAAGTTAAAATAAAAATGTCACAAACATATGTTTTTTTACTAATTTTTTTTAAATGGGGTTATATAAGTCATATTTTTTACTATAAATATTAATTAGAAATATAAAAAGATTTCCTACAACATGATATTTTTTTATAATTTTTAGACATTAAATAAATTAAATTATTTATGACACCATGATGATACCGCGATTACCTCATTAATTAACGATTTAAATAAAATGAAAGGATAATGTAAAATATAAGGCTTACACTTGTCAAAAACCTATTGGATTAGGAGATTTAGAACCCTTATCACATTATCCTCTAAATATATCATTGTGGGACCTTTAGAATCTGAAAATAATTTCTTAATAAAGTAACATTTCATGACATTCCAATAGTGCCCCTCCTCTCCACCTATAAAATGCCCCCACCACTACCACCTTACTCCCACTTTCAAAGACTTTTGGCTCGGCCAACCTCTTCCCAAATACTCTCCCAACTTCCCTCCCTTACTCCTAGAAGCCTCACTTTGGGCAGAACGCTTCCCAAGGAAGCCTTTGGCTCAAATCAAATGAGTTACCTGATTTTAAGGTAATGTATTCGCTTATGTTATTTTGTTTTATTTTTCTTATCCAACCCCCTAAACTATTTTTATTAATTTCTTTTGTAACAACACCAGTATCATCAATATACTAGTATGTTGTTATAAGAAGTATTCGAGCTACACTTACACACACCAACATCTAATGGTTAAAGAACATACTGTTTCTGTGGATGACGAATTTCTGCCTCACGAAACGATGATTTTTCAACACTCATATAACACTTTCAAAGGTGGCCATTAAGATGTAACTCTATTTATACATAATATATAATATGTTTATGTTTTACTTAAGGTTCTGTATTTTTCATTTATGGAATACCTTTATTGTTTCCATTATGGGTAAACACGATATTTTCATTTTAGGAAGTGCGGACTACCGCCCCCATCAAAGTGATTTGAATCGTTAATGCCATATGTGGGATGTATAAAGGATGGAGTAAATGGTATTATATATTATATTATACTAGAATTATATTATACCTTTATATAATTATAACTTGATTCCATTAAATACAAAATAGAAATGAAAGTAGCGTTCATGCGTACGTACAGCTTACCGTCTCCATGAACGGTGCATTTCATTTCTTACCTATAAATGTTATGTAATATTATAAATGCATGTATATACTGGATATATACGAGGTATATGATATCTATATCATGAATATAATTCTGGATATAATGGATATTTCACCACATGAACAAGTTGTAATTATAAGAAGTTTATTTTTGACTCAAGTACCAACGATCGACAAAACGACCGTTATTAACATAAATAATTACATAATGTTCATAACATGGTAATAAGTGATATAAAAGGAATAAAAAAATTGAAAAAGGTTCTTAAGAAATTATAAATTAACTCTAGTTTATTATTCAGGAGGTTAAAGAACGGTCGTGTCAAGACAGGACGCAAGGTAAGGGAACTTCTTAACCCAATTTCCATTATTTGGGTTAATCTCCTATTTTAAAATTATGTCATGATATTATTATGTCCTATATTTTACTTTCTTTATGTGTACATATAGTGAATACACATTATAGATATATTTTATTCAAAAAAATGATATTTGTAAGGGACTTCGTCTCAATCTCCTTTCATTGAGGCATATTTTGTTTTATACACAACTTTCTTTTATACGGTGTATAAACCCCATTGACTTTGACTTTTATTCAAAAAGGAATATTTTTTTACAAAGCGTTTTACTAAACGACAAAAGCAATGTTTTTTTCTTATGTATGCAGCGACAACAACTTCTCCGCCGCCGTGACTATTATTTGAGTTTCGGCTTCCTCTACAAGCCATAACTTTTTTTTAAATGAAAAGTAAATACAAAGTTTTAATTTTATTTTGGTATTGAAAATGGTTTTGATAATGTTTTTATTATATCAATGTGTTGTATTGATATCTTGTGATTGAAATGTGGAAATGTTATGTTTCGTTTATGCATGTTTTATGTGATATGATTATGTTATGGTTTATGATATGTTTAAACCTGTTCATATGAGGAATGCATTAGACTTAATAAGTGACGAGTGGAGACCGCTACAGCTCCTCGATGCATCGGTAGGTCTCATGAGACAAACTAGTGTCTTGGCGCGTGGCCTTGACAAAATCTTATTGTAGACTTGGCACGAGCCCTTGGCTATGTGGTTATGATAGTCTGACATTATGCATTCCATCATTATGAAAGTGGTTATTGATATTTCAGGTCATTATTAGACTAGTAGAATATCCATGTGAGTAAGTAAATGGAATTATTTCATTTTACTTTTTCCATATTATGCTAAAGTTCAAGTTTCAAAGGCTTTTGTTTTAGTTATACATTGCCTTAAATGTTAATATTTATTTATGAAAGCTTCGGCAATATTGTTATCCTTACTGAGAATCTGAGCTCACCCCTTTAAATGTTTTAATTTTTCCAGGATGTGAAGAAGTATATTATGAATGACCTGCAGGGATAATATAAGGGGATATGAAGAGAAGATGTTGTAGTTTTGTTTTAATTTATGATGTAATGTAAGACTTATGAATGTATCTAGTGTTTCCAAGTCTATTAAACTAATTGGTCTTTCGAGACTTGATCTTTTGTGATCATGCCAATGTTACGAAGTAATGCACCGACTCTGGGTAACTAGGGTCGGGGTGTTACAAGTTGTCTCATTTTGAATACAATAACCATGTATGAAAGTGTTATGCTATATTACTACTAGGTTCTAGAATATGGAAAAAGTGGCCATATCCTACTGATAACATATTTTACTGATAGTCTGAAGGTGATACTCATAACCTAGATAAGAGATATGTATAGCCTTTAATTGTTGATGAGTTTCCTGCATATTTTGATGTTGGTAAGGCATGAACAACTATTCTAGTTGATATGGTATCTCATAGTCAAATGTGGAAAGGGGACAAAACATTGTAGTGAGGTTTATTCCAGCTAACTCTCACCATATTTCAATGTCGTCTTCATCTTCATAATATATAGATACTTCATCTTGTGCAAAAAATAGTAGTTTCTTCTTCTGATTTTCTGATGACTTTGGTGAAGGGTTTCTGGAATTTTATGGGGAACTATATATGGTTGACACCACTTTTTCAAGAGATACTCTATATGAATACACATTAGTTTTGAGACCCTATCTTTATACAGGAGACTGTTAAAGTGGGGAATATCCTTTTCTTTAGTAGATATCACCATGGAGAGGTCGGCCATGGAAGATTTTAGTAGTAGAGTCCATGTGATCCATCTCCACACAACCATGAGAATGACTATCATTACAATCATCACCATAAGATTTGGTTAAAGAGAAGAGGGGACCTTGAGGTTTAATAAAGATCCTTGAACAACCTCATGGAAAGTATCATTGAGAATACCAGGGATATGATCCACATTATTTGTTGTTGATGGAATATGATGACCATTCATTTGGGATAGTTCAGGGACATGAGCTTGTTATATGATGGATTCAAAATAAAATTGATAATCATCAGGTGTTATGGGAGTGTGTGAATTATGTAAATATGTTTTTGAATTATTCCAATAAACTTATTCATTTTCATCATGAATATGAGAATTCTTGCAGGTGGTTGTTTGAATATTTCAGTCATCCCCTATTGATGTGGTGACAAGAGAACTGTTCAAATCTAAATTCCTCGCCAGAATGTGTCGATGCTGTTGACTCTCCTTTTCGTCAAATTGTCTAAATGAATGAAAAGGGAAATTCCTTAACTTAAATTGATTCATCCTTTGAAGAAAACATTAAAAATTGACAAAGGCATGAACAAGGATTCAAATGAACTTGGGTCGCGCAAGTTCTACCAAGGTCGCGCAAGTACACGTGCGCGCCGCCCAGTGGTTGCACAGGTGACTTGTGCGCCCTCTTTGAAATTCGCCCAGGGTCTTCTCCAACCTATAAATACCCCTTTGGGCCCCACCATTTCGAGAACAAAAATTCCAGAACCATAGATTTGAGCTCCCGGCGCCCTAGTCTCTTCTCAAAGCTTCCGAACACTTCTAAGGTAATTTCTTACCTAGAACGGAAGATCTAAAGAGTGAGAGGAAGACCTAAGTGTTGAAACTCATCAAAACTTGCGCACCTGAGTGGACAACCCTTAAGGGGAATGGCCACACTTGCGCGCCACCTTGCTCCTTCACCAGAACTTGCGCGCCACCCTTCTAGAATCCCATAGGGATAGTACTAAGGGCTTGAGTCATGTCTCGCCCAAGTATTACCCCAAGAGTCAAAAGTCATGCAAGTACCTATGTGCCGCACAGGTATACCTGTGCGTCCAGGACTTGCGCGCCCACGTAGTACTTGTGCGCCCACCAAGACTTGCGCGCCCCATTCTTTTTGGGTGCCCCTCATGCTTATTTTACCTCTCTTATACTTATCCACCTATCCTCTTCAAGATTAAGCCCTCAGAACTCTCTTCAAATCCATTTATGGCATGATTTCCTTGTTGGATTCCTTATCTGAAAGGAATTCTGTGGAACATCTCTCAAAACCTTGTGATTTACCTATCTTTATGTCACCAAGGTTAGAGATTTCATTCATTTTTAACCTCATTCTTTAAGGTGAGAGAGTCATTAATTTGGGCCTCCTTTTCCGGAGTAAGCCCCAGTCCAAGTCCCCGAAACCTGGCCATCCTCCTTAGGAGTAATCCCTAGTTATAATTTCCCAAATATGGGCTTCCTTTTCAGGAGTAATCCCCAACCATAATTCCTTAATCTGGGCATCCTCCTTAGGAGTAAGCCCCAAGTCCTCATTAATTTGGGCATCCTCCTCAGGAGTAAGCCCCAGTCTCAAAGTTCCCAAAATCTAGGCATCCTCCTCAGGAGTAATCCTCATCCATAATTCCCTTAACTTGGGCTTCCTTTTTAGGAATAATCCCCAGTTTTGAAATCTATAAATGTGGTCATCCTCCTTAGGAGTAACCCCCAAGTCCCTTAATTTTTAAATTCCCTTAACCTGGGCCTCCTCTTCAGGAGTAAGCCCCAGTTTTCAAATCCCTTTAACCTGGGCCTCCTCCTTAGGAGTAAGCCCCAATCTTAATTTATCTTAACCAGTCCTAATTTACTTTTGATTTGGGCTTCCTTATCAGGAGTAAAACCCAGTCATAAGTCCCCTCATAACTTGGGCATCTTCCTTAGGACTAAACCCCAAGATTAGAGTATCCAAATCTCCATAAAGTACATATACCTTTATGGAACCTGTTCCTGGATTTCTTCCCTGAAGTAAATCTTAATCTTCATCTATTTGGGAAGTCTTACATACATAATCCCCACATCATTTCTTACGATTGCATCTTTCATGGAACAATTTTTTGGTTTTACCAATACCTCTCGTTTCTCACACCGAGCATGACTCACGTGAGCTTAGAGTGTAAAAGTAATTATGACATCTTTATTTGAGCCATAAATCATACATAAACATCATACTCCCTTACTCGAACTATGTGGGTTATGATTCCTTTTCTAAATAAAGGATACGTTGGTAACACATCTGCAGGTACGATCCCAACTCTGAAATAATCCATGTCCTTCTGAATGACAATAAACTTCAAGTGCCCCACTGAGTGTCTTTAAAACTAGTATGGTAATCATAATGACCAAGAGACTTTTATGTATTGAAGGATACCATTGACTAAGAATCTATAACAAATACATATGATTCTCTATCGATGAAGAACCTCTAATACATATAAAATATGTTCTAAATTTCCTACATATCAATCATTGATTGTCAGATCTAATGGAAAGATCATTTTATACCTGGTAATGTAATAAGGATTCATGAACATAACTTAAATATATAAAGAGAGTCCCAGAGTAGACAATAATTCCCCTCAAAAAGGTGTGATGAGTCCGACCTCCCATCCTCTCGACCAATGAAAATTCCTAAGCCTCATCAGTCCACAACTAATGAGCGCCTACCTTTGGAAAGTAGGTCCAAATGGATATAGAATCATTGGATGTTTCCGGTTCTACGAACAAACCCATTAGAAACCGATTAGAATGTTTGAACCTTCAATCAATGAGGCCATCTCCAATTCTAGAGAAAACAAAAAATGGTGAACCCGACGTGAATCATTAACCAAAGTTAAAATGATGTTTTTCTTATTTGTTAGGCCCCTATTTAAACTAAATGAGAGGACCAATAAAAAAATCAATAATGTATGTGCTTATCCAAAAGATGTAGTGGTCGGACTTATCTTGATTACATCTGTTATATAAAAAAGGCACTCTTTTCCAAGATCTTCTGCATTACGAGAATGGCTTTTCTTAAGATCACATCTGTGAAAACCTCTGATGTGAATGCATCTGCTGCTGCTCCTACTGGATCATCATCCGCTCTGAGGATGAAATCACCTACTTAGCATCTTCAACACTGGGTATCGAATGCACTGGTTAAGGAGTACCATCAACACAGTACCATTCCAACTTTGGAGGCTGCTCGACAAGCCCTCCAAGTGAACAACTCACCCTGGTCGTCTGGACAGCGACGACCAGTGATCAAGAAGAAGGTGGTGCCAACCACCGTCTCCAACAGTTTCGGGTCGTTATCCCCGGAACGAAATCACTATTCACTCCAATATTCCGAGGATGTGAATGAGCAGGTCCCTCAGGGCCTTAATTCAAGGATACAGGAGTCCTTCCCGAAGGCTCCCATCAAAAATCGCCGCCAGACTCGTGCGACAGTGCGCCCTCAGCATGATGAGGGTATCGACTCTAGGCGTTCATCTTAGGTTCCTCGAACCCGAACAGGCAAGACGAACCACCAAAGGAAAAATCCAATCAACATTGAGGAGGTTCTCATATATGCCATCTCTGGAGAAGTCCACCAACCTAACTTGGTGGGAAGCAACGAACGAGCACATACACCCGTCCGTTTTAATTCTATTGTCCAGCAGACTCGTCTAGAAGCATCACGCCAATCCCACTAGGAAATTTCGGCGGAGTACTATAGACAGGAACATACACTTGTTTATAAATCATCATCTAGTCAACAGGCTCGTCTGACTACATACGATGAAGCCCGCCAACCCAATGTGTTGAAAACTGGTAAACATGCACATACACCTTCTTACACTCATCAATCCTGCCAGCAGCCTCATCTGTCGGTGTTGAAGGAGGCTCATCAACCACGTTTGGCGGAGTGAAATCAGTAGGCACATACACCTTCTAGTATTGATCAAGCCTACCAATAGTTTCGTTTGGTTACATTCGGAGAAGTCAGTCAGAAAGCTCTGGCGACGAACAGGAGGCAGACTCAACTCTCTGCCCCCACACTTGAGTACTTTCAGGATTTGCTAACAGGAAAATGAGGACAAGAGCAGGAACACACACCTACTCCAAGCACAGAATGGACATATATCCCCGTTCCGGCAGCTGAAGTCACAAAGCATATTCTATCAATGGTGAAATAGAAGAAGAAAATCCCTACTTATATTTTGGATTCCTGCCAGGATATTATAACAGCTTTAGTAGCATCTCAGGGAAAGACACATAAATCTATCCCTGCCAGAGGAGTGACACATCAACAGTTCACTCCGGAACAGACACACACCTCTGTTCCAGTCCAAGAGGGTTCCGAGGCATACTCCCCCATATCATACGGACAACCAAGTCAGGCACATACACCTGGTTTGAGCAGAGATAATCAGCCTAACCTGATCATTTCTCCTGAGCAGGCACATACACCTGGAAAATTGAGTAAGAAGGTGTATAAGAAGAAAACCCACCTAGTACAGTCATGAAATCAAGGGCCAATATGTAACAAGGCCTTACTTGATGCTGGAGTTCTTGAAGCCCTTAAACAATTATCTATTGGAATTCAAGATTCTACTCTCTCAGTTCCCAATAGTGGGAACATTAATTCTGAAGGTCTGCATTAGATACTTCCCATGAAGGCTTGCTTCATGATGGTTCAGTCGATCTCAAAGTTTCATCTTCAGATGAGAGCCACAAGAACCCTATGTGTGGTCAGAAGACCAAGGAGAAAAATGTGTCATCTTTTGTTGTAACCCACCATGGTGGTCCTCCCCATGATGATGATTTTATATGCGAAAGTCCTCTCTGCAGTAGTAATTCGCATTGTCTGGAAAATTCTTCAGAAGACAATGCAGTGACGAGAAATCCCTCTTATCTTGAGGCACTTTAAAATGTGAATCCAGTCATGTCTGATGCTTTACCACTAAAAAGTGAAACACTTTCTCAATCAGAAGATATCTCGGGGTGTAGGTCATTCTACGAACCACCCCTGGGTCATTCATCTTCTAGTTTTATTATTGAATTCTCTACCGATATTATTGAATCCGATGAAGCAAAAAGGAAGCACCAGCTCTGGTCTAATCAGGTAGAAGAATCTTCATTTAATGATAAAGAGGAAGTAATGAATATTAGAAAACAACTGAAAAAAGGTGATGTGCTTGTCATGTTTTGGCCTTTGGCTAACTCTCAATATGATATTCCAGAGATGTTGACGGAAGATGGAATTCATGATATTTGTCTCAACATATGGAAAACTCTTTGTAAGTTGAAAAAGAAAAGATTATCTTATGATGGATATGAAAATCATATCAAGATAATAGAAGGGTTACAACGCCAAATTGACTTCGCATCTCTCTCAGTTTTTCGATATCCGAAGGATGAAAAATAGCAGAGATCCCTTCAGCGTTCATGCCTTGGCGCACTAAGAAAATTGTGCCAGTTAATTTCCAATGCCCCATCTGGTATTCATGTCATAGGATGGGGTGTTCATGGAGCACTAAATTTCAATGTTCTCTCCAGTCAACAAATCCCTCCGAAAATGGTCTCATGCAATGTTATTGCCCATGGCCGGCCACAGTCAATGGGTTTGTCTGTAATCAAAAGCATGCCCAAGAACAGGCCTCAACTAGTTCCTCTCAAAATCAAGCATATAGAGAAAAATTTGTTGAATTACTCCCACATCAAGAAAATTAGAATATTGAACATGCCTCTCGTTTGGAGAAATCACATCACCAAGTGACAAAATTGTCAGAAATCATCCAACGTTCTTTCGAGCCGGGTGATAAAAGTGGATGCAGTTTGATGCATCCAGCTAATTTCCGGACTAAGGTCCGTAAGATCAAGAGAGATTTCAATAATGTCTCAGATATAACATCTCAAGACCCACCCCAACTGGACAAACTGGGGAATCTTTTAACTCAACCCTCGGAATCAACACATAGGATTCGGGGAGTTGAGCAGGAACAACCCCAGTCTACCAGACTAAGGACTTTTCCAAATCATCAATCTCTTCCTCAGAGAAATTAGGTCTTCTTTTGATTAGGGAAGAAGCCCCAAGAGGAATAAAGATCCAAATTATTAGGAGATTCTCTCCAACTTACAGGTTCGTCAAGAAGTTCCCGAGGGATCGAATCAACAAAAGACAATGTCTCATCAAAGACATGGAAGAAGAAAATATCACAGAAATACCGATAGAAGGGATGAAATTCATTATGCACCAATCAATGTCATCAATTCCATTGTTGATGATCCACCAGATGAGGTTCACTCAGAGGGATCAGATGAAGAGGTTCCTGCTCAAGAAGTTGTACGAACAGACACAAATGAAGAAGGTGTGCGTACAAAAAATCAAAGGCTTACCCAGAATCTGGTTATTCCTTCAAGTAACCCACTTCCCCCTCTCTGAAAGGGATCTAACAAGGGGAATGGAAAAAATCAGGTTACATACCTTTACTCTGGAGAAGTCCAATTGCTCTCACTAGAGCAAATATTTTCACAACAAGAGGAAGAAATGAAGGAATTGAGGAGGATGAATGAATAACTACTTCAGGGTCGTCTTCCTCCTATGTGTGCTGGAGTCAGTCAGCCAAAGGAATTTTTTGTGGCTACTGAGGTGGATCAAGAATATCCTCCTTTATCTGTACACCCTCATAGGTCTAATCCTATTGGTCAAGTGAAACAACAATCGGCAGTGCTACCATTAGTTGCAGTACCAGCCACCACAACTATACCGGCTCCAGTCATTGAACCTGTTCAGGTCCAAGCTGAACCAGATGTTTCTAAAATGTTAATAACTATTATTGAGTCATTAACAACTCGGTTGGATTCTATAGAGGGAAAGTGTGCTCAAATTCAACCAGAAAAGAGCCCATCAAATTTTTCAAGTACCACATTACCAATATTTAATGGTTCGGGAGACCCAGAGCAACACTTAACACATTTTGTTTCTCGTTGCGATCCTGTTATGGGAACCCTTCAGCAATAAGAAGCAGTTAAGCTCAGGTGTTTTGTACAGTCATTACAAGGACCTGCTTTTGTTTGGTACACAATCTTGCAATCTCGGTCAATTACTGGATGGAAGGATCTTCATCAAAAATTCCTTCTTCAGTTCAGCTCAATGTTTCAAAAAACAACAGTTTTTGATCTTACAAACTGTAAGCAAAGGGAGAATGAAAGGGTCTCATATTTAATCACTCGCTAAAAGGGATTAACATATTCCCTAAGCTTAGCACTCCCTCAAGAGGAATTGTTGCCAATCTATGTGGAAAATTTACGTGATTAGTTGCGTACACCGCTGATCCCTGTAAAATACACAGGTGGGTTTCGAGACCTTAACTCAATTGCTCAAATGATTGAAGATTATCTTATAAATACTAATTATAATGCTCGTGTAATTCCATCAACTCTAGGAGGGAGAATGGGTAAAGTAGAGGATGCTAAAGTTATGCTTAAACAAGCACCTATACCTGCTTCTACTTCAAAACCTTCATCTTCTTGAAGGGCTCCACCTACTGAGCGTCAGAAACAGAGGCTGTTTCGACAAGATGATCAAAGAGATCAAAGATGAAAACAATTTGAGGATTTTAAAAGCAAAGTTTACTCTTTCCGAAATGAACAAGTTCCTGGTTAGTTCATTTCGGCTCTGGAAAATAATTTGGTTCAATTGCCAAGGCCCAAGAGGACAAACAAGGAAGGAGATGAAGACCGTCCCAACTATTTTTTGTTTCATCAAATGTTGGGGCATCTCATTTAGGAGTGTTTTGTTTTCAAGGACCTCTTGCAAAAAAATGGTCGACTTGGGACAAGTCAAACTGAAAGGTTCTTCAGCTCAGGTAGCATGTGTTTCTGCTACAGATCCAGAGGAGGAAGGCGAGTGGAAAGAATTCAAGAACAAAAATGCACAAAAATATGATGATTGGATGGTCAGAAAGATGATCAACCGAACTCATGCTATTTTGCGAACACAATTTAAGAAACCAATTGTGTCTTATTCCATGAATGTGACAACAAAACCCTCTTCATTAGAGGGAAAATCCTCAAAGAAACGACATAATTCAATGAAAGAAAAAGAATCAGAAGAAGATGAGTATGTGCCAAAGCCCAAGTTGTCCCTGACTCTAGCAGATTTTATGCCATCTACTTCGAAACAACGGGTACCACCCCACCAAACGGAACAACCTAAGCATGCTAATTAGGCAGAGTATTCATCGGATAAAGAGTTGATATTCGGTTCTGTTAATATGATTCACTTAACAGATCCTTATGCCAATCACAATTTCTAATTTGAGGAACCTGGGTTCCCCGTATCAAACAGAGGAATCCGAGGAAGTTCCAGAGGCTCAGAGAATAGGGGAAGATGTGGATCTTTCAGAGGACACTATTCCAATTCTACCCCTTCTATAACTGTGTATGCGGCAGAAACTCGTGGTAGAGCTCTTCAACGAGCTCATCAAGAACAAGCAAGTTCTTCTACACAAGGCAGATTCAGTCCTAGCACAGTTATTCTGGAAGATCGGTTGGAGGTTCCACCTTCTTCTTCTCAGTAAGTAAATAGTCCTAATCGGTCTAATCTTCCAATTCTAGGAGTATTACCAACTCCTATCCCGGTACAAGATGCATCAACTTCCAAAGCATCAACTTCCAATGCACTTGCTAAACCACATGTCCCTGTTGGAAAAAACAGACCTTTGGATAAAAAGTATGATGTATTGAAACACCTGGCCAAAGTACTGGCCAAGTTATCAATTTTGGATGCCTTGAATTTATCAAAGGATCTTTGGGAGGCACTCATTGAGGCTTTGTCAAGTCCTCAAGAGTTTGAAACTGAAATTTCTGCAGCTGAAGCCTATCATGTAGAGAACAGTCTTGCAGAATGCCATGCAGTGATATCTTTCATAGATGAAGACGAAGATGATGTCTTTCATGGACATAATAGACCTTTGTATTTATCTAGCAAGGTCAATGGTGTAGACATCTGAAGATCATTCATTGATAATGGTTCAAGAGTCAACCGTATGCCCATTCATACACTTCGTCGATTAGGCCTCACGAAATCTGATTTATCTCCTTCTACTATGATGTTACAAGGATAAGATAAAAATGAACAAGAACCACTAGGAGAGATTACACTCAGAACTCAGTTTGGAGATCTTGTATCCAATTCAGATTTCATGGTTGTTGATCAAGACTCAGCCTACTATATCTTGCTTGGAAGACCCTGGCTACATCAACATGCGACTATCCCTTCATCATACCATCAATTTTTCAAGTATTGTTTCAATGGTCCAGTTGGGACATTGTATGGTGATAAGGCCCCATTCAAGACTTTTGAGTCTCAATACATTGAGGAAGAATTCTATCACATGAAGAGAAAGAAGGAATCCACAACAAAGGAGATTACCAATGATAATACTCCATATGGTTTGGAAAAGATTCCTGTAAACCCATTAGTACATGTGAGTACAGATTATGTATTGCCTATCAGTCAAACTGATAGGATAAACCCAAATCAAAATACACTTATGGAAACCTCCATAATGTCAATTACGACAATCAATCTAGACAACATGGGAGAAAATGGTGATCCACCAAGCAATGATGAAAGATCAAATGGAGATGTCTTCATTTCATTAGCTGAAATCTAGAAAGTCTATACTTCGCAAACTAGGCCAAAAGAAGATATAGAAATCTTAGAGGTGAATGATGATGTCGATTCTCAATCCATAATCTCCCCTTTATTACCCAAAGAATACCCTTCATCATTAATCGGGTCGGAAATGGAAGCTTCTTCTTCATGATGTGCAAATTTTAGCGTCTCTTCTAATCATGAAAATTCTGCTTCATCATCTACTATGAAAGTAGAAACAGAAGAAAAAACACATGTTGAAGAAGAAGAGGAATATCTCAGGGATGCTCCTCCATCATTTGAAGAGGGTATATCTACCACCGTGGATGAACTCAGAGAAATAAATCTGGGTACAAAAGAAGATCCACGCCCACTTTAATTAGTGTGGCTATGACTCTTGAAGAGAAAGAGATGTATATTTACTTTCTAAAGAAAAATCGAGATATATTTGCTCGAAACTATGCAGAGATGCCAGGGCTTGATCCTGACGTTGCCACTCATCGTTTGGGTTTTCCACAAGAACATCGAGGTTTTAAACAAGATTCTAGAAGAACACAGCCAACCTATGATTCCAAAATTGAGGGTGAAGTGGATAAGATTATCAAAGATAACTTTGTCAGAGAAATTAAATATCCTAAGTGGTTGGATAATATTGTCCCAGTGAAAAAGAAGAATGGGAAAATTAGAGTTTTCATTAATTTTAGAGATCTTAATCAGCATTGTCCTAAAGATGATTTTCCAGTTCCGATTACAGAACTATTAATTGATGCAACAACTGGATATGAAGTACTCTCCTTCATAGATGGATATTCTGGGTATAATCAATTCCTAATGGCACTAGAAGATGAGGAATCTACAGCCTTCAGATCCCCTCAAGATGTGTTTTGCTATCGGGTAATTCCATTTGGCCTAAAGAATGCATGCACAACATATTAGCGTGCCATGCATCATATCTTCAAACCCTTTTTAGGGAAGTTCGTTGAATGATACATGGACGATTTGGTGGCCAAATCCAGAAAACGTTCAAATCACTTGGCTGATTTGGAAATCATATTCCACAAACTTCAACAACATAATTTGAAGATGAACCCCTTAAAATGTGCTTTTTGGGGTAACCTCAGGGAAATTTCTTGGCTTTGTTGTATGCCATCGTGGTATCGAAGTCGATCTTGAGACGAAAAAGTCATTCCTTGGTATGTCACCTCCTCGAAATTTGAAAGAATTGAGAGAACTTCAAGGACACTTAGCCTATATTCGGCGTTTCATCACCAATTTGGCAGGAAAAAGTTTACCCTTCACCAAATTGATGAAGAAGGGAGTCACTTACAAGTGGACTGAAGAATGTCAAGAAGCATTCGATATTCTTAAGAAGTATCTCTTGAGTCCACCGATGTTAATGCCACTTGTTGAAGGAAGACCTCTTATCCTCTATGTGACATCATTAGAGCGATCATTGGGTTCCTTTATTGCTTAGAAGAATGATGCTGGGAATGAAAATAGCCTCTACTATCTCAGTTGGACTATGCTTGAAGCAAAAACCCGATATTCAAATATTGAGAAGTGCTGCCTAGAATTAATCATTGTAGTTCAAAAGTTGAGACACTACCTGCACCATCACGAGGTCCAATTGGTATCTCGCAATAACCCGCTCAAATTCATCCTTAGTCGTCCAATGCTTATAGGACGTATGGTAAGGTGAGCAGTTATCTTGCAGCAATTTGATATTCAATATGTGTCTCAAAAGGAAATAAAGGGCCAAGCTCTGGCTGATTTCCTGGATGAACGCCCTTCAGTGGAAGACACATCTTCAGATGTTGAACTCCCTGATGAGGATGTATTCTCTATTCAAGAGTTTCTTCAAACATGGGAAATCTACTTTGATGGTGCTTCCAGAAGTCCAATAGGGAGGAAAATGGAAAATCATAAATTCAACAAAGTTGTCTTAAGAATTTTGCTCATTTCTCCAGAAAAGGAAGTGTTACCTTATTCCTTCTCATTGTTGGGAGGCGGTACAAATAATGAAGCAGAATACCAAGATCTCATCGCATGCTTGGAGTTGGCGCTTCAAGCACAAGTGAGTCACTTAAAGGTGAAAGGTTATTCAGTCCTGTTAATCAAACAAGTCAATGGGGATTATGCCATCAGAAAAGAAGATCTAATCCCTTTTTATGATTACGTCAGAGATTTAATGGTGGAATTCCCTTCGGAACCGACATTTTCTTATGTCCCAAGATCACAAAATTCCCAAGATGATGCACTGGCTAATATAACCACAGCTCTGGCAGATCCAAATCGGGATGAGACAACCATTAGTATTGCCCATCGTCACACAATTTCACCTTATGTTCAAATCAGAATAGAGGAAATCAATGAAATTAGTCACATTCATGAACTGTATGGTCATACTATAGGATGGATGACACCTATCAGGGAATACCTTCAAAATGGAATACTTCCACCTGATATAGCCGAGAAAGAACAAATTCGGAGACGTGTGGTCAATTTTACTCTTTATGATAGCCCAACTCACCTAGAGAAAATTATCTACAAGCGTGGTATTGATAGAGTTATCTTCAGATTCATTGATGGTGAAGAGACAATGGCGGTCACGAAAGAAGTGCATGCAGGAGTCTATGGTGCCCACCAGTCTAGACATAGACTGTCTGATAAAATTCAAAGGCTTGGATACTTTTGGCCTTCAATGATACAATATTGTGTTGATTTTATGAATATGTGTCATTCATGCCAAGTACATGCCAACTTCATTCATCAGTCCCCAGAATTGCTTCATACAGCTAAATACTCGTGGCCATTTTCCACATGGGGAATGGATGTGGTGGGACCATACCCTTCAGCTACAACCAAGCAGTTTTAGTGTATTCTTACTTCTACTGACTTCTTTTCCAAATGGGCAGAGGCAATACCTCTCAAAGAAGTTAGTTCTAAAAGAATTGTCAGCTTCATCAAGTCTAACATCATTATTAGATTTGGTGTCCCTCATACCATATTGACGGAAAATGGCACCAACTTCTATTCATCTAAGATGAAGAAGTTGTATCAAGAATACAACATCAAATCTAACCATTCATCTCGGTATCATGTAGCGGCCAAAGGCCAGATAGAATCTTTCAACAAGACTCTATCAAATATACTGCAAAAGATGGTGGATAAAGATAAGAGGTCATGGCTGGATAAACTCTTTCATGCTTTATGGGCTTATCGGACTACCACCCGCACTCCAACGCGGTCAACTCCATATTCATTGGTATATGGAACAAAATTAGTATTTCCCATTGAAGTTCAATTACCCTTGATCAGAGTAGCCATTTGTGATCAGTCATCTATAGATGAACAATCTAAAAAGTGATTGAATGAATTCGAAGGGTTATATGAGAAAAGATTGTGCACCCTGCACCACTTGGAAGTCTACCATAATCGAATATCACGAGCTTTCAAAAAAAAAGTTTGTCTTCATTCATTTGTTCAGGGATAATTGGTACTAATTCTCAGAACTCCAATGATACTGGGAAAGAAACCTCCCATGCTTGAGCCAAAATGGTAAGGAACTTATTCAATACATAAGGTCTACTCCAACGGAGCTTATTCTTTAATCTCAATGGATGGAGAAATCATCACTACTCCAACCAATGCCAGATTTCTGAAGAAATATTTTGTATAAACACAAAATACACAATGTTCCATGCATATAACCTTAAACTATTTTTATTACTTTCGTCCAGCAAGACGTTAAACTGCATAACCAATGGTCCATGCATATGAACTTAAACCATTCTCACTTTCGTCCAACATGACGTTAAACTGTGACGCCCTAACTACATGATGCTAAACTGTATATAAGTCCCTTACGTTCAACAAGACAATAAACTGCATAACCAACGGTCCATGCATACGACCTTAAACTATTGGAATTTCTCTTGTCCAACATGACATTAAACTGTGTCCCTTTCATCGTCCTATATAAAATTAAACTATACATCTATGGTCCACGCATATGACTTAAAACTATTCACACTTTAGTCCAACATGACGCTAAACTGTATCATCCCTTTTTCGTTCAACATGACGTTAAACTATGAAAAAGTCCCTAATACGTCCAACATGACATTAAACTGTGCCCTCTTTTGTCTTTACTGCATGACATTAAACTGCACAATCCCCTTTTATGTCCAACATGACATTAAATAGTATTGTCCCCATCGTCCTAACTACATGATGATAAACTATACATAAATCCCTTAATACGTCCTACATGACATTAAACTATATTTTTCCCCTGCTACATGACACTAAACTATGCAGCACTAATAGTCCTAACTGAAAGACTTTAAACTGCATAGTCCCTTCATATGTCTTACATGACATTAAACTATGAATCATTAAGGTTGTTGCTACCTCTTGTTTCTCACAACGAGTATGACTCACATGAGCATAGAGAAAACTTCAACCATAACACCCTCTCTGGGCTGCTAACCACGTGTAAGTCCCAACCCCATTTTTTAGGTCGTTGTCCCCAAGAACAACTTGATCGCTAATTCATTCTTTAATTGAACTACGTGGAATTTGATCCTGGACTTTTAGGCTGGGTATGTAGGCAACCTCCCGAGGTTCAAGCCCAAATCCAAACTCTTCACATCAGTTCACCTCCATCTCATACGATGTTGATTCGTGAAACCACCCCAGAATCAATATCTTTACATTGGTTCACCTTCGTCCTTGCTATACGATGTTAAACTGTACAACTCTTTTGTCCTGTATGACAATAAACTACAACATTCTTTGATACCCTCACCTGAGAGGGAATAATTATTTATATTGATTTCCAATCATGTTACATTTCAAAGAATACGTTCATTCATGGCAATGCCCGAACCTTTTATATTGGGTCAAACCATCATTTCACTAAAGTCCCTTTTTACCCTTCACATGTACAAACCAAATCTATACAGAGGGTATTTCTAGAACTATGTGGGATTGATTCCCATCCTTACGGGATACGTAGGAATGTTCGAGTGTCCCTCGAATCCAGCCCCAAGTCTTTTGGGCCTAACCCCAAATTCCACTTTCAGTCCCTTGATTGAAAAGTCCCCGTAAAAACACACACTGTGAATTTCTTATAATGGTCCGAGTTCTATGACCCTAAACTAAGATCTTTTATACTCTCATCCCACATGACATTAAACTGTATTTCAAGAACTATGTATGGCTTGATTCCCATCCTTATATGACATTTAGTGAAATCCAATATTTCAATTTAGGACCCAGTCACAACGTGATTATGGTTAGCATTGATCTATGTAACTTTACATACATGGAACAATACCCATTTCTATGTGTCATAATCCTAACCATAAATATTTCCAGATCTTCATAACCCTTTTCCTGACTTCTAATCACAAAATTTCCAAAATTCTGATAATTCTTTTTCCTGACCATGCAGTACGTGCCCTTAGGCAGCCTTGCATAAACAGTCTACATAACAGACCTGTCAGCCAAAAGATGCTATTATTTGACTATGTAGCCAATTCCCTTAGGTTACCCTGCATAATTCAACCCCATAACGGGTTTGTTAAATAATGGTAACTTCATTCTTGGAAAGAAAACCTCTTTTGTCCTTATTGGTATTAATGACAACTTGTAGGGATCTGCAAAAAAATAGCCATCCTTAACATATTTGTCCCATGTTCTTTTTCATGATCTGAAAGTATTCAAGTATATGGTTTATATTTACCTTCCCTACTCTTGGGTCAGACCTTCGTAGGAGTAACAATCATCCAGTTCTTAGACAATCTTGTTTGGAAATATCTTCTCCACATTCAAGTACCTCTTTCCATAAAACAAACTCTATACTTTGGAAAATTTGAATCTCCATAAACTTTCACTGGTTTTTTAGACCTAGGAAAGTAAATTTCTGAGAGTTCTTTTGCCTAACTATGCAACACGTTCCTTTAGGTAGCCTTGCATAAACAGTCTATATAATGGACCTGTCAGCCAAAAGATGCTATTATTTGACTATTTATCCAATGCCCTTAAGTGGCCCTACATAATTCAACCCCCTAATGGGTTTGTTAAATAATGGTAACTTCATTCTTGGGAACTACTTCTTCTAATGCCTTTCAGCCCTTTTTCATATCATTCCTCAAATTCAAAATTTCTCAAGTCATAGTTTACATTTTCCCCTCATACTTGGGTGTGGTAATATGTTTCCAAATGAATTATTAAGTAATTGATTCAATTCTAATTTATTCGGTCAAAGCTATATCAAACTTAAACATTAGCCTTTTTATATCCGACGTGCATGACTTTAAACTGCCCACAAAAGAAAAGGGAACTCTGAATAAAAGTCAAGTTACAGCTCACTAAACATACATTTTGTATTATTTAGGTAATATTGAGCCATTAAAAGATTAAAAGCTTGTAGGGTTATTTATAACAATCCTAGTAAAAAACAAACTATTCTTACTAGGCCCATTGGCTTAGGTAAAAATTTAAAGTAGGTAGTAGGAAAACACGTGCACAAATGATTGAAGATGAAAGAGTTCTTTACATTTGATTCACAAAAGTTAGAAGGATTTCCATAGACTTGAGTCTCTTCTCTTTTTGAAGAAATTACAAGAGGCTATCAACATAAGTCTTCATTTGATGTAGAACATCCCGAGCTTCATCAGCAGCCACTTGAAGCTCATGAACTCGACCAACTTCACTCTTTTCAACCTGATGGAGAGTTTTCTTAGGATCCACAATGGCTTTCATCCCATTTGTTTGATCTCCCTCCAATGAATTATTGAGTTGGTAATGTTCCCCAACAACAACATCTAACTGTTGCTGAAGGTGAATCTATTGGATGACTTTATATTTGATCTTATGCTTTAGCCCTTTCATCTTGTCAGCATAATCAGCCTCATCTCAGGATACCTTAGCCTCAAATTCACTGATGTTGGCTGACAGCTTCACCCTGGTCAGATCTTCACGACACTTTTTCTCCTGCTCCCTCCTTAATATGACCCGTTTCACTGCGGCATGGATATTTTCATATCCAAAACCGCTAAGTCCCAATATGAAAAATAACGATGAAAACCAGGGAATCTTCGATGACAGTCCCTCTAGAGGCACTTCAAATATGATTTTCCATATGTTTTTCCATTCCTTGTATCGTGAAAATTGGAACGCCTTTTGAACTTTCGGGTCCGACTCAGCATCACTGTCATAGGGGAATGTAATATGGGATTAATGCACTTATGGAAGTGCCCTGTTCTGCTCCTCCCCCCTGACCTGTGCTTCTTCACTTTCAATTCCCGTTGGGGTGGAGGCTAAGGCCTCACCTCCAGATCTAGCCACTAAAATCGATGGCCCTGCATAATCAATTTAATGTTTTTTTAGTTTCAAAGGATAAAAAAAGTTAATTGACTATCTTGAAAATTAAGTACAGTCTCAAATATTGTTATCCCTTACCCAATGGTAGATCAGTAGCCTGAGTAGGCTCCTCCCCATCTTTCCTAGCTTCGACAAGATTTTCAGGATGAGTCTGAGGAAGCTCCACTGGGTTCAGCTCCACTTGTTCTAATGTCTCTACAATAGTAGGGTTTTCTGTACCCCCTTCATGCATGGGTAGTTCAACAACTTTCTCAGACAGAACTGCACATTTGAACCGATCATGATTAGAAATGTAATAAGAAGTTATTTTTAATAGGATGAAGGATAAAACTCGCTTCCATAATCTTCTAAATTACATGGTAATTTAACATGAATTATAAAATCTTTGAAAGATGTTCCAAGTTCCATCATTTCATCTAATGTCATCTCAGAATCCTGGTTAGTCTCACCAGTGGGAGCATTTGATGTGTCTTCTTGGCGACCTTCATCCTGCGATCCCTGACCCTGAACAACATCTTCAGATAAAATCGTGGAATCAGTTGCAATAGCCACCAAAAGCTCTAATGTAGGGGTTGAAACTAAAGTATCACAAAATGGAAGTCAGTCGGTGTTTTATTAAACATTTTATGAATCATTGTTAACTTACCAGAAGCAGGTTCTTCTCTTCTTGCAACAGTAGCAGGAGGGATACTGGGAACATATGCTGGCTCTTCTCCAGGAGCAGCCAAGCCAACCTGAATTTTCGATTGTTCCACAGAACCCTCCATGGTCCTCAAAGGAGGATCAGTCCTCTACCTCAGAGGGGAAATTGAAGAAGCCCCTGAAATCCCAAGGAAAATGAGAAATATTTCTCATGATTTAAGACTCATGATTACCCGATGGACTTACCACTACTAATGAAGCATTTAGCTGTGGACTTCCTCCTTCGTTGCCTTTGCTTCTTTGGTTTTTTTGGGAGTATATGTAGTCTCCCTTACAGGCACTTGAATTGGAGAATGGAAATCCATTGCCAGTTCTTCATTCATGGCCTGCTAGCCTGGATATATCTCGCCCAACTCACGAGGAGATTCAGCAGCAGCCCCGATGGCAGTACCACCAGGGCTATACTATGGTGAAGGAACCTCAGTAGTTCCTTTCTTTGCAAGATGCAAGATGAAGAAAATAATTTCCTTGAGTAAAAAAAAGATTTGATTGAAATCAAATTGAAAAGAAAATGAGGAAAGAAAACTTACATCTTCAGGAGCCACAAAATCGTGCCACTCCTTATCTCCGGAAGCATTAGTCCCTTCAGCGACACCATGATCTATCATTTCTTTCACCCGCTTGGTGACAGTAATGGAATCATCAATAGCATATATGATCATTTCCATCTCTCTAATGTAAGCTCGCGCTTCATCAGTGTTATTCTCGAAAGAGATATATGTAGAAGCCAGAACGATCCCTATTCCAGGGAGGTGTAGCCCCTCACATAAATCCATCCAGGAAGTTTCAACACCATAGTATAAACTCTACCATGTCTGAATAGCCTCTGGTCGTAGATATTTAATATGTGTACCAGAAGGCTACGAGGAGGGTCCTACAATCTTGGACTTCAGTTTCTTCCTAGCTCCTGCAACTACTGATATAGAATAATAAAATAAGAATTATTACTCTATAAAGTAATGGTGATTAAATTGCCACAATGAGTTAACTCACCAGAAGTTGATGGAGTGGGTCTTTTGATTCTGACTAGAGGATTATATCGGGAACAAGGCCGCTTTTCTGCTTATTGCGCCTCATCATCCCTATCTTGGGAACCCGGTGAGCCAGTCCTAGATGAGGAATCTGGCGAATCAGGTTCAGGTGGGGAAGCATCACCTTCATGAAGAAGGGTTTCTTTCTCTACAGTCCTCTTCCTTTTCCCCACCTGATAAACCAGGTGATTCAGCACCCCTTTAGGGTATGATGCTATCCAGTGCTCGACATACTATGTAGTCAAATTATGTGCCGATTTTTCAACTGGTAGCTCAAACACTGCCCCAGTCTTCTCCCTAGATGTCAGCAACCATAGCTTCCAGGCAACCATCAAATGTTTCTTTAACCTGACATGCATAGGGGGAGATACATCAGTCTGCTGCAAACACTTGAATTGACGTACAAATCTATATAGATCATAAGCCTCGTATATAATCTCTCCGTCAATCCTAGAAACCAGCACACCATCTCTGCAGGGCAGCATGTATGCCCTTAAATCCAGACTGGCTATTCCATCATCAACAAACCACCCGGTTGGCGGATTTCCATAAGGAAAGAAATTGAATTCCTTATACATGATCATCCTCACTTTCATTTCATAAGCATTGAGTGCTAGTAGAGAAATTCCAGAGAACGCCTGCACTGATGGTCTAAAAGAACTTCCAAGAATCTGTACTCCATTCTGTACATTATATGTCCTGAAGTGAGTGGCGATCCATCCCCATAAATCTCGGAATGGTCCCACTATTCTCAAAGGAGACTTACCCATGAAGACATGGAGTAAAATCCTGTGAATCTTTGCTAAAATGGGGGTAGCCAACCCATCCATTTTTCCCTCATCCAACTTGGCCGCAATAACGAAGGTCCCTGTCTTGACACCTCCCTTCAAGTCTTTGACTGGAAGAAGATAAACGCTGAGCCACAAGGCCAAAAATCCCACTAGACAAGACTTCTTTGGGATCCACTGATTCACCTCATATCCCCACTTCTCAAATTATCCTGCTTCCAGAGTCGTCCAGAATGTGCCAGGAGCACCCCTCTTCTTTGTTTTGGGGCAGGTGGTAGGACGAGTAAGATTCTTCTTTTTCTTGGATCCCTTCTCCTTCGATCCCTTCTCCTTCGGATCCTCCTGATTCTCGATAAAAAACATATTCATCCACTCCTCTAGATAATTATCCATTCTAGAATGAGTTAAGGAGGTCTCTGAACTCTTGAGCTTGTGGAAGATTTTAAATAATTCCTGAGCTAAAGCCAGAGTCTTCTCCAAATCATTCCAAGTCACCTTGGGAGGGATGAATTCATCATACATATCACCCAAAAATGGAGCCCTTGAGATCTTGTGGACATCCCACAGACTGATGCCTACTTCTCCATGATTCAGATGGTAAGAATTGGTTTCTCAGCTCCAATGGCTGAGTATCTCCGGCACGAAGTTATCATGCCTGTAAACATATGTTTGCCCAACCTAGATGGCTTCGTATATCACAACTCCTTTTAAATCCTCAACAAACTCTGCACAGGTTTGTCGCAACCAGTATGCCCACATCCAAGTTGGCTTCACACCTCCTCCAGGATGAAAGTCCCATCTTCTCTTCTAGCCTTTGTGTTGATCCATTTGAGAGTTTTGGAAAATTGAGGGATAACAATGTGGTTGCAGCTTGGGATTATGAGGTTTCAGATCTGGCGTACAAGGGCTATGATGCATCATATGAGCCTTCTCCACTGTTCCAGCATTTAGAAATGCTCCTCCACATGAAATATTTGCTAAAGAAAAGTTGGTGTAGTTCTGAAACCAATAAATTGGGAGATAGTTATTTGCCTCTGGAATGGTAACTTCTCGTAGATGACCATAGCCATATAGAGGAAGATAAATGATTTGGGGGAAGTCACGATGATACTTCTTCAAATACTTAGCCAAATCCAGGAGAGTGCTATCGCAGATAGTATAATAATCATGGCCAATGATGCTCATCATATTATCAAGTCGCTTGCTTTCCAGTTCATCAGCCATTCTGATTCTCTTGGGAGCCATTGATTCTACAAAAAAGTTGATTAATTACATCTTAAGTAAGTTTATTTTTTATAAAATTTGTGAAGGTTTTCTAAAAAATGTCTAAGGAATTAAGGTGCACAATTCTAAATTTGGCGCACAAGTGTGGATGTGCCGTGCAAGTTTTTGGTGCGCAAGTGTCGCCGTGCAAATCCAAATACCTTGAAAGAAGCACGATAGCGAAGAAAGAGCGGAAAACAGGGTTACTTGCGCGACGGAAGCAACCTGAATGGAGAGAGCTCGAATGTTTGAAATTTGGTGCTATGCGCGACAAATGACCGCATATATATAGGCCAGGATGCATCCCGGTGCGCCTAAATCCAGCACGCTCAAACCCTGCGTGAATCTCACCTGTGTGATGACAATTTCATGCTGAACACTTGTGCGCCACTTTCCCTTTTATTTTCTTCTTTTCCTCAGAGTCACATCCTCATTTCTTTCGGATCCAACTCTGAGGGGGGACTTCTGTTGGCGCTCCTTTTCGTCACATTGTCTAAATGAATGGAAAGGAAAATGCCTTAGCTTAAATTGATTCATCCTTTTAAGAAAACATTAAAAGTTTACAAAGGTATGAACAAGGATTAAAATGAACTTGGGTCGCGTAAGTTCTACCAAGGTCACGCAATTACACTTGTGCGCCACCCAGTGGTCGCACAGGTGACTTGTGCGCCCTCTTTGAAATTCGCCTAGGGTCTTCTCCAGCCTATAAATACCCCTGTGGGCCCCCCCATTTCGAGAACAAAAAATTCCAAAACCTCAGATTTGAGCTCCTGGTGCCCTAATCTCTTCTAAAAGCTTCTAAAAACTTCTAAGGTAATTTCTTACCTAGAACGGAAGATCTAAAGAGTGAGAGGAAGGCCTAAGTGTTGAAACTCATCAACACTTGCACACCTGAGTGGCCAACCCATAAGGGGAATGGCCACACTTGCATTCCTCCTTGCTCCTTCACCAGAACTTGTGCGCCACCCTTCTGGAATCCACTTGGGATAGTACTAAGGGCTTGAGTCATGTCTTGCCCAAGTATTACCCCAAGAGTCAAAAGTTGTTCAAGTACCTATGTGCCGCGCAGGTATACCTGCGCGTCCAGGACTTGCGCACCCACACAGTACTTGTGCACCCACCAAGACTTGCACACCCCTTTCTTTTTGGGTGCCCCTCCTACTTATTCCACCTATCTTATACCTATCCACCTATCCTCTTCAAGATTAATCCCTCAAAACTCTCTTCAAATCCATTTATGGCATGATTTCCTTGTTTTCTTCCTTATCTGAAAGGAATTCTGTGGAACATCTCTCAAAACCTAGTGATTTACATATATTTATGTCACTAAGGTTAGATATTTAATTCATTTTTAACCTCATCCTTTAAGGTGAGAGAATCATTAATTTGGGCCCCCTTTTCAGGAGTAAGCCCCAATCCAAGTCCCCCAAACATGGGCATCTTTTTTAAGAGTAAGCCCCAGTTATAATTTCCCAAATATGGGATTCCTTTTCCAGAGTAAGCCCCAACCATAATTCCTTAATCTGGGAATCCTCCTTAGGTGTAAGCCCCAAGTCCTCATTAATTTGGGCATCCTCCTCAGGAGTAATCCCCAGTCTCAAAGTTCCCAAAATCTGGGCATCCTTCTCAGGAGTAAGCCCCAACCATAATTCCCTTAACATGGGCTTCCTTTTCAGGAATAATCCCCAATTTCAAATCTACAAATGTGAGAATCCTCCTTAGGAGTAAGCCCCAAGTACCTTAATTTTAAAATTCCCTTAACCTGGGCCTCCTCTTCAGGAGTAAGACCCAGTTTTCAAATTCCTTTAACCCGGGCCTCCTCCTTAGGAGTAAGCCCCAGTCTTAATTTCTCTTAACCAATCCTAATTTACTTTTGATTTCGGCTTCCTTTTCATGAGTAAAACCCAGTAATAAGTCCTCTCCTAACTTAGGCATCTTCCTTAGGAGTAAACCCCAAGATTAGAGTATCCAAATCTCCATAAATTACATATACCTTTATGGACTCTGTTCCTGGATTTCTTCCCTGAAGTAAATCTTAATCTTCATCTATTTGGGCAGTCATATATACATAAGTCCCATATCATTTCTTATGATTTCATCTTTCATGGCACAATTTTCTGGTTTTACCAATCCCTCTTGTTTCTCACACCGAGCATGACTCACGTGAGCTTAGAGTGTAAAAGTAATTATGACATCTTTCTTTGAGCCATCAATCATACATAAAAATCATACTCCCTTACTAGAAATACATGGGTTCTGATTACTTTTCTAAATAAAGGACACGTAGGTAACCCATCTGTGGGTACGATCCCAACTCTAAGATAATCCATGTCCTTCTGAATGACAATAAACTTCAGGTGCCCCACTGAGTGGCTTTTAAACCAGTATGGTCATCATAATGACCAAGAGAATTTTATGTATTGAAGGATACCATTGACTAAGAATCTCTAACAAATACAGATGATTCTCTATCGATGAATAACCTAGAATACATATAAAAGATTCTATAAATTTCCTACATATCAATCATTGATTTTCAGATCTAAAGGAAAGCTCATTTTATACTTGGCAATGTAATAAGGATTCACAAACATAACTTAAATCTATAAAGAGAGTCCCAGAGTAGACAATAATTCCCCTAAAAAAGGTGTGATGAGTACGAACTACCATCCTGTCGACCAATGCAAATTCCTAAGCCTCATCAGTCCACAACTAATGAGCACCTACCTTTAGAAAGTAGGTCCAAATGGATATGGAATCATTGGATGTTTCCGGTTCTATGAACAAACCCGTTAGAAATCGATTGGAATGTTTGAACCTTCAATCAATGAGGCCATCCCCAATTTTAGAGGAAACAGATGCATAACCAAAATGGGAGAAGGGAAATGGGTCTCATCTTGTATGGTGTAAAAAGGATGTTGGTTTAGTCATTCATCAGTGGATGTAGGGATATGATCCTAGATTTTGTGAACTACTATAATATTCCATGTTTATTCACTGACATGAACATGAGCCTTTCCCATGGTATTTTCTACTCTCCCTTAGTGATCATTGTTCAGAACAAGGATTTATGACCGATCCTGATCCTTTGGAGCATTCCACTTGCGTGAATAATGAACATACCCAAAAAAAAGTTCGGAAAATTACTAACAGTCACCCTCGACCAGCACCGGTCTAGGTTAGGCTCTGCCTAAGTCAAACATGCCCCAACGAACCCAACAGTACTCTCATATATCCAATCATAGTTACCATTTAAATGTTATGGATTTTACAATAAATTAATTTTCACTTAATTATTTAATTTACAACCAAAAACTAACTTTCACTGGTGGCCCGTGCTGGCCAATGTTAGTATCTGCCTAAAGAAAGAATACCCTCATGAGTTCAGCAGTGGTCTCGTATTTTTACACCGAGTTACCATTTGTGAGTTATCAGCATTTGAAAAATAAAATAACTTTATTTAATTATTTTATTTATGGCTATGCCATTTTCGGGTTTTTTCACAGGAGGCCCACGCCGACAAAACATTAGTCACGCCTAGGGTAAACATTCCATCCTGAGTGCAACGGTGCCCTCAGATTTCTAATCTAAGTAACCATTTAAGAGTTATTCCACAATTTCAGGAAAACTTCTTACGCAAGCTAATTAAACCTTAACCAAACTTCGACGGATCATTCCAGGCACTCCAGGCCTCAGAATCGCATGCCGTCAGATTTCACGGACTCAAAATAATTCAGTATAATTAAAAATAATTTTATGGAATTTCTAGGAAATTAAAAACCACTTAGGCATTCTGATAAATGTGTTGTGATACCATGGATATAGGAATTATAATATGTGAATATCCCTATATTTTTACCAGTTCCAGAATATTTTGGCAGAGTACTTCAGTTTTTGCTACGATTTGATGACATTTTATCCATGTGGGAATATGAAAGTAAGCACACATGTTTTCTTTTTCCACTATATACATGTATATGTATTAAATTGAAGAGGGGATAATATCCCTTTTTCATCCTTGTTCCATCAAAATATTCTAAAGGTATTCATGCATAGGGGTATGGATATTTTCCTTCCCCGATCTTGTTGTTGGAAGATGCCTACCAAACTATTTAGAGTGAGCAGGAATATGGGCCTACGTACAAGATTCCCCCCGAATATGCCACTTGGATTCATCTGTGGATGTGGGCATATGAGCACATTAATGGTCATTAGGATATTTCCATGCCCTATGTGTCTTATTTTTTTCTTCTTCATTAGTATCAGAGGTGGTAATGTATTGGGTGGATCCATTAGTAGTAGACAGAAGTGCACCAGTGGGATGACCTTGGTAATGACAGATGAAAAGATCCCACCTCAGTGACTCCGAATCCAGAAGGGATCAATCGAAGGCTCGTTTATCCACCTTCATAAAATAATGAAGGTGGTGTTTTTTGTTCTATAGGAAAAATCTTCTAAACCACTTGGTGGTGGAAACAAGCATTACTGGTTTTAATACAACATTCTACAGATGATAGAGACTCATTGGTTTCATCATTTAGAGACCCTCATAGAAATACTCAAGGTTCACGATTGTACTTTGTTGGTGGTGTTCCCTAACTGTAACATTTTCACTTGAAATTGATGGTTTTGGGTGGGTGAGGTCATTCCATGGCCCGCAGGGTTTTTAGTCACTGCTAATTTCCCAATATGGTCACTCTTTGAATACACGATATTTGGTTGGGTGTTGTTTGTGAGAGTAGTAACTATAGCCCTGAAGTCATTAGGGAAAATGTACAATGATTATTTAATAATCCTATGTATCAAAAGGGATCAATGAGATATGTATGTGTAGCATAATTGTTATTTCTTATGCCCTAGAAATCCATTCTTCTTGTTATGACTTGTTATAGTGAGTATGGATTTATTTCATGATTACCATAGCATATAAGGATCTTCTAATATTTTTTTAATTTGAATGATCCATCTAGGGTCAATCATTTTCTTATATAGGATCTGAAAATAGAATATCTTGAATCATGGTCAAACAATAATATTTTAATTTCATATATTTATGTCAATTTCACCATATTTGTTTCATGAGGAAGTGATTAGAGGAATGGTTGGGAGAAAATGGTTCGATTTTTTGATTTTTGGGGGGATGATATATGTAAAATCCTTCCCATGGGGTTCAATGTTCATGTTTATATTCTATACAATATCTCAATGGTTCCCACATCCATAACTGGGTATAAACCTTCTTTGGAAAGGTAGGCAGACAGTTGGGATTTCAAACCCAATTGCACTTAGGAACTCACATTAGAAATAGAATGGGAGGTCAATATCATCACCCCCTTTTGGGAAATGTTTTTTCAACATTAGTACTATCTTACATATTTATTATATGTTTAGAACATCTTCCTAATTACAATACTATAACAGTTACATTGAAAATGATCAAGTGTTTAACCCGTCCATATTCAAAGGATGTCTGTTAGAAAGTCCATATGTATATATCTGAGGTTCTTCATCCATTCCCCATTAATTCTTAGAAACATATATATTGAATCCATATATCCAAACACTCTTGAATTTTATAATACCTAGGAAAACGATTAATATTCCATGGATGGGATTTAACCTTTATAAAGAGTTCTATGTATCCTGCATATATAGAAAATAAACACCCATTTAGTTATTAAAAAGTGTAGTTTAATATCATGTGAAGTGGAAATATACAAGGGAACATAGGAATTGGGTATTAAAAATGACCCTCAGGGAGGCATCCTACGTATCCTAGTTATAGTAGGAATTAAAGTAATTGTAGTTTAATCACTCCCTTTGGACTAAACCCCAAGTGGATTCCCTTTTATGTGGGTAGTCAAATCATGAAATTGATTGGGGATTACACATTGATTTTCCCTATATGGGGGATATTCAAAATGTAAAATATATGATCAATTGAAAATCAATAATACCATGTGATTCTTCATTATTGTTAAAAACAATGGATTCGATGTAAATAGTCTCACTATATATGGATGTGGTGCATATATTCCAGGACATCCCATTGGATATTTAATATGGACTTTGGGCATTAGGAAGGCATCCTATATATCATAGTTAAAGAAGGAATCCGAGGCAACCTAATTAAATTTTATCAGGGGATATACACTGAGGTTTCCCTCTCATTGAATGGGTGTGTGAGGATTAATGATCAGACCTTGTTAGGGATTTTCTCTTTATGGTTAGATTATCAGAAACAAGGTAGGAATTACACTGAGGTGGATGCCTATTTTAGCTAAGACCATAAGGTGATATCCCACATATCATGGTTATAGAAGTAATCAGTGTTCTCATAGTTTGGTTTGATTGGTGTTATACACTATGGTTTCCCTTTAAATCCACTGGTGGATGAGGAAAAATGATCATCCAATGGGAGAGATTGGGTTTTGATGGTTGGAATGTTGGGGTTATGGGGAGACTTCCTCTAAGGTGGGTTAATTTTTTAGCTTAGGAATTATGAAGGAATCTAATGTAACCTAGTTATTAATGGAATCAGATTTCTCATAGTTCAATTTGTTCGGGTATAACACACTGAGGATTCTCTTATATATCCACTGCATAAGGTTATCATGTCCTTAGATTCCTTCTTGACATTGATTGATTGTCTGTCTAACACATTCTATTTAACTTCCAATCATTTCTGAGGATGTTTGGACATGTCCCAGCCTCCAAGAAGACACGATCAATGATAATCACATGATCCAATTAAATTTTCATAATAATTTATCATAATATGAATTTAATTTTTGGATACCATCGCTTGATCAAGGATGTCATGTTGGGAGGGTGTCACATGATCCAAAAGACTTATTTGGAGGGTCCCACATGACATGACTAACTGGTCCAAAGTACATCATATGATCTAAGATGAAATGCCTGGTGGGTGCCGTATGACCTAACTAACTTTTCTAGAGGTAATCATGTAATCAAGGATGTCCTGTGTTAGTAACACCACGAAACATGGATGATATGTTTTGGTGACACCGTGTGACCTTCCTGAAATATCATGCTGCCACCACATAATTGGGGAAACATGTCTATAAGATCTAACAAGACATGTCTTTTAATCCCAAAAGACATTTTTATACTTGGGTGGAATGACCAACGAGTTTCATGTGAATTTATTTACATCACTAAGGGATGGTGTTTGATCACTATGGCTTGTTGATGGAGTTCCACATGACTAGGGAGACATGTACTCATGCATTTTCATGATTTGGATGGATCATGTTATGAATTTATCGATCAATATATCTATCAAAACATAACAATACCTTCTTTTTATAGTCTTTTATTCTATAATTTATTGAATATGTTCATCACATTTTTCCAGTGTTAGCGTGTTTTAGGTTTCGTGTGACCTTTAAGACATGAAAAACATCTTTTACATAATCTGGCCGACATGCTAGAAGTCCTTCACATGATCTACATGTCAGAACACAATGTGTAAATGAATTTCACATGGTCCTTCAGGTCATTCCTCTGATTTTACCTGTAGCATGACCTCATTGATCACATAACCAACCACTTTGAGATGTTCAACCCGATGATCCAACGCATAATCAATTGTGGATGTTTTTTAACGCTGAGGGGGTGGTATTCATAACCCCTTATTCCCCAATTAAACACCACCTTATGTGGATAATATATCTCATAATTATGATGGAGTTTGTGTAGGTTTTTGGTGTCATGAGGTTCACATGATCTATCCATGGTTTATCCATGGTGCTGCCTAATGACATCGACCAGGATAATATTCTTCCTTTTCAATTTTTTGTAAATTGGATGATCAAAAGGGATTTCTCATGATCATGTGTACATATAAATGTGCATCCAAAATTTCATGATGATATTTAAATGAGTCTTTTCAATATAATAACAATTTTTTGAGTCTTTCTCTTGATCAAAGATGACTTTTCTAGGGCCATTCATGAGACAAAGGCATTATACCTAAAGAGAATTAATGGGATCAAGTTGACATGTTGAGGGACCTCCATGAGATTAATTGTAATATCTAAAGGTGCATAATCCTTTTGAAATGATGATCATTGTATCTACCATTCATGATAAGCTTATATATTTCCCCTTATTATTTCATTTTTTATTTTACAAGGGAAGGGGATCTCACACTATTATGTGAGTGTTGTAAAACAGAATCAGTCTCATTGCCTATGATTAATCACATGAACACTAATGGATAATTTGGTGATGTATGATAATTTTCATGAACAAACCATCTAATTGTATACAGAGTCATAAGGGAATCATGGAATCAAATGGAAATGTGAGATGATATTTTCATAATGAAGGTTAGATGCTAGAATTCTTTTACGTGATAAGGGGGACATGTTTGTAGGACCTTCACAGTGTCTTGCAGATCACATAAATGTATCACATGAATACAAATGACTAAAAAAGGATCCCTATTTTATATTTTTCACTATTTATTTTATAAGGGTTGTAGATTATTTTCAAGCACCTACTTATTGAAACATCGCATTGAACTCTAGAACTCATCTGGAAGCCACTACCTGATCAACGAGTGTCTTGGAACCCCTTTCAAATTGTAGGGGGTTTCAAAGGGGATGCACATGATCTGTAGTAGATAATGAGTTATTTATGACCAATTTTCGTGACCTTCTAAATGTCACCAAATCTCTTTTGCATTGTAATATTTTGTGACCTATTGGTTTTAGAAACATTTTCCTTCTTTTCTTTTTGTAGAAAATAATAACTTTTTTCAGGTATTTCTTCCCTTATAGATTTTTCTATTATCATTTGGAGAGCATCAACATCAATTTATTAACATTATTTTTTTAAAAATGCTTATGAATTTTTTTACACTTCAGTTTCATACTATAATAAATAATCTATTAGTTTATCTAAATTAGACTCTTAAAATTTCATACCATCATAGCTTATTGTTTTCTTCACATGAGACATTTTTTCTATTTAACTCAAGAACCATTGAAAACATTTATGTCACATATTACTCTACAAGTGCATTCATACCATTTAGAATACTTGTGAATCCATGAATTATCAGGTTTATAGAATCGTCTTCACCCATCCTACTATCCTGGTAGTCTCCATGAAGCATTCTCAGTATTTTCATTTTAAGATTTTATAAACATTGTGTGTTACTAGAAGTGTTATATATATATATAAATATATATTTTTATTATAAGAATAGACATGAATAAAAACCCTTTAAATTATAGAATATTATAATATATTCAATACATTATAATTTGAAACATACTTTTCCTTATCATTAGAAAAAAGAGCATCATTATATTTTTCTAGTAGCTTACGTGGTTTCAATATGATTATCCAATGTTCAAAAATAAATTGCCTGAATTGTGATTAATTTATCATGTTACAATACTCAGGATAATTTCTAATAAGGAATGAATGTTTTTTGGTATCCAACCATCCTTCAAATTCAGATCTCCCATCATAAAAAATCGTTTTAATTTGGTTTTTAAGTTTAGTATATATTGTATAGTAAAATGAAATAATTAGAAAAAAAATTTTATACAAAGGAATTATAATTGATTCTAATTATTGGCCTAGTTATGGTGTAAATAGTTATCTAGTGGTAGGCGTGAGAAATCATTTTAAACAATAAATTTTTTTATGAAAAATTAATCAATCATAGATATTTTGTGTTTTTTTAAAATTACAATGCATTACATTTATAAAATATGAATTGTAGAGAAAATAAAATAATATGAACATAATATTTTAGATTAGTTTTTATTTATTGATCATACAACTACTCTTCACAATTCTCTAGTCCTTATAACTAATTTGAATCACTAAGAATAACACTTAACTACTGATTGGAGTGAAAAAATTTTGTATAATCCTACATTTATCTATATTAGAGGTATAAAAAAATAAAACACAAATATTTATAGACAAATAAAAAACTATAAAACATGTATATTAGAGGGAGGGGAATTGATTGGTATAGCTTTTTTTTTGATATATTACCACAAAAATAAAATATTTTAACGGGGAATGTTATATGTGATAGTTTAAAGTGAATGATGAAACAGTGAAAAAAGTACAACGTTAAAAGACATTATGAATCTATGAAGAATATTTGAATGTGAAATATCAAAATGATGATGTTTTATTTTGATCACTTGAGAAAAATAAGAAACATTGAAGTTACTTTATGATCACACAACAATGTAATAGTGTTCATAGAAACAAAAATTCATTGAAATATTTTATCTCTCTTGAATTCTCAATTTTGATTAATCTATAACTATGTAGCATATTATTTAGGGTTCAAAACATCCAGAGGTCATTCTTCCCACAATCATTTACTTTATATTTATTTTATAATACTAAACACCATAGGGGATAAGAGAAACATAAAAAATATCAACAATTCTCTTCAACATGATGAAAAATTCTCAGGGTATGATATGATTTGAAAAAATTATCTTATATTTTTGAATGAAAATTATTATATCTAGGAAAATTGATATCATTAATTATAAGGGAATATGATTAAAAAAATTTACATCTCAATTATATTGTTTTCCATTTTTTGGTGAAAATGACACATTAATAAACTTTCTCACATCATAAGACAAATTTAAAATCAATTGGCCTCTTGGAAAGGCAAGATACACTCAATGGATAGAAAGAAAGACTTATAAATTTAGTGATTATCCAAAAATATGATTATTTGTTAATGGATTAAAAATAATTTTACACTATAATTAAAAGTATCAGTACTTCCATTCAGAACTATTTTTGGATTGGAATCACTCTTTAATGAAAATATGTGACAATTTTATTGTAAGAATGATGTCAACCAGGTTAAAATGGAGGGATTATCATTAAAAATAACTCCATATCTTATCATGAATTACAAGATATATATATTTGGAGGCTCATTAATGATAATGGTTAGGATATTGATTTTCTATGACTCAAATATATATGTTTGATAAAAGCTGTAAATATTAATTACATTAAATCCTCTATCTAGAATTCCCTTAACGATTCTTTTCCCAAGATTACATTGAATTCTCACTAACTAGCCAAAACCAAATCATCCTTTGTCTTCTGGTTATACAACTAGAAAATTTTTCCTCTTATTAATGTTGTATGTTCTATAGACCCATCAATTATAACAAACATTTCAATTAAGAACAACTGAATATTTTCTTGAAACTCATCCAACTCCCATCAATGAATATTCATTAATTAAAACATTGTTTATAATGATGAAACTTTAACCTAGGAACAAACCCTTAATAAGAGACTCTCCAAAAAATTATCTTACAAAATGAATATGAAGGGACATTCCAATTTCTGTGTTAAATCTCTAGGATGACCCCTGATACTTCCATTAAGATATTCACAAGCATGGATAATCATTCATTCTCGTCTTCCTACTGATGTCCTCTTGTTGTGTTCTAGAACATGATTGTGTTCTAGGTGTGTGTTGTGTAATGATAAAAAATACGATATCAACCACCTCTTTATCATCTATGGAGCTATAGCTACATTGTGGACTATAATTTTTACTCTATTAAGGATAAAGTACCCTATATCGTAGTTATATAAGACATAATTTCAACATTAAAAAAATATTTAACTATCTCAAAAATTGATGAACCTCTTCTAGGATTCCATAATGAAACTAATTCATGGGATATAGACAAGTCAAAATAAAATGGTCTATGAGAATTCCCCCTTCTATCCATAGCCTGATCTGTTTCATGTTATAGTTTCATTGAAAAATTCAATTACTATCCAAAATGTATTTTCGATAACTCTATTAATAATTTCTCTTTGATTATGTGTTTTTCACCTTAAAAGTAATTATCACCCCCCTACGGAATCCATGGAAGTCATTTGGATTCATCCATTATCATTCTAAATTAAAATAAATAATGATAGAGATTTAAGAGGAAATCCAGGACCATTTAGATATATGGATATTTTCAGAAATAATCTTGGTGGTGCAATGTGATGCCATTATGGTCCTTGTGGAATCACAACCTATCATGACGATAATTTTTTTTGGCATTATTAATGTTGATTAAAAGGAAATGATATGAATTTGGATTAACATATGGATTTAATGTGATTCCACCACTATTGTGCAGGAAATTAGAAATGGAATCATTCATCTATCTTGGAATCTAATCGTGGGATGGATAAAATTCATGGTCTCTCTTCTATACATGAACTATTTCATTGCAAAGGGATATTCAGATTAATTTTTTTCTACTAGGATTGATACTAAAAGGATCACTACAATAGAGTTGACTTTTATCAACAATGAACCATAAGATATTATTTTTCTCTTTCAAAGGGAGTATTCTGTAAAACAATATTTTCATTTTTGTAATTTGGTTTTATTTTAATAATTTAGACATTTCCTTTTTGGTAAATTCATCAATTGAAAAAAATATATGGGTTTCATTATCAACAGAAAATGATTTGTGATTTGTTTCTCAATCAATATTTTCCCTTTTCAAATCCATGGTAAGTTCACACTTTATTATCTATTTAATTCCACAATCCATATTTTTTTTATTTTCTAATGACTCTTTTATAGAAACTGTAAACCTAACATATTCCCGCCATATTCAACCCATCCAAAAAATATAAAATCACCACCGAAACTTCATTAAAGAACCACTCCAATGTTTTTTAAAATTCATATTAAAATTAAAAAAATGCGTCAAACGAACCCCATGCCATTGTGCCACCTAAGAAACCAATCCCTCAAACACCTCACCTCCATCCTGACATCGCTGGTATCAGTCACATCAATACCAACCACCACCATCATCTCATTGGAGCCATACATAACCACATCATTGACCATTGATTCATTTTCACTATCGACCTACCAACACTTCCCATTCAGAATCACATCCACGAGACTCGTTAAGGGCATTTCACATTTCCTCCATGGAGAGAATGGTGGAATCTGGATCTAGAGCAGAGAACCGATCATGAATATGTTGAGGGGGGAAGAGACTAGGAACCACCGAATATTAGCAATGACCATCGAACCACTATATAACATCATCAATTTTCCCTCATTATCTAACCAAAACCATTCCAGAAACAAATACACGATCCGATCTTTGGAGTAAACACAATTTAATACAAACACCTTGGGTAAAACTAAAACTAATAATATATTTCATCGTGATCTATATCCCTCCATGTATTACCATTTTCTTTCCATCATGAACAACATATTGTAGAAAAAAACATAATGAATCAAACAAAAAAACATCCGAACAAAATAGAACAAATGGTATGGAATCCAGAAGCAGAATGTAAAAAAACCCCAAAGAGAAACACCAAAGATGATGAATAAGGAGAAGAAACCCAATAGACAAGAAATAGTAGAGAGAAAAGTCTAGAGATATCAGCCATCCTCCCAACAACACCATATCATGCTATCCAAAAACCATCATCAATCTCGACCATGTAGGGTTGATCCTGATGGGTTGAACAACTAGGGCAGTGGAGAGGAAGAACACCGAACACCCCCTCCATAACTAGCCCAAACCGCCTGAATCTTCATATGTATTTAAATCATAAAACATTTAAAATGTATCAGGAATTTGAAATAAAACATTGGTATTTGAAAATAATTAGATTTTGAAAATAATATGACTTCAAAATTGGTTTTCTATGAGTATGATACTTTTTAACGATATCAAAATAATTTTCATATAATAATAAAATTAATAATATGTCTTTAAAATTAATCATATGAATTTTATCATTATATTTATTTAATTCCAAATTTTATGACTTTTCCAATCTTAAGCATTTATGTCCTGAACATATTATTTATACAACTATATATATATTTTTCCTGATCATAGAACACTGAACTACCATCATATCATTTAATATATCTAGGTTTTGAGCACAAACTTTACCATGGAGTTATTAATTCTTGGTGGCATTTATTCTCTATGAACGCGAAAATTTGACAGATAAAAGTTCCTTACATTTTTCACACAGTCCATTTCAACTAATTAATTTCCAATCTCCTTTCATGAAAAATACAGTATAAAAAATCTATCATTACATTAGATAATTCATTAAATTTATTATAAATATCAAATGTGATCCACAGTGAAAATATCCATGGAATAAAAATATACAACTGGATGTTTTTTCAATTATATATTGAAACATTAAATGTATTTAACTATTCACTAAGATATATATGTTTTAGTACTCTTAATAGAGGCAACCTAATAATTATATTTGGTATGAAATTGTATTATAGAATTTGAAAAAGGTAATTTAAAAAATATATAAGTTGTTTCATTTTATAAAATAGTAAAAATAATATTAGTACTGAGAATAAGTGAGATGTGTAAAGGTAAGACTATTTTCAAAAATCATTCTTGAGGTAACATTGTAAAAATTTTAAAGGTAAACTGATGTAAGATAATTTTATTAATGGGTAAATTAATATCTTATAATGGGTAAAAATTACAAAAAATTAATATTCACATATTTAGAACTCAAAAAAAATTCAACATAAAATATTTAAATATCAAATATTAGATATAAAATGAATGTAAAGTAACGTAAATAAAAACCCTAAACTAAAAATTTGACCATATTAAATCATTACTAACCAACTCAAGATCAAAAACTAACTCTGCATTAGTCTATATGAGGAAAAATAATGCCTTATTTTTCCTCACACTCACCCAATTGTGTATCAACTTCGACAGTGAAATAATCCACCATGTAATATCATGAGAAGATACTTCCACATTTAAGATGAATATATTATGTAGATGATAGAAAGATAAGACAAGGTTAGGATGCATAGTTCATGATGGGAATTTTCTATAACTGTTGGATGATAACATGAGTTGGTAAAAAGTTTTTTGGGATTCATTCTTTAGAAGAATAACGAAATTGGTATCCCTTTATAAAAATTTCATGAATCTACTAGATTATTTATTACTAAGATATCATGATGATCAAGGTAACACCCCGAACCCAGTTACCCAGAGTCGGTGCATTATTACATAACATTGGAATGATATAAGTAATCATTTCCTGAATGACCGACCAGTTTAGTAGCCTTGGATGTACTAGATACATTCATCAGTTTTACATTACATCATGAAATAAAAACATCAACAACATTTTCCCCTCTTTTTAGAACACTTATATCCTTAGCCTATCCTTGCAGGTCAACCATAAGATACTTCATCACATCCTAGAAAAAATAAAACATAGAAAGGGGTGAGCTCAGATGCTCAGTAAGGATAACAATATAGTAGAAACATTAATAAATAAACTTAAACATTTAATAAAATGTATAAGACTTAAACAAAAGCCTTTAAAACATAATCATCAATATAATACGGCCTAGATAAAATCAAATAATTTCATTTACTTATTCATATGGATATTCTACTAGTCGAATAATCACATGCAATATGAATACCCACTTTCATAATGATGGAATGCATAATACCAGACTTCATAACCACATAGTTAATGCCTTGTGCCAGGAATACAAGTAAGATTTTGTCAAGGACTTATTTCATGAAACCAATTTGTCTCAAGAGACCTACCGATGCAATGAGGATCTGTAGTGGGCTCCACCCCTCATTTAATAAGAACAATGCATTCCTCAAATGAAAATGTTTAAACATAACATAAACATTCATATTAAAAATACATACGAAATATCCGTACTTTATACATAAATAATGAGTGGTGTAAAAAAACACATCCATAGTCAAACATATCACAAAACCATCAATACAATATGGATGATTTTTAAAATAATAAATCAACTTCCAACAAGTTCAGAATCCAACAAAGGATGTTGACATAGATGAAATGAAAACTATTTGAAATAAATACCTCTTTCTATTCTGAAGTCATTTAAAAGTCACATAATTATAATATAAAACATATATTTTGAAAATATTTATATAAGATTGTATGGTAAGATTCGACGATGATATAATGGTGTAAAATATCTGCAATCTCCATATAAGTTAAAAAATACATTTATACCTTAATTTTGCCAAAAAGTTCATAAAGTACCTTGTTTGGAAAATGATGGAAATATTCCTTTCAAAACATATATGGTCAAATAAGGGTATAAATGAATTTAACCCATAATCTATTAAATACTAAAAATGTTTCAAATTAACGTTTTATGAAAACATGTATTATGGATGATAAAGAGGTCCCAGTAGATACTTACGTATTAACAACTAATGATAAGTAAAGAGATTGTAGAATTAACCCTTACCCTATACTTTTCCTTAGTTGATGGTATGTTAAACTCTTGTATAGTAGATTAAACATTGTTATTAAATTATAAAAAAACTATATACATAAATATGATATCATATATGATCCTCTAATATTGCTTTGTCAGTAATATTTTAGTAGTATCATCATTTCGGGTGTTAACTGATTCGTTTTACTTTATATGCATGGTTATGTAAGCCATGTCTATTATGGATAAGAAGAATTTGATTCATATCCAGAATGATATTAATGTATTAAACATTTTTTAATCATAAAAAGAAATTTATTCTTGAATGATTACGATGGGGAATGAATCACATCAAGTTCATGGAGATGGTAATCCGTAGATACACACGAGCAAAAAATATCATTATATTGATAATGAAATCATATGTAATTGGATAGTATATAATATATAAATAATAATTAAAATGTTATATTTATTATTTAAATTAGTTATAATCATTATTATACCCATATAAATAATGAACTGTTTAAATAACAAACTACAGTATGACGTGGAGATGGTAAGCCGTACGTACACATGTATGGTGACTTTATCATTCATATGATGGATAGAATAATGAATATGGTTGTACAATTTTTATAATGACATCAAAGTATATAGAATATATTGCAGTTATTATTTTAGAATGGAAAAAAATTGAAAGAGGTAGTGGAAGAAGAAATGATCTTGAAAGAGGTGATGAACTATTTACCTCTTTTTCGGGTTCATCCTTTTGATTTGATCAAAAGGGCTCCATAGGTTGAGTTTCTGACCAAAGGAAGGCCTTTAGTGTAAGGAACCGACCCCAGTTTCCTGGAGCCAGTTCCTTATTTGATTATGTTGGCATACATATAATGAAAACGAATCCTGAAGGACCTAGTAGTTTAGTATTATTGGAAACACGTTACATACATAAGTTCAAATTTATATATGGAAAGAAAAAACAACACTAAATTATTCCACTAGGAACATCATATCTATTAGATTATTCTTGCATGTCATTCATAATTTACTTCTTCATATCCAGTGGAAAATGAAACATAAGACAGGGTGAGCTCAAATGCTCAGTAAGAATAAGAAATACAGCAGAAGATAATATAAACATTAGATATGGTGAAGTATTGAAAACACATTCCTTTAATAATAAACTTGAACATATTATTTTAGGAATATGAGATGAGTAAATATTAACATAATAAAACATAATAAAGGGTATTCTACAAGTCAAATACCCACATGAACTTTCAATTACTAGCTACATAATGAGGGAAGTGCATATGTCAGACATTTTGAATCATTTTTTCATGGCTTCGGCCAAGACATCTAGTGATTAAGGCCTCAGCCAAAATCCATATCACATTAGGAAAGGCCTCTTCCAATTCCACGTCTATTTGTCTCATGATACCTATTGATGCATCAAGGGGATATAGAGGGCCCCACCTGTCACATAATAAGTCCAATGCATTCCTCATATGAGCGGGGATCAACATAAACAATATATATACATTCATATTGAATCTATCATATGAAATGTAACTAACTTTCCACAATCATTAAACATAAAACACTAACCATTCAAAATAATATTGTTAATGGTTTTAGGATAGATCATCCAAAATAGATTTAGTCATAAAAAATTAAATAAAATATGGTAGATGACTTATTAAATGACTAAACCCAATAATACCATTGAATCAACAAGAGTGTTGAATTAGACGAAAAAACCCTTATAAAATCATGACGACTCTTTTATTTTGAAAATAAGAGTTATTTTGGAAAAATATTTTTATAAAACCATAAGTTAATTAAGATAGTATTTTTATAATAAAATGAGTGATTTTATAAAGATAATGGTTTCCAAAAACCGATCATAGAGTGCCCTTGAAAATAGGAAAGAATTTGAGAAATTCCCTTGGATCGGGCTTGTATTTTGGAAACAACTTTGAACGTTCCTTTAAAAATGTGTAACTATCCCTAAAATAAGGAAGGGTTATGGTTTTTACACATATATATGATACTAACACATAATATATGATTAGTACATAACAATACATAATAATTTCTTTGAGGTAATTAGACAATGAAAGTATCCCGAATGAAAATGGAAGTTCGGGTGGGAAAACCCTAAACTTAACTTCAAATGTGTTCCTCTATTGTACTTCAGATCCTGGAATATAAAATTATACTTGTTTATAACTTATTTCAGAACCTATTAGACATTTATTTAGTTTACCATAATTCTTTTTAGTTCATTTATGTCTTTATTGATAAGTTATTGTATTGCATTTCGTCGTTCTAGAGTGTTCGTTTCCTTTATTTTCATATTCGGTACACTTTTTTTTAAGTATTGAAGTTCATATGGAATGGTTATAAATCTATAGGATTAGAATTATATATTATTAATTAACATAAATAATTGATAATGGTCATTTCTATCATTTGGTTACATGGAATGAGGATGAATCATTAGATGACAACCACTTCGATTATTCGGCGGTATTTGGAATTTTATGAACCAGTTTGGTCATATAACTTAATTATATGTACATATTCTGGTTTTTGAATATTAATTAGTATATAACAGATATATTATATTCTGGTTGAACCATGAATATTGTTTCATTACTATTAATGAAGAAGAAATTGAAGAATGGAACTTCATCGTCCATGGAGGTTATAAATCAGAACCTCATGGACGTCGATTTTGTTTATAAAAATAAAAGGGAGGGAAAAAGAATATTTATGATGGTTCTTCCATTCACATGATATAAATACAGTATATATATTTTACTGGAGTTATCATTATCATTTGGATAGAGGAGGTGAGGAGAGAAAAAAATAATAAATGACCTTGAAAATAAAGTAAAGTTAAGAGATCCCTTATGAAAATTCGGCAGCCTAACGACGTCACTTAAAATTTCATAAAATCAAATGATGAGAAAAAAAGGGTATCTAATCATATTGAAATCAAAATAAAAGTAAGAATAATAATTAAAATCAAACCCCAACATCTAATAAAGTAATTTCAAATAGCTAACATAAAAGAAGTGTCGACTAAAAGAATAGAATGAAGGATTACCTTACCTTGTAGAATAACTACTAGATCTTGACGAATGGGACCTTAGGGGCTTAGGGACACCTTGGTAGGACTAATAGAGAGGTAAAACCACCAGATCTTTGAGTATGAGTGATTTTAATCAATGAAAACGAATGGATGAGTGGGTGTTTATAGAAAAAGAGAGATAATGTTTTAATAATTTCAAAGGGACACCTCATTAGGGGTTTTTTCCAAACCATGGTCTTGACCATGGTATTTTTCCCATGTTTTAAGACACTTGGGTCACCTCTTTTAATGAGTTACAATAAAAAAGTCAACCATACTTTTATATTTAATTATTACATCATTATGATGTCATTAATCTACCGAAAACTCAAAACAATATTTTTACTATTCATGAAAAGTTCATGTATTTTAGAAAAATCCCAAAAATCCACCCCTACTATTTTTCAACATGTAGATTTCAAAAGTGAAATCCATTTTTCAAAAATAATTTTATAAATATTATTAATTTAATTTTTAAATAAGGTTATAGTTAATTCGAAAAATAACAATCTTGAAGTGCAGTTAGTTTTATGTGACATTGAAAAATTAATTAAGATCCCATTATCATATTTCCCTAAGAAAATAAAATAATATCATTATTTACTATTAAAGGGTCATATTACTATTCATATTTCTATTCATATTACTATTCATAAGGGTATGTTACTATTCAACAAAAATCAAGTTTGTTCTATCAGACTCTAAATGACGTACTGAACACAACTCTAGATGACCACATCTTGAAATTCAAAACATAGAAGATACAAAGTTGTGCTTAATGGTTAGATCATAAAATTTCAATCTATATTTATTTTCAAAACCTTGGGATGTTACATTATCCCCTCACAAAAATTTCTTCCTTGAAATTCATAGAATATTACCTAAAAAGATTCAGGTATTTCTTTAACATAAGCTGCTCAGGCTCCCATGTTGCTTCATCAATATTACGGTTCCTCCATAGAACCTTCACCAGGTGAGTCATCCGATTTCTCAATACTTGTTCTCTATTATCAAGAATTTTGATAGGATCTTCACAGTAAGATAGATCGGGCTGAAGTTCCACTTCTTCATAAGTGAGTACATGTGTTGTGTCTGGCATGTACTTTATTAACATTTACACGTGGAACACATTGTGAACCTTGGAGAGACTTGGCGGCATTGCCAAACAGTAATCTATGGCTCCAATTCGGTCCAGAATTTCAAATGGTCCGATGTACCTAGGACTTAAATTTTCCTTCTTACAGAATCGTATAATACCCTTCCATGAAGATACCTTTAAGAAAATGTGATCACCTTCTTGAAACTCCAAATCCTTCCTTCGGTTATCTTCTTAGCTCTTCTTCCTACTTTGAGCTATTTTGATATGGTTCTGGATAATATTCACCTTTTCCATTGTTTCTTCAACAAGTTCTGGGCCCATGAGAATTTTTTCACCAACATCATCCTAGCAAGTTGGTGTACGACATCGCCTCCCATATAATGCTTCATAGGGTGCCATCTGTATACTTGAATGGAAGATATTTTTGTAGGAAAATTCTACGAGAGGTAAATACTGATCCCACATGCCTTGAAAATAAAGTGAAAAAGACCTCAACATGCCTTCCAATGTTTGAATTGTCCATTCTTATTGTCCATCAATTTGTGGGTGGTAGGCAGTGCTCAAACGAAGATCAGTATCTTGGTCCTTCTGAAGAATTTTCCCGAATCTTGATGTAAAATGTGGATCATGATCAGAAACAATCGATAGGGGTACTCCATTAAGTCTCACAACTTTGTTAATATATAGTCTTGCTAGACGTTCAAGTGGTAGATCTTCTCTTATAGAATGAAAATGTGCTGACTTGGTAAGACGATCGATAATGACCCATATTTCATTGTTCCTTATAGGAGTCTTTGGTAGTCCCATGACAAATTCCATTGTGATATTATCCCATTTCCACTCAGGTATGTGAAGGGGTTGCAATACTCCTCCAGGCTGTTGCCTTCCAGCTTTCACTTGTTGACAAACCATACATCCAGACACAAAATCAGCAATCTTCCACTTCATGTTGTCCCACTATAAATGTTTCTTTAAATCTATATACATCTTAGTGATACCAGGGTGTATATAGAAATTGGAACTATGAGCATCATCCAATAATTCCCATTTTAGATCATGTATATCGGTAACACAAAGTCTCTTCCCAAATTTCAAGATTCTATCTTCATATACAAAGTCACTCAATCTCTCATCATTCACAGCTTTAATCTTCTTATGAAACTCCCCATCATCTTCCTGAGAACATTTTATCCTTTCTAGTAAAGATGGTTTAGAAACCATTTGAAAAAAGAATTGATGTTTCACCTTCCATGGTTATTCCCATATCCACATTTACTAGATCCATGAAAATATGATCCCTTTCAAATATCATCTTGCTCAAAACTCCATGATTCTTTCTGATCAAGGCATATTCCACCTTATTTGCTTTCCCTAGGTGGTAGTGTATCGTGCAATAATAATCCTTGAGTAGTTCAAGCCATCTCCTTTGCCTCATGTTGAGTTCTTTCTGTGAGAAAATATATTTCAAATTCTTGTGATTAGTATAAATCTCACATTTTTCACCATAGAGATAATGTCTCCATATCTTCAAAAAAATGATTACAGTAGCTAACTCAAGATCATGAGTAGGATAGTTTTTCTCAAGAATTTTTAGTTGTCATGATGCATAAGCAATAGCCCTATCATTTTTCATAAGGACAAAACCAAGTCGTTTCTTTGAAGCATCACAATAAATAACAAACATGTCATTCCCCGATGGTAGAGTCAATATAGGAGCATTGACTAATCTTCTCTTCAGTTCTTCGAAAAATTATTCACAATCTTCTGTCTAAACAAATTTAACCCCTTTATAGGTGAGCTTCATTAGTGGGTTAGCCAGTCGGGAAAAATTCTGTACGAAACGCCGATAATAACCTGCTAAGCCAATAAAACTATGTACCTTAGTTATGTTTATTTTCGTGGGCCAATATAGGATTGCCTTTATTTTTGCAGGATCAACTAGGATTCCATCATTTGAAACAATATGGCCATGAAAAGAAATCTCATGAATCCAGAATTCACACTTTCTAAACATCTCATACAATTCATGTCTTATAAGAGTGTTTAGAATAATGCGCAAGTGATTTTCATGTTCTTCGTAGATTTTGGAGTTTACCAAGATATCATCAATAAATACCACTAAAAAATCATCGAGATATTTCTTGAAAACTCTGTTCATTAGATCCATGAAGATAGAAGGTGCATTAGTCAATCCAAAAGGCATTACTGTAAACTTGTAATGCCCGTACCTGGTTCAAAACACTGTTTTCGGAATGTCTTCCTTCTTCACACTCAACTGATGATATCTAGATCAAAGGTCAATCTTTGAAAAGTATTGAGCTCCATGCAGTTGGTAAAATAAATCATCAATGCGAGGTGGGGGATACTTGTTCTTTATTATTATAGAATTGATCTCCCTATAGTCGATACATAACCTCATAGATCCATCTTTCTTCTTTACAAAAAGGGAAGGGGATCCCCATAGAGAAACACTAGGGAGAATAAATACCTTATTACTCAATTCCTCTTGTTGTTTCTTTAGTTCCACTAGTTCCACAATGGGCATTCAATAAGAGGTCTTCAATATGGGCATTGAACCAGGAATTAAATCAATGGAAAACTCAATTTCTTATTTTGGAGGATGTCCAGGTAAATCTTCTGTAAACACATCAAAATATTCTCTCACAATAGGTACATCATCTATTTCAAAATTCCATTCCTCACCCATAGTTATTTCATTCTCTTCCTCCCCAATAATTGAATTTAGTTGAGCTACTGGGGGTGGATCTAGATAAGAATCAGGCGGTGATGATTATGATCTAATGATAAGGTGTTCTTTATCATCATCATCAAAAATCATAACCTCCTTCTTCTTACAATAAATGTTTTCATCATGGTCCGAAATCCAATCCATACCAAGGATTATATCAAATTCAACCATGGGTATGACGATGGGATCAGTAGATAAAGATCATTTTTATGCCCTAATGGGAAATGATTCACAGAACTTTGTAGAAATGATATTTCCCTTGGGATATTTGACTGAAAACTCCCTTGTTAAATCAAATTGGAAATATCTAATTTTCTTAGAAAAATGGGAAGATATGAAACAATGTGATGATCCAGAATCAATTAAAGCGTTGGCTAAACTTGAGGAAACAATTAAAGTACATTCCACCACATCATTAGGAACTTCAACCTCTGTAGTTGTGATTGTATAAGCTTTTCCCTGATCCCTTGGCCTTTTCTGTTGCATATGTCCTTGACGTTTTCGACAATCATTAGCATAATGTCCCATATCCCAACAACTATAACATTGGACATCACTGACTTCCTTCTTCCCTTTGTAATCACCATAAAGATGGCCTTTATAACCACATTTATATCATAATCCTTTTCCTTTTAATCATGCACCAGGGTGTTTCCTTCCACAATTTTCACATGGTGGAAATTCAACTCTTCCCTTCTTCCATGTTTCCTTATTTCCTTTACCAGGGTTTTCAGCAGCCCTCTTATTTTCTTTCTTTCCCTTAAAGTCATAGGACTTAGAGAATTCTTTTTCTGTCTTGATGGCACATGAAACTATATCCTAATATGATGAAAAACATTGCGAGACCAGTTCCCACCAAAGGAATGGATTTAGGCCATCAAAGAATCAATCAATTCTGCTCCTTGGATTTTGTATATAGTCCACAACATGTATTGCTAACCTTGTGAAGTTGGATTCATACTTGGTAACATTTTCATCCTTCTTATTCCTCAGATTCAAGAATTGTCTCTCCATATCTGGTCACTGCTCACAAGGAAAATATTTTTCTTTGAATATTTCCTTAAAATCCCTCCATTCCATGTCTTCTATCTTTTCATCCTCCTTTTTGTTTTGGATTAATGACCACCACTGATCCGCATCTCCCGATAGACGATATACTACTATGAAAACCTTCTCTCTTTCATTACATCCAAAAGATAGAAATATATTCTCAAGGGAACATATCGACTTCTCTGCTACAAATGGGTTTGTAGTCCCGTTAAATGATGGAGGTTGTTTCTGCATAATGAGATCTAGCATGGATCCTCCACGTGGTGGATCTGGATGCTCCATATGGGTAAGGTTATTATTCATAAGCTGAGTAATTTTTCCTAGTATAGTTATGAGTTGCTCAGCACCTGTCACAACACCAAAGCGAACATCATTATATTGCATCGGAGGAAAATCCCTACAGGGAACACATGCATTCGTGCGATTTCCATTCCTTCCACTAGGTGCCATATATAGATAATGGAACACACTATATTAGGTTATGAATCATAATGTATAATCTTAACTTAAAAATACTCAGAAAAATTGAGATCCTACACGTGGCTAATCCCATATTCAAAAAAATGGTTTCTTTGAGGAATATTTACATTAAACTCCTTCATAATGGATTGTAAAAAAATGTGAATTATCCTAAGCATATCTCCCGGGAGTGTCATAACCAAGAGTGCATCCAGGCCCTTTGTCGTGCACCAGTTCCCGTTCGAGTCTAGCTCAAAGCGGTGTTTTCGGGTTTTACCCCTAGATACATCGGCGCCATAGCCGCCTCTACCTGATCGTATCCAGACATGGATGTATTGATTGAAAGATCCACATAATCTATTCCTTACCAAAATTCCAGGACGTTATTGTATGTATATCCTCAAAGACTAACTTAGGGACTCTTCCCTAATTCTACATTTTCTAAATCTAGTTTCCAAGTATTCTACTAAACTCCCTATGATACCAACTGTAAGGACCCGACCCCAGCTGCCTGGAGCCAGTGCCTTATTTGATTACGTTGGCATACATACAAGGAAAACAAATCCCAAAGGACCGAGTAGTTTAGTATTATTGGAAACAAGTTACATACATAAGTTCAAATTTACATATGGAAAGGAAAAAAAAACACTAAATTATTCCACTAGCAACATCATGTCTCTTATATTATGCTTTCATGTCACTCATAATTTTCTTCTTCATCTCCTGAGAAAAATTAAACATAAGAAAGGGTGATCTTAAACACTCAGTAAGAGTAAGAAATAAAGCGGAAGATAATATAAACATTAGACATGGTGAATTATTGAAAACACATGCCTTTAATAATAAACATGAACATATTATGGCAAGAATATGAGCTGAGTAAATATTAATATAATAAAACATAATCAAGGGTTTCCTACTAGTCGAATACCCACATGAACTTTCAATTACAAGTTTCATAATGAGGGATGTTCATATGCTTGACATTCTGAATCATTTTTTCCTGGCCTCGGCCAATATATCTAGTGATTATGGCCTCAGCCAAAATCCATATCACATTGGGAATGGCCTCGGCCTATTACACATCTATCTGCCTCATGAGACCTACCGATACATTGAGGGGATATAGAGGGCCCCACCCATCACATAATAGCTCCAATGCATTCCTCATATGAGCGGCGATTAACATGAAAAATATATATACATTCATATTGAATATATCATATGAAATGTAACTAACTTTCCCCAATCATTAAACATAAAAGACTAACCATTCAGAATAATATGATGAATGGTTTTAGGATAGATCGTCCACAATAGAGTTAGTCATAAACCATTAAATAAAATATGGTAGATGACTTCATAAATGACTAAACCCAATAATACCATGGAATCAACAAGAGTGTTGAATTAGATGAAAACACCCTTATAAAATTATGAATACTCATTTATTTTGAAAAGAAGAGTTCTTTTGGAAAAATATTTGTATAAAACTGAAAGTGAAGTAGGATAGTATTTTCATAATTAGATGAGTGATTTTATATAGATAAAGTTTTCTAGAAATAGATCATACAGTGCCCTTGAAAAAAGGAAAGAATTTGAGAAATTCCCTTGGATCGGGCTTGTATTTTGGAAACAACTTTGAATGTTCCTTTCAAAATGTGTAACTATCCATAAAATAAGGAAGTGTTATGGTTTTTACACATATATATGATACTCAAACAGAATATATGATTAGTATATAAAAATACATAATATTTTCATTTAGGTAATTAGACAATGAAAGTATCCCGAATGAAAATGGAAGTTCGGGTGGGAAAACCGTTACCTTAACTCAAAATGTGTTCCTCTCTTGTACTTAAGATCCTGGAATATGAAATTATACTTGTTAATAAATTATTTCAGAACCTATTAAGAATGTATTTAGTTTACCATAATTTTGGATAGTTCATTTATGTCTTTATTGATATGTTAATGTATTGAATTTCATCATTCTAGAGTGTTCATTTCCTTTATTTTCATATTTGGTTCAGTTGTTTTTAAGTAATGATGTTCATGTGGAATGGTTATAAATTTCAAGGAGTAGAGTTATATATTATTAATGAACATAAATAATTGATAATGGTCATTTCTATCATTTGGTTACATGGAATGAGGATGAATCATTAGATGACAATCACTTCGACTATTCGACGGTATTTGGAATATTATGAACTAGTTTAGTCATATAACTTAATTATATGAACTCATTCTTGTTTCTGTATATTAATTAGGTTATAACTCATATATTATAGTCTGGTTCAACCATGAATATGGTTTTATGACCAGTAATGAAGAAGAAATTGAAGAACAAAACTTCATCGTCCACAAAGGTTATAAATCAGAACCTCATGGACGTCGATTTTGTTTATAAAAATACAAGGGAGGGAAAAAGAATATTTGTGATGGTTATTCCATTAACATGATATAAATCCAGTATATATATGTTACTGGAGTTATCATGGTCATTTGTATAGAGGAGGTGATGAGAGAAAAATAAAAGACATGAACTTGAAAATAAAAAAAGTTAAGAGATCCCTTTTTAAAATTCAGCAGCCTAACAACGTCGCTTAAAATTTTATAAAATCAAATTATGAGATCAAAAAGGGTGTCTCATCATATTGAAATCAAAAGGACAGTAAGAAGAATAAATAAAATCAAACCCCAACATATGAGAAAAGAATTTCAAATAGCTTACATAAAAGAAGTTTCGACTTAAAAAAGAGAATGAAGGATTCCCTTACCTTGTAGAATAACTCCTAGATCTTGAATAATGGGACCTTGATGGCTTAGGGACACCTTGGGAGGACTAATAGAGAGGTAAAAACACTAGAGATTCAAGGATGAGGTATTTGTAATGAGATAAAACGAATAGATGAGTGAGTATTTATAGAAAAAGAGAGGTGATTTTTTAATAATTTCAAAGGGACACCTCATTAGTGGTTTTTTCCAAACCATTGACTTTCCCATGGTATTTTCCCATGGTTTAAGCCACATGGGACACCTCATGTCATAAGTTAATATAAAAAAGTCAACAATATTTTTATATTTATTTATTACATCATTATGATGTCATTAATCTACCGAAAACTCAAAACTGAATTTTTACTATTCATGAAAAATTCATGTATTTTAGAAAAATAAAAAAAAAATCACCCCTACTATTTTTCGACGTGTAGAATTAAAAAGTGAAATACATTTTTCAAAAATAATTTTCTAAATATTATTTATTTAATTTTTAAATAAGGTCATAGTTAATGTGAAAAATAACAATATTTAAGTGCATTTAGTTTTATGTAACATTGAAAAATTAATTAAGATCCCATTATCATATTGCCTTAAGAAAATAAAATAATATCATTGTTTACTATTAAAGGGTCATATTACTATTCATATTACTATTCATAAGGGTATGTTACTATTCACCAAAAATCACCTTTTTTCTATCAGACTCCAAATGACTTACTGAACACAAATCTAGATGACCACTTCTTGAAATTCAAAACATAGAAGAGAAAAAGTTGTGTTTAATGGTTAGATCATAAAATTGTATTCTATATTTATTTTCAAAAAATTGGGGTGTTACATCTAGGATGAATAGAGGAAATTTGGAAGGAAATTTGGTAAGGGGTTGGACGAGCCAAATGGATTTGCAGGTGTGAAATTAAGAGAAGGGAAAGTGACCTTTTATTAGAGAGGGGAGGGGCACTTTAGGAAAATCTTGAAATATTATTTTATAATAAATACATTTTCGGTTTATAATAGATCCCAATTGAATTATTTCGAGGATAAGGTGGGGATGGGTCTAAAACCTCTCCACCAATAGGTTTTAGATATTTTTAGTCCATCATATTAACCTTATCTTTTAAATTTAACTCTTAGTTAAATAGTTGGACATTTATTATGTCTCTTCGTATTAATATATTATATGGCTAATAAATAGACTATAACAAGATTAGAGAACCCCAAGTGATTCATTATTAATATATATATAACCATATCTATGTCTTTTTTCTAATCCTTATATTTTTAGAAATATTATATCAATTAATAATATAGTATTTGTTTTAAAAACTCAATTATGTCAATTTTGACCCTATTTAGTATTTGGTTTTTGTGAAAATCATAACATCATGATTACTTTCAAAAAATTTATTTAGTAAATTGTAACATGTAATATTAACCTATAAAATTAGTTTAATTCATAAAAACTCTCAAATTAAATTTATTTAGAAATTTATAATATCAATTATTTTAATATTTCATTAATAAGGTAATTACTGCATCATCATTGTGTCATAAATAAATTAAATTATTTACTGTCTAAAAATTATAAATAAAATTCCATTTTTTTAGGAAATATTTTTAGCTTTATAATTAATTTTATAGTCAAATTTATCCATTGTATAACCCCATATTAAAGATTGTTTAGTTATTAATCTTTGAATTTACCTCTTTTAACTCTTCTTTAAATACAAAAATAATTATTGTCCAAATCTAATACAAGTGGACCAAAGGGGATCATATTTTATTCCTAATCTTGTTTTAGGTCTAATTAAACTTATCCAATAGAATTAACACATGTGTTAGGATAATTATAACATCATTTTTACCCTTAATTACCCTATTTACTTTTAACCGTGATAAATACAAGTCAAAAGTTACTATTCACCAAAAATTATTTTTCAACTTATTAAACCACATTTTACCTACTTATATCAACTATTTCTCTCGTATTTTTGAAATAAAAATCATATTAGTGGTAAAATTCATTTTTATGCAGGTTTGCAAATGCTCCAAGGAGGTGGGTGAAAGACGGTAAAAAGTTCGATAATCTTTTTATATATCTAAACTTATTATAAAATGACTTCAATGAATTATATTGAACATATATAGGTATTATGTTTCTATTTTGACCTAAAATAAATTTAAATAAAATAAAAAATTATTTAAATATAAAGTCGGTTTTAACCAATAATGCAGTGTCTTTCAATATTCATAAAAAATTGAATGTTTTCAGAAAAATAACAAAAATTCACCCTAATCTAATTTTTATATTCTGAATCTAAACATGAATTCCATTTTTAAACAAAAAAATTATAAAATTTCAAAAAGTGGGAATTAATATTCATAAAGGCCAATTTGAATGGCCTCAGTGTGTCAGAAAATCGAAGTTGCAAACAATGAAAGCTATTGCATTATTCAAAGGGAATCGTACCCTGGAAGCTTGGGGAGTTACATTCTTCCCTCTTTCAAATAATTTATTCTTTGAAATTTCTATCATACTACCACACAAAAATTTTTAGGTGGTTCTTCAGCATAAGTTTCTTGGGTTCCCACGTTGCCACTTCCATCATATGGTTTCTCCATTGAACTTTTACCAGACGAGTCATCTGGTTTCTCAGAACTTGTTCTCTTGTATCAAAAATCTCGACAGGCTCTTCACAAAAAGACAGATCATGTTCCTGTTCAATTTTATCATAGGTGAGTACATGCTTTGGGTCAGACATGTATTTTCTCAACAGTGACACATGGAACACATCATGAACTTTGGAGAGACTTGGAGGCATTTTCAAACGATAAGCTACAATTCCAATTCGTTCTAGAATTTTGAAAGGTCCGATGTACCTGAGACTCAATTTACCCTTCTTATAGAAATGTATAACGCCCTTCCATGGGGATACCTTCATGAAAACATGATCTCCTTCTTGAAATCTGAAATCCTTCATTCGGTTTTTGACATAGCTCTTTTTCCAACTTTGAGCTGCTTTGATGTGGGTTTAGATAATATTCACTTTTTCCATTGCTTCATCAACAAGTTCTAGGCCTATAAGTTTTCTTTCACCAACATCATCCCAACAAGTTGGTTTGCGACATCTCTTTCTATATAATGCTTCATATAGTGCCATCTGAATACTTGAATGGAAGCTATTATTATAATAAAATTCGACAGGAGGTAAATATTGATCCCACATATCTTGAAGGTCATGTGAGAAAGATCTCAACATGTCTTCTATAGTTTGAATAGTTCGTTCTTGTTTTTCTATCAGTTTGAGGGTGGTAGGCAGTGCTCAAAAAAAGTTCAGTATCTAGGGCTTTCTGAAGTCTTTTCTAGAATCTTGATGTAAAACGGGGATCATAATTAGAAAAAATTTATAGGGTTACTCCATGAAGTTATACAACATCAATAATGTATTGTCTTTCCATACGTTCAAGTGGTAAATCTTCTCTTAGAGAAGTAAAATGTGCTGACATGGTAAGATGATCAACAATGACCCATATTGCATTATTCCTTCTGGGAGGCTTTGGTATCCCCAGGAAAAAGTCCATCGCAATATTATCCCATTTCCAATCAGGTATGGGAAGAGGTTTCATAACTCCTCCAGGCTGTTTAATTCCTTCTTTCACTTGATGAAAAACCATACATCTTGACACTAAATCAGAAATCTCCCTCTTAATGGGGTCCAACAAAAATGTTTTTTCAAATCTCTATACATCTTGGTGCTCCCTGGGTGTATAGAGAAATTGGATCTATGAGCATCATCCAACAATTCCCTTTTTAAATCATGTATGTTATGAACACAATGTCTCTTCCCAAATTTCCAAATTCCATCTTCATATATGTAGTCACTCAATTTCCCATCATTCACAGTTTTAATGTTCTTTTGAAACTCCTCATCATCAGTCTGATAACTCTTTATCCTTTCTTGTAAAGATGGTTGTGATACCATTTGAAAAAGCATTTATGTCTCACCTTCCATGGTTATTCCCATATCCATCTTTACTAGATCCTTGAAAATAGGATCCCATTTAACTCTTATATTTTTCAAAACTCTCTGATCCATTCTACTCAAAGCATATAACATGTTATTTTCCTTCAATGGGTGGTATTGTATAGTGCAATCATAATCCATGAGTAGTTCAAGCCATCACCTTTTCCTCATGTTGAGTTCTTTTTATGAGAAAATATACTTCAAACTCTTGTGATTAGTATAAATCTCATATTTTTCACCATAGAGATAATGTCTCCATATTTTCAAAGAAAATATTACAGCTGCTAACTCAAGATCATGAGGGGGATAGTTTTGTACATGGATTTTTAGCTACCATGATGCGTAGGCAATAACTCTATCATTCTGCATACAGAAACAACCAATTCATTTCATTGAAACATCACTATAAATAACAAACCCATTATTCCCTAATGGTAGATTCAAGATATGATAATTAACTAATCTTCCTATTAGTTCCTCAAAAAATTATTCACACTCTTTTTTCCAGACTAATTTAAACCCTTTACGTGAGATTTTGGTTAATGTGTTAGCCAACCAGGAAAAACTCTGGATGAACCGTCGATAATAACCAGCTAAACCAACAAAACTATGTATCTCAGTTATACTCGTCGGTTCTGGCCATTCATGGATTGACTTGGTATTTGAAGGATCAAAAAATATTTCATCTGTAGAGAAAATATGGCCAAGAAAATAAATCTCTTGAATCCATAATTCACACTTTCTAAATATTCCATATAATTAATTTCTTCAAAGAGTCCTTAGGATAATGCACATGTGTTTTTCATGATCTTCGTAGCTTTTTGAGTATACCAAAATATCATCAATAAATTCCACTACAAAGTCATCACAATATTCTTTTACAACTCTATTAATTAGATCCATGAATACAGAGGGTGAATTAGTCAACCTAAAAGGCATTACTGTAAACTCATAATGCTCGTACTTGGTTCGAAATACTGTTCTCGGAATGTATTCCTTATTCATACACAATTGATGATGTACAGATCGAAGGTCAATCTTTTAAAAATATTGAGCACCATGAAGTTGGTCGAATAAATCATCTATACAAGGTAGGAGATACTTGTTATTTATTTTTATAGCATTGATCTCCCTGTAGTCAATACACAACCTCATATATATGTCTTTCTTTTTAACAAAATGGATAGGGGCTCCCCATAGAGAATCAATATGGATAATAAATCCCTTGTTATTCAATTACTCTAGTTTTTCCTTTAGTTCCACTAATTCCATAGTCGCCATTCTATAAGGGTTCTTCGATATGGGCCTTGATCCAGAAATTAAATCAATGGGAAACTCAATTTTTAGTTCTAGAGGATGCCCAGGTAAATACTCTGGAAACACATCAACATATTCTCACACAATAGGTACATCCTCTATTCGAACAATTTTTTTCTCACCCATAGTTATTTCAAATTTTCCCTCCCCAATAATTGAACATAGTAGATCTACTGGGGGTTGATCTAAATAAAAATCAGGTGGTGATGATTCTGCTCTAAAGATATGGTACTCCTTATCATCATCAAGAATTGTAACCTCCTTCTTCTTACAATAAATTTTCGCATCATGGTATGAAATCCAATCCATAACAAGGATTATATCGAATTCAATCATGGGTATGATGATGCAATCATCAGATAAATACAATTTATATGCCCTAATGGAAACTGATTCACAAAACATTGTTGCAATGATACTTCCCTCAGTAGTTCTGACTGACAACTCCATTGACAAATCATATTGGGAATATCTAATTTTCTTAGCAAACTGGGATGATATTTAATAATGCGATGATCTAGAATCTAATAATTCATTGCCTAAACATGAGAAAACAATTAATTTACCTGCCACCACGTTTTTCGGAGCTTCAACCTCATGAGTAGAGATCTCACAAGCATGGACTTTCTCCCTTGGACTTATCTAGGGTATTTTTCCTTGGCGCTTAGGTCATTCTTTTACATAATGATCCTTTTCTAAACAATTGTAGCATTCAACATTGACAAACTATTTCTTCCCATTGTAATGACATGCTTGGTTGCCTTTTTTACCACAGTTGTAACAGACTACCATTCCCTTTAGGATAGTAATGGGGTGTTTCTTCCCACATTTACCATAGTGTGGGTATTAAAATTTTCCCTTCTTCCCCTTATTTCCATTTCCAAAGTGTTTAGTAGATCTATTTTTCTCTTTATTTTCTTTAAAGTCATAAGACATAAGGAATTTATTTTCTATCTTGATAGTTCATGATACTATATCTTCATACAATGAGATGGATTATGAGACTAATTCTAGATGGAGAAATGATTTTAACCCATCAATGAATGGATCAATCATACTCCATGGGTAATTTATATAATCTGTTGCAAGCCTTTCTATACTTATAAAACTAGCCTCATAATTTCCGACATTCTCATCCTCCTTTTGCCTCAGACTCAGAAATTGTGTTTCTTTATCCGCTCGATGGTCAAGAGGAAAGTATTTTTTTTAAGAAAAATTCTTTAAACTCCCTCCATTCAATTTTTTATACTTCTTCATATTCCTTTGCGTCTTGGATTAATGACCACCATTGATCTGCATCTCCCGTGAGGCGATAAACTGCCATGACAACTTTTTCCCTTTCGCTACTCCCCAAAGAATGAAATATTTTCCCTAAGGAATTTATCCATTTCTAATCTACTAATTGATTTTTACTCCCATTGAAAGGTGGTGGTTGTTTCCTCATGAAGCGGTCTAACATTGATCCTCCGCGTTATGGATCAGGGTGCTCCATATGGGTCGGGTTATTATTCCTATCCTGACTGAGTTGTCCTAGTATGGTGATAAGCTAATCAGCCCCAGTTGCTTCACTATCTCCACTATAATTATCAGGAGTAGGAAGGAAATCCCTACATGGATTAAGTGCATTGATTTAGTTTCCATTCCTTCCACAAGTCACCATTTCTAAACAATGTCATACAGTATATTAGTTTATGAATCACAATACATAATTTAAAACATGTTAAACAGTTAACATAAATTGAATAGTTTATGGATATAATCCCCAATCATAAAAATGTTTTCTTTGAGGAAGTATATAATCATAAACTCTTCATAATGGTTTGTAATGAAAATGCGAATTATCCTAAGCATATCCCCTGGGTGTGTTGTAACCAAGAGTGCAGTAAGGCCCGTTTTCGTACAACAGTTCTCGTTTGAGTCTAGACCAAAGCGGTGTTTTCGGGTTTTAACCCTATGTACATATGTTCCAGATCCTACTCTACCTACTGGTATCTATAAAAGGATTTATTGCTTAAAAAACTCACAAAATCTCTATAGTACTAAAATTATAGGAAGTTATCTTATACTAATCCTCATAGTCTATCCTAGCGTAGTGTTTCCTAATTAGAGGTTTTCTAAATCTAGTTTCCATGGTTTGTACTAAACTTATATGATTCAAAATATAACGCCCCAACCCTAGTTACCCAAAGTCTGTGCATTGTTACAAAACATTGGCATGATACAAGGAATCATGTCCTGAAAGGCCGATAAGTTTAGTAGCCTTGGAAGTGCTAGATACATTCAAATGTTTTACATTAAATCATGAAATAAAAACATCAACAACATTTTTCCCCCTTTGGAACAAAATTATATCCTTATCCTATCCTTGCACGTCCACTATAAAATACTCCTTCACATCCTAGGAAAAATTAAACATAGATTGGTGTGAGCTTAGATTCTCAGTAAGGAAAATAGTATAGTGGAATCCTTCATAAATAAGAGTAAACATTTAAGGCAATGTATAAGACTAAAACAAAAGAATTTTAAACATAAACTGAAGTATAATATGGAAAAGAAAAAAAAAATCAAATAATTTCATTTAATTATTCACAAAGATATTCTAATAGTCGAATAATCCCATGAAATATCAATATCCACTTTCATAATGATGGAATGCATAATTCTAGACTTCATAACCACGGAGATCTCTTGATGAATCTCCTCTGTAGGTGACGACGGCGACCACCGCGCCAATTCCTCCCCCTTCGATGGGGGAGGGAGAATCGTTGTCTCTTGGGAGGGAGAGGATCTTCCAACCTTTATCCAACCCGGATTTTCTCCCTTATTTCCCGAAAGTTTCATTAAACGCTAAGGTCCCGGACCTGGTGGACAAGGTTCCAAATCTTCCTTTATCCTCGAATGAGTTTACGGAGTCGATCAGCCTATTGAATCTCACTCTTGTCGCTTTCTTCAAGGACAAGAGGCCCTCGGTTGATGAGTTCAATCGATTTGTTTTCCGTTCATGGGATCTCCAAGAACGCGTGGTGGTAGGTTTGCTCGACAATAGGAGGATAATGATTCACTTTGAGACGAAGGCTGATTTGATCAAAGCATGGTCGAGGGCTCCTCGCTACATCAAAGGATCCCGTTTTCTGCTACTGCGCTGGTCTTTCGACCTCCACATGAAATGGGACTCACCATCAATCGCGGTTTGGGTAAGTTTTCCCAATCTTTCCTTGCCGTTTCAGAACCCTTCCATTATCTGGATGCTCGGAAATATGGTAGGTAGATTTCTTTGCGCGGATAGTCGAATTGAGGTGCTCTATCATCCAGTGAATCCTTGACTGTGTGTTGAGATAGACTCATCTTGATCCCCTTTTGATTATGTTTTTGTCACGATTGGCGAAGAGTACCGCTGTAGACAGCGAGTGGTTTATGAAGATTGGATAGATTTTAGCGGTTCTTGCAGGAGGTTGGGACACTCGGAGGAGGTTTGCCGAAGGGGACTTCCTCCTCGGTCGAGGGAGGGAAGTGGTAAAGGGAAGTATATTCCTTTGACTATGGATGTGAATTCTCATTTGTAGGCTGAGGAGGGTTCTGAATTGAGACCAATGGAGCCTACAATCAGAGGAAGGTGCTCTGGGGTGGCTGCCTTGATGCTGGATGGTAAACCATCCAAGGCTCGTAAGGTAACTTTTGAGGGTGATCTGGGTTCTGGAACATCGGATGGGAAGGGGCCAAACACTCTCCCAAAATTGGATAATTCGAAGGAGTCCGGGGGTTTGGATCCTGTGGATCCCCACTTTCTTCAATTGAGTAACAGATTTGATGTCATTACTGAGGGTGTTAGATCTAAGTGCCTGGAATAGAATGATTTTTCAAGAAAGGATAATGATGAAATGGTCTTAGAGGATCAGCTAGCTAGAGGTTTGGAGACTAAAGCTGGTTTGGTCAGAGTAGAGGCTATGGAGGATCTTCAGGAGGGTGATAGGGGACTTGGGTCTGCAAGATTATCCTTGGCTGATTTCTGCACTGAGGTCTTGAGCTCCAATGCGGTGGAAGCGGATGGGAGTCAGGATGAGCATGGCTTGATGGAAGTTCCTGCGGCGACCGTGGATGAAGTTGTCTTAGTGGGGGTGCTTCTGCCTGTGATGGAGAACACAACTACTGGTCAAGCTGACAAAGGAAGGGAGATCTCTATGGGAGGGAAAGAGAATGTGAGTGGAACAGGTGGTCGTTCGTTCAACGAGGTTGTTCAGAGTGGGAAGAACTTTGTACCAGTCGGAGGGTCTGGTTCTCCCACTGCAAGACGTCTCCCAAGGAAGGATTACTCCTTTCTTCCACAGCCAATGCAGACTCGTTCCGCCTCTAGGAGGAAAGTAAAGGTTACTGTGTATTTTGCGAAGGACATAGTGACTGAGAGGACATCTCCGGACCCATTTCTGGAGAAACTCAGGAATCGGGTGCAAAGTGTTCAGTATTGGAGGACACCAGGTTGGGAAACGGCCTCGGCCACTAGAGAAGATGAGTTCGACAGGGGATGCAGAGAGGAGAATGCCTTTGATGATTTTTAATTCTCTGTTTGTGCGTTGCTATCTGTTTCTTGGTTGAATTGGTGGTTGTATTTTTGGGCACCAGAACCCATTAAACCGGCTATTGAAAATAAAAAAAAGTATTTCCAGCCAGACTTCATAACCACATAGTCAAGGCCTTGTGTCAAGACTACAAATAATATTATGTCAAGGCATTGTGCCAAGACACTAGTTTGTCTCACGATACAAACCAATTCATCGTGGTGCTATAGAGGGCTCCACCCGTCACTTACGAAGTCCAATGAATTCCTTATATGAAAAGGCTTAAACATAACATAAACATTCGTATTAAAACTAGCATACTAAATGTCAATAATTTATCCATAAACCATGAATGGTGTAACATTAACACATCCACAGTCAAACATATCAAAAAACCTTCAATACAATATGGATGTTTATATCATAATTAACCAACTTCATACAAGTTTAAAATCCATCAAAAGATGTTGACGTAGATGAAATGAAAACTATTGGAAATAAATACCCCTTTCTATTTTGAAATCATTTAAATGTCACATAATTATAAAAGAAAACAATTATTTTGAGAATATTCTTATAATATTGTTTGGGAAGCTTCGACAATGATATAACAGTGGAATATAACTTCCCCAGCCGTATAAGTATAAAAAAATACATTCTTACCTTAATTCTGTCGAAAAGGTCATAAAGTACATTGTTTAGAAAATGAAAGAAAGATTCTTTTCAAAACATATATGGTCAATTAAGGATATAAATTCCTTCAACCCATAGTATAGTAAATAGAAAAAATGTTTTGAATTAAATTTTTATGAAAACTAGGATTGTGGATGATAAAGAGGTCCTAGTAGATACTTACGTATTAACAACCTTGGATATGTAAAGAGATTATTGAATTAACCCTTACCATGTACTTTTAATTAGTCGATGGTATGTTAACCACCTTTATAATAGTTAAGAATTTTTCATTAAATAATACAATAACTATATACATAAATATAATATCATATATGATTCTTTAATATTGCTTTGTTAATAATATTTTAGTAGTATCATCATTTTGGGTGTTAACTGATTCGGTTTCTTTTATATGATTGGTTATGTAAGACATGTTTTTTATGAATAAGATTAATTCGATTCATATCCATAATGATATTAAATTACTAATCATTATTTTTAATCATAATATGAAATTTATTCTGGAATGATTACTGAGGGGAATGAATCTCATCGCGTTCGTGGAGAGGGTAATCCATACGTACACATGACTGACAATATCATTATATTGATGGTGAAATAGTATGTAATTGGATGGTATATCATCAATAAAAAATCATTAACATGTTATATTTATTATTTAAATAAGTTATATTCATTATTATATCCATACAAATAAAGAAATGTTTGAATAATAAACTACACTACAACGTGGAGACGGTAAGATGTACGTACGTACGTATGGTGACATTATCATTCATATGATGGATAGAAAAATGAATATGGTTGTACCATTTTTATAATAACATAAATGTATATAGAATATACTGGATTTATTATTTTATAATGGAAACAACAAATAATGTGTTAGTGGAAGAAGAAAAGAACTTGGAAGAGGTGATGAAATATTGACCTCTTCTTCGGGTTCTTGCTTTTGATTTGATAAAAAGGGATCCTTAGGTTGGATTTCTGACCAAAGGAAGGCATGTAGGATGAATGGAGGAATGTTGGGAGGATATTTGGGCCAGTTTTGGACCATCCAAATGGCTTTGGATGTGTGAAATTATGAGAAGGGTATGTTCCCTTTTATAAGAGAGGTGCATGTCACTTTAGGAAAAGATTGAAATATTATTTTATAATAAATTCTGTTTACGTTTCTAATGGCTCCAAAATGAAATATTTAGAGTATAAAGTAGGTATGGGTCTATAGCCTCTCAATAAATAGATTTTATATAGGTTTAGGTCATCATATTAACCTTATATTTTAGATTAAGCTCTTAGTTAAATAGTTTGACATTTACCATGTCTCTTTGTATTTTATATTATATGGTTAATAAACTTAGTATAACAATCCAAGAGAACACCAAGTGGTTAATTATTAACATATATATGTTTATCTATGTTATTAGGCTAATAATTAGATTTTTAGGAATATTATATCAATTAATAATATAGTATTTTTTTAAATAGTCAATTATGTGAATTTTGACACTATATAGTATTTGGGGTTTTATAAAATCATAACAGCATGATTACTTCGAAAAAAATTATTTAATAAACCATAACATGTCATATTAACCTGTAAAATTAGTATAATTTCTAAAAAGTCTCAAATTACATTTATTTGGTTATTTATAATATCAATTATTTGAATATTTCATTAATAAGGTAATTACTGCATCATCATTGTGTCATACATAAATTAAATTATTTAATGTTTATAAATTATATATAAATTATAATATTGTAGGAAATATTTTTATATTTCTAATGAATATTTATAGTAGAATTTATCTTATGTATATCCCTATTTTAAAAATTATTTAGTTATTAAACATTGAATTTAACTCTTTTAACTCATCTTTAAATAAAATAATAATAAATGGCCTAATCTAATCAAAGTGGACAAAATGGTATCATATATTATTAATAAGGTTGTTTAGTCAAATTAAACTTATCCAATAGAATTATGAAATGTGTTAGGGTAATTATAATATCATTTTACCCTTAATTACCATATTTACTTTTAACCGTGGTAAATAAGTGAAAAGTTACTATTCACAGAAAAATTATTTTCATTTTATTAAACCACATTTTTCTTATTGATATCAACTATGTCTCTTAGGGTTTTGAAATTCAACTTACAAAAGTGGTAGAATTATGTTTTATGTAAAATTACTAATGTTCCTAGGAGGTAGGTAAAAGACGGTAAAAAGTTCAATAAAATTTTTATATATCTAAACTTATTATAAAATGAATCCAATGAATTACATTGAACTTATATAGGTAATATGTATCTAGTTTGACCTAAAATAAATTTAAATAAAATAAATAATTATTTAAATAAAAAATCGGTTTTAACAAATAAAGCTTTGTTTTTTACTATTTATAAAATTTTTAATATTTTTAGAAAAATAAAAAAAAATCACCCTAAGCTAATTTCGATATTCTGAATCCAAAAATGAGGTCCATTTTGAATTATAAAATTTATAAAATTTCAAAAATTCAGTATTACTATTCATAACGTATAGTTTGATTGGTCGGGGTGTGTTAGAATATCGAAGTTGCGAAATATACAAGCTATTGCATTATTCAAAGGGAAACATACAATGAAATCTTGGGGTGTTACAAACATGTTTGGTGTACTATAATTATAAATTAGCAGCTAAGGTTTTACTTTTGGTAATGGTGAGTAATAGAGTCGTAAAAACTCAAGATAAAGTGTGTATGATTCATAATGGCCTACATATGGTTTATATTGACCTACATACAAATTTTTGTATTATTAATGTGGATTTATACCATGGATGAGTGTTTTTGGAATCTGTATGATTCATTTCACATTACATGTGAATAATTAAGAAACATGTATGACTCAATGGACTTTGTGTATGAATAATCTATTATAAAATATTTTAAATTAATATTTCCGTATTAGTAATATATATATGACTACACATGATGCATGGTGATGTCCTATTTATTTAAGTAAATAAAAAACAATAATTGTGATTCAAGATGATGTTAATTGATATTATGATACAAAGGGTAGTGAAACTTCATATTATAAATGATTCCATCCACACATGGAATCTAAATCGAAGGGAATAAGTGAAATGGTTTTTGTAAATGTTTTAAAGAGAACAATGTTCCAATATTTATAAAATTAAGTAAATGAGAGTAATCCATGATGTTTAAAAATTTGGTAATTATGTTGATTCATTATCAGTACAAAATATTAATGGGTGTAGAGGAGCGATATGTAAGGATAATTGACATTTTAGATTAATATATATTTAAATTATTGGAATTATGAAGAGGATTTGATACTATATTCAATATTTTTATATAAATATATTTAACAAGTCAAAAAAATTTAAAGATGAAGTGATTGACACTGCATCTAAAAAGAAAATCATTCATTTTCAAAGAAGAATTAAATCTCAATTTCAACAATTGTTGTATATTTTTTAAAATCATAAGTTTTAAGGAAAAATACATTTCACATTGATATATAGTAGTCTGACATTAAAATATAAAAATTTGGTGATATATTATAGATATGATTCATTAATGATGAGAAAAATAAGGAATAAGAAATGGTGTTATAAAAATCCAAAACACAAGTTAAATATAAAAAAGAATATCGAATAATGGATGATGTTTGGAAATCTAATTCACCGCCTTACATCAGTGTAAGAGAAGAATAAGGGAATATCTAAATTTTTACATTATAAAGATAAAAATGAAGGATTAAAAACTGATGTATATATAAAAGAATATGTATGTAGAATTACATTCCCTTCTTTATAAGAATAAGAAAAAAATTTTATAGAGTTTTTTTTCAAAACTAATTATGAAATAATAAGATAATGCTGCACAAAAAACATACAAAAGTGTGAATTAGAAAGAAGATAGTATTGTAACTTCCAGACTATATATGGTTTACTATCAAGAAGTCATTATAAAACCCATAGGGATGCTATGAACGTGTAGGATGCACTGTAGAACAGTAGGATATGTGTAACATGTTTTCAGGGTAATGACTTCCCATTATACTCACAATTTTCCACAAGTGGGTAATGTGAATACAGGTTCTTCGAAATAACATTAAGGATTGGATTCGAAATATCGAGAGTTCAACCATAAAAATATATTATCTCCATTATGTAATTGTATTAGGAATTTTAGGGAAAATGATGTTATGGTGACATGAAGATAGATCCATTTAGTTAACTATGAAGAGTCAAATAAAGGAAAAAAATAATTTTATTTAAAATACCAAAAAAATAAGTCACCAAACCCCTTAATATTTACCATATCATAAAAAATTCCTACAATTTTTTTCATATATAGGTTTATCAATAATCAGATTCCATTATTTGAACTATTTATTACTTTTTTGTCTCATTTTGAATTGATAATGGAGTATTTTTTGTAAGAAGATACATATATTTCTAATCAGAATTAAATTAAAAGATATGTTATTATGAACAAAAATAATAAGAATTAAAGATATTTAGACATGAAATCTTTTTAGTACAAATATGGAGAAGTTTCAATTTCTCAATTACTAATAAAAATTCAATAATGATATTGTTTTTAAGGCTATGAAAAGGTACATCACTCTTATAAAAAGGTATTAGGTGGCCTTATTACATAATAAAAATAAATGAATTTAGGTAATAATGATGTATACATTAATTTATGAAAAAAGTATCCTCAATAATATCCATGGACTATTTGTAGTGTTCGTATGTCTAAATCCATATTAGTTGATGCCTTAAAGTATGTTCTATAAAATTTTCCAAAAGAACAATTTTACCACATTTGTGAAATTTTTTAGAGCATTAAAAAAATAAATCACTCAACAGGAAGAATACATATAATTTATGAAGAAATAATTCGATGATAATATTCTTACATGTGTAATGAGATCTAAACAAATTAGACATATTAAATAAATCAAACATGAATTTAACAATACATAATCAAAATTTGAAAACTAGTGGCTCAATATAATCTAATAAATAGATAAGAACATTAAATATTTTAAATATAAAATTCATTCTATAAGGACCTATTCATTTCATTAATAAATATCAAATCTTTTTAGGTGAATATTAAATACATTTTATAAACAAAAACCTAAGGATTGTAATAGTTTAGTGTATTTGGAGACTGGAAACACAGTCATCTTATTTCATGAAAGGTATTAAACATCTACCAAAAATATATCCTCACATAAATATTGTCTAGGAATATGCCATATAAACTATTGTTCATATCCTTAGGAAGGAGACATAAGAAATAATGAGCTCAGATTCTCAGTGAGTGTTGACATAGGAAAAATAAATTTTTCATAATATGAAATCAGAAGATATGAATAAGGGTATATGATCAAGAATATAATATAAGATGTTCACACCCAACCAATCAAAGACCATAAAAAATATTCCTGGAATAAAACGTTATCATCATAGAAAATATGTCCCATAAGGGTGAGAAATAATCATAAATCTATCATGAACAACACGATCATGACATAAAAGTGTGATAACACTAAGAATATAGAAAACCACTTCAAATGTGAGGTTTAACTTCTATGACCACAAAAATATTGGATCCAAACATATCACATGTTTCCCATTGTGGTTCAAGATGTACTTTTTTACCATAGTAGATCAAGACTCACCTATTTCCCTTAGTTGATCAAGAAAATAGATTTTTTTTCTCATTTTCACCTGTTAAGATATAACGATTTCACAATACATTAGAAGGTGATATTGGTCCCACACATCTCATAATTTGAAAAAATCATATTTTTTCCACAATATCATAAAACATTCATCATATCATCACTTTAAAACTCATGTAGTGAAAATTGGTTTCAGAAACACTTCTTAAATTCACCCCAGCATAACCGGTTTAATAAAAATGGGTTTTATTATAAATTATTCAACATAAAAATTATCAATATAAAGAAATTATAAGTATGGTATCATTCAATATTATTCCCAATAAATCACATGTAACATCCAATGATGTTATCTTCAAGGGAAAATGATCTTCAGATATCCCATTAACCATTTATTGAAGAAAATATCGTTTACACTTTAAAAAAAACCTTCTAAAAAATAATGTTTTTTGAAATGAATTTTATTTTAAAATATGATTTTAATACTATAATGGAATCTACAAGAATCATTCAATACATTTTATGAGGAAAATAACATCACAAATTAAAACAATTCTTAAAACTATAAAAAATAATAAATTATTATCGAATCCAGTTTCGTTGAAAATAAAATTTAATAATTATAAATTAATCATTAAAAAATATAGTGGGCTGGTTGGAAAAATATTTATTAATGTCTTACATGTTAAAATAAATATTCTTTTCAAATATTTTTTTTAAATACCAATAATCATGGTTTAGAAAATGTTATGAAGAATAAATTTTTTTTAAAAACAATCATAAAATAGTGTGAAAAAAATAAATAATAAATTATTGGGACAATTTTGAATAAAATTTATAAATCATTTCTAGAAAATATGATTTTATAAAAAATATTATTCAGAAACGAAGAGAGAAATATTGTATTATGATTTTAAAATATTATTTTTAAATATTGAGTACATGAAGAGAGGAAAGTGATTGAAAGATATGTATTCTCATGATATAACCATACGATAAGAAAATTCATAAATTTCTTGAGAAATTTATTATAATATTTCACCATCGTATGTATAAATATAAACAATCTTAATAAAATTGATATAGTAACATTAAAACTTTAATACTTTTCTTTTATTTTTTTAATCATGGGACCCATTAAAGAATTTAATAAAATAAGAATTTGAATATCATGGAAATATTTATATTCATAATTTTACATGTAAATGTGTTATTATATACGCTTTATAGAATAATATAGGTGCATAACATAACTTATGTCCCGAAGATGAAAAACTGAGACAAATATCTCTTACTGCATTGGAAATTTTTGAACAAAAAACCCCATGAAATAATAAAATTAAATGAGATATTGACTATCATCAGAATAAATTAATTCATGATAATAATATTATATGAGGCTGTATATATATATATATAATTAAATAAATAATATATGTATATTCCATGTGTCTCATAGAAAATAAAAGTGATAGTGAGTCTCTTACCTCTTTGGTGACTTTTAAACTATAAACACCATGAAAGAGATATCCAAAAATGTATATGTAAATCTCAATAATTTTCCAGACAATCGTCAAAAAATATTTTCAATAATTTTATTTGATCCATATAGAAGAAATAGGTGGTAAATATGTCTTCTGTTTTATTTAAGTTAAAAGTGAGATGAAAACATGTTAAAATAATTCTCCACATCCTTATTACATGTTTCATCCTCCTATATTATAAATTTAAGTCTTATGTAAATCTACTACAGAACCATAATTAAATATAACATACCATACATGACTTACCTGTGACCTTTTATTAACCTTTTAATAATAATTCCTAGTTAAAATCATCTTTCAGATAACAAATCATTTGTTTTCATATATGTTTTGATTTGAAAATTTCAAACATCCTAAATTGTGCATGGTTCCATAATCTATGTAATTTTAACTGTTATATACATATCATATATATTTATTATATGATTATTTATAGTAATTCATAATATTATGAAACAAAAAAATTATATACATCATTCATCGAGATTGTAGGTTATCCATATAAATGAAAATTGTATCCATTATATTGATGGAATGATAGAAATTTGGGTAAATGTTATATCACATATATAGAATCATTTTAATGTCATTTATATCACATATTTTTATTTAAAATAGAAATTAATACCTTTCATGTAAATTTCTCTGAAAAACTAATCACATCACTTTGCAAGGCGTAGTCCACCTTTCACACAAACGACTTTATCGTATCCAATACAGAATGAAAATTTAGAAAGAAAATGTGAGGTAATAATTTACTAAGTATAATTATATTAAAAATATAATATTTATTAATTTATTATATCGTTTTCATCATCCAGGTAAACAAAATTAAAACACGTCATATCAGTTCATGGGGTTGTTGTCCACCGTACACATTGGCGGCCATATTGTTTTCGAAGGATTTTGGTGGTAAGAAGTTAAAAGTAATATTATAAATAAATTAGAATAATAATTTCATAATATCATATAATAAAATTAAATCCATCATTATATATAATCTTGATAATTGGTGATCGAAAATGTCAAACATCAGTTCATGAGGAAGTTGTCCACCGTACACAGAAATAATAGTTTCATGTGACGTTTGATTGATGTGGATATTGATATATGTCATTACAATAACAATATAATATTTATGTATAAAGAAGGTATTTTTTTAATGTGAAAATACTTTTTATTACATGATTATTAAATACTTTAGAATATAAAAACCATAATAAATAAATAAGTTTTTGATCAAAAGGTTTTGTGTCTATGGAAAATTTGTCTCAGACATAAGTTTTACATAATAAAAACATAAAAAAATTATCTATTTACATATTATTTGATCTCTTAGTGTCACTTATATTCTCCTTATTAAAAGAAATTACATGAGGATATACATTAATGACAGGGGTGAGTTAAAATCCTAATTAGAGGAAGAATATATCAAATGAATCGATATAACATGGGTGAACATAATCATCGTCATCATCATAATAGATGTACATAATCATAACATCATTATATAATGTCATCATTGTTTACATGGATCCTGAAAACAATATATTAAAAGAAATTACCGAAGGATACATATTAATGATAGGTGTGAGTTAAAAGCCTAATTAGAGGAAGAATATATCAAATGAATCAATATAACATTGTGTAATTTTATTTATCTCATTATATAATGTCATCATTATTAAAAAAGAAAGCAACATTTCCATTAATATTAAAAATTATATAATGAGATAAATAACATTACCCAATGAATTGGAGGTATTTATAATTTTGGTCCCACACATCACATAAAAATATTTATATAATCAGGCACGCCACACACGATGTATAAAAATCATAGTGATGAAGAAACACATGGAAGCGAATGGATCTCTTGAGGATATCATAAATAATGAATTCATGAATAAACTTTTGGGTTCCCACAATATGAATATTATAAAATATATTATAATGTGAGATCATTTATCTTTGGATAAGAAATAAAACATTAGTAGTTAATGATTTGTTTATGAAAGAGATGATATTTTTGGAAAATAACTATATTTTGATTAAAAATAAAAGTGGAAAGCTGTATATCCATGAAAAGGAAGGGAGGAATAATGAAATTATATTTATGGAAAATTAATGGAATATACATACTAATTTTTTTTTAAAAGAGATAAAACCCAATGAAATGGCGTTGGGTTTGAGAATCCTCTTACCATAATTCCTTATTTATTTTGTCTCTTTTGTTCCTACTGAATAATATACATATCATTAATAAAAAAAATTATAAAGAGGATAATTATTTTAAATATTAATACAATTTTTAAATTATATTAATTTTATATTATTTATTACTTTTCTTGGTTATATGGTAGTTATTTCACTATCATGTTTTTCTTAAAAAGTTCATATTTTCCCTTGATTTTTATATTTTGATAAATTTAATTAATAATTTTTTATAATTAAATGAATATTAATAGAAAATTATTATAATTAATAATATTAATTACATTATATTATATTTAGTTCCTAATAACAATTGAATATGATTTTTATAAGTGTTTACCAATAAAGTTTTGTGTAGGTGGCTAACAAACCTTAAACGAGACATTGTTAGTAGAGTGGGAAGGGATGTTTGAAATACACACACACACACACACACACATATATATTATTATATGATACTTATAGTAGTTTAAAATCATTAATATAATGTTAACTCACTACTAAATATGTTTTTATATGATTTTTCTGATAAGTTTTGTGAAAAATAATAATGAGAATAAGAAGTAGAAATAAAAAAAGTGTTGTTTGAATCATACTTAATCATTTGTCTATCTTCTATTGCATGACACTAAAAATCCCATGATGTTTTTAGTTTTAGTAATCCACAATTTCCCTATGTTTACAGTGGGGATTTATATATAGTATTGTCGTTGATTATTTTCTTTGGTAATAGAGGTATGAGTGATTTTCCAAGGGGTCGAAGATGAGTTATTCATACTGGAGGAGAGAGATATTTTTGGAATAAAATGATAAATAATTTAATATATCAAATGTATAACATGTAATAGATATTTATTGAAAACATTAAACATATAAAAAATATATAATGGTTTTATTCCTTTAAAATTATTTATTATTTTAATTAATTAGTTTATTAAAAGGTATGTGCAAGGAAAAGAAAAATTGTTATTTCATATAATTAATTTTGACTTTAGGTTTTGGAAAATAATTTTTTGGTTTAGAATTTAAGTTTATTTAATTATAATGAATCATTTATTAAATTAAATATATCTTGTATTAACATCAAATTATATAATATATTAGTTCAATACTAAATGATTAATGATATACATTAATTTACACTAATTATGTGAACAACTATATTGTTAAAATTCCCGAGAATAAGAATTATTTCAGAAAATTTGGACACAATATAATGATGAAAATGATGACATGATGATATCAAAAATTATATTAATTTTATCATGATAATATATAAAAAACTAATTTTAATTTTTTATATTAAAATTATGAATTTTATGAAATACATTGAAATAATTTCTGTTAAGAATATGGTTATATTTTCATTTAGTTATTTAATCATTATATTTATATTTTGGCATTATAATATAAAAATTTACTTAAATTGATCAGGATAATTATTTCATATTACACAATTTTTTATTTTGAGGCAAGATAACTATTCCAATGGTCATATTACTCTCCCCACTAGTTAGGTTACTATTCCAATAGTCACATTAATATTATAATAGTCGCATTACTATTCCAATATTCAAATTACTATTCCAAATATCAAATTATTTCTAATAAAAACATTAAATTTTCTTTTGTTCATTATACAATTCAATTCGTTTCAAATTTATATATTTTAATTTTCTATGATGTTGGAAGGTATACATAAATTTTGTTTATTTTATATAGTGTTGGTAGTGGGGTATATGATTTTAGTGGATTGGGGTGATCCATATTTTCCAATTTTAACGTTACTATTTTTTATTTTTTTGTATAATTTAAATTTTTATAATTTTTATAATTTTCATTACTTATTAATGTAATAATGTGTATTAATGAATAATTGTTTTCAATTACATTAGATGTATACTACTATATAGTACATTAAAAAAATAATATATTTTTATAGATAATTACCATTTATAAAATCTGGGAGGTAAAATTATTCCCCCATCTACAAATTTAACACCCAAAATTTCAAATCATATACCTAGATGAGAATAAAAATGGGTTCTTCTATTTCATTGTTTCCTCTAGTTCTCATGTCTCGTCTTCATAATTATGGTTCCTCCCAAATACTATGACAATGTTAGTTGTCTTGTTCTGTTAACAATTATCACTATGTTCAATGATATTCACTAGATTATCTTCATATGATAGTTCGTTCTCTAGTTGTACCACCTATGTAATCATTACATGTGGGTGATTGTTTATGTACTTCCTCAGGAGTGATATGTGGAACACATCATGAACTTGAACTATAATTGGTGGACGTGTAAGCTGATTGGTAGTACTCCTATATGATCAAGGATCACTAATTTGATAATGTACATTTGGAAAAGCTTCCATATCTTTCCATGTTGAATGAAATTATTCCATGGTGATATTAAAAATAAAGCATTGTCTCTAACATTGACCTACGAGTACCTTTAAACGTTATCAACATAGCTCTTTTTCGGACTCAGAGAAAACATTATATTTTTTTTTCACAATTTGAGATTATATATATTCTCTATCACAAGATCAAGTACAAGTAACATTGGTTCCCCAACATCATCCATACATGTTGGGGTTCTACATTGTTTCCCATACAAAGAATCATGTGGGTCCATTTTAACACTCGAGTGGAAGTTATTTTTATATGAGAACTCAACCAATGAGAGACTATAATACCATCCTCATTTAAATTCAATTGGGAAGGATCATATAATGTTCTCATGTGTCTAAATATTATTTTCATATAGTCTATCCATTTGGAGGGGATAGTCCATGCTAAAATTCAACTAAGCACTCAATTTTTGTTGACGAATTCTCTTGAATATTTAGGTGAACATTGGGTTATGATCAGAGATGACTGAAATTGTTGGGCCATATGACCTCACAACATCCTTCACATATATCTTGGAATGTTTTTTAAGAGAAAACTATTTCTAATTTTTTTAATGTAGTCAATATTGGTGATATTATCCAACAAAACCCATATACAAAATTGTTTCATTGGGATGTAATTGGAGAACAATGACCAAGTGCATGGTGACAGTGTCTCATTTCCACGTCTATATAAGAAATGGTTACATCATCCCTTTGACTTCTCTCACTCTTATTTAACATTCATATATACCAAACACTATAAGATATACCATGTAATATTCATCTTCTTTTTTACCCACAAAAGGTTATGTCAAATATCATCATACATCTTGGTACTTCCAAGATGGATAAAGAAAGGTGTGTTATGGGCATTATCTAATTGACCTTTATTTATCCTAGTTGATAAAAAAAATAATCACTATAAATAAAATAAATATATTATCATTAATTTATAAATAATTTACATTCCATTTTAGAACTACTTTGTCCTTATATGTTTCCTCTATATTATCCATTTTTTATCCTTGAACTTCCCTGGGATAAATGGTAGGAAAATCATTTGTGAAAGGCTGGATATAGTCCCTACCATTACGATTTAAAATCAATCCTTTTGAATATATATGTAGACAAAATCTTTATCTACTGAAATCTTGTGTAGAGAAGAATGATCATTTCATCTAGTTGGATCATCTAACTTATTATTATTTCTTAGTTTGTAGTGAATAGGGAAATCACAGTCCTTGATTAGATCAAAACATCTTCTCTGATGCATGTTCAGCTCCATTTCAGTGAAAATATACTTTAAACTATTTTTATGGTATATATACATATCACATTTTTTACCAAAGAGGTTTCTCCTTTAAATATTCTGAGTGAAGATCACATATTCTAACTCCAAATCATGCTACAAATAGTTCTTCCCATTGATCTTTAACTATCTTGAGGCTTATATTATCACTATATCATTCTGTATGAGTATGAAACCCAATCCCTATTTTGAATAATTGTAGAATATCACAAAACCTTCTCCATTATTTATATTATTAGAACAAGAATAATGATTATCCTCTTATTTATATCCTTAAACCATTCATCATATTCTTACATGTAGTCATAAATTACCCATTACTATGTTAACTAGTTTACATGGATTTTAAATCATGATAAATTTCTCAGAAAACACTAGTAGTACATATATAAGTCCAATGAACTATAGATTTCAATGAAACTTGTGGGTCTGGTATATTCCACAATTTATATGTGTATAATCATAACATCATCATTAATGACTCGGGTGAGTTAAAAGACTAATTAGAGGAGGAATATATCAAATGAATCAATATAACATTGGGTAATGTTATTTATCTCATTATATAATGTCATCATTATGAACAAAGAAAGAATCATTTACTTTAATATTAAACATTATATAATGAGATAAATAACATTACCCAATGAATTGTAGGTACTTATAATTTTGGTCCCACCCATCACATCAAAATATTTATACAATCATGCACGCCACACATGATGTATAAAAATCATAGTGATGAAGAAACACATGGAAGAAAATGGATCTCTTGGGGATATCATAAATAATTAATTCATGAATAAACCGTTGGGTTCCCAAAAGATGAATATGATAAAATATATTATAATGTGAGATCATTTATCATTGGATATGAAATAAAACATTAGTAGTTAATGATTTTTTTATGAAAGAGATGTCATTTTTGGAAAATAACTATATTTTTATGAAAAATAAATGTGGAAACATGTATATCAATGAAAAAGAAGGGAGGAATAATGAAATTATATTTATGGAAAATTAATGGATTATATGTACTAAATTTTGTTTTAAAGAGATAAAACCCATTGAAATGGTGTTGGGTATGAGAATCCTCTTACCTTAATTCCTTCTATATTTTGACACTTTTGTTCCTACTGAATAATATACATATCATTAATAAAACAAATGATAGAAAGGATAATTATTTTAAATACTAACACTATTTTTAAATTATATTAATTTTATATTATTTATTAATTTCCTTGGTTATATGGTAGTCATTTCATTATCATGTTTTTCTTAAAAAGTTCATATTTTTCCTTGATTTTTATATTTTGATAAATTTAAACAATAAATTTTTATAATTAATTGAAAATTAGTTGAAAATTATTATAATTAATAATATTAATTACGTTATATTATTTTTAGTTCCTAATAACAATTGAATATGATTTTTATAAGTGTTTACCAATAAAGTTTTGTGTAGGTGGCTAACCAACCTTTAACGGGACATTGTCAGGAGAGTGGGAAGGGATGTTTGAAATACATATACATATATATATATATATATATATATATATATATATATATATATTATAATATGATACTTACAGTAGTTTAAAATCTTTAATATAATGTTAAGTCACTACGAAATTTGTTTTTATATGATTTTTCTGATAAGTCTTGCGAAAAATAATAATGAGAATAAGAAGTAGAAATGAAAAAAGTGTTGTCTGAATCATACTTAATAATTTTTCTATCTTCTATTGTATGACACTAAAACTCCCATGATGTTTGTAGTTTTAGTAATCCACAATTTCCCTATGTTTACAATGTAGATTTTTATATAGTATTATCGAAGAGTATTTTCTTTGGTAATAGAGGTATGAGTGATTTTCCAAGGGGTCGAAGATGAGTTATTTATATTGGAGGAGAGATATATTTTTGGAATAAAATGATAAATAATTTAATATATCAAACGTATAACATGTAATAGATATTTATTGACAATATTAATCATATAAAAAATATATAATGGTTTTATTCCTTTAAACGTATTTGTTATTTTAATTAATTAGTTTATTAAAAGGTATGTGCAAGGAAATGAAAATTGTTATTTCATATAATTAATTTTGACTTTAGGTATTGGAAAATAATTTTTTGGTTTATAATTTAAGTTTGATTAATTATAATGAATCATTTATTAAATTAAATACATCTTGTATAAACATAAAATTACATAATATATTAGTTCAATAATAAATGATTAATTATATATATTAATTTACACTAATTATGTGAACAACTATATTGTTACAATTCACCTGAAAATGAATTATTTCAGAAAATTAGGACACAATATAATGATGAAAATGATGACATGATGATATCAAAAATTATATTAATTTTATCATGATAATATATAAAAAAACTAATTTTAATTAATATATATTAAAATTATGACTTTTATGAAATACATTGAAATAATTTTTGTTAAGAATATTTTTATATTTTCAGTGAGTTATTTAATCATGATATATATTTTTTTGGCATTATAATATATATATTTACTTAAATTGATCATGATAATTATTTCATATTACACAATTTTTTATTTTGAGGTAACATAACTATTCCAATGGTCATGTTACTCTCCCCACTAGTCAGGTTAATATTCTAATAGTTACATTAATATTATAATAGTCACATTACTATTCCAATATTCAAATTAATGTTCCAAATATCATATTATTTGTAATAAAAACATCAAATTTCCTTTGTTCTATATTAAATTCAGTTCATTTCAAATTTATATATTTTAATTTTCTATGATGTTGGATGGTATACATAACTTTTGTTTATTTTCTATAGTTTTGGTAGTGGGGTAGATGAATCTAGTGGATTGGGGTGATCAATATATTCCCATTTATACATTTATATTTTTTATTTTTTTGTATAATTTAATTTTTTATAATTTTAATAAGTTTCATTACTTATTAATGTAGAAAATTTTATTAATTAATACTTTTTTTCAATTAAATTATATGTATAATACTATATAGTAAATTAAAAAACTAAAATTTTTAAAGAGATAATTACCATTTATAAAATCTGGGTGGTAACATTCTTCGCCCATCTATAAATTTAACACCCAAAATTTCAAATCATACACATAATGAGAATAGAAATGGGTTCTTATATTTCATTGTTTCCTCTAGTTCTCATGTCTCATCTTCACACTTATGGTTCCTCCCAAATACTATGACAATGTTAGTTGTCTTCTAGTGTTAATAATTATCACTATGTTTAATGATATTCACTAGATTATCTTCATATGAGAGTTCGTTCTCTAGTTGTACCACCTATGGATTCATTAAATGTGGGAGATTGTTTATGTACTTCCTTAGGAGTGATACGTGGAACACATCATGAACTTGAAACATAATTGGTGGAAGTCTAAGCTTATTGGTTGTACTCTTATATGATCAAGGATCACTAATTTGATAATGTACTTTTGGAAAAGCTTCAATATCTTTCAATGCCGAATGAATCTATTCCATTGTGATATTAAAAATAAAAAATTGTCTCTAACATTGACCTATGAGTCCCTTCAAACATTATCAACATTGATCCTTTTCTAACTCATAGAAGACATTATATTTTGTTTAACAGTTTTCGATTTTCTATATTCTCTATCACATGATCAAGTACAAGTAGCATTGGTTCCCAACATCATCCCTACATGTTGGGGTTCTACATTGTTTCCCATACAAAGAATCACGTGGGTCCATTTTAACACTCGAGTGGAAGTTGTTTTTATATGAGAAATCAACCAATGAGAGATTATAATACCATCCTCATTTAAATTCAATTGTTAAGGATCATAGAATGTCCTCATGTGTCTAAATATTACTTTCATATAGGCCATCCATTTGGAGGTGATAGTCCATACTATAATTCAACTAAGCACTCAATGTTTGTTGATGAATTCTCTTTAATATTGAGGTGAAGATTGGGTTATGATCATAGATGATTGAAATTGGAGCACCATATGACCTAAAAACTTCCTTCACATATATCATGGCATGTTTTTTAAGAGAAAATGCTTTCTAAATTTTTTTTAATGTAGTCAATATTGGTGAGTTGATCGAACAAAACCCATATATACATTATTTCATTGAGATGTATTTGGGAGACCGATGACTAAGTGCATGGTGACATTATCCCATTTCCACATCTATATAAGAAAAGGATACATCATCCATTTGACTTCTCTCACTCTTCATTAACGTTCATATATACCAAACAGTATAAGATAGACCATGTAATATTCATCTTCATTTTTACCCACAAAAAGTTATCTCAAATATCATCATACATCTTGGTACTTCCAAGATGGATAAAGAAAGGTGTGTTATGGCCAACGAGCCTATACCCAAGTGGTATAAGCTCTTGCTTGGCATCCAAAAGTCCCAGGATCAAATCTAGGCAGGGACTAATTTCTAGGGGTACTGTAGCAGCACTATTGCAGGGCACTGTAGCAGTGCTGTAGCAGTGGCGGAACTATAGCAGGCAGCGACACTGTAGCGGCGGAGGCACTGTTGCAGGAATTGCAGCGGCGGCGGTGCTGTAGCAGCCCGGGTACTGTAGCAGTACTATTTACCGAGGGGCTCTTTGGGCCAAAAAAAAGGTCTTTCAAGCCCTGTATTTAGGCCACTTTGCCTTGGGACTTCAGGCTATGTAATGGGTCTACCTCTACCCAGTCTAATGAGGTATTTGCTTTAAATAATAAAATGAGGCTTCAGCCCCAACCATTTAAAAAAAAGAGAAAGGTGTGTTATGTGTATTATCTAATTGACCTTTAATTATCCTTGGTGGTAAAAAAAATCGTCATTTTAAATCAAATCAATCTATTATCATTGATTTAGAAATAATGTACATTAAATTTCAGAACTACTTTATCCTTATATTTTTCCTCAATATTATCCCATTTTATCCTTGATCTTCCCTGGGATAGATGGTAGGACAATAATTTGTAAAAGGTTGGATATAGTCCCTGCCATTAAGTTTTCAAATCAATACTTTTGAATATATATGTAGACAAGATCTTTATCTATTGAAATCTTGTATAGAGAAGAATGATCATTTCATCTAGTTGGATCATCTAACTTATTATTATTTCTTAGTTTGTAGTGAATAGGGAAATCATAGTCCTTGATTAGATCAAAACATCTTCTCTGATGCATGTTCAACTCCATTTCAGTGAAAATATACATTAAAATATTTTTATGGGTATATATATATATCACATTTTTTACCAAATAGGTTTTGCCTTTAAATATTCTGAGTGAAGATCACATATGATAATTCCAAATCATGCTAAAAATAGTTATTCTCATTGATCTTCAACTATCTTGAGGCTTATATTATCACTATATCATCCTGTATGAGTATGAAAACCAATCCCTTTTTGAATAATTGTTGAATATCACAAAACCTTCTCTACTTATTTATATTATTATAAAAAGAATAATGATTATCCTCTTATTGATATCCTTAAATCATTCATCATATTCTTACATGTAGTCATACATTACCCATTTCTATGTTAACTAGTTTATTTGGATTGTCAATCATGAGAAATTACTCAGAAAACATTAGTAGTACATATATAAGTCCAATGAACTACAAATTTTAATGAAACTTGTGGGTCTGGTAAATTCCCCAATTTATATGTCCATAATCATAACATCATCATTAATGATTGGGGTGAGTTAAAAGACTAATTAGAGGAGGAATATATCAAATGAATCAATATAACATTGGGTAATGTTATTTATCTCATTATATAATGTCATCATTATGAACAAAGAAAGCATCATTTCCTTTAATATTGAACATTATATAATGAGATAAATAACATTACCCAATGAATTAGAGGTACTTATAATTTTGGTCCCACCCATCACATCAAAATATTTATATAATCATGCACTCCAGACACAATGTATAAAAATCATAGTGACGAAGAAACACATGGAAGCAAATGGATCTCTTGAGGATATCATAAATAATGAATTCATGAATAAAATTTTGGGTTCACAAAATATGAATATGATAAAATATATTATAACGTGAGATCATTTATCTTGGGATAAGAAGTAAAACATTAGTAGTTAATGATTTATTTATGAAAGAGTTGTAATTTTTGGAAAATAACTATATTTCGATTAAAAATAAATGTGGAAACCAGTATATCAATGAAAATGAAGGGAGGAATAATGAAATTATATTTATGGAAAATTAATGGAATATACGTACTAAATTTTATTTTAAAGTGATAAAACCCAATGAAATGGTGTCAGGTTTGAGAATCCTCTTACCTTAATTCCTTCTTTATTTTGTCTCTTTTGTTCCTACTGAATAATATACATATCATTAATAAAAAAAATGATATAGAGGATAATAATTTAAAATACTAACACTATTTTTAAATTTTAGTAATTTTATAATATTTATTAATTTCTTTGGTTATATGGTAGTCATTTCACTATCATGTCTTTTTAAAAAGTTTATATTTTTCCTTGATTTTTATATTTTGATAAATTTAATTAATAAATTTTTATAAATAATTGATAATTAATTAAAAATTATTATAATTAATAAGATTAATTACATTACATTATATTTATTTCCTAATAACAATTGAATATGATTTTTATAAGTGTTTACCAAGAAAGTTTTGTGTAGGTGGCTAACCGACCTTTAACGGGACATTGCTAGGAGAGTGGGAAGGGATGTTTGAAATACATATACATATACATATACATACATACATACATACATATATATATATATATATTATAATATGGTACTTATAGTAGTTTAAAATCTTTAATATAATGTTAAATCACTACGAAATTTGTTTTTATATGATTTTTGTGATAAGTCTTGTGAAAAATAATAATGAGAATAAGAAGTAGAAATAAAAAGTGTTTTCTGAATCATACATAATCATTTTTCTATCTTCTATTGTATGACACAAAAACTCCCATGATGTTTTTAGTTTTAGTGATCCACAATTTCCCTATGTTTACAATGGGGATTTATATATAGTATTGTCGAAGAGTATTTTCTTTGGTAATAGAGGTATGAGTGATTTTCCAAGGGGTCGAAGATGAGTTATTTATACTGGAGGAGAGAGATATTTTTGGAATAAAATGTTAAATAATTAAATATTTCAAATGTATAACATGTAATAGATATTTATTGACAATATTAATCATATAAAATAAATATATAAGGGTTTTCTTCCTTTATACTTATTTATTATTTTAATTAATTAGTTTATTAAAAGGTATGTGCAAGGAAAGGAAAATTGTTATTTTATATAATTAATTTTGACTTTAGGTTTTGGAAAATAAAATTTTGGTTTAGAATTTATTTTTATTTAATTATAATGAATCATTTATTAAATTAAATATATCTTGGATGAACATAAAATTATATAATATTTTTGTTCAATACTAAATGATTAATGATATACATTAATTTACACTAATTATGTGAAAAACTATATTATTAAAATTCAACTGAAAATGAATTATTTCAGAAAATTAGGACACAATATAATGATGAAAATGATGACCTGATGATATAAAAAATTATATTAATTTCATCATGATAATATCTAAAAAAGCTAATTTTAATTTTTAATATTAAAATTATGACTTTTATGAAATACATTGAAATAATTTTTGTTAAGAATATGGTTATATTTTCATTGAGTTATTTAATCATGATATTTATATTTTTGGCATTATGATATATAAATTTACTTAAATTGATCATGATAATTATTTCATATTACATAATTTTTTATTTTGAGGTAACATAAATATTTTAATGGTCATGTTACTCTCCCCACTAGTTAGTTTACTATTCCAATAGTCACATTGATATTATAATAGTCACATTACTATTCCAATATTCAAATTACTGTTCCAAATATCAAATTATTTCGAATAAAAACATCAAATTTCGTTTCTTCATTATTCAATTCAATTCCTCTCAAATATATATATTTTAATTTTCTATGATGTTGGATGGTATTCATAAATTTTGTTTATTTTCTATAGTGCTGGTAGTGGGGTATATGATTCTAGTGGATTGGGGTGATCCATAATTTCCCATTTTTACATTTTTATTTTTTAATATTTGTATAATTTAATTTTTTATAATTTTAATAAGTTTCATTACTTATTAATGTAACAAAGTGAATTAATGAATAATTTTTTTCAATTACATTATATGTATAATACTATATATTACATTAAAGAACTAATATATTTTAAGAGATAATTACCATTTATAAAATCTGGGTGGTAACATTCTTCCACCATCTACAAATTTAACACCCAAAATTTCAAATCATAAACCTAGATGTGAATAGAGATGGGTTCTTCTATTTCATTGTTTCCTCTTGTTCTCACGTCTCATCTTCACACTTATGGTTCCTCCCAAATACCATGAAAATGTTAGTTATCTTGTTATGTTAATAATTATCACTATGTTCAATGATATTCACTAGATTATCTTCATATGAGAATTCGTTCTCTAGTTGTACCACCTTTGGATTCATTACAAGTGGGTGATTGTTTATGTAATTCCTCGAGAGTGATATGTGGAATACATCATGAAATTTAACCATAATTGGTGGAAGTGTAAGCTGATTGGTAGTACTTCTATATGATCAAGGATCACTAATTTGATAATGTACATTTGGAAACGCTACCATATCTTTCCATGCTGAATGAATCTATACCATGGTGATATTAAAAATAAACATTGTCTCTAACATTGACCTACGAGTCTCTTCAAATGTTATCAACATAGCTCCTTTTCTGACTCATAGAATACATTATATTTTGTTTCACGGTTTAGGATTTTCTATATTCTCTATCACAAGATCATGTACAAGTAACATTGGTTCCCCAACATCATCCTGACATGTTGGGGTTCTACATTGTTTCCCATACAAAGAATCATGTGGGTCCATTTTAATACTCAAGTGGAAGTTGTTTTTATATGAGAACTCAACAAATGTGATATTCTAATACCGTACTCATTTAAATTCAATTGGGAAGGGTCATAGAATGTTCTCATGTGTCTAAATATTCCTTTCATATAGGCCATCCATTTGGAGGGGATAGTCCATGCTAAAATTAAATTAAGCATTCAATGTTTGTTGATGAATTCTCCTAAATATTTAGGTGAACATTGGGTTACGATCAGAGATGATTGAAATTGGAGCACCATATAACCCGACAACTTCCTTCACATATATGTTGGAATGTTTTTTTAAGATAAAACACTTTCTAAATTTTCTTAATGTAGTCAATCTTGGTGAGATTATCCAACAAAACCCATATATACATTGTTTCCTTGGGATGTAATTGGAGACCAGTGACCATGTGCATGGTGACATTGTCCTATTTCCACGTCTATATAAGAAATGGTTACATCAACCCTTTTACTTCTCTCACTCTTCTTTAACATTCATATATACCAAACACTATAAGATACACCATGTAATCTTCATCTTCATGTTTATCCACAAAAAGTTATCTCAAATATAATCATACATCTTGGTACTTCCAAGATGGATAGATAAAGGTGTGTTATGTGCATTATGCAATAGACCTTTATTTATACTAGGTGATAAAAAACAAAAATAATCATTCTAAATCAAATCAATCTATTATCATTAATTTAGAAATACTGTACATTCCATTTCAGAACTACTTCTTCCTTATATTTTTCCTCGATATTATCCCTTTTTTATCCTTGATCTTCCCTGGGATAGATGGTAGGACAATCATTTGTGAAAGGTTGGATATAGTCCCTTCTATTAAGATTTCAAATCAATCCTTTTGAATATATATGTAGAAAAGACCATTATCTATTGAAATCTTGTGTAGAGAAGAATGATCACTTCATCTAGTAGGGTCATCTAACTTATTATTATTTCTTAGTTTGTAGTGAATAGAGAAATCATAGTCCTTGATTAGATCAAAACATCTTCTCTGATGCACATTCAGCACCATTTCAGTGAAAATATATTTTAAACTATTTTGATTGGTATATATATATATCACATTTTTTACCAAAGAGGTTTCACCTTTAAATATTCTGAGTGAAGATCACATATGCTAACTCCAAATCATGCTACAAATAGTTCTTCTCATTGATCTTCAACTATCTTGAGGCTTATATTATAACTATATCATTCTATATGAGTATTAAACCCAATCCTTTTTTTGATTAATTGTTGAATATCACAAAACCTTCTCCACTTATTTATATTATTAGAACAAGAATAGTGATTATCCTCTTATTGATATCCTTAAATCATTCATCATATTCTTACATGTTGTTATACATTACCCATTTCTATGTTAACTAGTTTATTTGGATTGTCAATCATGATAAATTTCTCAGAAAAAATTATTAGTACATATATAAGTCCAAAAAACTATATATTTCAATGAAACTTGTGGGTCTGGTACATTCCTCAATTTATATATTTATAATCATAACAACATCATTGATGACTTGGGTGAGTTAAAAGACTAATTAGATGGGAATATATCAAATGAATCAATATAACAATGGGTAATGTTATTTATCTCATTATATAATGTCATCATTATGAACAAAGAAAGCATAATTTCCTTTAATATTAAACAATATATAATGAGATAAATAACATTACCTAATGAATTAGAGGTACATATAATTTTGGTTCCACCCATCACATCAAAATATTTATATAATCAAGCACGCCACATAGGATGTAGAAAAATCATAGTGATGAAGAAACACATGGAAGCGAATGGATCTATTGTGGATATCCTAACTAATGAATTCATGAATAAACTTTTGGGTTCCCAAAATATGAATATTATAACATATATTATCATGTGAGATCATTTATCTTTGGATAATAAATAACACATTAGTATTTAATGATGTGTATTTGAAAGATATGTCATTTTTGGGAAAATCACTATATTTGGATTAAAAATAAATGTGGAAACCTGTATAACCATGAAAAGGAAGGGAGGAATAATGAAATTATATTTTTGGAAAATTAATGGAATATTCATACTAAAATTGATTTTAAAGAGACAAAACCCAATAAAATGGCATTGGATTTAAGATTCCTCTTTCCTTAATTCCTTCTTTAATTTTTCACTTTTGTGCATACTGAATAATAAATATATTGTTCGTAAAAAAATGATAAAGTGGATAATTATTTTAAATTTTAACACTTTTTTATATTATAGTAATTTTATATTATTTATTAAATTCCTTCTATATATGGCAGTCATTTCAATATCATGTTTTTCTTAAAAATTTCATATTTTTCATTGATTTTTATATTTTGATAAATGAAATTAATAAATTATTATAATTAATTTGAAAATATTATAATGCATAAGATTAATTATTTTATTTTATATTTACTTTCTAATAAAAATTGAATATAAATTATATAAGTTTTCACTAGGAAATGTTTGTGTAGGTGGCTAACCAACCTTTAACAGCACATTGTTAGGAGAGTGGGAAGGGATGTTTGAAATATATATATATATATATATATATATATTATAATATGACACTTACAGTAGTGTAAAATAATTAATATAATGTTAACTCACTACTAATTTTTTGTTTATATGTTTTTTGTGAAAAGTTTTGTGAAAAATAATAATGAGAATAAAAAGTAGAAATAAAAAAGTGTTGTTCGAATCCTACTTAATCATTTATCTCTCTTCTATTGTATGATACTAAAACTCACATGATGTTTGTAGATTTAGTAATCCACAATTTTCATATATTTACAAAGGGGATTTATATATAGTATTTTCAAAGTGTATTTTCTTTGGTAATAGAGGTATGAGTGATTTTCAAAGGTGTCGAAGATGAGTTATTTATACCGGAGGAGAGAGATATTTTTGGAATAAAAAGATAAATAATTTAATATATAGAACGTATAACATATAATATATATTTATTGATTATATAAATCATATATAAAATATATATAATGGTTTTTAAGCCTTTAAACATCATTATTATTTTAATTAATTAGTTTATTAAACGGTTTGTGCAAGGAAAGGAAAATTGTTATTTCATATAATCAATTTTGACAATAGGTTTTGGAAAATAATTTTTAGGTTTATAATTTATGTTTATTTAATTTTAATGGATCATTTATGATATTAAATATGTCTTGGATGAACCTCAAATTATATAATAAATTAGTTCAATACTAAATGATTAATGATATACTTTAATTTACACAAAATATGTGAACAACTATACTGTTACAATTCAACTGAAAATGAATTATTTTAGCGAATTAGAACACAATATCTTGTTGAAAATGATGACATGATGATATCAAACATTATATTAATTTTATCAAGATAATATTTGAAATAACTAATTTTAATTTTTAATTTTAAAATTATGGATTTTATAAAATACATTGAAATATTTTCTTTAAGAATATGGTTATAATTTCATTGAGTTTTTTCATCATGATATTTATATTTTTGGCATTATAATATATATATTTACTTAAATTGATCATGATAATTATTTTTATATTTCACATTTTTTATTTTGAGGTAACATAAATATTACAATGGTCATGATACTCTCCCCACTAGTTAGGATACTATTCCAATAGTCACATAATTATTCTAATAGTCACATTACTATTCCAATATTTACATTACTATTCCAAAGATCAAATTAAATCTAATAAAAACATCCAATTTCCTTTGTTCATTATTCAATTCAATTCGTTTCAAATTTATATATTTTAATTTTCTATGAAGTTGGATGGTAGACATAATTTTTTCATATTTTCTATAGTTTTAGATGTGGGATATATGATTCTAGTGGATTGGGGTGATCCATATTTTTTCATTTTATCATATATATTTTTTATTTTTTTGTATAATTTAATTTTTCATAAATTTAAAATGTGTCATTACTGATTAATGTAACAAAGTTTATTAATGAATAATTTTTTTCAATTACATTATATATATAATATTGTGTAGCACATTAAAAAAATAATATATTTTATTATATAATTAATATTTATAAACTCTGGGTGGTAACATTTTTCCCCCATCTATAAATTTTACACCTAAAATTTCAAATCATATACCCAGTTGAGAATAAATATGGTTACTTATATTTCCTTATTTCCTCTAATTCCCATGTCTCATATTCACACATATGGTTCCTCCAAAATACAATGACAATGTTAGCTGTCTTGTTGTGTAAAAAATTATCACTATGGATAATGATATTCACTCGATTATATTCATATGAGAGTTAATTCTCTAGTTGTACCACCTATGGATTCATTACATGTGGGTGATTGTTTATGTACTTCCTTGGGCGTGATATGTGGAACACATCATGAACATGAGCCATAATTGGTTGAAGTGTAAGCTGATTGGAATAACTCCTATGTGATCAAGGATCGCTAATGGGATAATGTACATTTGGCCAAGCTTAAATATCTTTCCATGATAAATGAATCTTTTCCATGGTGATATTAAACATAAAACATTGTCTCTAACATTGACCTAGGAGTCCCTTAAAAAATTATCAACATAGATCCTTTTATAACTCATAGAAGACATTATATTTTGTTTCACGGTTTCAGATTCTCTATATTCTCTATCACAAGATCATGTCCAAGTAGCTTTGGTTCCCCAAATTCATCCTTAAATGTTGGTGTTATACATTTTTTCCCAAACAAAGGACCATGGGGATCCATTTTAATACTCGAGTGGAAGTTTTTTTTATATGATAACTCAACCAATGGGAGATTCTAATACCATCCTCATTTAAATTCAATTGGTAAGGACCATAGAATTTCCTCATTTGTCTAAATATTACTTTCATATAGGTGATCCATTTGGAGGTGATAGTCCATACTAAAATTCAACTAAGAACTCAATGTTTGTTGATAAATTCTCTTTAATATTGAGGTGAAGATTGGTTTATGATCATAGATGATTGAAATTAGAGCACCATATGACCTCAAAACTTCCTTCACATATATCATGGCATGTTTTTTTTAAGAGAAAATGATTTCTAAATTTTTATAATGTAGTCAATATTGGTGAGATGATCCAACAAAACCCATATATACATTGTTTCATTGAGATGCATTTGGGAGACCAGTGACTGAGTGCATGGTGACATTGTCCCATTTCCACGTCTGTATAAGAAATGGATACATCATCCCTTTAGACTTTTCTCACTCTTCTTTAACTTTCCTATATACCAAATACTATAAGATATACCATGTAATCTTAGTATTTATGTTTACCCTCAAAAAGTTATCTCAAATATCATCTTACATATTGGTACTTCCAATATGGATAGAGAATGGTGTTCTATATTCATTATCTAATAGACCTTTATTTATCCTATATGATAAAGGAACAAAAATCCACTTTCTAAATCAAATCGATCTATTATAATTAATTTAGAAATAATGTACATTCCATTACACAACTACTTTCTACTTATATTTTTCCTCCATATCATGCCTTTTTTATCCTTGATCTTCCCTATGAGAGATGGTAGGAAAATAATTTGTGAAAGGTAAGATATATTCCCTGCCATTAAGATTTCAAATCAATCCTTTTGAATATCCATGTAGACAAGATCTTCATCTAATGAAATCTTGTGTAGATAAGAATGATCATTGCATCTAGTCAGATTATCTTACTTATTATTCTTTCTTAGTTTGTAGTGAATAGAGAAATCATAGTCCTTGATTAGATCGAAACATCTTCTTTGATGCATGTTTAGCTCCATTTCAGTGAAAATATACTTTAATATATTTTGATTGGTATATATATATATATATATCACATTTTTTACCAAATAGGTTTCACCTTCAAATATTCTCACTGAAGATCACATCTGCTAACTCCAAATGATGATAAAAATAGTTCTTCTCATTGATATTCAACTATATTGAGGCTTATATTATCAATATATCATTATGTATGAGTATGAAACCCAAGCCCTTTGATGAATAATTTTTGAATATCACAAAACCTTCTCCACATATTTATATTATTAGAATAATAATAGTGATTATCCTCTTATTGATATCCTTAAATCATTCCTCATATTCTTATATCTATTCATACATTACCCATTTCTATGTTAACTAATTTATTTGGATTCACAATCATGAGAAATTTTGCAGAAAACATTTTTAGTATGTACATAAGTCCAATGAACTACAGATTTCTATGAAACTTGTGGGTTTGGTACATTCCTCAATTTCAATGTCCATAATCATAACATCATCATTAATGAAGGGGGTGAGTTAAAAGCATAATTAGAGGAATAATATATCAAATGAATCAATATAACATTGGGAAATATTATTAATCTCATTATATAATGTCATCATTATGAACAAATAAAGCATCATTTCCATTAATATTAAACATTATATAATGAGATAAAAAATATTACCCAATGAATTGGAGGTATTTAAAATTTTGGTCCCACCCATCACATCAAAATATTTATATACTCATGCACACCACATAGGATGTATAAAAATTATTGTGATGAAGAACCACATGGAAGCGAATGGATCTCTTGAGCATATCATAAAAAATGAATTCTTGAATAAATGTTTGGGTTCCCAAAAGATGAATATGATAACATATATTATAATGTGAGATCATTTATCTTTAGATAAGAAATAAAGCATTAAAATTTAATGATGGGTTTATGAAAGAGATGTAATTTTTGGAAAATCACTATATTTGGATGAAAAATAAATGTGGAAACCTGTATATCCCTGAAAGGTAAGGTAGGAATAATGAAATTATATATATGGAAAATTAATGGAATTTACATACTAAAAATGATTTTAAAGAGAGAAAACCCAATGAAATGGCATTGGGTTTGAGAATCCTCTTTCCTTAATTGCTTCTTTATTTTACGACTTTTGTGCCTAATGAATAATAAACATATTATTAATAAAACGATGATACAGAGGATAATTATTTTAAATTTTAACAATATTTTTAATTTAAAGTAATTTTATATTATTTATTAATCTCCTTGGTTATATGGTAGTCATTTCACTGTCATTTTTTTCTTAAAAAGTTCATATTTTCCTTGATTTTTATATTTTAATAAATGTAATTACTAAATTATTTTAATTAATTGGAAAATATTATAATTCACATGATTAATTATTTTATATTATATTTAGTTCCTAATAACAATTGAATATAATTTTTATAAGTGTTTACCTGGAAATGTTTGTGTAGGTGGCTAACCATCCTTTAACGTGACATTGTTAGGAGAGTGGGATGGAATGTTTAAATATATATATATATATATATATTATAATATGATACTTACAGTAGTTTATAATCATTAATATATTGTTAACTCACTACTAAATTTGTTTTTATATGTTTTTTGTGATATGTGTTGTGAAAAATAATAATGATAATAACAAGTAGAAATTAAAAAAGTGTTGTTCAAATCATACTTAATCATTTGTCTATCTTCAACTATATGGAAGTAAAACTACCATGATGTTTCTTGTTTTATTAATCCATAATTTTCCTATGTTTACAAAGGGTATTTATATATATTATTTTCGAAGAGTATTTTCTTTGGTAATAAGGGTATGAGTGATTTTCCAAGGGGTCGAAGACGAGTTATTTATAGTGGAGGAGATAGATATTTTTGAAATAAAATTATAAATAATTTAATATATTGAATGTACAACATGTAATAGATATTTATTGACAATATAAATAATTTATAATGGGTTTTAAGCCTTTAAACTTATTCATTATTTTAATTAATTAGTTTATTAAAAGGTATGTGTAAGGAAAGGAAAATTGTTATTTCATATAATCAATTTTGACTTTAAGTTTTGGAAAATAATTTTTAGGTTTAAAATTTATGTTTATTTAATTATAATGAATCATTTATGAAATTGAATATATCTTGGATGAACCTCAAATTATAAAATAGATTAGTTCAATAATAAATTATTAATGATATAAATTAATTTACACTAATTATTTGAACAACTATATTGTTACTATTCACCACAAAATTAATTATTTCAGAAAATTAGGACACAATATCATGTTGAAAATGATGACATAATGATATCAAAAATTATATTAATTTTACCAAGATAATATCTAAAATAGATAATTTTAATTTTTAATATTAAAATTATGGATTTTATGAAATACATTGAAATACTTCTTATTAAGAATATGGTTATATTTTCATTGAGTTTTTTAATCATGATATTTTTATTTTTGGAATTATAATATATATTTACTTAAATTGATCATGATAATTATTTTATATTACACAATTTTTAATTTTGAGGTAACATAACTATTCCAATAGTCATATTACTCTCCCTACTAGTAAGGTTACTATTCCAATAGTCACATTAATATTCTTATAGTCACATTACTATTAGAATATTCACATTACTATTCTAATGATCAAATTAATTCTAATAAAAACATAAAATTTCATTTGTCCATTATTCAATTAAATTTGTTTCAAATTTATATATTTTAATCTTCTATGACGTCGCTTGGAATACATACATTTTGTTTATTTTCCGTAGTGTTGGCAGTGGGTAGATGATTCTAGTGGATTGGGGTGATTCATATTTCCCCGTTTTAACATTTATATTTTTTATTATTTTGTATAATTTAATTTTTTATAATTGTAATACGCTTCATTACTGATTAATGTAACAAATTGTATTAATGAATAATTTTTTTCAATTAAATTATATGAATAATACTATATAGTAAATTAAAACACTAATATATTTTAAGATATAATTACCATTTATAAGCTCTGAGTGGTAACATTATTCCCCATCTATATATTTAACACCCAAAATTTCAAATCATATACCTAGTTGAGAATAGATATGGGTCTTTCAATCTCGTTGTTTCCTCTAGTTCCCATGTATCATCTTCACCCTTATGGTTCCTCCCAAATACTATGAGAATGTTAGTTGTCTTGTTGTGTTAATAATTATGACTATGGTCAATGATATTCACCAGATTATCTTCATATGAGAGTTCATTCTCTAGTTACACCACCTATGGATTCATTAAATGTGTCTGATTGTTTATGTACTTCCTCGGGAGTGATATATAGAACACATCATAAACCTGAGCCATAATTGGTCGAAGTGTAAGCTGATTGGTAGTAATAAAATGTGATAAAGGATCAATAATGGGATAATGTACATTTGAGAAAGCTTCAATATCTTTCCATGATGAATGAATATATTCCATGATGATATTAAAAATAAAACATTGTCTCTAACATTGACCTACAAGTCCCTTCAAATGTTATCAACATAGCTCTGTTTCTGACTCAGAGAAGACATTATATTTTGTTTCACAGTTTGAGAATCCCTATATTATCTATCACAAGATCAAGTCCAAGTATCTTTGGTTCCCCAACTTCTTCCCTACATGTTGTGGTTATATATTGTTTCCCATACAAATAATCATGTGGATCCATTATATAACTCGAGTGGAAGTTTTTTTAATATGATAATTCAACCAATGAGAGATTGTAATACCATCCTCATTTAAATTCAATAATGAGAATCATAGAATGTCCTCATGTGTTAAAATATTCCTTTTGTACAGGAAATCCATTTCGAGGTGAAAGTACATGCTAAAATTCAACTAATCACTCAATGTTTTTTGATGAATTCTCTTGAATATTGTGGTGAACATTGGTTATGATTAGAGATGATTGAAATTGGAGTGCCATATGACCTCAAAACTTTTTTCACATATATCTTGGAATTTTTTTTAATAGACAACTCTTTCTAATTTTTTTAATGTAGTCAATATTGGTGAGATGATCCAACAAAAACAATATATACATTCTTTCGTTGGGATGTATTTGGGAGACCAGTGACCTAGTGCATGGTGACATTGCCCCATTTTCACATCTATATAAGAAATAGTTACATCATCCCTTTAGACTTATCTCACTCTTATTTAAATTTCCTATATTCCAAACACTATAAGATATACCATGTAATATTCATCTTCAAGTATACCCACAAAAATTTATCTCCAATATCATCGTACATCATGGTACCTCCAAGGTGGATAGAGAAAGGTGTGCTATGTGCATTATCTAATAGACATTTATTTATCCTAGGTGATAAAGGAACAAAAATCCTAATTCTAAATCAAATCAATCTATTATCATTAATTTAGAAATTAAGTACATTCCATTTCACATCTACTTTCTCCTTATATTTTTGCTCCATATTATCCCTTTTTTATCCTTGATCTTCCCTGGGATAGATGATAGGACAATCATTTGTGAAGGGTAGGATATAGTCCCTGCCATTAAGATTTTAATTTAATGATTTGAATATCCATGTAGACAATATCTTCATCTATTAAAATCTTGTGTAGAGAACAATGATCATTTCATCTAATAGGATCATCTAACTTATTATTATTTCTTAGTTTGTAGTGAATTGAGAAATCATAGTCCTTGATTAGATCAAAACATCTTCTTTGATGCATGTTTATCTCCATTTCATTAAATATACACATTAAACTATTTTGATTGGTATATATATATATATCACATTTTTTAACAAAGAGGTTTCACATTCAAATATTCTGAGTGAAGATCACATCTGATAACTCCAAATCGTGCTATAAATATTTCTCCTCGTTGATAATCAACTATCACGAGGATTATATTATCACTATATAATTTTGAATGAGTATGAAACCCAAGTCATTTTTTGAATAATTGTTGAATATCCAAAAACCTTATCCACTTATTTATATTATTAGAACAAGAATAGTGGTTATCCTCTTATTTATATCCTTAAATAATTCCTTGTATTCTTACATCTAGTCAGACATTATCCATTTCTATGTTTACTAGGTTATTGGGATTTCCAATCGTGATAAATTTCTTAGAAAACATCAGTAGTATGTAAATAAGTCCAAAAAACTACATATTTTTATGAAACTAGTGGGTCTGGTACATTCCTCAATTTCCTTTCTTTGTTTGGTCTATATAAATTTCCTCACATGTGATCATGTTCCCCAGGACTGTGACTTGCTACATCAAAAACTCAAAATTTCTAAACATATCGCACATTTTCTCCTTAAATAATTTCACCATCATAATTTTTATGTCCTCTACATGTTCTTCAATTCTCAAGGATTAAATGAGAATATCATTGATAAGAACAACCACAAATTTTTTGACGTAGTATCTAAAGACATGAATCATGAAATATATAAACATTTCATTTGAATTAGTAAGTGATAAATAAATAAATCTGAACTCATAGTTCCCAAAACATGTATATAAACAATCCTTCTAAATGTATTCCTTATTCAAAATCAATTGATAATATCTAAAATGAAGATCCACATTGGAGAAGTACTCAGATCTTAGTAGTTGATCGAATAAGTCATCTATCATTGGTTGGGGATAATTTTTCATTTTGGGGATCTTGTTGAACTCACTATAATAGATACACAACTGTATTGGTCTTTTATTTTTCATTAGAATTAGAAGTCTCTCAACCCAAGGTGATGTACAATGAAATATAAACCATTTTCCAAATTAACATGTACATGATTATTTAACTCCTCCAGTTAGATCACTACCATCTTGTAGGGAAATATTTTATATAGTAGTGGATCCGGGTATGATATCTATTGAAAAATCTACCTTACAATATAGGGGATTCCCATGTAACTATTCATGAAATAAATCAGTGTAATCCATAATAATGGGAATTTCCTCTAGGTTTATGACTTCCTTTAAACCATTCATTTTGGAATGGTATTCTTCTCAATAGGGTATCGACACCCACACCGTTGATGGATTTTCCGAAGGAAATTCATGATCCCACTTTCATTTATAGAGAATCATGTGGTGGTGTAGAATATGAAAAAAAAAATTCTTTTTTCCAAAAATTTGATGTGTTATCTTCATAATGAGAGAAAATTCATGCCTAATATAGCATCAAGTTATACTAAAGGATATATAATGATATTCCCATGACTAATACTACCACATACACATAGAGGAGAAGTGTCCAACACTTGGTTTGAATTGATAAACTACTAGGCGTTTTTATAGATATCACTACCTCAACCTATTAGGGGTTTGATTAAATAGTTATAGAAAATTATTAGGATATAAAATAATATTTAGAATAAAAATAAAATAAAATTTTACCATTATTTATTGAATAAAAAATGTACATTTTACAAGTTCATTTTCATACTCTACATCAGTAGTTGGGATGTAATATGTTTTCCCTTTCTCCTTTGTCTATGGTGGTTTATGATACTGATTAACATCAATGACCTATGTTGTAGTTCATTGGAATGCATATTGTTATTTCCCCTATAGTTTATGCATTGAACATTTGGTTGTGCATTAGGAGTTTCTTTCCATTAATCTAACATGATGGCCTGATTCTTCATGAATCTTCAAAATTCATGATATTGGGGGCCTTCTCTTTCACAATTGATGAATTTACCCATACCTTTGAAGAAATTCACATGATGTTTCTACCCACATTTTTTAAATGTGTGTGGTTGGATCTCGTTTCATATTTTATTATTTTACCCACTATCTTGAAGATCCGTTATTATCTTATTATCTTCAAAACCGTGTAGCCATTCTCTAAAATTTATCTCTACTTTGAGATCACACCAAACCACTTCTTGATTACTCATAATGTCTTGAATGTATAGAGCCTTTTTAAGGTGTGGTTTTAAACCACTAGAGAATATATCAACTTTTCTAACATTATTGATAAAAAACTCAAGTCATATCATACAATTATTATGAATCCTTCATCATTATACAAAACAGATTCACATTACATTTTCTTTATCTGTATGAATTCTCTTTCCATCATTGTTCTAAGATTTCAATAGAAATACATGGTATAAAATATTTTCAAAAAGTCATCCAAATATACCTACGCCATTTCATCCCTTGACTTGGTGTTCTTTGTTAACTCCCTCCGTTTATAATATTCTCCACTAAAATGATAAATTCCATGAGTCGCCATCTCTCTTGTAGAATAGTGATGCGTAGAAATTATATTCTCCAATGTGTTAACCCACTATTCCATGGAATGTGGATAGGGAGTCGAACTAAACATCAGTATTCATTACCATATAAAAGAAACAATTGCCAGTTTCTCTTAATTGGGTGAAGGTGTAAGTTCTACATGGGTCAGTGTATTAATCATATCCTAAGACAAATCGGTAATAATTTCCATGAATTGCTTAACTCCACATCCTATAGTATTGGGGATGTAATTTGTAAAATCCTTTCATTTTCTCTCACATGGGTTGTTGGCTTGGTTTTTCATGGTTCACAACCTTTTCGAAAATACAAATGTATTGAAAAAAATTATTAAAATTTTTTAGATAATTTATTCATTTATGTAGTTAACACTAAAGGAATATATTTTGCGATACCTATGTTGATCGATTTCTAAAATTTTTATTCTAAAATTTTTCACATATACATTGATTTACACATTTGGTTTTCACTCTTATTTTCTAATCATAATTCCCTAATTCACTAAACAAAACTTATATAAAAATAATACTGATCCTAATTTTTATTACATTACAATTACATCATTTTTATGATATAAAATATAATAGATATACAAGTCCATGAACTGAAGGTTTAGTTTCTTGGGATAAATAGGCTCATGAATAAATTTTAGATAATAATAACAAAAAAATTATTTAATTCATTCTTCTCTATTTTCTTAGTGGACCTTAAATTATCTATAGTACATGTAATCACCTATGGATATACATCTATGAAAGTGGTGATCTAAAATACAAGGAAGAGGGAAAATAAGAGACAAAAAACAATATAAAATGGTTGAGAATAATGATGATGATCATAATATCATAATCATATGATCATAACCAATATCACGAGGGAAACATGTGATAAATGAATGGAATTTTTCAATGCATAAAAAATTATCATCATGTCATAGTGGTTAAATTCCACACATATTTGTGAACAAACCTAGCATAATGTTCAAGAATAATATATGTTCATAATCATAATATAATAATTTGAAACAAATCTACACTAATGTTAATGCATATTACACATTATCTCATTAGATTAATCACATAACCCAATGCACTGGATGGCTATATAATTATGGGTGCACCCATCACAACATCTTATTTAAATAATCATACACCCCACAATGAATGTATAACAATCATAGTCATGAAGAAACTCTGGTAAAGGAATGGGTTCCATAAGGATTTTATAAAGAATAAATTAATTAATAATCATTGGGGTTCCTAGAAAAAGATCAAACATCAGAATAAGGGATCAGTTTACTTTTGATAGGAAACAACAGATTGGTGTCGATGATTGTTTTGGAATGAAATATCATTTCTAGAAAATAATTTTATAGCTTATAAATAATAGTGGTAACATTAATATACTTCAATTAAAAGGTATTAATAGTGACATTATATTTATGTAACATTAAATTAGTATCCATACAAAAATTTATATGAATGATGGAAAACCCAATAAACGAGAGTTGGGTTTGAGATTTCTCTCACCTTAATTCCCACTTTATTTCATCGCTTTTCCTCCACAAAAATAATAAATATATATTTATTAAAACATTTATCCAGAAGTTAATTATTGTTATTTTTTAACTATTTATCTATTATTTTGATTTGATTATATTTCTTAAATTTTTTGGTTATAGGGTCATCATTTTGATATCATGTATTTCTATAACATTTCTCATTTTTCCTTGATTTTGATATTTAGTTAAATGTTATTTATAAATTAATATTAATATTTGTGTAAGATTTTAATTAATATAATATAAATTATCTATTTATTATATAAATTATAATATCAATCAATAGTTTTGGTTATTTTTGTTGACATGTAGATGTATCATTAGGTGGTTAACCCACCTTTGATAGGACATTTTTTGGAGAGGTGGAAGGGATGGTTGAAGCTTATATATATATATATATATATATGATAGAAAAAATATGTTAGAATATTTAATATAATGTTAAATAACTAGATAAGTTTTTCATATAAGGTTATTTCGTGAATGTAGTGATGAAAAAAGAGTAGAATATGAAGAAATAAAAAACCAGAGTTGTTCAAAACGTACTTAAATCAAGGTGTAGCTTCTCTTGTATGACAATGAAGATCCCATGATTTTTGGAGTTTTACTACTCTATAGTGTCTATAATTATTATTGGGGGATTTATATGGATGTTTTGAGTAGAATAATCACCTTGGTAAGAGAGGTATTTGTGGTTTTCCAAGAGAAGGGAGTGGGGTTATTGATAAATGAGGAGAAAAGTATTATTTTCATTAAATATTAAATATCATAATATTTTAAAGGTATAAAATTTAATTTTAAATTCATAAAAATATAAATCACATATAAGTATTATATAACGGGATTTAATACTATTAACCTCTAAATAATTAGAATTAATTAGTTTAGTTAAAAAGTAGAAAGTACGAAAATTATTTATTTCAAGGATTCACTTTTTTACTTTAGGTTTTCAAAAAATATTTTTATGTTTGGAATTTATGTTTTTTAAAATTTAAATAATACATTATAAAATTAAATATATCATGGCCTAACCTCATGTTCAAGAAATGAATAAGTAGTTATTACATAACGAATGATATAACATAAACGACACCGTTTATGTTGAAAACCACATTTTTACTATTCACACAAAAAATAAATTATTTAATATAGTTACCAATAAATAACCGTTAAATTTTTTTGACATGGTTATTTCAAATATGATATTAATTTTTTCAAAAAATAATCAGAAATATGTAATTTTAATTATTAATATTAAAATTATGACTTTTATGAAATATATTAAAATACAGTTTAATAACAATATTCTTATATTTTCTTTGAGTTTTCTAATCATGATATTTATATTTTTGGAATTATAATATTTTTATGTACTTGAATTGGTTGTTATAAATAAATAAATATATATATATTTCTTATTTTGGTGTATATTTACTTTTCTAATTTTTTGGTTACTATTCTCTATGGTCATGTTACTATTCCAACAATCACATTAATTTTCCAATGGTCACATTACTATTCCAATGTAACAATTAAAATTTAAATAGTCACAATAATTCCTATAAATACTTATACTTTCCTTTATTCATTATTTAACTCAATTCCTGTCAATTTTTTATTTTTTTTGTTTTCTAAGATGATGATTAGTTTACTAACTTTTGGTATCTTTTGTATACTGTTGGAAGTGGGTACAACGATTCCAGTGGATTGGAGTGATCCATATTTTCACATTTTAACTATTATTTTTTATATTTTTTCAATTTTAATTTTTTTAATTTCAATCGTTTCCATTGCTCTTTAATGTATCAATGTTTACTAATGAAATATTTTTTTTTCAGTTTATTTATTTGTATAATACAATATATTATTTTATAAAACCCATTTATTTAAAAAGTAAAATAACATTTATTAACCCATTTTAGTTAAATTTGTTATTATCTTATCATTTTTGGAATCTATTTTAACTATTTATAATAATATATAAAAAAACGCATAGATAATAACATTACTTATATTTTAGACAACATATTTACGTTTAAACTAAATCCTTCCTACATTGTCTTTATAAAATCACCGTGGAATATTTTATGAGGGAGTAAATTTAGGAACAAATCATGGTTGGTCTAGGCCAAACCAATGGTTTTTGAAAGGGTGAGTAAGAGAGAAAATGGTTGGACTTTTATAAGTGAGGTGAGTAGCCCACTTTTACTTTTTGAAAATAAAAATTCTTCCCCACATTTTTTCATAGGGAACAAGGCTCCAATGTTTTCTATTATCGATACATAGAGGTTATAAGGTCACAATATGTCCATTAATTGTTTTTTACAAGGTTCTATGTCGTTTTACACCTTATCTTTTAAATTTAACCCCCAACAATAAACCCATTTTGTCCTAAACCATGATATTTATTTTTAATTTTTTTACCATTCATTTTTTGAAAAATAATTTTAACTTATTAGATAGTATTAATTATTATTATTATAATTATGGAATATATTTTTACAAAGTCCATTCAAATAATTTGGAAAATTTATTTTAAAATAGAACCAACACACATGATGAAAATATAGTTTTCCAAAGAGAATATTATGAAATGTTTTAAATGAATTCATATCAAAACACAATATGTATTGGAGAAAAATGACCTGAATTGGAATAATTTATACATAATTAAAGTTATCATAATTTTAAAATCATTTTAAAAAAAATCATCTTGAAAATGTTTTGAATGAAAAAGCAGTTTTTTAATAAAAACCAGAAACTTTCACTATTCACTGAAAAAATATATCTTCTCCATAAGTTTTTAAAAAAATTAAAAAATATAATTTTTAAAATTTTAACTTATAAAATTATTCATTTTCAAAATAAATTCTTAATTTGGAAAAATAATTTTAAAATAAATGTTCAAAAAGTGACAGAACTATTGTTTAGAAAAATACAATTTTAAACCATAAAACTGGATTTATTATTATCTCTTAACAAAAAAAAAGATGAATGCTAATTTTTTTAGTAATATATAATATATAAAATTTTAATTAAGATAAATAACTAAAAATATTTTATTTAATTTATTGAAGTAAAATGTGTTTCTGTTCATAATGAAAGTTTTCAAAAAGTTTTTTTCTTTATTATCAAATTGTTTTTATTTTAATTTATAATTAATTATATCATCAAATAAATCATTATATATACATCTTTAAAATATATATTCTCAGGATTTAAGAAATTATATTCATGAAATCATTTATAATGGCTAGATGATAACAATTTTATTACATAGTAACATTTTAATAGTATGTTGTGTTTCACTATAACTTTGTATTTCATGCAGTGAAAGAAATCAAGGTAAATATATATATTCAAAAAAAATTCATAAACTCTAATGGTTTTAAATTATACCCACTTTAAAATGAAATTCTCCATAAAAATTTAACAATATGATATACAAAAAAGATCATAAGTTGACATCATTACATCACCAAGTTGGTGGTTTTGTAACACAAAATTAACTAAGAGACTAGTCATATTTCCTATAAATGTCTCTTTACGATCCAAAATCTCAACCAATTATTCATTATATGAAATATAATTCTGTAGCTTTATGAACTCTTAGTTTGGAAAAGGTGATGTTTTAGGTATCTATATCCTTAAAGGAGATATATGGGACATAACATGGAATTGAGATAGGTTTAGGGGAAGTGAAACTTGATAATCTATTATCCCGATAGGATAAAAAGTTTAGTATAATTGATACACCTGGGGATTATATTTCCTTTTAATCATAATAAACATATCACCATTTGGTTTTACATCAATAAAATTCCACTTCATATCCTGGTATAAGATTTTAAGATTACTTTTTAATGCCTAAATAACTAATGGATCTTTAGATACATAATAGAATGAAAATTAATTACCTCTATCCCTAGTTATCATCCTAAGAAAATGATTATTATAAGTTATCCAATATACGTAAAACATTATATAGTAATGTAAATAAATTTACCCAAAAAACTCATCAAAAATAAAAATTAATCCATTCCATAATTTTATAAGCCTTTAAACCTTCCATAAATAAAAATTAACAATGAAGAACACTAAATTTCACAAATTCAAGACAATGGAATCCCCCCAATATATAAATAATTAGATCTAAATTTTAACATAAATAATTTTTTATTACCTTTTTTATATATTCTACAAATATATGGTAATAACTATAATTTTCATACATTCTTACAGAAAACATACATTCTTCCTCATTTCTTAACTAAAACCACCAATTATTGAATACATTCAATAAATACGAATTTTTTGTAAATCCATTAATGATAAAATATACCACTTTTCAAGAAAACATTAATATGTTCCAAGGTCATTGATACTATCTAATTTAATTAACATATGTCATTCATATCTTTATCTAAAATAAAAAATAATTTACTCAACATCAAAATCATATTAAGGGATATATTCCCTTAATCATATGTTTTATAAAAAATAATACCTTCTAATTAAATCACTTTTCTTGTTCATCAGTACCTTTCAACAAATTATTGTAAATTCTTAATGAAACCTTTATAATGTACTATAATTTTAAATTTCATTATTCTTGAACTACTATATATAAAAACATCATTCATTCAACTTCAATATTAATCCATTAACTACGCTTAATCATATTATTCCTTAATAATTCCTTCTCAGATGTCATTCTTAGTATCTTCATCATCAACAGTAAAACATATAATCATAAAAACCTTTCAAAATTCCTCTTAATATTTCACTCTAGGAAATTGTTTTGAATTATTCTCATATTCTCCATATTTTAAACATTTACTCCTTGATAATATATTAGGGAGATCAATATTCCCATCCTTTAAGTTAACATATTTTTTAATTTTATTAGGAATTACATTATATATGACCTTATTCTCTATATATAAATTATTTTATCATTCCTTTGAGTCCTGCACTTGAGTTATTCTTCCCAAAAACAGGAAATAAAATAAATTGAATCTTCTTTCTACTATGGTCCCCAATACCATATATCTTTTCAAACCCTTTCATTCTCATATTTGGGGAGTCTAATAATTCGATTAGGTGGAATTTGATCACTGTGTATCGTGATAAATTATTGGATATAACCACAATATCATTTACCCCAGTCATTATCCCATTTAGTTTCTGATCTACACATTATCTTTAAATTTCAATTTTAATATACTTTTATATAGTTACCTTGATTCACTAAAAATGTAAACCAAAGTGTGAGCTACAATTATCATAGATATAAGCCACATAACTATGAAAAAATTATATATAGGAATTATAAATCAATAAAACTTTATTTAAATATATGATAACATAGTATCAACATATATTTTTCATAGAAATTATTCAAATACTTTATGATACTTATAGAAGAGTTTGTGAATTACTAAAAAAATATCCTCTGGGATTGTCCAAATAGTGGTGTATAAAGGCCTATTGTTGTGAAACAAGTGATAATCAAGTCTATATAAATGCACCATTTTTGTACTTACTACCCCTAACTACCTCTTTGATATATCCACATGGAATTTTAGTATTCATATAGGGTTTTAATTACATGGAAACCACTCCCTCTATCCTCTACCAAAATTCCAGAACATTTCCCTATACTTTTAATCATCTTTCGACTTATCTATAAACATGTAACTAGACATATATAGAGAAATATCTATTTGGATATCATTAAATGTTTATCATACTTTCTTACAAGGGTTAACAATAACTGTCCTTTGATAAAAACTATAAGGCCCCAGGACTTTCACACCTAAATTTCACATTATTTTAGAAAAAATTCATGGGATGAGCCTGTAAGGGGAGAAGCAGTTTAGGGTTCCCCCTGTCGCCGCCTTCCCTTCCTTCATCTCCGATGGCCACGTTCCCATTCTTGGTGCTATCCCAGCGTGCTCACGGTGTGGTGGTTGTGTGAAAACTCGCTCTTGGTGTCAGGATTGGATCTGTTGGCTCGGAATTTTGTTGCGGCTTCTCTCCCTGTGGCGTTTATGCGGGATCAGATCTGGTGGCATGGGATTCGTGTTGTTGCGACGGGGTGAGATCTTTCTCGGCGAGGTCTCTGGCGGCAACATTGATCATCCACATCTCGGTTCTGGCATCGCGACATGGTGTTTTCTTCCTTGACGTTTCTCCATATGGCGGAATGCTTCGTTCATGGTCCGGTTGGGGCGTCGCGGAGGGTTTGTTTCTTCCGCGACAAAACTCCCCGGCAGCGGTGAGGTTTGTTCATGGTTTGGGGATGGCGTCTTGGAAGGGTGCATTTCTTCTGCAGTTATTTTCAGGGCGGCGACGATTTTCTTATGCCTTGGATTTGGCTTGGTGGGGGGTTGTGCTTCAGTAGCAATGGGAGTGATCTTCCGTGGCGATGGGTGGTCCGATCTGCCACGGATAAGGGGTCATGTTCTTGATCTTCTATGCCAAGGGTGGTCTATCCTTTCTTCTACGATGGTGTGCTCCGCCTGGGTGAGTGTTTTGGATGTTTTGTGTGGCCTTCGTGAGCGTTCTGGGTGGTGGCGATGGGATTTGAGGTTCTATGTGCTTTTCAAGTTACTTGTCTACGAATGCCGTTTCGATTGGGGTCTCATGAGTTCTTTCCAGCAATGATGTCTTCCGGTGGTGGCTTCGGTGTTTGGGATGCAGTTTTTTGCATTGATGCTTTTCTGTTTTATTTTATTATGTCTCGATGAATGTATTTTTTGGTGGTTTTGCGATCGGTGATGGTGTGACCTGTGGCCCGCTCGTCAAGGGTGAAGGTGATGTATCCTTCGACGGAGACGGTGAAGATGAAGATCTCCGACGATCCGGTTGATGAGGATAAGTCAGAAACCACGTGGTGTTTGTTTTGAGGTAGGTTATGGCTCGTGGCGGTGCAGATATTGAGAGGACCCGTGCTTCGAGGCCGTTGGTTCGTGGGTAAAGGTGCGCGGTTGATTTGCTGAAGGTTTGAATTTTGAAATTGAGATGTGGTGGGTTTTGAATGTTTGTTGATTTGGATCTCTGTATGGTTACCACTTTCCAAAAAGTTTCTTTTATAAAATACCAAAATAAGTTTCCTGCCTAAAGATAAAAATTCATTAAAATTTGTAAACACTTTACCGGGGAAAAGATTTATTGTATTATGTGGAAAGAAATAAAATATTATGATATCATGAATCTCTCTCAGTATCTCACTCAAAGTTCTTCTCACATAGTAACCCTCATACACATACCCTACCTAAACCATTCTTCAAAACCTTGAGAAAGAAGCAATATAAAGGTTGATCTTAGAATCTCAATATGGGTAAACATTATAGATGTCAATATTTGATTGTATAAATTCATATGGTATGTATAATGGTATGAGATCATTAACATTTCCTCAAAGTTCATACCTAACATATAAAAATTATAAACACGAGACATGGAATAAAACACAATTTTTTTTGAAAACATGTCCTATAAAAGTTATAAATTATTGTAAATAAATCATGAACCACAATATAAAGTAATAAAAGTGTGAAGCCATAAAAAATATAGGAATCTATTTCATATGCCATTATTCCCTATTGGGACCATTAATATAATATATCACATCTTATCAACTCTTTCCCATTATGGAATAGGATGCACATGTTTCCCATAGTGGATCAAGACCCACATATTTACCATATTGGATCAATCCCACTAAATTGGTTCAAATTTTTTTCTCATGAGATATAAAGCTATATCCAATGAATTTGTGGGAGATATAGGTCCCACTACTCTCTAAATCAAAATATTCTTTATGTGTTCAATAATATCAAAAAACATTTATCATATCATAACATTATAACAATTTTTAATGAAAACTGGTTTCCTAAACATTTCATAAATCACAATAGCTTAAAAAATGAAAAATAATTGGGTTTCTAGAAAAATTTATCAATATAATCATTAAAAATCTAGAGAATGAATGTGGATGGTATCATTCAATATTATCTCTATCAAATTTTAAGAATAATCAATGGATGTTATTTTATTAAAAAAATATTTTTCAATGATTGCATGGATTATTTATTTAGGAATAAACCTCTCTCAATTTTAAAAACAAATTTTTGAAAATAAAACATTTTCAAAATCATTTTCTTTAAAAATAACCTTGGGAACATATAAAGAAAGCATTAATATCGTATAAATAATTTTTTGAAGTGAATAACTATTAAAAATTGAAAACATAACTTAAAAAATAAATCATAAAATATTTTGGAAATTAATTTATTCAAAAATAATGTTTAAAACCTATATTATACATGTTAAAATTATGATTCCTATCACATTTTCAGAAAAATCTATTTGTAATTTTTTTGGAAAAGACATGAAGATTCCTTTAGAAATAATTTCTCAAAATTCAAATATTAGATAAAATTTATTTAATAAATAATATTTATAAATTTAAAAAAAATTGGAATTGTTTTTAGGAATAATTATTTTGAAAAAATAGGATTTTCAACCGAAGAGTGAATTAATGTCGATTTTTTATACAAATATTCATTTAAATTATTTAGTAAATAAAGAGAATAAAATGAAGGGAAAACATGGATTTTAATTTATATCTATAAGAGAATAAATGTTATTTGTTTCATGAAATATGGATCATAGTATTTTTATGACATTGGAATAAACATAAACAGTCCCAAAAATCAATGAGATTTTAACATCAAACCTTTACCACATTAGTATCTTTTGAATAGAAGGCCCAATTAATAAGAAAAATAAAATAAATACATGAATATCATGAAACGGGTAATAATTATTTAACATTTAAAAATTCATTATATAATCCATATAGAATAAGATAAGACAATAACATCAATTATGTTCTAATGAAGGGAAATTGAGAAAAAAACCCTTTTTCTTTGGTAACTTTTGAACTGTAAGCCCAATGAAGGTGTAAAATGAAATAAAACCTAGAATGTTATGTGAATAATTAGATTATATATATTAGATACCTAATTTTATTTATATACATCTATTAAAATAAATAGTGGGTGATAATGGCATGTTTCCCACAGATATTAAAAGTGAGGTGGAAATCGCTTACCACTTTGGTAACCTAGGGACCATACACCGCAAAAAAAAAGGGAAATATAAAATTTATATATATAAATATAGTTTTCATTTTAATAATCATAATATACATATATTTTTATTATAGAATCCACATTAATGAAATTTTTGGTGAATATAGCATGTGTCCCACATAAGGAAAACGTGATATGGAAATAACTTACCATATGTCTCAGATTCCTTCGAAAAGAATCAAGATTAATAGATAATGAAAATAATTTTATTATAAATATATTAATTAATAATAATTATATGTATATAAGTATATAATAACAAAAATTATTTACTTATGACATATTATAACCCATTTATTATCAATTCCTTGTTCAAATCACATTTTTGGTAATAAATCATTTTTTTCGTGTACCTTTTTGTTTATTATTTTAGCTCCTCTTAAGATGACCTTGTTTCCATAATATGTATAATGTAGAAGATGATATTAATATTCTATATATTACTTATATGTGTATTTATATTAATATATAAATGTTAGACTGAAAAAATTATATACAACGTTAATGGAGACGATAAGTCGTATGTACAGATGAACGTAATTTAAATTTTGTCATCAAAATGAAATAAATAATGTTCAACAATATATTATAATCCATGAATATGTTTTGTGTAATATGTATAAAATATAATTATTAAAACTTTTCCTTATTACCATCTATGTATACCGTACGTGAAAAATGAAACACATCACTTAAGGAGCCTATAGTCTTCCATACATACGAATGATGTTATCTTAACCCCCACGAAATGGAAATTAAGAAGGTATATCTGATATCATATTTTAATTTTTAATTTTTATTACAATTTTCATTCATTTAATCTATTGTTATTATGTCCAAATAAAAAATAGAAATCGCGTATCATCGCATACGAGGTAAGGGCAAGCCATACACACGAGCGACATTTTTTTCCCAAATGATGATAGGTAATAAGGTATATGTGGAATTGAAATTATAAATTTATAAAAATATCAAAAATAATATATTATTACTTAAACCATTATTATATCAACCTATGAGAGGTGTTTCTGGAAAATGAATGACATCATTTTGTGAGGTTTTAGCCCACCGTACACAGGAATGATGATTTTGTATCCCATATTTTTGGAATTGTAGATGGATATAGGTTATTAAATTAAAATAAAAAAATATAAGTATAAATAAGATATTATTTTTGTTATTTAGTATTATTTTTATAATATTTAATGGAGTTATAATAATTTTAAAACAAAACGCATTGTAAAGAACATTACCTCTTCTTAGGACAACCTATTTAGTTTTAATAGAAAGCCTTACTAGATTGTATTTATGATCTCTAAATTTGATATAATATATTTGGGAGGAAATAAGAAAAAAATTTGGGTAACTATTTTCTAAAACAAACTATTTTTTAAGTTTGATGTGGAGAGGAGACGGGGTGACCTTTTCTAAGTGAGGTGAGTGGAACACTTGTAATTCTTTGAATGATAATGGAGTACCCAAGTCTTTGACATGAAATGAAGAACTTAAATGGTACATTATTATACCATATAAGTTATAGGGTCTAAATATTTCCAAAAAAAGGGTTTTGGATAAGTTTATAGGTCATTTTCCCCTTATCATTTTTAGACTAACCCCCGATAATCGTGCATTAACATTAACCGTGTGAGTTATTATTTACTTCTTTTACTATTAATTTATTTCAAACTTTATTCTGAAAAAATAGATAATATAATTTATTATGATTAGAATTATGGAATCCATCTTCCCACATTCCAACCAAATAAGTGGAAAATTTTAATTTAAAATTAAACACACAATCATGACGAAAAATGTGGATTCCAAAGAGAATATCTTTAAAAGAAAAAAAAATTATTATAATAATTCAATATGAATTTGATTAAAATAAATTAAATTGTATTAATAGATATATTATTTATTTAAATTTACTTTTTAAATGTTATGAAAATAAAATTTATGTTCTAAATTTTTTAAATGAATATAATACTTCTTAAAAAAATGAGTATTTTTTAATATTCATTGAAAATTTATCTTCCCAGGAAATTTTATAAATTTAACTCCAATACAATTTAAAAATGATAATTTAACTAATAATTTTTTTAAAATAATTTTCTTATAATGAGAAAAAAAAAATTCAATAAAAGTGGATAAAAGGTGATGAAACTATTTTTAGAAAAATAATGTCTTTATCAAAAAAATTTCATTTATTCTAATATATATTCTAAATATAAAACATAAGGTGAATTTTAAAATTATTATTAAATATAATATATAAAGTTTAATAAAACCCATCAAGAAAATTTATTTGTTTAATTTAATGAGGTAAAACATGCTTCTGTTCATAAAAATCATTCTTCAGAAAAAGATTGACATTATATTCAAATACTTCTCAGTTTAAATTATATTTAATTTTAAATTTAATATATTATTATATATACATGTTTAGAACATATATTTTCATATTTTAGTTTTTATTATTAATAATTTTAATTCCAATGGTTAGGCGATAATTATTATATTAAATAATAATCATTTAATAGTATGTTGTGGCTCGTTAAAACATTGTGTTGTGTATAATGAATGATATATAGGGAATTAAATTTATTTTAAAAATTTTTTTCCCAAAATCATACGGATTTAAACATGTGATGTGGGAAAATGCATGAAAGAACATTTTTATCAAGTATACACAATTAGAGGATAAATCCAATAGGATTAGGGTTGTGGTACATTGTTACAAGAAAGGTTCAAATTGATTGGTGATGAAATAGAAAAAATTAATTAGAAATTTGAATATTTATTTTATAATTTTAAAAATTTGAAAACCTTTATCAATAATATGTATCTTGAGTTTGATATCAAATTAAAAAATCTAGATATTACCCAATCCATGTATTCAAAAGAAGATGGGGTAAACATTATGTTTACATAACACCTTCCAAAAAGGTTTGATGTTATATAAAGCATATAATTTGTAGAAAAAAATTATTAAGTTATTTTATTGATAAATCCTTATTAAGATAAATTGAATAAGTATCATCCATTTCAAATAATATTAATCATGTTAATTTTTTATAGGTATTGTTGGTTTTAAAAAAATATAACAAAAAATTGATATGAAAATATGATGAGAATATGAACCCCATCTCAAGGGTAGATAAAAGAGTCAATAAATGTGTTGGTTCCACAAAAAATTCCAAACAATTATAAAGGAATCCAAAAAATATCATGATATTATGATTTGGAATCAATAAATTCATAGAAGAAAAATATATTTTTAGATAATTATTTTTGTTGATATAGCTTCAAAAACATGGTATTAGATTTTTGTTACTCTATAAAAATTCCTCAAAATTATATAGAGCCAATTTCATGGGAGGGTAAATAAGGAAAAATGTAAAGGATATAAAATTAAAAGTTAAATGTGTCAATATAAAAACAACCACTTTGAGATCACAATGGTATTTCCATTATCTATGGTTAAAGGAATGATGGATTATTAAAAATGGATTTATCAATGAAAAATGAAGTATAAAGACAACAATATGTTGAGATAGAAGGAGTTATATCCTTGGAAAGGATGATAAAGTTTGTTGAGAACTCAAATACTACCAAAAATCCATAAAAAGTTGGTTAGAACTGGGAAACAATTAGAATAATGGTCCAAATTAATGTTGGATCATGATGTCCAAGATGAGTTTTATTTAAAGTTTAATGTTATACTTATATTATCAAATTATGGTATATATTATAAACTCTTGTAATAGAGTCACAGACTTATGTTTCAGCAGAATATTGAAAAAGAACAATGGTATATTCGTCTGATAAAGATGGAAAAAGTATACTTAGGTAAATATAAATCATATGAATCCATCTAAAAATAACTAACAAGACCAGATTGTTTCCAAAAAAACATTCTTATTAGGCTAGTTGATTCATAAATAGAAATTACAATAGATAATAAACAAGTGTTGGAATGTGCTGATGGGATGAAACAAATTCTATATGTATAATAAAAATTTCATGAGAGGTTACCATCAAATGATATTTAATGTAATTAAAAAGAGCAGTCTAGAATACACAGTATGGATAGACATACTCCAAAATATTATTTAATTATTTTTTCAGTATAAAAATATTTTCTAAAAGGATAATTTATGTATCAGGAGATGAATATGACTTGATGGATTATGAAAATAGATATATCAAAAAAAAAATAAGTTGAAGTTGTAATGAATTTCTTGATGATCCATGTAAAAACATCAGATCAATGAAATTAATTCACAAGAATAAATAATATAGAAGATAGGTTGAGGGAATCTTATCATACTTTATATTCACATTATAGAATAATACGTTCTTACATGTTATCTACATTTTGTTTTTATTTGTTCTATAAGCATGTAAATAATTTATTTTGAATCTTGTTCTTAGGGTATGAAATAGATAAGGAGTAAAAGATAACACCAGATAACAAAATGATTAATCAATTATTAATGAAATATTTGTTTATTTTTATTATAAATAAAATTTAGTAAAAGGAAAAACTGTGATAAATATGTGGAAAATATGAATTTCATTAAAGAAAGTTAGCATGGGATGCTATGGAGGTTAGAAATTTGTGGGCTAATTTCATCCATCATAAGTATGGGTCTATTTTAGAAGTTCCAAATTACTGGGTTGTAGGGGTGTGGAAAAACATTAAGGCCATGTTAAATCCCTTCACCCTTATGTTTGATGGATTATTGGTTATGGGTACATTAGTTTTTAGAACCATCATTGGTTGGGGACACCCTTGGGATTCTTGAGCTATCCCACTCTAAATGAGGAATTCTATAAAGCTTGTAGTTATCATGTGATCACCAAGGCTATACATATCTCATAGCAGTGAGACAACTTTGATATCATAACATTGAATAATGAGGCTGACAAAATGGTTTTCACCTTCTCTACAATAAGGGTATTCAACATGTAATCCTATCATTCACATTGGATTCTCCCTATAACCAAGTATGAGTGGGGTAATATATTGTGGTGACATGAAATAGACACTAAATTCATTTTCTTGATCTAGCGAATAATATCCATTTCAATTCCAACTGACAATGTTATACATTCGAATTTTTTCCAACATGTTTCCAAATTCCACTTCTTCTTATAGAAAAATGGAGAACACTCAAATCACCTATTCTTCCGTAGCGAATTGGTGCATGCAACATGTGTTTATTTCATTGATTTATCTGGTTTCAATATTCAATGAAATTTTTAACTTTTTTTATTATAATATGGTTCAATGGATAATAGAATAAAAATAAAGAGAATAAGGAAAGATATATTCTCTTAGAAGTGGTTTACTGGTGCATCTGTTGTGTTGTAAACAATTCAAGACACGAGCATCCAAACAACTCATTGTTCACTCAAAGAGTTAGAGAACAACATTTAGTAGCCGAGTTGGGCCCTCTTATTTATCACTGGGAAAATATTATTTCATTGAAGACTATATCATTTGGAAGATCTTCTAACACACCTCGTTAGAGTATAGTGATGCATGGTATATGGATGAAATAGATCCCTCCATCACATGGTATGAAATTTATAATTGATGATGCATATAAAAATTGTATTATATGTGGAGGTGGTTTTGTGTGTGATGGAAACAGATCATTTTCCAATGCATTCCTAGCTATATATGGGTATTGTGAAAACCTATTGGTAGAGAATAATTCTCTTCTCATAAGTATCTATATTTCTAATGACCACAATTTGAATCTGGAGGCTGTGGAGATATGCACCATGATCATTTTTAAATCCCTCAAAATATATTGCACTATTCTAGGTAACGTCAATTATAACATCTAAATGATATAGTTTCTTTGTAAGGACCATGTTTAGTTACCTCACACTCCTTTTTAAGGGAATAAAGAAGTGGATTCCCTTTCTTATAGGAATAAATATATTCGTAATCTTACCTTATTTTCATGTTCGGTATATTTTCCTGCTAAATGTGAGGAAAATGTGTGAGATGATTCTCTTGGTTTACACTCTTTTCACCCATGGTCTACTTTTTCTTTCTCTCATATCTATATAATTCAACAAAAATTAATTAAAAATATATCATTTTTTAAGTAAGTATATCTATCTTGGAGAAGGAAAACATAGTTTCTCCATGAGGCGTGGGAAATGAAGAATATTTTTTGTTGCTACAATAATATTTACCTTGTAAATATATAATTTTATGGAAGGTTAATGTTAATGGTTTAATTGATAATATAACATTTCTTATTCTCTCATAATTGGTTAAAAATATAAAAACCTATATTTAATGGGATGATTTTTTTATAAATGGAATATAAGTGAATCATTAAAGTATAATAATAGTGGATACTTGAAATTTAAACAATTCCATTTGTACTGAAATATCTTTATACTATTTGTTTATTGGAGTAAAATAATTCATATTGAAATATTCAATTAAAATATTCATCAATCTTTCTATTAATCAATTGTATTAGCTTGTAAATAGATGGATAGCTCTAGAAAACGGTGACTAGTAGTCTTGTTTTAGTAGGTCTCATATTAATTTATAGTTGAAGAATTTTTTTATCCACCCCAGTTATAGTATAAAGTGATCATGGTTCATATAGAATCACAGTGGAATGGTAGATGGAATATTTTGGAGATATGAATTTGATGTTTCCAAAGGTTCGTGTAGTTACACGGAGAGGGGGTGATGAAGTGTGACTTGTTTTTAGTAAATTATTTACTTTTATTAAACCCCTTCGAACCACAATAACCTGTTATGATTAGTGGAAAATGTATGTAATGTAGAATATAAATTAAAACACAATACAATGTATTTTTACAAGTTTTGGTACTGAGACCTACATCCTTGTTGTAACTGGTTATCACCCATGTTTATAGATTTTTCACTGTATGTAGACAAATACAACAAGGAAAGTCCCATTCCCTTCAACACATAGTCCAATAATTTTTTTATCCTTAGTAAAACTAGAAACCACATGTTTCAACCTACACTAGTGACTCATGAGTCTCATAGGATGATCTTTATACTTTATTCCAGAGTAATACTAACATCCTACCGGCCTACTCTAGAGTCCCACTGGATACTTCCAGTACATCAGAGTCCCAATGAAGAATACAAAACCCTGAGACACAATATTTGATGCATATATAATATTATTTTAAAATTTTATCCACAAGATTGTTGGATCAAACTAGAATGTGTATAATTCAAGAAACTTTACATTGATTTTTTTATTTCTAAATTAATATTGATAACGTATAAATGGTCAACTGCCTCAGTTAAACACTTCTAGGGAAAATATTATTTCTTCTTTTGAAAACTCGACATCATAAAATATTGAATACTAGGATATAAAAATTAATCTAAAAAACTAATGATAACTCTATCTTGGATTCAGTCTCAAATATCACTACTCATTGTGTGATGTATATTTCATGTACATTTTTTTAAACTTCATGTGTGTATAATGTACATTTCATAGTCTTTACCATTACTGCGTGCATAGAATCATGTACATGCACATTGCCTCTTTCATTCATTGAACACACTCAATGATTGCTTCATAATAAGGGTATAATCGAATATGTATCGAACCATTCATGACCTTCTTAATTATTTCATTCATGCATACCCTTAGTGAAAACGATATGAAATCCGTTTTGAATTGATCATGCACTCATACTATCCAAATCACTTTCATACAAAAAATAGAATCTCGTTTGTGTATGCTCACTTCTCAAATAAATACCTTCTTCCTTTTTTTCACTGCCTTATGTGAACATACACAGATAACATACAAAAACCACAAGATAACTACTTTCATGTACATCATGAATGTTACTTATTTCATCTTGAATCATATATGCCCTTCTCATACATATCCCAGAAACTAGGTGAATACATGTTTAGAGTATCATGATTCTCATATTTCTTCACAAAATTGTATCTTCATAAAAAAGGTAGATTCACATAATGTTATCTCAGTTGCCTCATGGGTATTAGATATTAATTAAACGAAATGAGTATAGAAACAAAATTTCATTATCATCATAGAAATTCCTATCTTCGCACCAAACTAAAGATGATGGTACTTCCCTTTGTGAACGACATATATTAAAAGAACAGCATATGTACTAGAAGTCAAAACACTCAAAACTTGGATAAAAAAACTAAACATTCATGTGGTATTTATAGTCAACAAACCCAGAATCAGCTTATACGAACTACCTCTATCAGTCAACATTGAGAATCATCATCTTGAAATATTTATCATATACACAACATAAAATATTGTTTTTCCCTCATTCTATTATGAAAAAATGTTCCATAATTATTTAGATCATATTATAATCATAAAAAATTAATTTGGAGTTTTAAATAATTAGATAAACCAGATGTTGATGTCACTGTATGAAAATATTAGTGAACAAAACACCATTGATGGCTTGCTGGAGAATACGACACGCAGAAAAGAAAAATGACCAAGATGTTTAGATGTGGAGATCAGATGACATAAGCTCTGTTAGGGATAAAGTACCCCAATCCCACATAAAAAACACTTAAAAATGATGGAACTTTATAATACATTTCATAAGATCAATTATTTAGAAATATCCTCTCTCTCTCTCCCTGGGTACCATCCTGAACCAGTTCTATATAAATGCTTCTACTCCCATCACCTTGCGGGATATTTTCCCATACAATGAATAGTCTCAGCCGCAGTCCTTTATTCTATATATAGGTTGTCTTGAATATCCCCCCTTGGGCATGGTCCACCAAGTCTCATGAAAAACATCTCAGTTGAGTCTAGTGTCTTGTCATCTTAGCAGGATACACATAATTTTTAAATAATCCCCCAAAAAATAACTGGTTAAATATCATGTAACACAATTAAAAATGTAATATTTAATTATTTAAGCACTTCATAATTTCTCTTCAAATATAAATCCGTCTAAATAATTCTTCATGTTTTAAGAAATGTTTCACTTATGGAACATGTTTTTTAACTTATAACCCCTTTAACAATCATCTAATTTACAATCATTGGTTTCTAATAATATAATGCAATTAAAAACACTTTTAACTTCATCAAGTCACTGATAATGTTCAATATCCCCCTTTATATTTCTTTTCAATACCCAATTTTTAATATTCAATGATATCTTCTCCCCCTTATTGTCAATAAATCAATTGATTAAAGTATGGGAAAAAATTATCATTTATAAAATTTAAATTACCAGAATTTCTTATTCTATTATGAAACATATTGTCTAATTTACTTCTAAGAAGGTTATAATAACTAATATCTTAGAAATGGGTGAAAAATAATCAACTATATGTCTCTGTTAACAATGATGTGTGTAGAAAGAATGAGTGATCAAATTTAGAATCAATGTGGTCACTAAACTTCCAATACGTGGAACCAATCACTAAAACTACTTTTTTAGGAATTGTTCAAATTATTTTAAACAAATCTCTTGCATACATATCACCAAATAGATTAGTATCATTCAAGTGTAATAATTTATTTCCATTTTCAATTTATTTTTCCATTTATCATAAAGTAACAAATCTATCCATTTGGAATTGTTTTTTACATGAAAATTGTATAATGTAGTCAACATACCTCAATTATGACATTAATCAACATCCTGAGATATTTTTAGAAATATCAAATTCATAATTTTCCATAACATCAGATATACGTATAATGTAAACTGAGATATAAATATATAATGGTCAGTAATTTGTTCTCCCCCTCAATATATTCACATAATACTTCTTCACCATGATTAAATTTCCTCAAGAATAGACTCCAAGTGTCTTTGATGATTTTTTTGAAATGTCATAAGGATAGAACATGATCCCAATATTCTTACATTATAGAAGTATTTTAGATATACGATATTCATTTTTTTTGTAAATTCATGTCTCCTCCTAAATATATGATTCACTTTTAATTACCTACAAGAAAAACAATCACATTATATATGTGAATATTGGGGATCCTCTACGATCATTAGTTAGAGAAATGAGGTAGAGAGTTACGTATAAATGAAAAATAATTCTTAGATAAAAAAGGATTATTTTCACATTCTAACAGAGTAGTTTTATTTTCCACTTCCTGCTTAATTTTCATGTATCTTAAAATTATTATTAAAATATTATCAGACAATCTTTTGTGACATGCTGATTTTTTTACATTATGAGTAGAATTATTTTTTCCGACACTAGATGTCACATATGGTTTCCCTTTTTTTCACAAGAATTATACTTCATTGTATTTTCATGTCAAAATAAATTTACCAAAATTTCTAGATATGATTCAAATGTCACACACACCATTGTAATTTAATAAGTTACCTCTTTTAGTCATCTTTTCAAAATCTTCCCCTGACATGTCTTTCACCAAATTGATTATATTGTTTATCATCTTGATAGATCCTTTCATTGATTCCAACATCCTTTCATTAGTATGAATGTTCATGGCCAATCCACAATGATCCAAGTTGTGACCTTTCCTGCCACAATAGAAAATTTGATTCATTAGTGAGACACTCTCTACATAATCCATCACATGTTTCTTGATATATATTTTTTAATAACCTTTTTTTAAATAAAAATGTTGAATTATCATCTTCATTCCTTAAAAACTTCATTTTTTGTATTATATTCACATAAATAGATGGTTTGTACTCGATCAGTACATACCAACATTAATCTTAATGATGACCAATTTTTTTGAAATAATCACATAAATTTTTATTTTAATAATATCTATTATTTATAAACTAATTCTATATTTTTTTGATATTTTCTTCTGCTCTATAGGATTCAATTTCTCTATATCTTTCCCACTTTAAATGTAGGCATTGTATAATTTTTATACGATTACATATTATACCAAAAATTAACTTCCTGATTCCCAAACTTTAAACAATATAAATAATATCCAATATATGTTGACTTCTTCTTCTGTAACAAACTATGCCTATCTTCGAAATTTTTCTATTTATGGATATCAAATTTCTTATTTTGCACTGTTTTTGTGAAATAAGATTTTATAAAATTCTTCAAATCCATATTTTATATTGTTGTGGATTCCTAAGTATTTATCATCACCCATGACTATCCATGTTTTAATGTTGAATATTCACTTGTCGTAAAATCAACATTAGTAAACAAAGATTTATCAGGACAAAAAGTAACATTTTTTAAATATATGTAGTAGATTTATCATTGGATACTAATATATCCACTAGATTTATTATTTTTATAAATATTACACATACTAGATGAATCATTGGCATAATTATTTAATATTTGACTTGTAAAGTCTAAGATTCTATATCTTCGAAATTTATATGTTTTACTTCTAGTTCAAGACACTTTTAGTTGAGTGAAATATTTTCATCATCAACTGATTTCATTCTTTCTTCCAACTAAATGTTCATTCTTTGAATATCATATTAATAAATACGATTTGTCATTGTAAAAAAATTCATGCCCCATGATTCATTTTACTATATCTTTCAGTTCAACCTCTTTAACATTAATAGATGCAATATGATTCTTTCCAAGTTCACGGATAACTAATATAAAAAAAATTTCAAAAAAAAAATACCTCAAAAACAATACATTACAATTCTTCAATAATTTCATCATACCATTATTTGTAAAGAAATATTGTTTCATCCTTTTCTTTTATATGTTTTAATATACTATTGGTTATGATAACCTTTTTGGTTAATGCTTCTTCCATAGCATCATCCCCTTCTTCTGGCTATAATTTTTCATCTCGAAGTACCTTGATATCTTTGATCTTACATGTGACCACTTATTTGGGATGTTTCTTCATATTTGTTCTTAATTTAAATTTGGTCATATCAATTTCACATTTTTATCTCGGTGTATCGATATTATAACCCAATGATTTAACTGAACAATTTTCACTTGAGTGCCTTTATCTAGTAGTGGATTTTCATTTATATTTGAACATATATTAATATTCACTACCAAAATTTTCATTCTGTTTTCGTATATCTTGTCAAAAACTTCAACATTTATCACATCATGAGAATATAATGGATTTTCCATCAAAATATATTATGAATTTTCTTCAGACTTAAATTTTCCGTTCTAATGATTCTGTTAAAAAAATGGAATTTTATATTTGTCCAATAAAAGGTGGTCTACCCTATGATTCTAATTCTTGTTTCCAAAGGATAATCCAGTCATACTAGGGGGGTCAGGTGTGACTCATTTTTAATAAATTCTTTTCATTTCATAAACCCCTTTAATCCTCTACCACTTATTAGGATGAGCGGATCATGTATAAAACACCCAATGTAAATGAAAACACATCGGACAATATTTTTAAAATGATTGGTACTAATACCTGTGTCTTTGTTGTAATTGGTTAACAATCTTGGTTACAAATTTTTAACTATATATAGGTTGTTACAATAGGCAAATTCTCATCCACTTCAACACTACGTTCTAGAGTGTTCATCTCTTGAGCCCCACTAGAGAACACGTGTTCCCACTTATACAAGTGACTCTTGTGTCCCATAGGAGGATATTCATACTACATCCCAGAGTTTTACAAACATCCCACTGGCCTACTCTAGAGTCACAATAGAGACTTCAACAGTATTAGAGTCCCATTGAAGACTTTAATATCTTTAGTCACACAAGATTTGATCCACTGATATGAGTATATTAAAATCTCCTCCATGATCTTTTTGGATCAAACTAGCTTATGTACAATATATAAAATGTTCAACTAATGATATTATTTCTCAAATAATTCTATCCATCGTAAATGGGCAGCTTCAATTGTTAAAATATGTTGGGAAATTATTCTTTCTTCTATTTAAGGTATGACCACACTAGATAATAAAAAATAAAATATAAAAATTCTTCTAAAAAATGATGACAAAATTGTCCCACCTTCAGTATTAAGTATCTATTTGAATTATGAATTGTATATTTCACATACATTTAACAATGTTCATGAAACATTAAAATAAATTTTCTAGTCTTAAAAATAAATTCATGCATTAAATCGTGTACATGGACACCACCTCTTCTTTCATTGCACACATTCAGTGATTTTTTCACAATATGTTTTCAATCTCATATGTATAGAACTATCCATGAACCCGTTACCTCTTTCATGATTTAATATCCATAGATAAATATATATGCAAGTATTTTTTTCATATATTTTCCACACACATAGTCCAAAGAATTTAAACATAGAAAATTGGATGCTCACTTTTGTATTGTCACTGCTCAAATGAATGCCTCCATTCTTCATACACACATCCTTATGCACACATACACAAAAAAATTTCACAACCAATGTGAAAACTACTAGCATGTACACTATGCAAGATACTTCTTTTATCATGAATCATATATACACTCCTCAAAAATAGATTGTAAACTCCAGGTGACTACACATATAGAGTATCACGATTCCTCATATAGATTGGAAAAAAATTCTTCACGGAAGAAATGGAGATACACGTAATGATATCCATGTTTCCTCTCAAAGATCATAACTTCATGAAACATGATGAGTGTGGAAACCACATTTCTTTTTTATTGTGGGGACACTTTTCTTTGTGAAATCTTTTTTTGTGTTACTTCCAGTAAAATATACTATAAATTAAACCACTAAAAACTCTACAATATGAAAATAACACTCGGGCCCTATTTCTAGGAAACATAACACCAATTTAACATGCATGAATTTCTTTAAATATGTGACTTCTAGAATGATCGTCTTGAAATATTGATCATATGTACAACCTAAAATAATTGTTTGGTACGTGTTCTATTCTGAAAATTATGTTGCATAATTATTTCAATGATATTCTGATCATTATAATTTAAAATAGAGTTTGAAATCTTGAGATCAATTAGAATATGACATAACTACATGAAAATACTATCGAGAAGGAAACATATGATGCCTTGATGGAGATGACGATGAGTGGAAAAGAATAAATAAACCAGATGATTGGATATGGATATCAGATGACAAAAGTTATCCTGGGGCTAAAATACACCCATCCCACATCAATACACCCTAAAAATGTGTCTCATGTATAATATAAGGTTAGACATCCATTCACCAAAATCCCCCCCCCCACATTCCCTAGCATCACCCTATACCAGTTCTGAGGAATTCTTCTTTTCCCACCTACTTGACGGTAATTGGACCATACTATTAATAGTCTCATCCATGGTCCTACATGTTTCCTACGGGATAGACTGCCTAGCCTCCCTTGGTAATAGTCGACCATATGTCCCTTATAATCTCTCTGTTGATACTAGTGGCTAGTCATCTTTGGAGTATGGCCATAAATTTTAAATAACCCCACAAATAATACATAGTTAAACCACATAGTATAACATATAGAAATAAATAATACAATTCATCAAGACATTAAAAAGTTCTCTTCAAATATAAATTCATCTAACCATTTATTATTATTGTAAAATAATGTGGTACTTATGAAACACATATTTGGAACTATGAACCACTTCAAACTCATCTAATTTACTCTCACTATATTTTTTACAATCTCACGAAATTGAAAATAATATCAACTTCCCCAACTCACTTGGGTTATTCAGAATTGATATCATATTCTCTCAAAGTATTGTTTTTGCATTTCAACTAAGGGGGAGAAAAAATGAAATTATAGTTTGATGAGAATTTGGGAGATATGTAAAGATTAAAAATGGAGAAAAGATTTTTTACAATATGAAATACCATCTTAATGAGTATAACAAACAAATAAATATGGGTGATTGTTGATCACACTTTTACTATTTTATTTTTTTAATGAATATTAATGAATATGGAGTTCTAAGGATGTTTTATGTCAATATAAAATAAATAATAATTTAAATGAAAAAAACCTCTTTAATGTTATTGGATGAATCCAACCGCGATTTAAAAAAATAAGCATCCTTAGAAGATGCCAATTAGTACAATATGAATGAGGATTCAAGAACACATATTGGAAGTTAGTGTACTGATCCATATGAAGCTTCCACAACAAATAGCTCCAGAACTGTCCCTCAACTTTCCAAAGTTGAATCCCAGATAATTTTGGCTAAATAAAAGTGTCAAGGATGGAAAATATAATAATTTATTATGGTTTCATCCTCATGATCCAAAATATAGAAATCAAAATGTCAAATAATAAAAAATGTTAAAAGAAACCACATTAAATCAGAACATGCATAAATATACCCTTTAAAAGAATCTAAAAATTGAAACTAAAAAATCTAAAAGTTTTGTATTCTATTGAAAAATACAAATCACAAAGGTACACTCAATGAGTAAAAATAATAAATAAGGGAAACCTCATAACAAAAAACTAAATGAAAAAAAACCTATTACCAAATACACGAAAATAAAACACATACAACTCAAATGAATTAATAATCAGTCAAAAATAAAAATAAATGATACATGTCATGAGGAAACCCATTTGGGACAAGTCATACAACACAAAATGTATATAGGAATATCCACAATCCATAATTGATTATGGTTTGACACCGATCAACCAAATCAAGCTCAACAATCCAAAATGAAGGAACTTCCCTTACGTAAATTAATTTCATCTATGGGTATCTAGTTAGGGAAATCACTCAAATAGAAAAAATCCATCCTTATATATCCTATATAGTAAACTAAGGTTACTCATAAAAAAATAATGGAGGAAGTCCATGTTTAATAAATGTCAATCACAAGGAAAGAACAAAGACTAAAGGCTGACATCACAATAAAATGATTCCCACCTGCAGAATAACAATTAATAAGAACCTCACCCAATAGGCTCAATAATTAATCAAAATCAAATATTCATCACAATGATATATATAAAAACCATAAAAAAATTCATACCGTCTCAACAATGGAACAACCAACCAATATACTAAACATTATATCACAATATTCTCACAAAGTGATTTACTTAATATTTATAAACTATTATTTTCAGAAATTTATTTTAAAAAACATTTGGAATAAAAAAAAATAAAGGTAAATAAATTTTAACATCTAATCCTAATGAAAAATAAATTCAAAAAAATCACTAAAAAATCCCACAAGTTAATGAAACACTTTTGAAATATATATGACCATCAAAACAAAAGTTTATTCTAATTTATAAACCAAATTCCTACCGAAATATTTGAAATATTAACTTTTCTCTAACAAATCTCTACATGGGATTTTATCAATCATTTGGAGTTCATAAAACACAAATTTACATCAAAATATGATTTAATTACAAAACTACACCCATTATTCCAAATAGAACATCGAATAATTATGACAAAATTTTGATGACTATAATTTTTTTAATCAATAACTCATTTATATAGATAAAAAAATATTTTTTGAACATGAATAAACATTATAAATATCAACTAAAAATAATTGAATGAAAAAAACAACCAAAATGGAGGAACCATGTTCCCTTTGATTAAATACAAAATAATATGAAGTTGTTGAAACCCATTAGAAATTTTAGTTACCAAAAAGCAACCTAATATAACACAATTTTCAATCAAAGGCCTCTAGTGTTTGTGAGGATTTATTAAATCAAATGAAACATGCTTGAGAAGAAAGTAGAATCCCTCACTATTCGATATATATGAAATCCCCCAAATTAAATTACTCAAAATCAAAAATATTGGTTGAATGAGTGGAGGATAAAATCCATATAAATTCCCCATGATTGATGGAATCTGAATTGGGTGTCTTGGGGGAAAATCTCTATATTAAAACTATAGGAAAAAAAAAATACAAAAACCCAAGAAGTATGATTGGTTTACCTACACATTTTACCAAACCATGGGGGGAATATGCAATATCTACTACCGAAAAACTGAAACAGGTTTACAATTTCTATTATGTGGTTTCAAATAAAGAATCTAAACCCTTCATCCGAATAAAATCTATAAAAACATCAAAATTATACCTTGAATGACCTTGATGTAAAGGGAGAAATCATTTGAAAAAAAAGGTGAGTGAGAGTTCCTTATCTAAAAATTCCCATTATTATTCCATGTTCTTCTCCCAAAATTTCATTAAGAAATTATTTCGTGAAAAAATTTAAAACCAACTGACTAATGGAATGAACATTACCTATAACTCCACTTATGAACTTAAAACAAACCACATGGGACCAAAAATTTCCACTAATCTTGAAAACAACTTGTGAACAAAAGAAAGGAATAAATAAATAAAAACATTTGGATATACTCTATTATAATTTAAATTGAAATCATACATATCAAAATACAAACCACCACTGATAATATCCTTGTAATTCCCAATTCCGAATAACATGAAAAAGTAAGCCCCCCCTTCAAAACATCCAATGTCACATGATCCAAAATAAAAATCACATACCAACCAATATAAAATAAAAAAATACAAAAAAAAGAATAATGAGAACACATGTTTACATATCACCGGTCTCCCCAAAATATATAATCGATCGAAAATGTTAAAAAAATTGAAACACACAACAAAAAATAAGGATCTTCACCCAAAGAATATTATTTCGCTAACTGTGAGCAACACGAACAAAAAACCACAAGGTATTATATACTTCATAATTATATAAGGGTAAATAAGCCTAATAACTATGATTTTGAACTCCCTAAAATAGGAAGTTTTACCCCAAACACATAAATTACTCTTCATGAAATTGTATAGTTTTGAAATGGGGTCCTAAAAAACCAGAGGGTAACTCAAGATCAAAATCCTGGAACATTGAAACACGAATGTCGTAAAAAAAATAACAACCTAAACCTCTCTTATTATAACGAGAGACAAAAAAATCATCCTTTTTTCCCTTTTCAACACCTAAGGCATACCCATTTCATTCATTAAGTATCATTAACTCATGGTCAAAAGCATTCAAAAATATAACAAACACTTAAAATTAGTAAGGGAAAATAACTCAACATATCTGATAATAGGTTAAAAATCAATTTCAACAATTATAGAAAAAGTAAAAGAATTTAAAACCGATTAAAAAATTCATGAGAAAAAAATAATTTCAAAATAACAATACAAAAAACATATTCTCCAACACTAATACAGCCATAGTGGATGTTCCATAAACTACTATCCTGATATAAAATACATTCAAGGATTACTCTAAAACCTACTAAGACTATAAGTACTAGGAATGTGACTATGAAAAACCAATATATTATAGGATCACAAAATTTTCAAACAATAATTCTTTACATACCTAAATTTTCCACATTGAAAACACACCAAAATATATTTAACTACTAAAATAGGTGTAGTATCTTGAAGGGATGTATTCCATTATTCAACATACATATAATTTTTTTATTAACTTTTATATCCTCACTCATACCAGATATGGTCAAATAAGAACTTTCAATAGGTTTCTGTTCCATGATTTTCTCAATAATTATTCCCTTATACAGTAAACCCAATAATGTTATCAAACCATATAGAAATACTAATGAATTATGGTCCACATAAAGGCCTCAATAAAACAACCTCATGTTTTTTAAATCATAAATATCTTACAATACATATAAACTCAACATTATAGTGAAACAATCAACATAATACATAACTAACTGATCACCCTATTGAAATCCCAAAACACTATTGGCTTTCGAACTATAACCATCTCAATATAAAATCACCTAATTAAGGTGTCCTTATAATATCTTAAAGATAATATCTAAAATATTTGGATATATATAGTGAAATTTGACCACACTTAACCCAATCCATTAAAATATTGAATGATATAACTCCCCATATGTCATTATTTTATAGTGAATATATTACTTGTTTGATCCTACTTTTCAATTTTGTTTCAAGATGGGATCCATGATAACCACAAAAGACTAAAATATAAAAATTCAAAAAATCTCATGCATGATCCTTGATAGATGAATAACATAGATCAACTAATCCATCTGTAGTCTGGAAAGAGTTCAGGACTAAATTGGATACTATTAAAACACTAGGATTAGTTCCTAACACATTCACTACATGAATCATCAACTCTATTCTAGGGGTCACATTAAATAAATATCTCAAATAAGAATATTCAATCGAAGCTTATCAAATCACGCTACATGGGAAACATAGGCACAGACTAAAAAAACTTATTATGAGTCAACATTTAACACCCAATTCACAAGATTCTAACTATGAATTCTTTTCATTTTAAAAATAATATGGTTTCTAAATATAAATTTTTTCGTTTATAATTTTAAATTGTCAATCCATTTCAAAATAATAAATAAATGAAAATAACCTCTCTAAAACCAAAGTTCAACCTTAAATTAGGACATGATGAAATTAATTATCCTTTATAAACTAATACAACCCTAAATTCATTTTACACAACTCATTTATAACCAATTTAAAAACACTTAACAAGGATGTATCAAATATCTAAATCAATGTTATCAAACATACTTGAACACAATGAAATGGACCATCACTCTAATGCATGATAAAAAACATAAAATACATGAAATTTAACTCAAACACTCCTAGAATAACTCCATAAATATAAGGAGAAACCAGAATTATTAAAAAAGTTAAAGAAAAAAAATCTAAAATAGTCCCCACTATGAACAGTTTTTCCTACAGTTTTTAGGCTTTGTTCTAATCGAGTGAATGCTACATGATGTTTTCTATAATGGTTTTTATCGTCTATGCATGGATTGAAAGATATTTTCCATTACCCATGCTTCCATCATTTTGAATATAGATTCAATTTGACACAAGGAATATCCTATTATTCTACATGGGGTATTCCTATAAATCAATTTTCTAGAAAACTACATCAAAGTATCTCAAAATTAGCAAAAAATATTAAGCATTATTTCAATGTAAAAATCCTTAACACCAATGGAACACAAGGTTTATCGTGATTTGGTGATATATTATCACAAACCCTCACCAACCGCTCAATCAATGATAGTCCTAGATCATTTCTATAACATAACCCCATATAATAATCTTGTAATGATACCATTTAAAAATAACGTGGACAAAGATTCCACCAGAACTGGCACCTAACCCAAACACCACTAATATGAGGTCTATCCATGGCATCCTTTGGTTGAAAAGCAGTCTCAAGGGTATAATATATAACTACTAGGTGTTTTTTACCCCCTGAACACACAAAATGGCATTAAAACATCATATATCCAAAAAAACAAACAAAAATAATTATATTATATCAAAACATGCTTCTATAATGCCATTAATCGAATCTGTAAAATGAAATTAAAACAAAATATAAATTAAAGGAGCCCAAAAAACACCAACCACTAAATCTATGTGACTCTTAGGTTACTTTCATGAATCAAAATACATGTTCTTTCTATATTAGAGTAGTTTAATACAAACTGGAAAGAATAGAAATGTGAACCATACATAAGAGAAAGAGACTACATACACACCAACATGAGTATGTAGGGTGAGAGATAAAGACGAGTTGGATAACAACATTATTATATTCCATTAATTTTATAAAAAATACATGGTCATTAGGTTTAATGTAAATAAATATGAATATTTTTTCAATTCATTTTCATATTATGAAAATAAACAACACATAAACTCACATATTTCTGATGGATGACATTGAAAAGTCAAATATAATTCTTTATTATACCATATTATTTATATCATGGAATATAATGAATATTTATTACATTAAAACCAAGGTACACATTCCCATTATTAATAACAAGAAAAATAAAACATATAACACAATGATAAACCATAAAACAAATGCCTCAAATATGAACAAATTAGATGGTTTGAAACACCCATAATAAATAATCAAAAAAGAAATCCTAATATATGATACATATCTTGAGGCAACTCATTAGTATATAGTGGTACAATACAAAATGTACATATAAAGAACCCCTCATCTACATGTCATATGGACCAACACTCATCCCCAAAATTTGTCTCAATAAGCCTCATCGGAGATGCATCCTTGAGCTAAAAGAAACTAAACATTGATTTACTAGCCGAGGAAAATACTGAACTATAACATTTCAATCCTTAGATCTCCCACATAGTACCCTATGTTTTTCAAGTATAAAATATAGGAATAATCCTACTTTTGATAGATGTTAATCACTTGAAAAAAACAAATCCTTGAAGCTAATATCACTATCATATCCATCCACCTACAACAACCCATTTAACATGATCTCCAAAACATAATAACAAGAATAAATATGAATATAAGAAACATCACACAAATATATATATATATTAATCATTAAAAAAATTCAAATAGCATTAATAGGTTTAGAACTAGACAAAAAATTATACTTTATTTCTATAGGCTCTAATGAGGCCTTTTACATGACATTTACAAATATTATATTTTCTAAATCCCTTCCAAAAAAATTGGAATACAAAAAATATTTCATGCGATGTAAAACATAATTTAAAATCAAAATTCACATTCAATTCTAGGAAATCCCTAAAGAATCATATGTAAATCACACCATTTTGAAATTCATAAAACCTTTAAAAAATGGTATGCCTGTTTATAAATAAAACTAGATCCAAAACATCTTAAAAAATAATTTTCTCTAATAAAACTAATGTTTCAATATATCACACTAGTGGGATTCATAAAACAACAATTTACATCACTGTACCAATTAATTATAAAATAGCACCTATTATTCCAATTCTAAAACCCAAAAAGAATATAAACATTCAGATAAATTGAATCGAGATTAACTGTTACACAGTAATCTGGTTCAAAATATGTTTTTTGAAAACCGAGTAAAAATGGAACTCTCAAATAAAATATTATTGATAGAAACACCTAAACCAAATGATGTAACCCAATCACCATTGATATAAACCTCCATAATAGTCAATGATAGGTGTATTAGTAGAAATAGAAATCTAAACCCCCAACTATAACATCCCCATACAACAAAATCATCCACTCATAGCCTCTATGATTTGGAATGATTAATTTAAAATGACATAAATATACATGATAAATAAGGTTGAGACCTTTCCATTAAATATAAATAAATCATAAAAATAAGTCACTATAAATATATCTTAGAGGGTCTCAAGAAGATAAGATAATCCCATGTGAGGAACTCAGGTCGAAGTATAATAAATGGGGTGGATTAAAATATAATTCCTTTGTAAAAACAAGATTAAAAGACTACAATACCGTAATATAAGTTCATGTTTTCTCATCACCAATTACTAAATCTTGTAGAGGTTGTGAGATAGATAATGTCCTAGAACCTCAAAAGGTGCATGGATTTCACAAAATAAATTTTAAAATGGGAACTAAAAATATGAAAGCTGATAAAATATCCCAAAACATAAAATTACTCCCTAAAACCTAAAACTCTAGAGATAAAATAACCACAAAAAATGAACAAGTGACATTTCCAGTTGTTGTGATTAGATTGTGAGTTTCTCCTCATTATATACATGATAATTTAATACCATTAATTTTGTGTAATTCAGATTCAATCACATGAATTATAATGAACCATATATTATATAGATATATATTACTTCAAAACTGATGAATATTCATTACAAAATATAATAAATCTATGCTAGGACTATATGTGTATAGAGTCTTTCAAAATTGGGAAACATAGACAAATGCTTTATAAGAAATATGTATTGTCTCATAGTTATTTCGTTATAACTAAACTCCTTTTGGAAATATCATACACAATAACCTTCTTAATGAAATGTGAAAAAATATTAAAGGGTGACCTCGAATGATCAGTATGGGTAAATAAGGGAGATATCAGTCATATCATAAGCATAAGAAATAAGAAAACAACATTTTAAAATAATATCCTTCGCATGAAATATCGTGATATTATGGCATGGGATAAATTATAATAATTCATACGAATTAATGAATGTAATCTGAAAAGTCATAACATAAGATATGAAATTTTGCAGCATATACATATCCATAGAAAATCATTAAATATTAGTCAAGGATTATTTCCAAGACCATCATAGCGGACAATGTCCATTACTGAATCGACTTTACTACTCACTATAGCCCTATACTTATAAATAGAGATCATTTCACATTCAATCCATGTCTATCTCATGAGATATAATTCATTACACAATGCATTTTATAAAGATATAGGTTCCACCCATCTCATAATAAATCATTCTTTCAAGTTCCAGAAAAACATAAATCATTCATTGTAGCATAACCCAATAAATAAAATGGGTTTCTTAAACACCATTCCATCATAAAAAAATAATACAAAAATGTATTTCATAAATAAAATTCCACCATTAGCACAATAAAACCATAGTTCTAATATAGATATAAACATAATCCTTTTTAAATAATTTAATCTTAGATTGTAAATAATTTCTATAAAACACTTGAAATTAATTCTAGAGGAAAATATCCATTCTTTTTCAAAAATATTTCCTTTTATCAAAATTCCATAAAATTTAAAAATATATGAATTTCATTGAAAATTAACATGATATAATTTAATGTAATCTCTATGTAAATAATTTTTTTTGAAATTATAATTTTTTTTCATTCCATATAAGTTAAAAGAAAATATTCTTCTCATAGTTTAGTTGGAAAGTCAAAAAGTACCTCGTATTAAAAGAGAAAAAAGATTCCTTTCATACCATTTTTAAAAAATTAACCAACGGGTAAAATTGACTTTAAAATATTATAAGTGTATGAATAATATCTTATAATATATATATATGAAACATGGATATGGATGATAAATATACCTCAGTAAATACTTGTGTATAAACAATCTCAAATAATAATGAGACTGTGAAATTATCTCTTACCTTAGGTCTTATTTCAATTATATGTATCCTAACATCATTTATAATGATTTAAATAATGTCATTCAATTAATTCAGAACAATAGTGACTTTTTTATGATATCATATTTGATCATATTATAATCCGTTTATTAGTAACATTATTACTCGTCCATCAGGTTTTAACGATTTTATTTTATTATACTAGTTTTTCTGAATAGTTTCTTTTTCATATTCATAGGTAAGAGTTATATATTTTACAAAATTATATTAGTATAATATATATCATATTTTTTCATTTCATTCATTTATATAATCATTCTTTAATTACGATCACTTAGAATGAATTGCATCGTATCGTGTAGATGGTAGGCCGTATGTTAGTACGAAAGATGATATCATTCCAATAATTTTAAGATTGTATTGAACTGGATGGTGTATAGTATTAGGAAATAAATATCTTGTTATAAAAATCATATATGGTTATTATTTCCGTTATTATTCTCATCCATTTAAGGTGGTGGGGAAAAAACATTACACGACTGTGTGGAGACGATAAGTCGTACATACGCATGCGTAGTGATTACATTTTTCATAAGATGGATATAAGATAGAATATGGTTTTCCAAAATCATAATAACATCATTGTATATAATTTTTAATGTAATTATTACTTCATAATGATGCCATTAAGGAATAGTAAGTATAACAAGAAAAGAGATTGAAAGAATCGGTTGAGGAGATAACCTCTTCTTCAACATAGACTTCCTAAATCTCCTCTTAAATCAATAGAGTTGGGATTTATAGAAGACCAAAACCTAAATAATGAAACTAGGAATGATAGTAAGGAAAATATGTATGGGATAGATGATATTTAAGGCACAAAGTTAAATTAATAGGTGATGATGTTGGTTCCCTTTTATAATTTAGGTGAGTGGCACTTTTTGGATCTCCAAAAATATTATTTTATAATAGAATAAATCCCCCTTCAATGGCCTCCAAAATATCCCAATTTATAATATTAGATGATATAGGGTTTTTAAATCATCAACTATTATATTTTAGAGATGTTATTCTATAAATTTAAACCTTACATTTTAATTAATACTTAGTTATTCAATTTAATTTTTAGCTAGGGTAACAAATATTTCAATATAAAAAAGGTGAAATATTTATATATTTTTATGTTAGTAAGATCATACATAAATAAGTAACAAAACTTTATACCGTAGTTTAATTATTATGTATTTTTAAAAATCATTTTATTATCTTTAAATAATTTAAGAAATCATTATTTTGATAAAAAATCAATAATGTCAATTTTGACACTATTCAATTCGTTGATTTTAAAAAATATTATGATAACATGTTAACATAAGAAAACTATTTTTATTATATTCCTAAGAGGAAAAGGTCATCAATAAAATTATTTGTACATATAAATTAGTCAAAGAATATTTATTTATATAATTTTAACAATACCCATTTGATATTTCACATATTAAAATAACTACTACAACAATATTGGGTCATTATTTAATACACTTATTCATTGAATAAAAATTAAAAATAAAATACTATAATGAAGATAAATGTAAAATATTTTTGAAAAAAACTTGTATTCAAATATATCTTCTAGAAAATCCATCATTAAAAATGATATACTTTTAAAAATATGAATGTTACAAGTTTATCATCACTTTATATAAAATAATATAAGCGTCATAATATCTTATATAAGGTTCCAAATAGACAATAGAACGAACCTTTAGTGGTTATATTTGATATATAATTAGATAATAAGATTTTATCAAGTGTTCAGATCTTTTAATAATTATTATAATTTAAATAATAATTATTTAATTGATTTCTCATCTCGTAAATAATTTTTGTATCATTAAAATATAAGTATTCAATGTAATAATTTATTTCCTATAAGCTGAAAATAAATTACCATGATAATAAAAGTAATTTAGATTTTAAATGATTATTTGTAATCAAATTTTTTCTGATAACATTATTATATAAATAATATAGTTATTAAACATTGAGTAATGTCATATTTAACATTTCTTTAATTAAATTAAATTAATTATCTCAATCTCATCCATGTGGCTTCCAAATGACACTATTTAGACCAAATGATTATTTAGGTCTAAACACACTCATACAATGATATTAGTAAAAGCATAAGTGTAATTTAATTATATTATTTTTACCCTTAATTACCTGATTTACCATTTTATGGTATTAATAAAAATTAGCAATGTTACAGTTCATAATGCCCCACAATAAAAGCAATTTACATAATTTTGGCTTACAGATTCAAAATATGGATTCCATTTTTCAAAACTAAAATAACAAATATTAATTATTTTAAAATTATTCCCGTTGTTAGAAAGAGGGAACTAGTTTTAAAAGTTAAAACATTGCAAAAGATTGAAATATTTTTACATCTGAATTCAATATAAAATTAATGATAATGAAATACCATATATTTATTGATAAAAATATATTAAATCTATTCTTTAAAACCATTCAATATAATAATTTAATCATATAATTTATTTTGATGAAAAAAGTTGTTCTCAATTAGAATATTCGGTATTTTTACTATTCATCAAAATAAAAATGTTAACAGAAAAATATCAAAAATTATTTAGAGTAAATTTTAATATCTTGATTGAAAAGAACATGTTTATTTTTTCATAAATAAATTATTAATGTTTAAAAATCATAATTTGAAATGGGATTTCCATAAAAGAAGGAAAATTTCCCTTTTTAAATATATATATTTTTATACATCAAATAATGTCTATTAATACACTATGACCAAAATATCTGCTGGATAAATATAAAAAATATTTTATTAAGTTTATAAAATATATATTTCATTAATTTCTTTTACTAATAGTAATTTTACAAATTAGTTAAATCAAAATTCACATTCAATTCCAGGAAATCCCTAAAGAATCATATGTAAATCACACCATTTTGAAATTCATAAAACCTTTAAAAAATGGTATGCCTGTTTATAAATAAAACTAGATCCAAAACATCTTAAAAAATAATTTTCTCTAATAAAACTAATGTTTCAATATATCACACTAGCGAGATTCATAAAACAACAATTTACATCACTGTACCAATTAATTATAAAATATCACCTATTATTCCAATTCTAAAACCCAAAAAGAATATAAACATTCAGATAAATTGAATCGAGATTAACTGTTACACAGTAATCTGGTTCAAAAAATGTTTTTTGAAAACCGAGAAAAATGGAACTCTCAAATAAAATATTATTGATAGAAACACCTAAACCAAATGATGTAACCCAATCACCTTTGATATAAACCTCCATAATAGTCGATGATATGTGTATTAGTAGAAATAGAAATCTAAACCCCCAACTATAACATCCCCATACAACAAAATCATCCACTCATAGCCTCTATGATTTGGAATGATTAATTTAAAATGACATAAATATACATGATAAATAAGGTTGAGACCTTTCCATTAAATATAAATAAATCCTACAAATAAGTCACTATAAATATATCTTAGAGGGTCTCAAGAAGATAAGATAATCCCATGAGAGTAACTCAGGTCGAAGTATAATAAGTGGGGTGGATTAAAATATAATTCCTTTGTAAAAAAAATATTAAAAGACTACAATACCATAATATAAGTTCATGTTTTCTCATCACCAATTACTAAATCTTGTAGAGGTTGTGCGATAGCTAATGTCCTAGAACCTAAAAAGGTGCATGGATTTCACTAAATAAATTTTAAAATGGGAACTAAAAATATGAAAGCTGATAAAATATCCCAAAACATCAAATTACTCCCTAAAACCTAAAACTCTAGAGATAAAATAACCACAAAAAATGAACAAGTGACATTTCCAGTTGTTGTGATTGGATTGTGAGTTTCTCCTCATTATATACATGATAATGTAATACCATTAATTTTGTGTAATTCGGATTCAATCACATGAATTATAATGAACCATATATTATATACATATATATTACTTCAAAACTGATGAATATTTATTACAAAATATAATAAATCTATGCTAGGACTATATGTGTATAGAGTCTTTCAAAATTGGGAAACATAGACAAATTCTTTATAAGAAATATATATTGTCTCATAGTTATTTAGTTATAACTAAACTCCTTTTGGAAATATCATACACAATAACCTTCTTAATGAAATGTGAAAAAATATTAAAGGGTGACCTCGAATGCTCAGTATGGGTAAATAAGGGGGATATCAGTCATATCATAAGCATAATAAATAAGAAAACAACATTTTAAAATAATATCCTTCTTATGAAAGATCGTGATATTATGGCATGGGATAAATTATAATAATTCATACGAATTAATGAATGTAATCTGAAAAGTCATAACATAAGATATGAAATTTTGCAGCATATACATATCCATAGAAAATCATTAAATATTAGTCAAGGATTATTTCCAAGACCATCATAGCGGACAATGTCCATTACTGAATCGAGTTTACTACTCACTATAGCCCTATACTTATAAATAGAGATCATTTCACATTCAATCCATGTCTATCTCATGAGATATAATTCATTACACAATGCATTTTATAAAGATATAGGTTCCACCCATCTCATAATAAATCATTCTTTCAAGTTCCAGAAAAACATAAATCATTCATTATAGCATAACCCAATAAATAAAATGGGTTTCTTAAACACCATTCCATCATAAAAAAAATACAAAAATGTATTTCATAAATAAAATTCCACCATTAGCACAATAAAACCATAGTTATAATATAGATATAAACATAATCCTTTTTAAATAATTTAATCTTAGATTGTAAATAATTTCTATAAAACACTTGAAATTAATTCTAGAGGAAAATATCCATTCTTTTTCAAAAATATTTCCTTTTATCAAAATTCCATAAAATTTAAAAATATATGAATTTTATTGAAAATTAACATGATATAATTTAATGTAATCTCTATGTAAATAATTTTTTTTGAAATTATAATTTTTTTTCATTCCATATAAGTTAAAAGAAAATATTCTTCTCATAGTTTAGTTGGAAAGTCAAAAAGTACCTCGTATTAAAAGTGAAAAAAGATTCCTTTCATACCATTTTTAAAAAATTAACCAACGGGTAAAATTTACTTTAAAATATTATAAGTGTATGAATAATATATTATAATATATATATATGAAACATGGATATGGATGATAAATATACCTCAATAAATACTTGTGTATAAACAATCTCAAATAATAATGAGACTGTGAAATTATCTCTTACCTTAGGTCTTATTTCAATTATATGTATCCTAACCTCATTTATAATGATTTAAATAATGTCATTCAATTAATTCAGAACAATAGTGACTTTTTTATGATATCATATTTGATCATATTATAATCCGTTTATTAGTAACATTATTACTCGTCCATCAGGTTTTAACGATTTTATTTTATTATACTAGTTTTTCTGAATAATTTCTTTTTCATATTCATAGGTAAGAGTTATATATTTTACAAAATTATATTAGTATAATATATATCATATTTTTTCATTTCATTCATTTATATAATCATTCTTTAATTACGATCACTTAGAATGAATTGCATCGTATCGTGTAGATGGTAGGCCGTATGTTAGTACGAAAGATGATATCATTCCAATAATTTTAAGATTGTATTGAACTAGATGGTGTATAGTATTAGGAAATCAATATCTTGTTATAAAAATCATATATGGTTATTATTTCCGTTATTATTCTCATCCATTTAAGGTGGTGGGGAAAAAAAATTACACGACTGTGTGGAGACGATAAGTCGTACATACGCATGCGTAGTGATTACATTTTTCATAAGATGGATATAAGATAGAATATGGTTTTCCAAAATCATAATAACATCATTGTATATAATTTTTAATGTAATTATTACTTCATAATGATGCCATTAATGAAGAGTAAGTATAACGAGAAAAGAGATTGAAAGAATCGGTTGAGGAGATAACCTCTTCTTCAACACAGACTTCCTAAATCTCCTCTTAAATCAATAGAGTTGGGATTTATAGAAGGCCAAAACCTAAATAATGAAACTAGGAATGATGGTAAGGAAAATATGTATGGGATAGATGATATTTAAGGCACAAAGTTAAATTAATAGGTGATGAAGTTGGTTCCCTTTTATAATTTAGGTGAGTGGCACTTTTTGGATCTCCAAAAATATTATTTTATAATAGAATAAATCCCCCTTCAATGGCCTCCAAAATATCCCAATTTATAATATTAGATGATATAGGGTTTTTAAATCATCAACTGTTATATTTTAGAGATGTTATTCTATAAATTTAAACCTTACATTTTAATTAATACTTAGTTATTCAATTTAATTTTTAGCTAGGGTAACAAATATTTCAATATAAAAAAGGTGAAATATTTATATATTTTTATGTTAGTAAGATCATACATAAATAAGTAACAAAAATTTATACCGTAGTTTAATTATTATGTATTTTTAAAAATCATTTTATTATCTTTAAATAATTTAAGAAATCATTATTTTGATAAAAAATCAATAATGTCAATTTTGACACTATTCAATTCGGTGATTTTAAAAAATATTATGATAACATGTTAACATAAGAAAACTATTTTTATTATATTCCTAAGAGGAAAAGGTCATCAATAAAATTATTTATACATATAAATTAGTCAAACAATATTTATTTATATAATTTTAACAATACCCATTTGATATTTCACATATTAAAATAACTACTACAACAATATTGGGTCATTATTTAATACACTTATTCATTGAATAAAAATTAAAAATAAAATACTATAATGAAGATAAATGTAAAATATTTTCGACAAAAACTTGTATTCAAATATATCTTCTAGAAAATCCATCATTAAAAATGATATACTTTTAAAAATATGAATGTTACAAGTTTATCATCACTTTATATAAAATAATATAAGCGTCATAATATCTTATATAAGGTTCCAAATAGACAATAGAACGACCCTTCAGTGGTTATATTTGATATATAATTAGATAATAAGATTTTATCAAGTGTTCAGATCTTTTAATAATTATTATAATTTAAATAATAATTATTTAATTGATTTCTCATCTCGTAAATAATTTTTGTATCATTAAAATATAAGTATTCAATGTAATAATTTATTTCCTATAAGCTGAAAATAAATTACCATGATAATAAAAGTAATTTAGATTTTAAATGATTATTTGTAATCAAATTTTTTTTGATAACATTATTATATAAATAATATAGTTATTAAACATTGAGTAATGTCATATTTAACATTTCTTTAATTAAATTAAATTAATTATCTCAATCTCTTCCATGTGGCTTCCAAATGAAACTATTTAGACCAAATGATTATTTAGGTCTAAACACACTCATACAATGATATTAGTAAAAGCATAAGTGTAATTTAATTATATTATTTTTACCCTTAATTACCTGATTTACCATTTTATGGTATTAATAAAAATTAGCAATGTTACAGTTCATAATGCCCCACAATAAAAGCAATTTACATAATTTTGGCTTACAGATTCAAAATATGGATTCCATTTTTCAAAACTAAAATAACAAATATTAATTATTTTAAAATTATTCCCGTTGTTAGAAAGAGGGAACTAGTTTTAAAAGTTAAAACATTGCAAAAGATTGAAATATTTTTACATCTGAATTCAATATAAAATTAATGATAATGAAATACCATATATTTATTGATAAAAATATATTAAATCTATTATTTCAAACCATTCAATATAATAATTTAATCATATAATTTATTTTGATGAAAAAAGTTGTTTTCAATTAGAATATTCGGTATTTTTACTATTCATCAAAATAAAAATGTTAACAGAAAAATATCAAAAATTATTTAGAGTAAATTTTAATATCTTGATTGAAAAGAACATGTTTATTTTTTCATAAATAAATTATTAATGTTTAAAAATCATAATTTGAAATGGGATTTCCATAAAAGAAGGAAAATTGCCCTTTTTAAATATATATATTTTTATACATCAAATAATGTCTATTAATACACTATGACCAAAATATCTACTGGATAAATATAACAAATATTTTATTAAGTTTATAAAATATATATTTCATTAATTTCTTTTACTAATAGTAATTCTACAAATTAGTTAATGAAAATTACAAATATATAATTGATTTATATTTTAAAAAATATATAGTAGCTAATAAACACAACATATGATTTCATATGTTTGTTATATTTATTTCCTCCAACCTAATAGATATGTTAAAATATTTATTTTATACTAATGGAATCTAATTGTTTTTTTAAATCAAGATTTCATGGAATGAAATGTATTGAAGAATTAAAATTATTTTAAAAAAATCATAAAAACATCCAGGTGTTACATTCTAGCCCCTTAAGTGGTATTTTAGACCCAAAATTCATTACATGGAAATAAACAGATGAGTATAATTCTACCACATCACATCCTAATGTACCCATAGAGCTTCTTAAAATCGGTGGTTCCACTATAAATCATTAACCAAGAGTTCTATCTTGTTTCATAGAACATTTCTCTATGATCTTGAATCTCTATAAGTTGTTCATCATAAGATTAATCATTCTCTAGAGGTACAACATCTGAGTTTAGTACTTTTAAAGGATCAAATATATGATTTCTTAGGATAGATACATGGAACACATAATTAATTTGATAGAGATTCGATGAAAGCTCCAATCAGTAAGCTACCTTCCCTACATGATCCATAATTTCAAAAGGACTGATGTAACTATGGATTATTTGTACCTTCTTTTCAAATATATTTAATATTTACCTAGGATATATTCATAGAAACACCTTGTCACCCACTCCAAACACTAGGTCACTTCTTCAGTTATCAACATAATTTCTTTTGACTTTATGTTGTTCTTATTTATTGTGGAATAGATCTGACCCTTTCTTCCATTCCATCAATAAGATCAGGTCGTAATAGTTTTATTTCCTCACCTTCATCCCATCAAATTAGATTTATGCACTTCTACCCAAAGAGGTATTCCTAAGGATCCATCTAAATAATAGAGTGAAAGATATTATTGTAAAAACGATTACACCAAAAGAAGGTGTTGATCCCATAAACTATTGAAATCCATATAGAATTATCCCAAAATATATTCTAGATTTCAATTTTCCTCTCGAAATGACCTTCATTATGAGGATGATAACCAATACTGAAACATAACTCTATATCCAAAGCTTGCTGAGGAATTCCCCAGAACATGAAGGTAAACATAAAATCCTGATCTAATATAATAGAAAGTGGTAATCCATGAAGTATTCCCACTTCCTTTACATATATCATGGGATAATGATAAAGAGAGAAATCGCCTCTAATATAAATATAGTTTTTAGACTTTGTAAGGTGATCAACTATATCCTATAGTGCATTATGGACTTTATATGTTTCAGGATGGCCGATGAAGAAGACCACAGTTATTTTTCTCATATCTATTGGGTAATGGTTGTAACATCCCTTTAGACATAGGTTTATCATCTTTAACTTGTTCACAGATGAAGTACTGAGAGAAATATTTGGCAATATATCTTTTCATTAAATCCCACCAGAAATACTCTTTCAGGTCTCTCTACATATTTTTTCTCCTAGGATGAGTAGATAATGAATAACTATTAGCCTCTTCCACTAGATCATTCATTAATTATAGTATGAGAGGAATAAACAACCGGTTCCTAAACCTTACTATTCTATCATAGTCAATGTTGAATTCTTGAACATTTCCACCTTCTTTTAGAAGTTATACATCTTCTTTATATGCCTCCTTAATATAAACTTGTATATATGGGGAACCTTTTATATGATAAAGACATGATTTATTCTCTTCCTTTAAAATTTCAAGATCCATCCTTCTCGAATCCATAAATATTGGATGATTTATGATCCTCAACATGGATACGATAACATGCTACTTTTGACTCAGATAATCTTCCACCTTGTTCTCCATCCCATGGTGGTAAAGTATTGAATAGTCGAAATCATTAATCAACTACAAACATCATATTTGGTCCATATTCAGCCCCTTTTGTGTGAAAATATTGTTTAAACTCATATGATCATTATAAATATCACACCTTTCACCATAATGTTTATTCATCCATATCTTTAGTGAAAAGATTACAGCTGCAAACTCCAAATCACGAGTTGGGTGATTTTTCTTACAAATTTTTAATTTCCATGAGTCAAAAGATATAACCATATCATTTTTCATGAGAACATATCCCATACCATTCTTGGATAAATCATTGTATATTACAAACCATTCTCCACTAGAATGCGGTGTGAGATTAGATGCACTAGCTAACCTTTTGTTAGCTCTTTGAAATTCTTTTCACAATACTCCTTACACCTGAACTTAACTCCTTTTTTAGTCTAAATGGTGAGTGGATTAGATAATCATGAAAAATCCTTCACAAAATGTTGATAATATCCATCCAAACCAAGAAAACTTCAGATCTCAGCTACCTTTTTAGCCTTGGTGACCATTTAATAACATTTATTTTTGCCAGATGCAAAGATATCCCCTATCCTGATATCATGTGACCCAAAAATGAAACTTTTTGAATCCAAAATTCATATATGATTGATATTAAATAAATCTTATAATTTCTTAGTGTCTTCATTACAATTATCAATTTATATTCATGATCTTCATTTATCTTCAAATAGACAAGAATATAGACTATAAGATTACCACAAACTGATCATGATAGTCCCTAAAGACTCTATTAATTTGATCCATGAAGATATTGGGGTAATTAATAAGACCAAAAGGAATCACTGTAAATTTATAGTGTCTATACCTTATACAAGATGTTTTCATTGGTAAACCCACCTTATTGACCCATAATTGATGATATCCTGAATATGTATTAATCATGGAAAAGTGTTATGTTCCATGTAGTTGGTCGAATAAGTCATCAATTCCAGGAGGAGGATATTTATTTTTGATAGTGATCTTGTTAGGTTATATATACATATACAGAGTCACAATGATCTAACTTTCTTTATAACTAAAAAAACATGATCACCCAAAGGTGATGAAATTGGGTATATGAATCTATTGTCATGATTCTATTGGAGTTTCTTTTTCAACTCCTACAACTCAATTGGGGCCATAATATAACGTGTATTTGAAATCGGAATAACACAAGGTATGTGTTCTATATAACACTCAACCTCATGATTCAATATAAGACCTAGATATTATTCTTGGAATACATTATCAAACTATCATACAATATGTTTGTTTTGAATGCTGAGTTTCTCCCCTACCATTTTAGATAGATAATCTTCATTTAAAGGTATTAAGACCCATAACAGGGATGAAATTTCTATTGGAAGGTCATATTCATCCTTTCATTTATATATGATCATAAAATGATTTGGAAGAAGAAATGAGACATCCCTTCTATGGTAATAGATATGAGACCCATACAGAGAACGGATATCCATTCAAATAATCACATTAAATTCCACTATAGAAACAATCATAATAATTGTAGGAACCCAAAAACTTTAAATGAATATGAATTATAAACTTTTTATTCCTCGGTTTCTTCATTTGGAGTTGTCACAACTAAATCAATATCTAATTATGGATTTAATATGAGGATACCTTCATAAAATTTTTCATAAACAATAGAGTGGGTGGAACTGGAATCAAATAAAATATTTTCATATTTAGAGTGGATAATAAGTGTAACTTTCTTCACATCATTATCATACTCCACATTACCGATACTGGTCTAATGTATCTTTCATCTTTCATTGGCCATAAGAGTTTTCTGACATCAATAATCCTCAATAATCCTTGGATTATAGAATTGATCAGCATAATGCCCCATTTCCTTGAACATATAACATTGAAATGTAATAGGTTAATTGTGTGTAACATTTTCTCTATTGGAATATTTAGAAATATTTTTCCCATCACTTCTTCATTCGACTACCCTGGTGAAATTCATTTCCAAACATAAAACATTTACCAGCCCCTTTAAGATAATTTCCATCATGTTTTTTTCAACAAATTGAGCATATGGGAAAACTGAACTTCTTTTAAGTGTGGTATTTATATTTTCCAATAAATTCAATTTTTTTATTCTAATAAAAACCATAGGATTGATGGGTTAGTCCAATATCTATCTAAACCATGAGATCACATTGAACGATTTACTCATAGCTACTGAATTCCCTTATGAATAATTCACTTTGGAGACACGGTTGTTATCCACTAAAGAATTGATAATTTTTACTATGAGGATGGATAATAATTCTAGAAGCACACCTTTCATGTCCTGTAAAATGTTCTTCAAAGGTACCAGCGGATTTATCATACTTTTGATTAATCTCAAGGAACTCCTTCTCCTTTTTTATTTAAAGAATATGAGATATATACTTATTGAAAAATAAGTTCTTAAACTCATCCCATTCTATGGATTCAATTTCATCTCTCTGCCTCGTATTCTTTATAAGGTTCCACCATTGATCAACTTAACCATCCAAACAACAGACTCATAAGATGAAATTATCATGTTATCAGAAATGGATAACTAAAAATCTCTTTCCAGATGTAATGATCTATTTTTCACCAACTAATGGATCATAAGAGCCCCTGAGAGAAGTTGGATGATGCCTCATTAAGGAATAAACAAAATTTTGTTCCATCTATTTCTTGTTTGGAATTCTTGGATTATTTATAGATTAATAATGTTGTTTGAGCAAAAATACAATATTGTTCCTTCCATATACCATAACATTTTGTTTCTCAGGAGGAAAATCATTGCAATTGCCGTTGTATTTAGCATTAACATGGTTCTTCCAGGTTCCATCCATTGACTAAAACGAAGAAGCATTGTTTGGTAAACACTAATCATAATGCGAAAACTATATAATCAAGAATAAAATTTCAATTTTGGATACATTAGTTTCTATCCTAGTTTATTCATGATCATTTATAGAGAACTATGATTATAACCTATACATTGACATATCTCTAGGTTTCTTCATATGGTTTTCTCATATTAGTTTTCAAAGGTTAACTATACCTTTCCTCTAATACTAATAATAATGACCCATTATTTTAATACATACATATTACTTCAAAATTGAAGAGTATTCAATAAATATTTTTACAAAGACATGATACGACCATATAGGTATAATGTCTTTAGGAATTAATAAACATAAACAACTAGTTCATAATACATATTCATTGTCTCCCACTTATATCATCATCACTAGACCCCTTTTTGACACATCTTACTTAATACACATCTTCAGGTACTAGGGAAAATAAATTTATGAAAGTGTGAGATGAAATTATTAGTAAGGGTATAAAAGGGAGATATTAATCATATCATAATAATAGAACATTTGAACACATCATTTGAAAATCTTATCCTACACATGATCGACCATGATATCATGCAATGTGATAAATCATAAAAGTTCATAAGAATCAATGAATGTAACCACAGAATTCATAACATATGATATATTTTTTTTGGAATAAAAATAACCATAGAAATTCATTTCACATTATTCAAGTCTCATTTCCAATACCATCATTATGGAGAAGTTCCATTACTGAACTGATCTCACCCCTCATTCCAACCCTATACTATTGAACCAAGATCATTTCCCATTCCCTCCATGCATGCCTCATGAGATATAAATATTTACCCATTGTATTAGAGGGGGAAATAGGTACCACCTATCTCATAATAAAATCCTTCTAACATGTTCAACAAATACATACATCATTCATCATAGCATAACCCATGGAAAAAATGGGTTTCTTAAACATCATTCCATCATATCATAAATATACCAATGGATTTCATAAATATAATTCCATTATAAAGAAAATAAAACCATAGTAATAGTAGGGATATAAATATAAACCTATTTAATGAATGTCATATTAGATGGGATATAGTTTTGATAAAACACATGAAGTTAATTCTTGTGGAAAATATCCTTTCTTCTTCAAAAATGATTACTTTTCCCAAAATCCCAAAATTTCATGAAGTTTTAAAAGATAATAATTAATTTCAAGATAAATATGAAATATTTATAAGTAAGATTCTTGTAAATAAGGCATTGCGAAAGTGAACAAAATCTAGTCATTCCGTATAATTTAATTAATATCATTATTCTCATACTTTTTTGGAAAATAAAAAAATACCTCGTATCAAAAATGCCAAAATATTCCTTTCATACCATTTCATAAAAATTCTCCAATGGGTAAAATAGACATTAAAAAATATTATAAGGATTTAAATAATATTTTCTGATATATATGTATGAAACATGGACATGGATGATAACTATAGAATCATAAATACTTACGTGTAAACCATCTTGAATAATAATGAGATTACGAAATTATCCCTTACCTTAGGTATGATTTCTATTGTAGGTATTTGAAACAACTGTAAAATGATTTAAATTAATTAATGGAATTATTTTAGAATCATAGTAATTTTTATGAGATATTATATGATCGTATTATCATCTGTTTTTAGTAACATTATTAATCGACCATCGGGTGATAACTTCTTTATTTTCTTACGCAAGTGTTTTTGAAGAAGTTAATGTTCCTCATCATAGGTTATAGTTATATAATTTAAATAATTATATTATTATAATATATATAATATTTATTCATTCCACTCATTTATATAATCATGCCTCAATGAAGTTCATGTAGATTGAATCACACCGCATTGTAGAGATGTTAGGCCATGCATATGCACGAGGGGTGATATGATTCCCATAATTTTTGAATGGTATTGAAGTGGATGGTGTATAATATTTAAGAATAAAAAAATCCAATAATAATCATATATATTTATTATTTCCATCATTATACCCATCCATGTAAGGTAGTGGTGAATAATAGAGTACATTATTAAGACCTGTAAATTTCAAATAATTTTTTTCTTAAATTCTTTGGAATTTTATGAGTACGCAGTTTCTGACGGAACCTTATTCCAAGGCCCGGTGTTCCCGGAATAATTTTCTGAAGTTTAGCTCTTGTACATTTAGTGAACGGATGAGCGGGTTTTTTCTATCATTTGAAGCGGTGCTCGGAATTGATATATGAGGGTACCTATGAACTCGCATCGCCAATATTTTCTTAAGGGGACCTTTACCGCAGTTGCATTTTATGCGGGTCAAAAGTTAATTTTTGAGGTTTAATTTTGAACTAAATAAAATTCTGTGGTATACGATTTAATTTTATGTATTGGTTATTTCCTCCTAGGTGTGGATATTTGTGAGGTGGGGCCCGCATGAGCCCCAACCTTTACCCCCCAATAACTCTCCTTAACTCCCTATTAATCCCCTACTGTTTCCTTTGACAACTCCTCCTTAATGGTGGAGCCTTCCTACTTCCCTCATCCCATTAAATGTGATAACCTATTACTTTAATATCAGCTTTAAATTAATTGGCACCGCTTTGGAATTAATATTAATTGCATGAAAATTCTATTAATATGGGGAGCCTCTTGTTTCTTTTTGTTGGAAAATATATTTTGGGAAAAGGATCTGGGGAATTAAAGGAGAGGTGATCCTTTATCGACGAAGAACATCATTCTTCAATGAAGAACACCCCCGGTGAAGAAAGAGAAGAACTTCTTCCAATGACACATCTTCCTCGGACGCACCTCGACGTCAAGGAGCCTACATCGCCTATGACAACGACCCTTCCTCCATCGTTGAAGGAATGACACTGTTCTTCAATGATGCCCATATACCGCAACGCTCATCTTCTGCGGATCGATGACGTACAACAACAACTTCATGGTAGGGGGATTTGTATATTTCATTTATGTGATTCATACTCTTGAATATGGCGTTTAATTGTTGGATGATGAATTGAGCCACTAACGTGGTGGGTACGGACTAACGAACAAGTCCAGACACACCGCTAATTTTTTCTTGATGTGAGAGGTGTTTGGTGACGATGAAATGGGACTGAAACGGCGATTTGGGGCCTTCACAGTGGAGTTCGGAACCCGAGAGGACTGCAGGCTCAGATGGAAGCAAAAACGGACCACTAGATGACTCTGGTGGCCCGCGGAAGACCCTGGTGGCCGGAGGCGGAAGCCTGGCACCGGCCGGCCACCTAGAGGTAGCGGTGCCCTGGTGCGCCACCGGCAGGAGCCCACCGCGGCAGCGAGCGGCGGATCCCGCGACCACGCGGGATCCGGGAAGACAGCAGCGCCAGCTTGGCGCCACGTTCGTGGAACAGGGGGCCGCACCCCCCGCTCGTCCAGCTGGCTAAGATGGCTCACCCCCCCCCCCCCCCCCCCCGGCTGGGCCAGGGCAGGTGATGCAGACCGGGATGGGCCGCGCCCAGCCGGGCCGACCGAAGGTGGGTTTGGCCGGGTCGAACCGGGCCCAAACCCCACACTTCGGACCATTTTTCGGTCTTTTTCTCATAACTTGATCTACAGACCTCCGATTAATGCACCTTCAGTCATGTAGAAATCCTTAGATCGAGATGGTAGTTTTGTTATATTACACATGAGGTTTCGGCGAAGTTTGTGTACTGCCGGGTTGGTTCGAACCCGAAACCAACTGGGCCCTTGGAGCGGAAACACTTATAACTTAAGGATTGGACGTCCGATTGACTATCCGTCAACTACGTTGAATTCATTTTTATGAGACAGTTATTTTGGAATGCTCCACTTGAGGTTTCGACATAGATGGAGTACGGTCAGGTTAGTTTTAGCGTAAAAACCAACTGGGCCCCTGGAACGGAAATGCCAATAACTCTCAGACCGGGTGTCCGATTGACGCACTGTCTATCACGTTGGGTTTCTTTTGTCGAGACAGAACTTTGGGATACATCAACTCTAGACATCATTATTGTTATTGTATCGACCCCTTGGCTCGAGGAGCGGACCCTCCTGGAATCGAGCATGCTGTGTGCGGGAACCCTAGAGCTGGCTGCGACTGTGACGACTATACTTGGATCCTCCGTGGGTTCGGCAGCGATGAAGACTGTACTTGGATCCTCCATGGGTTCAGAAATGATGGTGATTGTACTTGGATCCTATGTGGGTTTGGCAACAATGACGACTGTACTTGGATCCTCCGTGGGTTCGACAGCAATGACGACTGTACTTGGATCCTCCGTGTGTTCGACAGCAATGACGACTGTTCTTGTATCATACGTATGTATGGCAGTTTGACCTCTATACTTGTATCCTGAGTGGGTCTGGCAGAGTATCTGGCCTTGTATCCTATGTGGGTCTGACATCTTAGCTAGTCTTGTATCCTATGTGGGTCCGACAGCTTAGTTGAATCAGTGACTACATCTGATCATCCCTATCACTCTACCAAGTTGTATACCTGTGTGAGCTGAGTCTTGACTTTCAATCATTATCATCGATGTGATTGACTTCTTTCCTATGTGGACTGAGTTTTACTTGTTCTCGGGAGCTGGAGCTGAACGGTGATTGATAAATTAGGTATATGTATGGGAATATACCTAAGTGGAGTTGTTTGATACTTCATGATTGTATCTTTCCTGTGTGGTTCATCCTTTGTGGATTCTAGGAGACCTTTGGGGGTCTCGGGGCCCCTACTGAGTATGGTATACCCACCCCAGCATGGGCTATGCCCACACTACATTGTGTTGGATGCAGATGATGGACATCACTGATCATGGAGGAGTCTAGTGGAGCTGGACGATACCCGGATATGGACCACATAGTGAGGTGTACACGGAGCGGACGAACGAACATGAGGTGCCGAGGAGACCATCTGTACCCACCCTTCAGATGGTATTCCCGGAGGACAACTCGGTGGTTTCTGCTTTACTTTACTGTTGTTGTACATTCATTTTTAGTTGTACTGTACTTTCAATTGAGTTTGTATACTGGACCATTTACTTTTCAGCACTTACTTTTGTACTCAGTTTTACTTAGTGCCTACTTCACCTGCGTACTCTATTGTGTTGTTTACTTATATAAAAGGAAAATCCTTCCCTTTTTATCAGGATTTTTGCTTTTGGTGCTAGTCTCCATCCCATGGCCTATGGAAGGCGGGTTTGGGGTAGTCACAGCACGAGCCCGGAGGATGGGTCGTGACAAATTGGTGTAAGAGGAGTCGGCTCTACCACAAAACTCAGAACTCTGATCTTTCCCTTTTGTGAAGCAATAGTGTTAAGAGTATTGAATGTGGTTTTTAGTCCAAGGAGTCCAGTGTTGGTGCGGCAGCCGACGTATCCATACACCAGGACCCAGAACTCTGAATTCCGACTCACTGCACGAAAACACTGAATTGCGTGTGTGTGTTTTCCTTTCAAAAGTTTTCTTTGTGATTACTTTGTGTCAGATCACCAGGTATATTGTTTGACTGTGGCGCAACTATTTTTTTTCAGGATGGCCCCACGAAGGCAGCCAGCTAGGGTTCTGAGTTACGTGTGAGATGGCAGTCCACCGAGCGACGAGGCCTTGGTGCAAGGCCCCATTACAGCGGAGGCACCAGCGGTACCGCTACCCGCTGAAACACTGATGCTACCAGCCCGAGCAGCGGAGAGTGCACGCCACCTGAGCGCATTTCATGAGTTTCAGCGATAGAGGCCACCCAGGTTCTATGGAGAGACGGACCCTTAGGCAGCCAAGGATTGGCTGGAGGCTATCGTCAGAGTCTTCAGATTAGTGGGGATACCAGCCGACCTTATGGTGATCCTTTCCATGATTCTCCTGCATGCAGCAGTAGGTTGATGGTGGAGCATGATGCTCCAGGTTCAGGACAAGGAATCTTTACTTTGGAAAGACTTCAAGAGTCTCTTCCACTTAGATATTGTTCCATCCACCCTCCATGCGGTGCGCATCCAGAATTTACTTCATCTGCGGCAGGGCAGTATGACATTAGTTCAGTACTCGGCGAGATTCACTGACCTCTCACGCAACTCCACGGACATGGTATGGGACCCGTTCTCCAGGGCCCGAACCTTAGAGCTGGGATTGAGGCATGATATCAAGGCTTTGTTGATTCCCCTCAGTATTCCGATGCAGGAAGGGGTGCTGGAGAGAGCCCTTTTAGTGGAGGGCTTTCTCACGGAGCAGCCACCCGTAGTGATACCCACCGCAGGGCGACACGTAGCAGAGTCTTCTAAGGACGAAAGTAGACAGATAACAGAGGGGTCCAAGTAGACTAGGCCATCAGGTGGGAGACCTTAGGATACAGGTTCGGTTGTGTGGGGCACACGAAACAGATCCAGCCTTACGAGGAGAAGACAGTGCAATGCATGCGGCGGGCAACACCACATGGCTCATGACTCCCTGAACCACCATGCAGAAAAGCAGCAAAGAGTGGAGGGACCTCCCAAACGGAGGAATAATTTCGACCGTGGTGGTCCACAGGGAGCAGACGGATGAGCTAGAGGAGCTGGATGAACAGTGGGTGGTGAACGACGTTTCGAGGCTTTAACACCACCACCCCCAGGAGGTCCACCCCGACCACATAGAGCTGGTGGTTAGAGGTAGTCTCAGCTCCGGGCAGTAGAGGATTATGACCACGACGCACATGAGATGATTCAAGATACTATCTGTGTCTACTCCACCATTGCTGCAGTTCTTATAGACACAGGTGCGAGTCATTCTTTTATTGTCTCTGCCCTTGTTTGGAGCTCGGAGATTCCGATGGATCCGTTGGATTGATCTTTACGGCTAGAGACTCCTACGGGAGCAGACTCGATGATTACGCACTGTTTCCGGCAATGTGAGAATACTCTAGGAGGGGAGAGCTTTGGCTGGGACCTTCTTGTAGCGGCGTCGAGGCCTTATGACATCATCTTTGGTATGGACTGGTTATCTACAGTCCATGCCTAGATCGACTGTATTAGGCGAAAAGTGTGATGTGTCCGCACGGATGGGACCAGGTTCACCTTCACTGGCGAGAATGGAGCCTTTACAGTGTAGGATGGACCTACGTAGAGGAGACGGAAGCCAATCACACATCAGTTGGCTAGTCTCATCCTCAGAGTAGTTGACGTGCAGAGTCTGAGTTTTCCTGTTGTCGTGGATCAGTATGTGTATGTTTTCCCTGAAGACGTTCTAGGGCTACCTCCTCGAAGATAGGTAGACTTCTACATTTACCTGTACCCCATGAAATTACCGATATCTACTCCAGCATATCAGATGGCTCCCACCGAGCTTCGTGAGCTGCAGGTACAACTGGAGGACCTGCAGGAGAAGGTATTTATCCGACCCAGTGTTTCACCCTGGGCTTCTCTAATTTTGTTCACCAAGAAGGAGAATGGGAGTTTGTGAATGTGTGTCAACAACCGTCGCATGAACCAGTTGATAGTGATGAACAAGTACCCACTTTTGAGGATTTACAACCTCTTTGATCAGCTCTAGGGAGCATGATGGTTCTTGAAGATAGGCCTAAAGTCCGGATATCACCAGCTCAGAGTTCGATATGAGGATGTGCAGAAGTCATCCTTCAGGTGTCGGTATGGCCACTACGAGTTCTTGGTTATTCCCTTCGGTGTGACCAACGCTCCAGAAGTGTTCATGAGTCTCATGAATAGGATCTTCCATCCTTACCTCTATCAGTTTGTCGCAGTCTTCATTGACGACATATTGATTTACTCGACCATTGAGGAGGATCACGCCTACCACTTCCGGGTTGTACTAGACACACTCTGAGAGAACCAGCTTTATGGTAAGCTCTCAATGTGCCAGTTCTGGATTTGATAGGTTCACTTCTTTGGGAACGTCGTCTCGGAGGCGGGAGATGCAGTGGATCTAGCGATGATCGACGAATTGCTTTCTTGGGAGCCACCCAAGAGAGTGATGGAGGTGAGAAGTTTCCTAGCCCTGGCTGGATACAATCGTAGATTTGTGCCAAATTTCTCCAGAGTTACAACACTACTTTCAGCTTTGATGAAGATGGGGAAACCCTTCATGTGGTCAGATAGATTCCGGCAGAGCTTTCATAAGCTGAGATAGAGATTCACCAGTGTGCCCATTATGAGGCTACCGGAGGGGGGCGTAGGGTACGTAGTTTACTACGACGCATCAGGGACCAGACTCGGGTGTGTCCTGATGTAGGCACGAGCAGTGATCTCTTAGGGTTCATGACAGTTGAGGTAGCATGAGCAGAACTATGCTACCCATGACCTGTAGTTAGCAGCAGTGGTCTTCACCCTGAAGATGTGGCGACACTATCTAATGGGCGAGCACTTTACAGTCTACTATGACCACCAGAGTCTCAGGTACATATTCTTGCAGAAGGACCTGAACCTAAGATAGCGACGATGGCTCAAGTTCCTCCATGACTATGACTTTGAGATAGTCTATACCCATGGGAAAGGGAACGTTGTGGCTGATGCTCTCAGTAGGAGATTAGGCATTTAGCTACTTGGAGAGGCAACAGAGCAGTTAGCCGCTTTATAGATATCCTTTGTGGATAGAGATGGAGAAGCCTTTCTACAGTCTCTCACAGTCACTCCTCCACTACTTCAGCGGGTCATAGAGGCACAACATGGGGAGGTTGACTGTGAGATGCGATGTCCTCAGATTTCCACAGGGCAGGCAGCTGATGGATTTTCTAAAGGAGAAGAGCACGTCATCCTCTTCAGGGGACATATCATGGTACCAGTTGCATTGTAAGAGGAAGTGCTGAGGGAGTTTCACATTTCCCCTCTAGCTGTACATCATGGAGTGGTGAAGATGTACCAAGACCTCAGAAAACAACACTGGTGGTCGGGTATGAAGAAGGATGTAGCAGAGTTCATTTCATGACACCTCACTTGTCAGCAAGTGAAGGCGGAGCACCAGGTACCATTAGGATTGGTACAACCCTTAGAGGTTCTGGAGTGGAAGTGGGAGGTGATATCCATGGATTTTGTGATGGGGATTTCATGTACTTCCAGGGGACACAACTCCATCTGGGTGATTGTAGATCGACTTACCAAGTTTCCCCACTTCCTACAAATTAGAGTGAAGTGCTAAATAGAGAGATTGGGATGCCTCTACGTTCAAGATATCATACGACTTCATGGTGTGCCATCGACGATTGTTTCCGATCGGGACACACGCTTTATTTCCCGGCTTTGGAAGGGGTTTCAAAAGGGTTTTGGGATGCAGCTACGCCTGAGCACTGCCTTTCATCCTCAAACGGATGGACAAATGGAGAGGACTAGTTAGACTCTCGAGGATATGCTCCGTGCATATTTACTCAACTTTGGTCATAGTTGGGAGGATCATTTTCCCTTGGCAGAGATTGCGTACAACAACAGCTACCACTCCACCATCGGGATGGAACCATACAAGGCACAATACAACTGACCATGCAGATCACCTCGGTGCTGGACTGACCCTGGGGAGTGAGCACTTGAAGGACAAGAGATGGTTCAGGCTACGATGAAGAAGGTGCAGATCATCCAGGAGCGGATGAAGACTGCACAGAGCAGATATAAGTCCTATGCTGATAGGTTTATAGACCACTAGAGTTTGACGATGGCGACAACGTTTTCTTATGGGTCTCACCTCGACAAGGACTACGGAGATTTGGACAGGGTGGAAATTTATCTCCACGATTCATGGGACCCTTCCAGGTCCTCAGCAGAGTAGGAAAGGTGGATTACCGCCTGGACCTTCCACCTCAGTTGCACTGGGTGCATGAAATCTTCCACATATCTCAGTTGAGGAGATATGTGCATGACCCGACCCACACCATCGATCTCGGGGAGGTGGACATCGATGATGGAGCGAAATTCTCGGAGGTTCTGGTGGAGATCGAGTATCAACAGGAGCAGGTCCTTCATGGATGATTGATTCCCCTAGTGCACATTTTCTAGTATCATGAGAACCTTCAGGAGAGCACTTGGGAGAGGGAGGCTCAGGTGCGTGCTCAGTACCCCTTTCTGTTTCCCTAGTGTATGTTGTAGCTTTACCGAGACGTAAAGTCCCGAGGTGGGTGTAATGTAAACCCCGTAAATTTCAAGGAAATATTCTTCTTAAATTATTTGGAATTTTACAAGTACGTAGTTTCTGACGACACCTAATTCTGAGGCCCAGTGTTCCTGTAAAATGCTTCTAAAGTTTAGCTCAGGTACGTTCAGTGAACGGACAAGCGGGTTTTTTCTATATTTTGAAAGAGTTCTCAGATTTGAAATCCAAGTGCACCGATGAACTCGCAGTGCCAATATTTTCTTAAGGGTACCATTACCACAATTGCATTTTATGAAGGTCGAAAGTTAATTTTTGAGGTTTAAACTTAAACTAAATAAAATTGTGTGTTACACGATTTTATTTTGTCTATTGGTTATTTCTTCACAAGTGTGGATATTTGTGAGGTGGGACCGACACAAGCCCCAACCTTCACCCCCCCAATAACTCTCCTCAACTCCCCATTAATTCCCTATTGTTCCCTTTGACAACTCCTCCTTAATGGTGGAGCCTTCCTACCTCCCTCATCCCATTAAATGTGCCAACATTTTACTTTAATATCAGCGTTAAATTAATTGTCACCACTTTGGAATTAATATGAATTGCATGAAAATTCTATTAATTTGGGGAGCCTCTTATTTCATTTTTTGGAAAATCTGTTTTGGGAAAAGGCTCTGGGGAATTAAAGGAGAGGTGATCCTTCATCGACGAAGAACATCGTTCTTCAATGAAGAACGCCCCCGACGAAGAACGTGAAGAACTTCTTCCAACGTCGCATCTTCCTCGGACGCACCTTGATTTCAAGGAGCTTACGTCTCCTAAGACAATGAATATTCCTCCATCGTTGACGGAACACCACCGTTCTTTTGTGACACCCATCTACAGCGACACTTGTCTTCCGTGGATCGATGACGTACAAAAACAACTTCGAGGTAGGGGGATTTGTATATTTCATTTATGTGATTGATACTCTCGAATATGGCGTTTAATTTTTGGATGATGATTTGAGCCACTAACGCGGTGGGTACGGACTAAAAACAAGTCTAAAACCACTGCTAATTTTTTCTTGATGCACGGGGTGTTTGGAAACGACGAAACGGGACCGCAACGGATATTTGGGGCCTTCGCAGTGGAGTTAGGATCCCGAGACGACCGTAGGCGCAGACAGAAGAAATAAAAGGACCACCAGAATGACTTTGGTGGCCCGCAGAAGACCCTAGAAGCGCTGGCGGCCGGCCCCGGCCGGCCGCCTGGAGGCTGCGGCACCCCGTGGCACACCGCCGGCTGGAGCCCGCCATGGCACCGGCCGCGGCGTATCCCGCGGCTGTGCGGGATCCGGGAAGACAACAGTGCCAGCCTAGTGCTGCGTTCGTGGAACATGGGGCCGTGCCCCCGCTCGGCCAGCTGGCCGAGCCCATAAACCCCCTCCGGCCGGGCCAGACCCGGACCCGGGGTGGGTTGGGCTAGGTCGGACCGGGCCCAGACCCCCCACTTCAGACCGTTTTTCTTTATTTTTCCCATAAAATGATATAAAAACCTTTGATTGACACGCCGTTAGTTGCTTATGAATCAATTTATTGATACAGTTGTTTTGGTATATTACACTAGAGGGTTCGACGAAGTTTGCATATGGCTGGGTTGGTTCGAACCCGAAACCAACCGGGCCCTTGGAGCGGAAATTCTTATAACTTATGGACCGGATGTCCGATTGACGTGTCGTCAACTACGTTGAATTTATTTTGATGAGACAGTTCTTTTGGAATGTTCCACTTGAGGTTTGGACGTAGTTGGAGTACGATCAGGTTGGTTTAGCGTAAAAACCAACCGGGCCCCTAGAACAGAAAATCCAATAACTCTCAGACGGGGCGCTCGATTGACGCACCGTCTGTCGCATTGGGTTTATTTTGATGAGACATAATTTAGGGATACATCAACTATGGACTTCATGATAGTTGATGTATCAACCCCTTGGCTCGAGGAGCGGACCCTCCCAGAATCGAGCGTGCTGTGTGCGGAAACCCTAGAGCTGGCTGCGACTGCGACGACTGTACTTGGATCCTCCGTGGGTTCGGCAGCGATGGAGACTATACTTGGATCCCCCGTGGGTTCGGCAGTGATGACCACTGTACTGGGATCCTCTGTGGGTTCAGAAGCGATGACGACTGTATTGGATCCTCTATGGGTTCGTCAGTGATGACGACCATACTTCGATCCTCCGTGGGTTCGGCAGCGATGGAGACTATTCTTGTATCCTACGTGGGTCCGACAATTTTACCTCTATACTTGTATCCTAAGTGGGTCCGGCAGAGTAGCTGGTCTTGTATCCGATGTGGGTCCGACAGCTTAGCTGGTCTTGTATCCTATGTGGGTCCGACAGCTAAGATGAACCAATGACTACATCTGATCATCTCTATCACTCTACAAAGTTGTATACCTGTGTGAGCTGAGTCTTGATTTTCAATCATTATCATTAATGTGATTGATATCTTTCCTGTTTGGACTGGGTTGTACTTGGGATCAGGAGATGGTGTCGAAATGTGATTGATAACTTAGGTATATGAATGGGAATATACCTAAGTGGAGTTGGTTGATACTTCATGATTGTATCTTTCCTTTGTGGTTTATCCTTTGTGGATTCTGGGAGACCTTTGGGGGTCTCAGGGTCCCTACTGAGTATCAAATACTCACCCCTGCACGGGATATGCCCGCAATACATTGTGTTGGATGCAGATGATGGAAAACAATGATCGTGGAGGAGTCTTGTGGAGCTTGACGGTACCCGGAGATGGACCACCTAGTGAGGCGTACATGGAACAGACGGACAGAACCAAGGTGCCGAGGAGAGAATATGTACCCACCATTTTAGGTGGTATTTTCGGAGGATGACTCGGTAGTTTCTGCTTTACTTTACTGTTGTTGTAATTTCCTTTTTGGTTATACTGTACTTTTTGTTGAGTTTTTATACTGACCCATTTACATTTCAGCACTTACTTTTGTACTCAGTTTTACTTAGTTCTTACTTCACTTGCGTACTCTGTTGTGTTTTTTACTTATATAAAAGGCAATTCCTTCCCTTTTTATCAGGATTTACGCATTTGGTGCTAGTCTCTAGCCCCTGGCCTATGGAAGGCGGCCTTGGGGTAGTCACAGCACGGGCCCCGAGGACGGGTCGTGATATACATCACGGTGTAGAGATGGTAAGTCGTACATACACACACATGGTGATTTCAATTTTCATAGGATGGATAGAAGATGGAATATGGTTGTTTTATAATCATATAAAATCTATGTATATGTCTTCTTAAAGAACTAGATTTGGTCTTTTAAGAAGACCAAAACCGCCAGAATATAGACATGGAAGATGATAAGGGAAAAGGGTATGTTATGGAAACTATTAAAGGATCAATGTTATGTTAAGTGGTGAGGGAGGATGTTCCCTTTTACAATTGTGGTGAGGGGCACTTTTGGGATCTCCAAAAATATTAACTTTTTTTGGAAAATAAAACCCCATCCAAAAACCTCCAAATGACCCAATATTAATGATTATATGATATATGGTGAAAATATCATCAACAATAATATTTTATTCATATTTGTTTTATCAATTATACCTTATAATTTTAATTAAAATTTAGTTATTATATTTAAAATTCAAGTAGGGTAACAATTATATTGAAGCTAAAATGGTGAAATATTTATTTATTTGAAGTCAATTAGACCCTAAATAAATACCTTATAACATTTTAGACCATATATTAATTATTATTGATTTTTAAGAAATATTTTATACTTTTTATATTATTTAATAAAACATTATTTTGATAAATAATACATAGTGTGAATTTTGATAGTATTTCATTCATTGATTTTAGAAAATATTAAGATAACTAATTTACAATGAACCAATTATTTTATTATATTTATAAATGTTCATGGTCATATAGAAAATTATTTTTACATATTAATTAGTCTAAATTGAATTTATTTTAATATTTTAAATAAAAATTATTTGATATTTCCTTTAATAAAATAACTACTGTAATAGTTTTCTATAATTATTTGACAATCTTATATTTTGAATAAAAATAAAAACATAAATAATATAATTAAGATAAACATATAGTCTTCAATAATAATACATGTATTCAAATATATCTACTAGAAATAAATCATTTAAAATATTATACTTTATAAAACATGAATGTGACAAGTTTATCCTCACTTTACACAATTTAATATATGTGTCCTAATAACTTATGTAAGGATAATAATGATCAATAACTCGAACCTTAGATTTTTATGGTTTAGATAAACTCGAACAATAATATTAGGGCAATTTTTTGGGTATTTTATGGTTATTATTATTTAAATATTTATTATTTTATTGATTTATCGTTACTTAATTAAATTCTGTATCATTAAAAGATAAATATTTATGGTCATTATTTATTTCCTAAATATTTAAAATAAATTATCATGATAAAGAAAAACATTACATATTTAAGATGTTTATTTATAATATAATTTATCTTTACATATGGCCGTATTTTAAAAATGATAGTGTTATTAAAATTTGAGTAATCCATATTTAATGTTTCTATACATAAATTAAATTTAATGTTCTAATCTCATCCAATTGGTATCCAAATAACACAATTTATACCCAAATATTATTTATGTAGAAAATAACTCATCCAATTATTTTAGGGCATATTTTATGGTAATTTAATAATATTATTTTCACCCTTAATTACGTGATTTACCATTTTACATTATTAATAAAAATTTCTGATGTTACTATTACTATCTCAAAAAATAAAATTAATATATGATCATAATTTCGACTTAAGGATTACATATGTGGAACCCATTATTAAAAATTAAAAACTTTGAATTATTAGTAATAATTTCTCAATTAATCCCTTTGTCAGAAAGATTCAATGAGTATTAAAAGTTAAAACATTTCAATAGGTTAGAAATTTTTTACATCTGAATTCTATGAAAAATTAATGTAAAGGACATAAATTATATTGAATGATAATAATATATTATATTTATACATTAAAACGATTCAATATTTTATTTTATTCATATTAATTATTTTAATGATAAAACATGGTTTCATTTAATATTTAGTGAATTTAAAAAATTCATCAAAAAATGAAAGTTGTCAGAAAAATATCAAAAAAAAATTCCAAGTAATTTTTATATCCCTATTAGAAAGAACATTTTTATTCTTTTATATAAATATTATTAGTGTGTACTAATCTAAATTTAAAAGGGGTTCTCCATTAAAAGGTGTAAAATTACACTTTTAAAAAAAAATATGACTAATTATATAACATATATATTTCATTAATTTAATTTTATAATATTAATTCACTCAATTTATTAATAAAAAATAAAAATATGTATTGATTTGTATTTTTTCAATAAATTGTATCAAATAAACTCACCATACACTTTAAAATGTTAGTTATATTTCATCCCCCTAACCTAACAGCTAGGTTAAAATGGTCATTTTATACTAATGGAGTCTCAAGGTTTGTTTAAACTCACTATTTGAGGCAATGCAGGCCATTGAAGAATTAAATTTATATTTAAAAAATATTTCATAAAAAATCTGAGTGTTATATTCTACCCCCCTTAAACGGAATTTTGACATTGAAATTTTTCACTAGGAAATAAAAAAGATAAGGATGGTTCTGCCTCAACTCATCCTCAAGTTCCCATGTAGATTCATGAAATTGGTGAATTTTTCATAAAACATTAAACAAGTGAGTGGTCTGGTTTCATTTAAATTTTTTTCTATGATCCAGAATCTCAATCTGTTTTTCTTCATTTGAAATATCATTCTACAATGGTACAACTTCTTAGTTTAGTACATGTGAGAGATTAGGTATGTACTTTTTTAGGATAGATACATGGAACACATCATGTTCTTGAGATATATTCATTAGAAGTGACAATCAGTAAGCAAAATTCCCAACACAATCAAGAATTTCAAAAGGCCCGATATTACTAGGGTTTAGTTTTCCCTTATTTCCAAATATTATTACTCTCTTACAATATATTCGAAGAAATGCCATATCACCCACCTCAAAATTTATGTCTTTTCTCCAGTTGTTAGAATAAAGTTTTTGTCACCTTTGAGTTGTTCATATGTGTTATTGAATAGATCTGACATTTTTGTCCATTTCATCAACAAGATCATGAACTAATACATTTTTTCCACAACTTCATTCTAGAAAATGGTAGTTCTACACAATTTCCATATAAGGATTCATAAGGATCAATTTGAATATTGAAGTGAACAGTATTGTTGTGATAACCCTTTACCAAAGTAAGGTGTTGATCCCAACCATCATTGAAATCCATAGAGAAATCTGTCAACATTTCTTCTTGAGTTTGAGTTTTCCTCTTAAACTGACCATCTATCTAAGGATTATTAGCACTGTTTAAACATATCTCGGTTTCCCAATCTTAAGAAATCTCCAAAACGTCATGAAAAAACATCAGATCCTGATCAAATATAATAGAAAGTGGTACTCTGAGAAATCAAACCAGTACTTTTACATATATCATGGAAAGCTAATCAAGTTTGAAATCCTCTCTAATAGCAATGAAGTGTAATGACTTCATAAAGAGATCAACTATAACTCATACATCATTATAGCCTTTAGTTGATTTGGGGAGACTAATGACAATTCCCATTATGAAAGTTTTCCACTTACAGTATTGTATGGGTAATGGTTGTCACATCCCTTTAGAATTATGACTCTCAACCTTAACTTTCTAATTATCCAAGCACCAAGAGACATATTCAGAAACATGTATTTTCATTTCATCCCCCCATAAATACACTTTCATGTTCTTGTACCTCGTTTTTCTTAGAGGATGAATAAATAATGAAGTAATATGAACCTCATACAATATATCTTTATTTAATTCTGGTTTGGTAAGAATACACACCTGATTATGGAACCTTATTATTCAATCACAATCAAGGTTGAATTCATGAACATTTCTCACCTTCCATTGTAGCTATACTTATTTTGTCTGCACCTCTATAATATTCACATGTATAAATGGGTGAACATTAATTTGAGAAAGATATGGTTTCTCCACTTACTTTAAGATTTCAAGATCCTTCATTTGGAAATCCCTAAATATTGTATCTTATATGATCCTCATCATAGATAAGATAACATTATCCTTTCTACTCAAATAATCTTCCACCTTGTTCGCTTTCACATGATGGTATTTCGTTTAATGGTTATAATACATAATCAAATCCAACAATCTTATTTAGAGCTTATTCATATCCTATTTTTGTGAAAATATACATTAATATTTTATGATCAGTGTAAATATCACACCTTTCACCATTAAGATAATTCCTCAATATCATTAGCGGAATGATTACCACAACTAACTCCATATCATGATATGGGTAATTTTTCTCATGTATTTTCAATTTTCTCAAGGAATAAACTATAACCATATCATTATATAAGAGAACACAACCCATCCCCTTCATATATGCATCATTGTAGATCACAAACCTTTCTCCACTAAAAGGCGGTGTGAGCATAGGTTCATTGAATAACCTTATTTTCAGATCTTTGAAATTCTCCTCACATTCCTCCATCCACATGAACATTACTCCTTTTAGAGTCAACATTGTCATTGGATTATATAATAATAGAAAATAGGTCAAAAAATCTTGATAATATCCATCCAATCCCAGAAAAATTATTTTGTTAGATACAATTTTGGGTCTCGACCAACATTCAACAAATCCTATTTTTGGTGGATCTATATATATCCCCTCTCATGAGATTATGTGACCCAAAACTGAATCTTTATGATGCCAAAATTCATAGTTGGTAAATTTTCTATAAAGAATATATTTTATCAGGCTCTTCAGAATGATTTTCAAGTAATATTTATACTCATTATTTCTCTTGGAACAGGCAATAAAATCATCTATAAATACTACCAAAACATATCAAGATAGTATCTAATGACAGTATTCATTAGATCCATGATGATAGTGGAGAAATTAGTAAGAAAAAATGGAATCACTATAATTTCAAAGTGTAAATACCTTTATTGGAATTATATATTTGGAATATCATCCTTCTTGAACCTTAATTGATGATATCATGAATGAATATCAATCCTAGAAAAGTATTAATCTCTGTATTGTATGTCAAATAATTCATCAATTTGGGTAATATGGTATTTAATTTTGATATTGATCTTGTTATGTTATCAATAATCAATGAAGTGTATCTTTGATCTATCTTTCATATTAAAAAAATTAATAGGTCCTCCCCATGGTAAAGCACTAGGGAATATGAATCCCTTGTCAAGATTCTCATGGAGTTGGTTCTTCAATTCATATGATTCATTTGGGTCCATTTGATAATGTGACTTTGAAATAGGCATAACACCTGGTATGAGTTCTATTGGAAACTAAGCCTCGTTGTTCAGTGGAAGACCATGAATTTCTCCCCAAATGTCATAAAAATCCAATACAATAGGTTTTTTCTAAATAGTGAGTTTCTCCCCAACCATATGAGAAAAATAACAATAAATTATAGGAATTTAGACCCATAAGATGGAATAAATTTATAATGGAAGGTTACATTCATACTTTCATCGATAGATGACCATAGATTGATCTGGAATATGAAATGAGACATCCCTTATATGGAAATTGATATGATCTCCATATATTGAAATCTGATCAACGCCAAGAATCACATCAATTACCACTATATTAAGGATCATAATAACTCTAGGAATAACTTTCCCACACACTACAACATTAGAAGAATTATAATCTTTTGATGCAACCATTTTTAATTTGGATTTGTCATAAATAACTAAATATAGAATTTATAAGGTAATATATAGATACCATTAGAATATTATTCAAGAATAAAAGAGTGGGTGGATTCAAAATCAAATAAAACACTTTCAACATTAGAGTGGATAGTAAGTGTGCCTTTCACCAATTCATTATTGTACTTCGAATCATAGATATTGATCGCATGTGACATGCCTTTTTCTTTGTCCATAAGAGTTTTCTAATGTCGATCATCATCAATAACCCTTGGATTAGGGTATTGAATAACGTAATTCCCAATTTTCTTAAACATGTAACATTGAAGTGTATGTGGTGCATTATATGTAGCCTTTTCACTATTCCCATTATTAGACATATTTTTCCCATAATCCCATATTTAAACTACCTGATAAAATTCTTTTCCACACATAAAAAATTTACAAGTCCCCTTAAATTTATTTCCACCATTTTTCTTTCCAAACATTGAGCATAAGGTAAAAAAATCCTTTTTTCACTATGGTCTTTATTTTTTCCCTTGAATTCCCTTTTATATTCTTATCAAACCCATAGGACTGAGGGGTTACCCTAATCTAAAACTCATCCTTGAGAGAATATCGAATGATTTCTTCATAGGTATTGATGTTTCTTATGGATAATAGAATTCAAATTCTTCTTTTTTAATCCAGTAAAGAATCTATCAATTTTACTATCAGGTTGGTAATAATTCTAGAAGCGTACTTTTCAGGTCTTGTAAAATTTACTATGTAGATACCAACAGATTCATTATCATTTTTCATATGATCAATGAACACATTCCCCATCATTGTTAAAATAATATGAGGAAACTAGATACTAATAAACAAGTTATTGAACTCATCATATTCCATGATTTAAATTTCACATCTCTTCCTTGTATTTTAAATAAGGTTCAACCATTTATTACATTCACCACCTAAATGATAGACTAATAAGCCAAATTTACCATTTTTTGAGCATTCAAGAACTAAAAATAATGTTTTAGTGGTACTGATCCATTTTCCTCCGCTAATGGATTAGAAGACCCACTAAAAGAAGTTGGATGCTAACTCATGAAGGAGTCAACAAAATGTTGTTCCCTCCTTTTCTCATTTGGATGTCCTGAATGATTCATAGCTTAAAAAAGTTGTCTGATCAGAGCTAAAATATTTTTCATTTGAGATCCCATTACATATTTTTTCTCTTGAAGACAATCATTGCCTCACCGATTATATTTAGCATTAATTTGTTTTCTTAGGGTTACAAATATTGAAAAAAATCAAGAATCATAGTATTAGAAACACTAATCATAACAAGAAAACTAAATAGTCAAGAATAAAATTTCAATTTAAGACACTTTAGGTTTTATCCAAGTTTATTCGTGATCATTTCTAGAATACTATGATTGTAGCCTATACTTAGGAATATCATTAGGTTTTATATAATGGTTTTCTCATCCTAGTTTTTAAAGGTTAACTATTCCTTTCCTCTAATACCTACTATAACAACCCATTATTTATTTACATAGATATTACATAAAAATTGAATAATATTCATTAAAAATATATATGAATTCCCTGACAGGACCGCATAGTTATAGTTATTTTATAAATTGGTAAAAATAAACAACTAGTTCATAAGACATATTCATTTTCTCCAACTTATTCAGTCCACACTAGACACATTTTGGACATATGTAACTTAATACACTTCTTCATGACCTGGGAAAAATAAAAATATGAAAAGGTGTGTTCAAATTCTTAGTAATGGTAAATAAGGGAGATATAAATCATATTATAATCATAATACATAAGAACATAACATTTAAAAATATTATCTTGCATATGAAAGATCATGATATCATTCCATCAGATAAATAATTAAAGATCATAAGATTCAATGAACATAATCCCAAAATTCATAATATAAGACATGAAATTTTATGACACAAACATAATCATAATAAAACATTTCATATTAGTCAAGGCTCATTTCAAAGACCATCATAGTAGACAAAGTCCATTAATGAACCGAGTTCACTACCCGTCACAACCCTGTTCTATGGAAGCGATATCATTTCGCATTCCATACATGTATCTATCATGATAGATATATCATTACCCAATGATTTGGAGGGAGATATAGGTCCCACCCATGAAATAATTAAATAATTATTGTGTGTACCAAAAAATAAATAAATCATTCATTATAGCATAACCTATGGAATAAAATGGGTTCTTCTTAAACATAATTCCATAAAAACATAAATCCAAAAATGAATTTCATAAATAGAACTCCATTATTAACATAATTAAACCATTTTAATAATTGGGATATAAATATAACCCTATTTGAATAATGTAATCTTACATGGGAAATTATTTTGATAAAACACTTGAAATTAATTATTGAGGAAAATATGTTTTCTTTTTCAAAACTATTTTCTTTCATCAAAATGCCTGTAAATATTCAATGAAAATAATTTATTTTAATATAAACAAGAAATATTATAAAATAAAATTCATTAAAATAAGGTGTTATGAAATAATAAAATCAGTTCATTCTATATAAGTTAAAAGAAAACATTCTTCTCGTACTTTTATCAGAAATTCAAACAATACCTCGTATCGAAAGTGACAAAATATTCTTTTCATACCATTCAGTAAAATATTACCAATGGGAAAAATTGATTTTTAAAAAATATTATAAGGGTATGAGAAATATTTTATAATATATATTTTTGAGACATGTACATTGATGATAAATATAATTCAGTAAATACTTAGATATAAACAATCTCAAATAATAATGTTATTGAGAAATTATCCCATACCTTAGGTCTAATTTCCTTTGTATATATCCAAAACTCATATATAATTATTTAATTTAAGTCATCCAATTATTTAAAAATATTAATCATTTTTTATGATATCATATAAGATCATATTATCATCCAATTGTTAGTAACATTATTTCTCATCCATCGGGTGTTATTCTTTAATTTCATATGCTTGTTTTACCAAATAAGTTATGGTTTTTCTTCTTAAGTTATAGTTATATAATTTTAGAAAATCTATTAATATAATATATATCATATTTATTCATTCTAATCAGTTATATATACATTATTTATCGAATATCATGTAGAATGATTTACATCACATTGTGGAGACGGTATGGACATGTACGCATTAGCGACGATATCATTCTCAAAATTACTGAATGGTATTTAATTGGACTATGTATAATAGTTAATAATAAATATCATGTTATAATAATCATAAGGAGTTATTATTTATATCATTATACTAATCATTGTAAGGTAGTGGCTAAAAACAGATTACACCACTGTGTGGATATTATAAGCCATTTGAACGCTCGCGTGGTGATTTCATTTTTCATTGGATGGATAGAATATGGAATATGGTTTTCCTATAATCGTAATAATATCTAATAATATGTGTTATACTTTATTTATTAATTTACAGTGAAACAATTCATGACGAGGAAGTAAAAGAAGAATGAATTTTGAACGAATTGGTAGAGGGGATTACCTCTTCTTTGAGGTGTTCCCTCTAAATATTCTTTTAAAGCACTAGAGGTGGTATTTTTAGAATAAAAGAACAAATATAATTTAACTATAAAAGATAATAAGGGAAAATGTTAGGTTATGGAAAAGCTTCAATCCTCAATTTGAAGTTAGGAGGTGAGGGAGGATGTTCCCTTTTATAATTTAGGGGAGATGCAATTTTGAGATCTCTTGAAATATCAATTTTTAATAAAATCAAAACGTATCCAGAAAACTCCCAAATATGGAAATTTATAATATTATATGATATTGGGTTTTATTATCATCACCACATATAATTTACACAAGCCTTTATATCAATTTAATCTCTATAATTTTAATAAACACTAAGATATTCAACATGATTTTTCACTTGGGTAACAAATATTTCAATATTAAAGGGGAAAATATTTACATATTTAATGTTAATTATAACATAAATAAAAACATTATAACATATTAGACCATATAATAATAATTAAATATTTTTAAATATATTTTTTAAAATAATTTAATAATACATTATTTTGTTTAATAATCAATAGTGCCAAATTTTAAACTTTTCAATTCATTATTTTGTAAAAATACGAAGATAAAAATTAAAATTTGAACTGATTATTTTATTATATTAATAATACATCAAGGCCATGTAGAAAATTAATTGATCATAATAATTAGTCCAAATTATATTTAATTTAATATATTTAATAACATTTATTTAATATTTTCCTTAATAAAATAACTAATATAATAGTTTTCTTTAATTATTTAATACATTTTTTTTGAATAAATATTGAAAATAAAATATCATTATGAGGATAAATACACTATATTTTGGAATAATACTTGTAGTTTAATATATCTATTAGAAAATTCATCATTAAAAATGTTATACGTTTTACAACATAGATTTGACAAGTTTATCATCACTTTAAATAAAATAATATAAGTATCTCAATATCTTCTAGAAGGTTCAAAATGGTCCATAACTCGACCCTTAAATGGTTATGGTAGATATATACTCTACCAATAAGATTTGGGAAACTGTTTGGATCTTTTAATGGAAACTATAATTTTAATAATACATATTTTATTTATCTTTCACCACATAAATAATTTTTGTATCATTATATTATATGTATTTAAGGTAAAAATTTATTAAATAAATATTGAAATTAAATTATCCTGATAAATAAAAAAATTATATATTTCAAATTAGTATTCATAATAAAATTTTTATTATATATTTCCTTACATTAAAAATGATATAGTTATTAAAATTTGATTAAGACATATTTAACATTTTATTAAACAAAATAAATTGAATGTCCTAATCTCATCCAAGTGGATTATAAAGGAATCCATTCTTCCCAAAGATTATTTAGTTAAAAAACTCATCTAATTCCATTTTTTTCAGTATTAGGTTAGTTTAATAATATTATTTTTACCCTTAATTACCAGATTTTCCCTTTTACCATATTAATAAAAATTATCATTCACTATTCATAATGGAAAAAATAAACGCAATATATTTTATTAATATGGAAATAATGATTCCAAATAAGGATTCCATTTTTAAAAATTTTATGAATAGATGTTGTAGTAATTAATTTAAAATTGATCATGTTTTCAGAAAGAGGGAATGAGTTTTAAAAGATAAAACAATGCAAAAGATTGAAATATTATTACATCTAAATCCAATGTCCACTATATGTAAATTAAATAAATTATATTTAATGATAAAGATATATTCTATTTATAACATAAAACCATTAAATATTTTAATTTAAACAAATGAATTATTTTTGTGAAAAAATTGTATTTAAAAACATTTTGTGTATTTTTACTATTCATCAAAAATTTAAAGTTATCAAAAAAAAAATTTATTCAAAGTAAATTTTTATAACCATATTCTTAATAAAATGTTTATTTTTCGATATAAAAATTATTAATGGGTCAAAATATTAACTTAAAATGGGTTCTCTATTAAAAGGCGAAAAATTGCCCATTTGAAAAATAAAGGTTTTTATACATCAAATAGGGTTTATTCACACCCTATTATATATATATATCTATTATATGAGTATAAAAAATATCTTATTAAATGAATAAAATATATATTTAATTAATTTATCTTAATAATAGTAATTCACTCAATTTATTATTACAAAAATTCCAATATATAATTGATTTATATTTATTTTGAAAAATAAATAGTATCCAATGAACTCATAATACAATTTTCAAAGTTAGTTATATTTATTTCCACTAACCTAATGGCTATTGTAAAATTTTCATTTTATACTAACGGAATCTCCAGGTTCATTTAAACTCACGATTGCGTTCAAGGTAAGCTATTTAAGAATTAAAATTATTTAATAAAATAATTTCATAAAATAATACTGGGGTTACATGAATGAAATATATGTTAAATTAATATATCTATATATATAACGCAAAATGGGGAGTTCTATATTTCTATGAAGAAGGGATTTTAGATGGTCAAAAGTTTTGGTTTTTAAGAAGAATCAAATAAATTTGAATGATTTTAAAATAAAAGAGGAAGCATTTTTTAAGGATGGGAGTTCTTTCATGATTATTGGTATTACATGATATGAATATTTTGAAAATAGATATATTAGATATTCTATGTATGAGTTCATGTAACATCATATGGGTACACGTGATCTATCAATTATGTGAAAATTTGTAAAAGGAATTCTTTAAAGAGTTAAAATAATAATATTCATCTTAATGCATGCGAAATATCCCTTTAAAATGGCCATAATAAAGATAGTCAAATCATCTCAAAGGATGGTCAATCCTCAAGTAGTGTGGAGGAGGAAATGAGAAAATGTGGGTTGGCCTATGATAACGATGAGTAGGAATGCCTTGTGGGGAGGTATAGAACAACTTCAAGGTAGATTGGTCTCTACAGGATTTGTTGGGGATGTCAAATAAGAAATATGTTAAATAAACATGGGGCATTACTAAAAGAAACTTTTTTGTGAGACCATATAATAAATACACTTTTAATAAATTAAAAAATGAATTTCTTTTTAATGAAATTGACGTCATAATATTTCATCATCTACCATGAACTAACTCTTCAGTTCTCTTCCTTCAACTAAAGAGTAATAAACATAGAAATAATGCGATAAGATCATTAAATGTTAGAGATGGTCATTCATTAAATATAACATATTAACAATATGATATTAAGATGTGATATTCATTACTGTAGTATTCCAATACTTCAATAAGATAATATTATTTTATTTGAATATGTTGAGCTTATTTCTTCAAAATAATAATTAAGTTGGTGTTACATTATCCAAATTTCATGCCTGAATGGTTTTTTTTAATTATCTGAATACCATCCCTGAAGTGGTTTGGATTGTTGGAAAAGATGATGGTTAGAGAGGAATCCTGAAATATCCAGAATGGTGAATAATAGAGGCATAATAACTCAATGTAATGTCATTATGGGTCACTAAAACATACTTATGTGTCGTATTAACCTATTTATGAGTGAAACAAATAGTCACATGGAAAGATAATACATATAATATTTTTGTTACATTTTAAGAGTCCTTACTATTTATTTTTGTGTTGGTCCCTCGTGAAAGACTATACCTTTATTATGAGAGTTTATTTAGGGAATTTTAGTTTAAAACATTATTCTTAACCATTATATTGTTCTCTCTTTCCAAGAATACTCTTCTATCCCCCATTATATCATTTTATTGAAAATACCAATAAATGAAAAATGTTATTTTTACATAGTTCACTGAAATGGGATAATTATAAGAGTATTCATGGAAAGATGCCCATGAAACTGGAATACTAAGTTCACTTCTTGATACGAATTTAATATATAGGGATTCCATAAAAACCCTCTAAATTCACTATTCAAAAACCTATAGAAATTATTTCATATCATTTCAACAGATAGGATATCCTATCCATTTATTGGATGTTTTTATTCTACAAAAATGTATCATGAGAAATTATACCAAAAATGGTGTATCACTTATACATAAAAATATGACCACCCAACGCGAACATCCACTAGAATATCCTTTATCATCATCTTCAACCTTCATATTCTATATATTTGATATCTATCCTTTCTATTCTATGCAAAATTGTATCTATTTCCCTTCTCTTCCATCTACGATACTACCCACTATCTAGATTAAAAACTAATATCTAATTATCTTCTTTTTAAAAATTGTTATGTGTAGTTTTATAGATTTCAACCAACTACATTAATCAATTGTTTGATAAAATATTCTTACTCTCTCATTATGATATCATTATTTTTTTCATATATAATTTAATTTGTTGATTAAGATCTTATGAATTCACATAATCACTCTTAAATATTGATATATAACGTTACTTTATAAAGTCTAGTCATAAATCTAGGTTTTCTAGAAATCACATGATCGTGGTGTAGACACTGATTATACGTCATGTTCATTTTCCATTTTTCTTCATCAAGATATAGCTCTTTCCACATTGGTATATCATTTGTAAAAATTTCTATTTTTTGGGGTTGTACAATTTACTATATTATAATATCCTATATTTTAGCAAGTCTATAAAAAAATTTATATTTGAATAAATCCACCTACCCAAACGGGTTTTCTTTAACCCCCTTAATTCACCAAACTAGATATGTCATGGTTCCTTTCTTTGAAATGAAAATATTTAGTTGTTAATGATATTTTATGGCATGTAAAAATCCTAGAAAGTTTAAATTTCCATAATAAAAAATCCAATAAAGTCCATCCACACTTCCTCTATAGCATGAAAATTTCCCATCAGAAACAACATGGATAAAAAATACAACAAGACCCATGCACAAAACCTTTAGGGAACACGAACTTTAGGGAAAAACACTTTCCTTCTAACATTGGTACCAAAAAAATATTTGTGGCACTAGAAACTGACAAGTCAACAATTGTATGGTCTCCTTTGATATAGAATATAACTAAAGATATTCATCAAATATTATTTATTTTTTAATATGAATATTGTAGATAATTATTCTGGAATGGATTGTTTTATCCTTGTCTCACATATTACTTTCACAATAGAGAATTGTACTACATTTACATTACTATTCCATGAGTCACCATCTCAATTCATGAGGTATAACCTTCTAGGAGGGTCACCGTGCTTACCCTAATTATATTTTTCTCCATGGTTCTACCCTACACCAAGGTATTTCCACCTATGAACCTAAACCTCTATGTTACCTTGTCCAGTGATACCTTTTATCTTGACAAGAATCCTCTATATTGGCTTCCTACTTTGATGACCATAGCCTCTAACTACCCAATTTTAATTTTAATAAAAACAATTACTCACAATCAGTATCACTAAAGTATGGAATTTCTCATTGTGATAAAGATATCCCTTCACTCAACACATCAAATAATAGAGTCCATTTTACTATTTTATAGATATCATGTGTATTGAAGATACTCCATTATAGTAATCATGTTCAGAAAATGTTCTTGAAAAGTTGTATCGTGGTTTCTTTTCACTAGAAATATTTACCTCCAAAATCTTCTAACCTTGTAACACCATGTTTTTTTAATTTAATAAGGAAACAATGTTCCATTATGTGTACCACACGTAATATTGAGCTTAAGAACTATGATATACTATTATAATATAATTATTTCAATATAATAGTTATAAACATGTCATTGGTTTGGCATGTATGAAAAGGTGTAACCTTACTATGAAACATATATGGAATTTTTTTATTAATACAATATACAAATTAATTCCCAATAGATACGAATATAAATATTAAATATGATCTTATATGATTAAAGAATACATATTTAGAAAACAAATTTATGTGTGCAATTTTTTTTTATAAATTTGAATTAAGTGTTTATGAATTATTATAATTAAATTTATATATCATATATGTAGTAAACCTAATTAATATTGTCTACTAGATAATTAATGTGTATAAATTCATTTTAACCTTCAAAAATATATATTTCATCAAAAAAATGATTTTCTTAAAAAAAATCCCTGAATTTTATAATTAAATTTTGAAACTTCAATAAATTTTATTTGATAAAATGGAAATCATTTCTGAAATCCACATGTCAAAATAATAAAAAGATAAATATTTTGGATTTTGTTAAAAATGATCATATTTTGGTGAATAGTGAAAAATATTTATTTTTAAAATAATGCCATTTATTATATTTAAATAAAAGTAACTTCAATTTACCATTTGGTTTGGTATTTTATTATAGTAACATAATATTAATTTTATTAAACATAGTTAAACTAATGCTAATAGAATCTTTATTATACATTATTTTGTAATATTAACCTATTTATGCTTAAAACAATATATTTTTAAAAATACTTTACATTTTATTTTATAAACATATAATAAAATTAATTTCTAAAATTTAATGAACTTGAATATTGATAAATTTATTTCATATTTTAAACCAGCAGTTAAAAATTTATTAATGAATAAATTTTCATTTTTGAACAGAATTATTTGAAACCATGGTATAATATTTTCACCGTGATAAATAGTATATCCGGTTAGGTATGGATAAAATGATGATATATGGTCACAAAACAATCCAAAACATCCATTTATTTAATTCTGTGAGTTTTATTCTACAAAATATATTGTATCTTCACAAATATTTCATTTAAATTATATTTTCCATTGATTATTTTTATTATTGATTTTAATGATGGATTAATTGAAAAATGATACTCTCTCTCTCATATTATTTTTCCAGGACATGGTTATAGATAAAAATAATAAATTCATGAATTTGTCTACTAAATTTTATGAATATTAAACTATATTATTGATAGAAATTTATTTTAAAATTTTATTGAAGGAATTATTACCTAGAATATTAATACAGCATCGACCCAGTACATGAGGAAGAAGTAGATAAAAGTAATTGTATTATTTTAAAAACATTGAAATTAGTTTTTTAATTAAATTCATCTAGGATTTAGTAATATTTATTTTTAATATCATGGATTTCCTATAAATTATGGATCCTTTTTGTTTTCTTTTAAACACATGTTGAGGTTCACTTTAGACTTAAATTTGAAACCACACCTTTAGTCTAGTAAGTTTTTCTTTTGAAAGATTGTTTTATAGGGGATTATACCTTGTTGTAGGCCTAATTAATGGAATTTATTTAAATACCTGAGGTTTATCAAATACATGACATGTATTGGTCTATACAAACCCTTTTCACATAGTTTAATGGTTTTTACATGGAGGAGGAAACCCAAACAATTCACAGTGTTTACATTTTACATGTCATGTAATTTCCCAAGGTTAGTTTTTTAAATCGATGTAGGGCTTCCTGTTTTTTTACAGTAGTCATCTCCATTTTTATATCGTGTATAAGAGTTTCTAAAGGATATGTCCCTCAATAATGAGCTATGATTTGATAATATACCTCTATATAGACTCCAATTCATGATCTTTATACCACATCTAATTGCCATCGATAAGTGATTAAATCCTTTTACTTTGTTCCACATTCTTATTTTTAAGGAAGATACTATTTTGATGCAGGACCACATGCCCTATTTTCAGGGAATTCATCTATTCATCCATTTTTTTGATCATGGCCAAACTAAGTTCATTACTAGATGATTCTTAAACTATAGGCATATGGTAGGTGGTCAAATTATTTTCTAAAAATTCTTTCTATTTAAAAGTTATCATCATTGTGTGCACGCTAGGCTCCCTTGGTGGTGGATATAAAATTCATTTTCCTTAATTATAGCTGTTTAGATTATGTTCTAAAGAACTAATTATACATTTATTTCATGATTTTGGAGGTTCGCACCTCAACACCATCAACCCCATTTTATTGTGTACCATGTTATTCCTTTTCCCCTAATTTTGAGATTATATGAGACACCATTCTACTGTGATTCACTTGTCCTTGTTACAGTAAGTGTTCAAGCATAAATAAATGAATATTTAAATATTAAATGGTGTGTATATTTATAGATATCATGTATTACATTTATATTATAATTTAATCATCATTCATTTCAAAACCATATATCATCTTGTCATGCTTAATGTAATGTATGGAATACACCAAATAAGTGATTATAAAATTGAATTGATAATGGTTACATGAAATCATATCACTTTTTCATTCTTAATGAAAGGTAATGGAATGAACTATTTAAATGATTTTTCATAATGATTATAACATGGCCTATGATTAAATATGTACATAAATATACTGAGGTTAAGGTGTATATTACATTGGAGATTTTTATCTTTGTAGAAATTGTTAGACTTGAGTCAACCTTGAATTCTTGAGTGAATTCCTGGAACACTCATAGGAATCCATTCTAATTCAATGAGCTGATTTCCCTGGGAGATACCCACCATGAAATCTGGTCATTGAATTATTACATGGATTCCTAGGTGGTGTACCAACGAATAAATTGATATGTATTCTAAATAATAGAATTCCTTGGATACAATACATGGATTTAGATTGATTACTTTGGATACATGGAATAACAGATTTCCCTCTTGGGACAAGTCATGATTAGACTGAGATTACAATAGATAATCTCCATAGACTTGGTCAGACTATCATCTAGTGGAATTCCTAAGGTAGTAGCCTTGGATTACACTCAGACACCTTATTTCCTGACATCATGAATTGTTTATATGAGTTTGACGATCCTTGAGTTCAAGAAAGATATGGTTTTATATTATAACCTACTTTATCAATATGACGATCTATTTGTAAATGGTTGAATCCATTACATGATATATCGATATAAACTTAATCAAAATTAATTAAATGGTTACATGTTCAGACACAACCTGGTGTTTAAGGAGGTATGTTTCATTTATTTATAATATTTGACCTTATTATATACTTTCACACTGTCAATTTATATATAGGGACATTATATTTATAGACATCATTGGTGGTGTCTGGATAAGAGTAATCTCACACCCTATCTGATCCACCGTTGGTACCTATGCATATTATAGGATTTTAGGCTTGTATAGGGTGAAATTTATCACTTTGGACACCAAACATGCATGCATTAGTATGGAGATTAATGGTAGATGAATGGTCTAGTGATCGGGATGCTTGGATAGTTTTTGGTCTCTTAGATTCTTTTTGTATATAATTTACTGAATTTATTTCCTTCTACAATATATACATACTTTTTCATTCTTTATGACATGAAATTACATCATATTTTTTATATGATCTAGTTTATATTTATTGAGATGGTAATTTAGTACAAGTTTGTTTATGCTTATTTTGATTTCAAATTTAATATAACGATTCCTTTTCTTATTAATTTATAATATCATTCTTGTGATCCACACAAAAATGAGGGAATAGTCTCCCCATATATTGACCCTAGGCCATCACTTCTATTCAGTAGCCTCTAGAATATGGGGAGCCACACTTGATGCCTTGTGGCCCTTGAGGGTAGGTTACACAGAAGAGATATGGGTATGAGGTGTTACAAAGTGAAATCATCGGGTTTATTTTGTTATCTTATTACTATTAAATTTTGATATGATATTAGAAAAGTTTTTGAACTTGGATATATGTCATGCCTGGGGATACCTTATCTATGTTCAGTGTAAATACCATGTTTCTGACGAAAAGAAAATTATTGTTCTATTTTTTCTTATTATAGTTGATATATATTCATAGTTGGGTGGTACACATGAATTGTATTATTTAAAATGGTTTATGGAGAGTTTTCCATGGCATCGTACATTAACTACAAATTTCACATGCATCATTATAGGAACTCATGATTCACATTCCATGAACATGCCATTTCATATGGGTGTATTTCGTTGCTCACACCTCCTATGTTGCATGTGATTGTGGGGTAAACCAAGGTTGTTATATATGAATTTTCAAATAAAAACATACTTAGGGATAGAAAATAGGTTGTTTTAAATATCATTATCATTTTAAATATAGTTTTCCTATATTGGTGTTTTGGGGAGATTCAAATAGACAATTTCAATTCATATATTCTCTTCACCATTAGTTTTATGAGTTAGGATTTGGATGTAATTTTATGACTACCAATTCCAATTTATAAGGTTCATTATCCATTATAGGTTGGAATGGGTATTTTTATAGAATGAATACATTTTATTATTACCTATTTCATTTTAAGAACATATGTAAGGGGGGTAATTGTAATTAAATTGGTGTCAATTTCAGTTATAAATGTGTACTTGACATTATTATCATGGAACTAAAATAATTTTAATGAGACCATTTATTATGTATAATATAACATTCAAACCGAAAATGTAAACTATTTCTACTAAATTAAATGGTTTCTATTAAATGAAGAGGAAATGTGTAATTGGCCCTCCATATACTGGAAGCACTATAAATCAAACATGAACACTTATTAATAACCCGACATTCTAAGTGGATAGTTTGGGTAGTATTTTGGTTATTGATCCCTTGTTCATACATTCTATTTCTATTAATGAGTTTATCTAATTCCAATTTTTTTCTAAGGAACATTATTGAAAATTGTAGATCTATGACACCATGACATCCTCTAATCATGTTCTTGGAGGTTTGAGAATACAAGGTACAAGAGGTGGTGGTCCTTTACCCACCAGTGATACCTCTAGTAGTTCCAACTAAGGCAACACCTACTATTATACGATTAGGAACTAATTCATGGCTTCAAGAGGTGTTTCAACATTTTATGAAGTCTATATAGGGTGCTACACAAAATGCACCTACATATTACGTGACTCTATAAATTGTTGGTGGGATATGATTACCTAGGATGCCTGAAACTTTTTCACAGTCTAAACAGACCTTCAAAACATATTTTTCAATAAATATTTCCTTCAGACATTGAGATATGACTAATCCTATGATTTCATGCGTCTATATTCAGAGGATATTTCTATCATGAACTATTTAGCATGTTTTTCTGAGTTTTAATGATTTTAATCGCTTCTTGATGGTGTTGATCTATTATGAGTGAGTCACTTCAAGGATGGGATCAATTATGCCATCTTATTAGAGATGAATTTTATTCACCTATCTACAATTTTTGAGATCATTAATGAGGAACTAATTAGTGAGTGTAACCTTAGAGAAGCCAATAGTATGAGGAATATAGGTTCAATTTTGAGATAGGCTATTAGTTCTTCTTGTTGTAGGAAGCATAGCCTTGTGGTTTCTCAACAGAGAAGTGGTGGTTAGAGTAATTACCCTAGAATATCTATTATATTAAATTAGTGTGGCTTGTAGGGGCATGCAAATCTTCAGTGAAATAGATACCCTCTTACATGTCGTGCTTGTAGATGCATGTGTCATATTCAATGATTATGGAAGACCATCCCACCTGATTATAGATGAAGAGGGCATACTCCATATTCTCTATTAGTATGGGGATCACATATTGCATGCCAGGTAGGAATTTATACCATTACCGGTCGAATATATTATGGGGGTGGGGGTTATGGAAATGGTATCAAGACCTTTGATTATTGGAACAAGAAGAGAAGACCTACTCATGGTAGTCTAGTTGTATCCTAGGGTCATGGATCACATCATTTTCATGAATTACACCTGATACATGGTGATCAATGTGAAACACTATATATTTTATGAGGTATTATTCCATTATTTTGTACTATCGTATCCTCTCTATTAGGTACATATTCATCTCAACCAACTATCTCTTTATCGACTGTCAAAAGTATCAATCTGTAAATTCATGACTTTTATAGGGTGATGTCCCTGGACACATTTTTTGATGTATGTTAAGAGGGTATACACCAATTCAAGGATTTTCCCATTCAGGTAGGTAGTTGTAGCATTTTATGATAATCATTTTTCATTGAGATGAAAGGATTTGATATAATTCTTGGGATGGAATAGTTTTTACCCTATCCGGTTATGTGGACTTCTATCTTGTAGGGTATCATTTAAAAAACCAAAAGTGTGGTAGTTATCTTCACAATTTGGAGTGGAATTTGTAGAACGATGGAGTTGGATAAAAGAATCATGGGCTAGATAGACTGCCTTCCTAGATTTCCTTCCATTTATTAAATGACCAGATAGTGTATCTGATTGATTTTCTTTCCATTGTGAATCTGTTTAGGGATGTATTTCCAAAATAATTTTCAAGATTATATCATGATAGAGATTTACAGTTTACTATCAAGATTATAATATGAATATATCTAGTATCTCTTCCTCTATATAGGATGAAGCCTACAAACTATATGAGATCAATATATTGTAATAGGATTTAAAATCTAAGAGGTTTATCTCACACAAAATTTCATCTTGGTGTTCACCTTTTCATTTTTCAGAGAAGGAAGATGGGACCCTTAGACAATGTATGGATTATTGTCGATTGAACCGTATTATAGTTAAGGACGTGTATATATTTCCTCAAATAGATGATATATTTGACTTTATCTAAGGAGATAGAGTATTATCAATGAGAAACCAAATATTAGGCCACCATTAGGTCTGAGTTATGCCTTCAAATATACCACATATGGCTTCCATAAGTTGAAAAATTTATATGAGTATCTGGTTATTCTATTTGGTCTTATGAAATCAACAACTATTTTTTTAGAATGGATGGATATTGTCTTCCAACCCAATATGGATTCCATTTTCAGGGTTGTTTTGGATGAAATCCCTGTGTATTTTCATACTCTAAAGACCATGTTAATAATATTAAGATCATTTTAAATTCACTGAGAGATCTTTGATTATATTCTACGATCATCATGTTCCAACTTTGGATCAATAAATTTTACTTATTAGGTCTTATTATCTCATAAATAAGAGTTTCAACTAACCAAAAGAGGGATAGTGTAGTTGTTCCATGGGAGTATCCCTAGAATGTTTTTGATATAAGGAGTTTCATAGTGATGCAAAAATATTATTGTAATTTTATGTAGTACTTGCCATGTGGTTTTGACCTCGTATTTTTCATAATATGAAGGGTGTGATTTTTTTGGGCGGAACTTTGCGAGAAGGCCTTTTAGGATATGAAAGTATGTCTTACTTTGGAACCAATTCTAATTCTTCCATATCCCGAGAGAGGCTATACAATGTTATCTGATTATTCTATAAATATATTAAATATAATCATTTTTAAATAAATTTACTATAATTTTATAATTATTTCTATATATATAATTATTTATTTATAATAATAAATATATAAATGTATAAAAATAGTATATATATATATCTATAAATATATCTATTTATAAATATTTTCACAAATATATTTTTAAAATTATTAATAAATATTTAATCTTAAGTTCATGCATGTTAAAAATGATTGAAATTGAATAATTAAAAACAAGTACACTTTAAAAATATTGAAAAAAGGGATATTTTTTATTAACTAAATATAAAATATTAAAAAAATGGTTATATATTATAATAAAGATGAATACATATTGAAAATATTAAAACTTCGTAAATAAATATATTTAAATTAAGTAATATAAATTGATTTATTTCCCAAAAAATATTTGTGTGTGTGCATGCGTTATATATAAAAATTAAATAATTATGTACATATGAAATCAATATAACGCACGTTAAATCTATTTTATATTGAAAAATAAAATATCATTCAATTATATCGATTAATCAATGCAATTAGTCGGTATTTTTAATTCATATTAATTTTCAATTATAAACCATTATTCAAAAAATATATAATTACTATTTAATATAAAGCATAAATATTTTATATGATATAAATCATATTTATATACATTGATATATAACTATATATTTAAAACTATTTATTAAAATTATCAATAATTATTTAATTAATAAAATTCGTAATATTTTTCTCAATTTACTTATTTTTAATTTTTATTTATTTAATTTTCATTTTACGTATCTATATATTTAATATATAATATTTATTACTATTTATAATTTATATATATTATAATCAATTTATTCATTTTTATCATTAATTATTTAATCAATAAAATTTTTAATATTTTTTTAATAAACTCATTTTTGTTTTTTATTTATATATTTATTTCATTTTATTCATACCTTTATAAGTGCTAAAAATGATGATAAAGGATCCCTTTATGGGAAATAAAAATAAATCATTGATAAAGGGTACTAATTATTATCACTAAAAATAAAAGCACTGATAAAGGGTACCCTTTATCAGTGCTAAAAAACTGATAAATGTTTCCTTTTATCAGTGCTAAAAAATCACAGATAAAAGTTATCCATTATCCGTGGTTTTTTAGCGCTAATAAAGGTTTCCTTTATCAGCACTTTTTTCAAGCACTGATAAATTCCAATGCTGTTAAAATCTAGTTTTGTAGTAGTGTGTTTGTCATAATGAATTCCCTCTTTATGAGATCAGTTATTGATATTCCATGTGATTATTTGATTAACAGAATATCCATGTGATTATTTATATGACATTATTTGATTATCATTTATTCTTTCTATATTATTATCAATATTATGTTTAAATGGTGTTGTTTTAGTTATTCACCTTACATTAAACTGTATGCTTATTTATTCATGATATCTTCAGTTGTATGATTTCCCTTACTAAGAATCTGAGATCACAGCTTTCTTATGTTTTATATTTTCCTAGTATACCATGATGTATATTAATATTTACATATAGGGATAATCTTTGAGAATAATAGAGTTCTTAACAGAATCATTATGTTATATTTTATAGTGTTAATTTTAATGTCTGTTTCAAGTATGTATCTAGACTTCCAAAACTACCAAATCGTCTGATCATTTGGTATGTGATTCCTTGTATAATATTCCAATTTAATCACGTAACCACCGAATATAGTCTATTTTGGTTAGGTTATTTAAAATTGGTATCATAGGGAGGTTTAGTAGAAACTTTGAAAACTAGATTTAGAAAAATATATATTAGGGGAAAGTAACCCTATAATAGACTTTGATAATATTCTCAAAGCTAACAAGAATATAATTTTGTGATTAATTATACATAAATTTACAGTTTATGTTAGTTTTAAATTATTCATTGTGATTTATAACACAACCTAGTGTATTCCATTGTTTTGAAGTGGCACCTCGTGGAAGGAATTGAAACCTTATCAAAACACATAATCCATGTATGGATTTCCCTCCTATGAAAGATAATGATATGAGGGCTGGGGATACAAATGGTATTGAACAAATTATAACTATACTAGGATAGATGAATTACATTATGAGTAATAACCATAACCGTTTGGATCATTCTGATCCAAAATGTGGAGGAAAATGTTATTCTGCTTTAGGAGACATCAACCTCCATCATTCAATGGGACTAGAAATCCATTTATAGTTGAAAAATGAATAATTTCCTAAGAAAATATATTTATATCTTTAGGATGTAATGAAATAAAGAAGGTTATTGTAGTAGTTTATCATCTATTGGGATATGCAGATCAATGGTGGTTATTTATTAAAAACATAAAAGAGGATGAAGAAATAGAAAAAATGGAATGGGAGGATTTTAGAAACTTTTCATGGAAAAATATTTCCCTCATAAATAGAAAGAATATATGGAGAGAAAATTATTGAATCTAAGGAAAAAGGAGGATGATAATTTAACTAAATATGATGTAAATTTTACAAGTTTATCAAGGCATGCTACAGATTACATATACAACCCAAAGAGTTATATTGATCGATTATTTGATGTATTTAATCCAACTCTTATAAGGGAACTTGTCTCCCAGTCATTCTCACAAAATGAGGATAACTTATCATGTTTTAAAAAATAAATAATGAATTATACATGTTTTAAAGTTCCTATATAAATAAATATAAGAAGAAGCTGGTTGAACACTCTGAAAAAGAAAAAAAATTAAAATGGGTAGAAGGGAAGAGTTAAATATCCATCCATTAATAAATGTGGAAAGAAACATCGTGGAACATGCCAATTGGGAATGGGATCTTGTTACAAGTGTGGTAAAAAAACCCACCAAACTTGTGATTTCATAGTAAAGAAAAAATATGGTAATGTATAGTGTTTTAACTGTAAAGATATGGGACACTATGAAAATGATTGTCCTAAGCATCAAGGAATCTTTCCCCGAAAAAGGCCAAGGGAGAAAGGCTAATCATTGCGATCATAATAGATGAGGTTTAAGTTCCCAATGATGTGGTGGAGGGTACTTTAATCACCTTCTCAAATTTAGCTAATGCTTTATTTGATTATGGATTATCCCACTCTTTTATATCTACCTAGTTTTCCAAGAAAAGTATAAATTTTCCTTTTTATTCAATAAGGGAGTTTTCAGTATAAACTCCTAAGATAAGTCTGTTTGAAAAAAATATTTGTCATGCTATCCCTGTTATGATATATCAACAATAATTATTTTTTGACCTTATCATCATACCTATGGTTGAATTTTAAAAAATCTTCAATATGACCTGTATTTCAAAATATGATGCAAAACATTTTTTTTAAGAAGAAGGAAATTATGATTTTTGATGAAGTTGAATAATTCCTTATCTTTAGAAAAGAAAAATCATTATAATTCTTATCTATATCCACCCAATTAGCTCTAATGAATGAAATTCTTAGGTAGGAAGAGAAAACTACATCTTGGGATGAAGAAGGTGATCTTAAAATTTAGGATGTATTTGTTTTACAAGAATATATTGAAATATTTTCATAGTAATTACCACGAAACCCAACAATCGTGAAGTTTAGAATTCCATTGAATTAATCCCTGATGAAAGACCAATATCAAAGACTCCCTATTGAATGTACATTATGGAATTAGTAGAGCTGAAGAAACAACTAAAGGAATAGAGTAAAAATGGATTTATTCACCCTAGTATTTCTATAAGGGGAGATCATATTCTCTTTGCTATAAATAAAAATGGATACCTGAGGTTTTGTATTTATTATAGAGAAATAAATTCTATTACAGTAATGAACAAGTATGATTTTCCTCACATTGATGATTTATTTGATCAACTTCATAGAGATCAATTTGTTTTAAGATTGACCTTTATTCTGGATATCATCAATTGTGAGTAAAGAAGTAAGACATTCTGAAGATGGTTTTTTGGATGAGGTATAGACATTATGAGGTTACAGTAATACCATTTGGATTTACTAATTAACCCTTAGTTTTTATGGAACTAATGAATATAGTATTCAAGGGATATATTGATGATTTTGTGGTAGTATTCATTGATGATATTATTTTGTATTCTAAAAGGTATGAAGTCCATGTTAATCACTAGTTAATCATTCTTGAGACTATCATAAGGGAATATTTATGTGGTAAATTTAGAAAGTGTGAATTCTAGAATCTGGAAATTTCTTTTCATGGCCATACTGTCTCCAAATATGGAATCTATATTGACTATTTGAAGACAAAGGAAATCCAAGAATGGCCTGCACCAATGAGCATAACTGAGTTATGTAGTTTCATTGTTTTAGTAGGTTACTATAAGAGTTTCATTTATAATTTTTCTCGATTGGTTAACCCATTAACAAAGATCACATGTAAAGGGGTTAAGTTCGTTTGGATAAAATAAAGTGATGAATGTTTTGAATAATTTAATAAAAGATTGGTTAATGCTCTGATTTTGACTCTCTCGCCAGGAAATGGTGTATTTGTAATTTATAGTATTTCATCAAAGGAATGACTTGGTTGTGTCCTTATGCAGAATTATAGAGTTATTCTTTAAGCATCAAGGTAGTTAAAAACTGATGAAAATAACTATAAAACTCAATATCTTTAGTTAGCGACTGCAATATTTACTCTGAATATATAGAGACACTATCTCTATGGTGAATGATTTGAGGTATATATAGACCATAATAGTTTGAAATATATCTTCTCACATAAAACACTCAACATGAGGCAAAGTAGATGTCTCAAGCTACTCAAGGATTATGATTGTTCAACACACTAGTACTGATGGAAGGAAAATAAGGTAGTTATTTCATTGAGAAATAAGGATCATGGAGTTCTGAATAAAATGAGGATTTATAGGGATCATATATTCATGGATGTATTAAAGATTGATATAGGAATTATTAATGAAGGGGAGACATAAATACTGTATAAAATGGTCTTCAAACCATCTTTATTGGAAAAGTTAAAATGTTCTCAGCCTTATGATGAGAATTTTCAAAATAAAATAAATGATGTGTGTGATGGAAAATTGGAAGAATTCATATATGAAGATGGTATTTTAAAATTTGGAAAGATACTTTGTGTTAACTTTATACTTGAAATAAAAATAGAATTTTTAGATGATTCTCATTGCTAAAATTTCTCTATACACCCAAGTAGCACTAATATATATAGATATTTGAATGAAATTTTTTGGTGGGATAATATGATGTGAGAAATGTTTTACTATGTGTCATGATGTCTAGTTTCTAAACAAGTAAAGGCTAAGAGATATCATCCTATATGAGTCATGCAACCTATTCCTATACCTATATGCAAATAGTATGACATTATGATAGAATTTGTCACAGGACTACCAAGGAAGCCTTGAAAAATTGATGTGATATGCGTTATTTTTTATCACGTTACCAAATAAGAATATTTTATTAAAATAAGAAAATATTTTAATCTTGAACACCTATAAAGACTCTTTATTAATGAAGTTTTAAGACTTCATGGTACACCTCTATCGATTTTTTCTGATATAGATCCTCATTTTAAATAAAAATTAGGGAAAATTATCCAGAAAGGATCTAGATACTGAGCTTCTTTTGACCACCGCCTACTATCCTCAAATTGATGGATAGTCATAATGGAAAATCAAAATAATCAAATACATTTTGAAATCATGATCACTTGACTTTAAAGGGATTTTGGATCATTATTTACTTTTTTTATAGTTCTCATATAATAATTGTTTCCATTCAAGTATAAAAATGGTGTCGTATAAAGAATTATATGGAAATAGATGTCATACTCTAACTTGTTGGGATGGAGTTAGTGAAAGGAATGTTAATGTCCTATAACTTATTAATGTGACAATGATATAGTGTAAAGACTTTTCAAACTCATATTAAAGAATATTATAGTAGTAAAAAGATCTATGATGATAACCAGAGAAAAGATTTGGAATTTAAAGTGGGAGTTCATGTTTTCTTGAAGGCATATCTAGGGAAAGGTATTATATGATTCAGTAAGAAAGGAAAACTAAGGCTCAGTTGCAACATAACTTTTGAAATTTTAGAACTTATTGGAACTATGGATTATCATTTATAAATTTCACTGGGTCTCTCCAAAGTTCACGGTGTGTTCTACATATCATTATTAAGGAAGTACATGCCATATCTAATTCATGTAATCACCTATAAAGAAATATAATTGGAACCTAATATCTCTTATTGTAAATATCCTTTTAATATTCTTAACACTATATAGTAAGTGATGATGAATCAGATGACTGGACTGGTAAATGTTCTTTGGAGAATCCATAAAATGGATGAAGTAACGTGGGAACCTGAGGATGTGGTGAAGAAGAATCACCCTTATCTACTTAGAATATAATATCCATGAAAATTTTTAGGATGAAATTTTTTGAAGTGGGAAAAAATAAAACACCCCAATATTTTATGATATTACTCTTTTCAAATAAATTTAGTTTCATCAATAGCTTACGTTGCACATAACACACTGTTTAACCACACAATTAAATACTATTAAAACCTTGCAGTTAAATTATAGGGAATGAATATTATTAACCACATTATTAAATTTATATATATGAAAATATTTTTTACATTAATAAAATAGATTTTATAGGCATAATATATGAATGAATCCAGTTTTATGCATTAAAAGGTTATATTTTTCTAAAAGCAGTTTGGCCGCATTTTGATGACATGCTTATTTTAAATATATTTTTTGAAACATCTATATTTTATATTTGAAAAAATAAAATCTAATTTTAAATAGGTATATAATTAATTAATTTGGTTATATTTTTGGGATTTTTATGATATATTTCATGTTTTCATGCATCGGGTAATGTATAAATAATTATATATATAGAAATAATTATAGTAAATTATATATATAGATCACAATGTGATCATCAATATGATATTTCCTCCGGTAATGTGCAACATGAATGACTGTTAATTACCCGATGCATGACCTAGAGCATGAAACAGTCATTCATGTCGCACATTACTGGAGGAAATATCATATTGATGATCACATTGTGATCTATATGGATGAAAACAATCTAACATATAAGTTTATAAAGTATGAATTGAATATCATTATATAAATATGGGTAAAATAACTTCAGTATTTTTACCTTCACCATGCCTATATTCATCGAAATGGAAATGTGTTAGCTGATGCAGTAATCCAAAAGACTTAGGAACAAGCCATGAAGGAAGTTAGTGATGAATGATAATGGGGGGGGGGATATTTTAGATATTCATTAAGAGTTTCAATATATTCATGAGAAACAATTTCTTTTATCCTAATACATTACCGATTCAATATTGATATGGTGAAGATAATATAGTTTTTAAACAATGAAGGGCTGGTCCTACGAGAGAATATTTTAGGTGAGGACCCACCTCTAGATTTTCTTATTTATGGAAAATAAATCCTACGTATAAATTGATGTATATATGTTCATGAAAAGATGATGTAAGAAATGGTGTGAAATTCACATGCTTCTAAGTGATAATTTCATCCAGGAATCTCTAAGATGTATTGGTATATGCGTCACCGGTATTGGTGGCCAATGATGAGATATTAGTTTCCATGTTTTATCACTTGGTATTCCACCTTTCAGGATGTGAAGTCAATAAAAAATGGAATTATTTATTTTTACAGTTATTTCCATTCCCAAAATTTAAAATTGAATACACTGTAATTTATTCTGTAGTTTACTTGCTGGGGTAACCTTGAGGTAGCAACATGGCATGGGTAGTCATGGATTGACTGAAAAAGGTACCCCAATTACATTCTTTCCAATATACATTATTAGTTGATGAGATGAAAATATTTTATGTTTGTGAGGAAACAAAAATACATTGACTTCTATTCACTTTTTTTTGAGATAATGATTCATGAATCATATTCAGTATCTTGTAGGGGTTTTAGAGATCTTTTGGTACACATGTTCTTTTGAGCATACCTTTTCTCCTAAAAACTGATGGCTAGTCAAATGGATTATTAATGTTTAGTTGGACATGATCTGAGCATGAATTATTGATTTTGGTAGTTCTTGGAAGAATAATATCCCTCTCATTGAGTTTTCCTCCAATATCAACTTTTAGAAAATGATTCAGATGGCTCTATATGAGACCTTATATTTTATATCTTGTTGTTCACCCCCTATGATTGATAAAGGTATGATAGGTAGTGTTACTATGTCGGTTCTTAATTTAGGATAATTTACACCATGTTCATATTAATTATAAAGTTCACTTATACACCACATTCTATATATAAATAATATTTCCATATCCATTGACGACCTCTAGAGTTTGAGATTGGGGATCATGCCTTCTTGTGGGTATCATATAGACTTTTCCATGGACAGATACAAAGGAAATAGAAGTTATCTCCTCATTTTTTATGAAATTTGAGATCTTGAATATATTCAATATGATAGCCTATCTATTTATATTACCTCATAGGTAATATTTAATGCTAGACATCTACCAGATTGTATATGTAACATCCTAGGTAAATAAAGAATAATTGTTTTTCATATTTATTAATATTTACAAATTAAATATTAATTTTACTTTAAAGGGGTTCCTATGTTCGATAGCGTACTCGATATGCAACAATGAGTTTCTTTGAAATCATACGTTGCACACTAGTAATAAAACAATATTATTTTAAATGGTAGTTAACACGTAGCTGTTGTATTGGCGGGAATGAATATAAATAACTAAAATATTATTATATATGTTAAATGTTTTTACATTTATCCAATAATGGATAAAGGCTTAAAATAAGAAATGAATTCAATTTTAGGCATATATACTCTAATATTCACTAAAGGTCCAATTATCACCTTTGGATGACGAACCTTAATTAAATATAGTTTTGGTCACTCTTATACATTCTATTGGACCAAATAAAATTCATCTTTAGAATCGGGACATCAAAATTTACTTTGTCTAAGTTTTTGGTATTTTTCTGATAAAGATCATTTTTTATTGAATAGTGAAAAATGTTGTATTTTAATTCAAAACCCCTTTTTAATCTAATTTAGTTATATGATTGGATTATATATTGAATTTGTTTTAAAGTGCAATTAGAATATATTTTTACCATTTAATCCAATAGTGGTCGTTGGAATTAATTTCACTTTGAAATTGGACTTAAACTAGTGTCAATCTTTTGATACTTATTGTTTCATAAAAACACGCTATTTGTCATGAAAATGGGAATTAATTATTAAACTAAGTAATGTAACTTATATGTTTTTAATTTTGTAAAATATACATCATTTTTGAATTTGTAATATCAAATATAGATTAGGGTGATGTTTTGGTATTTTTCTGAAAAACTTCAATTTTTGATGAATAGTGAAACCACTAAGTGGTACTTAAAAAAAACCGATTTTTCGTTTAAATGAAAATTTTCCACCTTTTTGTTTTGAATTTAAAAAATACGACATATATGGTTGTCATTAGGAATTGAAATGTGGTTCAATGGGATTAAAATAATTTTTTTGGTGAATAGTAACTTTTATGTTTATTAATCACGATTAGAGGTAATTAGTGTAGTTTATGTTAAAAATAATGTTTTAATAATATGAAATGACTTAGACACATTTCCTACCCTTTTTTGATGTGTCATGACCGACTAAGACGATCCATGGGTCAACTTGGGGACCCCATGGAGCCACTTTGGTAGGAAAATGACATTAATCACTTTTTATTTAATGTTAAAATAAAAATGTCACAAACATGAGTTGTTTTACTAAAACAATTTTTAAATTGGGTTATACAAGTCCTATTTTTGACTATAAATATTCATTATAAAGATAAAAATATTTCCTACATCATGATATGTTTTTTTAATTTTTAGACATTAAATATATTAAATTATTTATGACACCATGATGATGCAGCGATTACCTCATTATTTAACAATTTATATAAAATGACAAGATAATGTACAATATAAGACCTAAACATGTCAAAAACCTATTGTATGGGTGGATTTAGAACTCCTATCACCTTATCCTCTAAATATATAATTGTGGGACACTTTTTATCCGAAAATAATTTTATAATAAAGTATCTTTTCTTAACTTTCCAATAGTGCCCCTCCTCTCCTATTATAAAAGGCCCCCACCTCTACCTCCTTACCCACACCTCTCAAGACTTTGGATCAGCCAACCCCTGCCCATTTTGTCTCTAGAAATCCCTATATTACTCTTAGAAGCCTCACTTTGGGCAGAAGTCTTCCCAAGGAAGCCTTTAATCTCAAATCAAAAAGAGTTACCCGTTTTAAAGGTAGTGTCTTCTCTTATGTTCTTATGTTTTATTTTTCTTCTCCAACCCCCTAAAATCTTTTAATTCATTTATTTTGTAACAACACCAGTATCATAAATATACTATGATGTTTTTATAAAAAGGATTCGAGCTACACCTACACACACCTCTATCTAATGGTTAAAGAACAAACTGTTTCGGTGGTTGGCGAATTTCTGCCTCACGAAGCGATGATTGTTCAATCTTCTTTTAACACCTTTAATGGTGGACATTAAGATGTCACTCTATTTATATATGATATATATTATTTTTATTTTTTCCTTATGCTTCTGTATTTTTCAATTGTGTTATACCTTTATGGCTTCCATTATGGGTATATGCGATATCTTTATTTTAGGAAGTGCGGACTACCGCCCCCTCAAAGTGATTTGATTCGTTAATTCCATATATGGGACGTATAAAGGATGGATTAAAAGTTATTATATATGATTTATGTTACATCTAAATGATTAATATAATTTTGGAATTAAAATATACATACCTCTCATTTAGTTTTAATTCCATTAATATGACATAGAAATGAAAGTAGCGTTTATGCGTACGTACGGCTTACCATCTCCATGAACGATGCATTTCATTTCTTACCTCTAAATGATTATGTAATATTATAAATATATATATATGATGGATATATATGATATATATGATATCCAAATCATGAATATCATTCTGGATATAATGAACCTTTGACCACACGAACAACATGTAATTGTAAGAAGTCCACTTTCGACTTAAGGACCAAATATCGACAAAACAAAAATTATTAACTTAAATGATTACATAATGTTTATAAAATGAAAATAAGTGATATAAAAGGAATAATTAACTTGAAAAAGGTTCTTAAGAAAGTATAAATTAACTCAATTGTATTATCCAGGATGTTAAAGAATGATCGAGTCATGTCAGACTCGAGGTAAGGGACTTCATCTCAATCTCCTTTCATTGAGGAATATATTGTTCTAATACAAGATTTTATTTTATACGGTGTATAAACCCCTTTAAATTTTAATTTTATACAAAAGGAATCTTTTTATACGAAGCGTTTTACAAAATGACAAAAAGGAGTGTTTCTTTTAACGTACACAGTGACAACAACCTTTTTCGTCGCCGCGAGTATTATTTGGTCTTTGGCTTCCTCAACAAGATGTAATGTTTTTTTAAAATGAAATAAATACCATATACTCTTTTATGTATTTTGGTATTGAAAATGGTTTTATAATGGATTTGTTATTTCAATATATTTAAGTGATATATTGTGATCAATGTGTGGAAATGTTTTCTTTCCATTATATTTGTTTTATGTATTATGATTTTATAATGGTACTTGGACATTTGATGGGTGGTTATGTGATAAACCATATGATGGGTGGTGCCATGAATACCAGGACGGGTGGTTACATTATAACCTCCAATGCATTGGGTATGGAAGTCGGCCATATGGCTATTCCATTAAGTGATATGTGTGGAAGTCGACCGTATGGTTATTTCACTTAAGTATGTTTATATCCCAAGTAACCTTTTTATGTTACGTGTTCTTTATATGGGTTTTATGGTATTATTTTGATTACAAAAGGGTAAGTAATGATATTTTATTCAGTGAAGAGTTTTTACTACTTCCTAAAGGTGATAGGTATTACTTTGATAAAGTATACATGGTTTACTTGTTGTTTTGAAAAACTAACAGTTTTCATTCTTTGTGTATCCCTTACTGATCTTTTTATGCTCACCCTAAGTTTTTTTGAAATGTTTTTCATAGGAATTAATGTGTAATAGGGTCAAGGATGGGATCAAGGGAAAGTCATGCTATCTAAAACATGGAACTAGACATGTTTCTTTTTAAGAGTTTTTATTTTATTGAAACTAAGTAGAAGTTTCTACTTGGTAATATTTTGAGATGTAATAGTTATGTCCTAATTCTCTAAAACTCTAAACTGTGAAAAGATCCTCAATGTGAATTATTCATTTAATTCAATATTAAGTAAGGTTTAAGGCCGGGGCCTTATAGTTGGTATCAGAGGTTGATTTAGATAACTTTATGAGTTAGACAATTGTTAAATTATAAATTAATTTGTGGTATGACTAAAATGATATAGCATTTAAAGATTACCATGTTGCTTCGCCTAAGATATTTCTGTGTTCATAATGGTTTTCCGCAGAGGAAACAAGGCATCTATGTTGGGACGACATCAAGAGGAAGACAACCTTCCAAATCAGCAACCTGAGATGGTCAGCATTGGAACTGAATAGTTTGTGGCAGTGATGGAACAGTTGACTCAAGCTATAAATAGTGGTGGTATCCATGAACGAGATCAACTAGATCAACCGAAGAGGAACATGTCAGTGGTGGAACATTTCATGAGGCAACACCCCCCATCATTCAGAGGATCATCTGACCATGTGCTAGCTGAAGGGTGGATTAAAGCGCTGGAGAATATTTTTGTTGTCATGGGGTGTTCAGAACATCAAACGGATAGTCTTGCTGTTTACCGTTTTGAAGGAGAAGCTGGTCAGTGGTGGTAGATGGTGAAAAATATCAGGGATAGTGATGAGATTGATGATCTTCACTGGGACGAATTCAAAGGTATGTTTCTTGAGAAATATTTTCCTAAGGTGGTTCGTCTTAGGATGGAAAAACAGTTCCTAGAATTGAGGCATGAGGATGACTCAGTGGCTGCTTATGAAGAAAAGTTCACTCGACTGGCAAGGTATGCTCCAAACTTCATACGAGATCTTGATAGTAAAATCAACCGTTTTTACTCAGGGTTAAATCCAATGTATTGAATGGATTTAGTTTCTTGTGAGTTTAAAAGTTATGAAAAACATGTTCGATGTGCGAAGAAGGTGGAAATGGATTTTGCCGATGATCATGTGTTATTTGACAAATAATAGAATAAGAGGTCCAGTTGGCAGGAAAAGGGGAAGAATTCATCAAAGAAGAAAGGAGGTAAGAAAACTAAATATCCAACCTATGATAAGTGTGGTAAAATGCATCCTGGAGAATGTTTATCCAAGTCTGGAAAGTGCTTTCGGTGTGGTAAGTCTAGTCATATTGCTCGTAACTGTAAGGAAGATGAACAAGTATGCAATGAAAATACAGCGGTAAGATGTTATAAGTGTAATGAAATGGGTTATTATGAAAATTAGTGTCTAATGAAGAACTCAACTGAGGGAAAGAATCCAGACTACAAGCAGAAAGAGGTGGTGAAATCCTTTGCAACTACTTCAGCAGATGTTGGGTCAGTGAATGATGTAGTATCAGGTACACTATTTGTTTGTTTGGATTATTCCAACGTGTTGTTTGATTCAGGATCTACACATTCTTTCATTTCTAAGAAGTTTTCTAGTAAATTGGGAATTCCATCTCAAGATATGAATCCTAAACTTATGGTAGAAACACCCGGATGAAACGTTGAGACAAAAAGGAATTATAAGAACCTTACTATCCTTGTGTGTGGAAAGAATCTACCTGCAAACCTTATTGTTTTGCCTCTAGTAGAGTTTGATGTTATTTTGTGCATGGATTGGATTTCTGTTTATCATGCTAAGATTGACTGTAGAGCTGAAATGGTTTCTTTTCAGAATGATTTTCAGTTTGTGTACAAGGATGAACCCTTGATTTTGATAACATATCAGGAAGTGGAGAAACTAGTAAAAGATGGAAATGAATGTTACCTTGCACATATTGTTGAAAATAAAGGAACTGTTCAGATTAATGATTTGCCGGTGTTAAATGAGTATCTTGATGTTTTTTCTGATGAGTTGCCTGGTATTATTCATGATCGAGAAGTTGAATTTATAGTTGACTTAGTTCCTGATTCTAATCCAATTTCAAAACCCCCTTATCGAATGACTCAAGTTGAACTTTTAGAGTTAAAGAAACAATTTTAGGAGTTATTAGATAAAGGTTTCATTCGATCTAGCACATCACCATGGGGTTCTCCTATCTTGTTTGTTAAAAAGAAAGATGGTTCAATGAGACTTTTCATTGATTATAGAGACTTGAATAACATTACTGTTAAAAACAAGTATCCTTTTCCTCATATCGATGATTTGTTTGATCAGCTCTAGGGAGCTTAGTATTTTTTGAAGATTGACTTGAGGTTGGGGTACCATCAGTTGAATGTAAAAGAAGCAGAAGTTCCTAAGACTGCGTTCCGTACTCGATATGGCCATTCTGAATTTGTAGTTATGCCTTTTGGGTTATCCAATGCACCTGCTGTATTCATGGACCTTATGAATAGAATTTTCCACGAGTTCTTGGATAAGTTTCTAGTTGTTTTCATTGATGATATTTTGGTGTTTTCTAAAAGTAAAGAGGAGAATTAAAGTTATTTAAGGGTGATCTTACAAACCTTTAAAAAAAGAAACTATATGGAAAATTCAGTAAGTGTGAGTTTTGGTTACAACAAATTTTTTTCCTTCATCACATTGTTTCAAAAAATGGCATAACAATTGATCCTGCTAAAAAAGAGTTGTTGAAGAATGGCCAAGACCCACAAATGTAACCGAGATCTGTAGTTTTCTTGGTTTGGCAGGTTACTACCGAAGGTTTGTTGAAATTTTTTCACGATTATCTAGTCCAATGACTAAGCTAACTCGGAAGGGTGTTAAGTTTATCTGGACAAAATAATGTGATGATTGTTTTCAGGAGTTGAAAAGAAGATTGGTGAATGCTCCAGTTTTGGAACTTTCTTCTAGGAATGGTGAGTTTGTTATCTACAGTGATGATTCATTGAAAGGACTTGGTTGTGTCCTTATGCAGAATGATTAGGTAATTGCTTATGCTTTACATCAGTTGAAAACTCATGTGGTAAATTACCCTACACATGATTTGGAATTAGCTGTTGTTGTTTTTGCTCTAAAAATTTGGAGGCATCATTTTTATGGAGTAAAGTGTGAAATATATAATGATCACAAAAGTTTAAAGTATATATCCACTCAGAAAGAATTGAACATGAGACAGATGAGATGGCTTGAATTAATCAAGGATTATGATTGTACAATTCATTACCATCCGGGAAAAGTAAATAAAGTGGTTGATTCTTTGAGTCGAAAAAGTAATGTTTCATTAACCATGATACGTTTGGAACGAGATCCTTTGGTTTTTGATTTGATGAACTTTGGCATAGAATTTGTTGGTGCAGGAAGTTCTTTTATTTTGTTTCAGGTATCAGTGAGATCATCTCTATCAGACAGAATTAAGCAAGCAGAGAAGCAAGACAGTGAGTAGCAGAAAAAGGTAGAGCTGGTTCAGAAGGGTAAGTTTCCTGAGTTTAACATTGATAATGATTGTGTTTTGAGGTTTGTGAAGAGATTATGTGTGCCTAGTGATTCACAGTTGAATAATGAGTTGTTATGTGAGGCTCATAGTTCCCAGTTTTCAGTTCATCCTGGAAGTACTAAGATGTACAGAGATCTGCGGGAGTATTACTAGTGGGATGGAATGAAAAGAGATATTGCTGATTTTACTGTGAAGTGTTTGACATGTTAGCAGGTTAAAGCAGAGCGGCAGTTACCGAAAGGGATGCTGCAGCCTTTACCAGTGCCAGAGTGGAAATGGGAAAATATATCCATAGACTTTGTTGTGGGATTACCGATGACATCTAGAGGTAATAATGCAATCTGGGTTATTATTGATCGATTGACTAAATATTCTAATTTCCTTTCTATTCAAGATCCATTATCTCTAGATCAACTTTCTCGATTGTATCTTAAAGAGATAGTCAGGTTTCATGGAGTTCCCCTCTCCATTATATCTGATCATGATCCCAGGTTTACTTCTAACTTTTGGAAAGTCCTTCAGAAGTCATTGAGTACTGAATTAAATTTTAGTACAGCTTTTCATCCACAATCAGATGGGCAGTCAGAATGAACAATTCAGACCTTGGAGGATATGCTATGAGCTTGATCTATGGATTATCAGGGAAGTTGGGACCAACATCTTTCTTTGGATGAGTTTTCTTATAATAACAGTTTTCATTCCAGTATACAGATGGCACCATTTGAGGCATTATATGGGAAGCATTGTCGAACTCCAGCTTTTTGGGATGATGTGGGTGAAAGGAAGCTGATGGGACCAGAATTGGTAGAAGATATGGAAGAAAAAGTTCAGTTGATTCAGAAACACATGAGAACAGCTCAGAGCAGACAGAAAAGTTATGCGGATAACCGGAGGAAGGATCTATCTTTCGAGGTAGGTGATCATGTTTTTCTCAAAGTTTCACCGTGGAAAAGTGTGATATGATTTGGTAAGAAAGGAATGCTGAGTCCAAGGTTCATTGGACCATATGAAATTATGGAGAAAGTTGGATCAGTTTCGTATCAAGTGGCTTTACCTCCAAGTTTATCTCAGGTACACAATTTTTTTCATGTTTCGATGTTGAGAACGTATATGCCAGATCCATCTCATGTTTGGAGCCCAGAGGTAGTTCAGTTGGAAGAGAATCTTTCTTATGAAGAACAACCAGTCCAGATTCTTAACCGAAGAGAGCAAGTGTTGCGGAATAAGGTAATTCACCAGGTAAAGGTTTTTGGAAAAACCATATGGTTGAAGAGGTAATGTGGAAATCTGAAAATGCTATGATGGATAAATACCCCCACTTATTTTGATAAGTGAATAAAATTGCAAGGACGCAATTCCCAAAAGGGGGGAAGGATGTAACATCCCAGGTAAATAAAGAATAATTTTTTTTCATATTTATTAATATTTACAAATTAAATATTAATTTTACTTTAAAGGGGTTTCTATGTTCGATAGCATACCCGATACGCAACAAAGAGTTTCTTTGAAATCTTACGTTGCACACTAGTAATAAAACAATATTATTTTAAATGGTAGTAAACACGTAGCCGTTGTATTGGCGGAAATGAATAGAAATAACTAAAATATTATTTTATATGTTAAATGTTTTTACATTTATCCAATAATGGATAAAGGCTTAAAATAAGAAAAGAATTCAATTTTAGGCATAGATACACTAATATTCACTAAAGGTCCACTTATCACCTTTTGATGGAGAACCTTAATTAAATATAGTTTTGGTCACTTTTATACATACTATTGGAACAAATAAAATTCTTCTTTAGAATTGGGACATCAAAATTTACTTTGTGTAAATTTTTGGTATTTTTCCGATAAAGATCATTTTTAATGAATAGTGAAAAATGTTGTATTTTAATTCAAAACCTTTTTTTAATCTAATTTAGTTATATGATTAGATTATCTTTTGAATTGGTTTTAAAGTTCAATTAGAATATATTTTTACCATTTAATCTAATAGTGGTCATTGGAATTAATTTCACTTTGAAATTGGACTTAAACTAGTGTCAATCTTTTGATACTTATTATTTCATAAAAACACGCTATTTGTCATGATAGTGGGAATTAATTATTAAATTAATGAATGTAACTTATATGTTTTTAATTTTTTAAAATAGAAATAATTTTTTAATTCAGAATATCAAATATATCTTCGGGTGAAGTTTTGGTATTTTTCTGAAAAACATCAATTTTTGATGAATAGTGAAACCACTAAGTGGTACTTAAAAAAATGATTTTTCATTTAAATAAAATTTTACCACCTTTGTGTTTTGAATTTAAAAAATACGACATATATGGTTGTCCTTAGGAAGTGAAATGTGGTTCAATGGGATTAAAATAATTTTTTTGGTGAATAGTAACTTTTATGTTTATTAATCGCGATTAGAGGTAATTAGTGTAGTTTATGTTAAAAATAATGTTTTAATAATATGAAATGACTTAGAAACATGTCCTAACATTTTTGGATGTGTCATGGCCGACCAAGACGATCCATGGGTCAACTTGGGGACCCCATGGAGCCACTTTGGTAGGAAAATGACATTAATAACTTTTTATTTAATGTTAAAATAAAAATGTCACAAACATGAGTTGTTTTACTAAAACAATTTTTAAATGGGGTTATACAAGTCATATTTTTGACTATAAATATTTATTAGAAATATAAAACGATTTCCTACATCATGATAGTGTTTTTATAATTTTTAGACATTAGATAAATTAAATTATTTATGACACCATGATGATGCAGCGATTACCTCATTATTTAACGATTTAAATAAAATTAAAGGATAATGTAAAATCTAAGAACTACACATGTCAAAAACCTATTGGATGGGTGGATTTCGAACTCGTATAACCGTATCCTCGAAGTATACATTTGTGGGACCATTTTTATCCGAAAATCATTTTATAATAAAGTATCTTTTCTTAACTTTCCAAGAGTGGCCCTCCTCTCCTCTTATAAAAGGCCCCCACCTCTACCTCCTTACCCACACCTCTCAAGCCTTTGGATCAGCCAAAACCTGCCCATTTTGTCTCTCCACATCCCTCTCTTACTCTTAGAAGCCCCACTTTGGGCATAAGGCTTCCCAAGGAAGCCTTTGAGCTCAAATAAAAAAGAGTTACCCGTTTTAAAGGTAGTGTCTTTTCTTGTGTTCTTATGTTTTATTTTTCTTCTCCAACCCCATAAAATCTTTTTATTCATTTATTTTGTAATAACACCAGTAACCTAAATATACTATTATGTTTTTATAAGAATTATTCGGGCTACACCTACACACACCTCCGTCTAATGGTTAAAGAACATACTGTTTCTGTGGTTGGCGGATTTCTGCCTCACGAAACGATGATTGTTCAATCTTCTTTTAACACCTTTAATGGTGGCCATTAAGATGTCACTCTATTTATATATGATATATATTATGTTTATGTTTTTCTTATGCTTTTTTATTTTTTACTTTTGGTATACCTTTATAGCATCCATTATGGGTATACGCGATATCTTCATTTTAGGAAGTGCGGACTACAGCCCCCTCAAAGTGATTTGATTCGTTAATGCCATATGTGAGACATATAAAGGATGGATTTAAAGTTATTATATATGATGTATGTTACATATAAATGATGAATATAATTCTGGAATTAAAATATACATACCTCTCATTTAGTTTTAATTCCATTAATATGACATAGAAATGAAAGTAGCGTTCATGTGTACATACAACTTACCGTCTCCATGAATGGTGCATTTCATTTCTTACCTCTAAATGATTATGTAATTTTATAAATACCTGTATATGCTGGATATATATGATATATATGATATCCAAATCATGAATATCATTCTGGATATAATGAACCTTTGACCACACGAACAACAAGTAATTGTAAGAAGTCCACTTTCGACATAAGGACCAAATATCGACAAAACAAACATTATTAACTCAAATGATTAAATAATGTTTATAAAATGGGAATAAGTGATATAAAAGGAATAATGAACTTGAAAAGGGTTCTTAAGCAAGTGGAAATTAACTCAAGTTTATTATTCAGGACGTTAAGGAATGATCAAGTCATGTCGGACCCGAGGTAAGGGACTTCGTCTCAATCTCCTTTCATTGAGGCATATATTGTTCTAATACAAGACTTTATTCTATACGGTGTATAAAACAATTTTACTTTTAATTTTATACAAAAGGAATATTTTTATACAAAGCGTTTTACAAAATGACAAAAAGGATTGTTTCTTTTAACTTACGTGGTGACAACGACCTTTTCTGCCGCCTCGAGTATTATTTTGTCTTTGGCTTCCTCAACAAGCCGTAATGTTTTTTTAAAATGAAATAAATACCATATACTATTTTATGTATTTTGGTATTGAAAATGGTTTTATAATGGATTTGTTATGTCAATATATTTAAGTGATATATTGTGATCAATGTGTGGAAATGTTTTCTTTCCATTATATTTGTTTTATGTCTTATGATTTTATGATGGTACATGGACATTTGATGGGTGGTTACGTGAAAAACCATATGAAGGGTGGTTCCATGAATACCAGGACGCGTGTTTACGTTATAACATCCAATGCGTTGGGTATGGAAGTCGGCCGTATGGCTATTCCATTAAGTGATATGTGTGGAAGTCGACCGTATGATTATTCCACTTAAGTATGTTTATGTCCCAAGTTACCTTTATATGTTACGTGTTATTTATATGGGTTTTATGGTAATATTTTTATTAAAAGAGGGTAAGTAATGATATTTTATTCAGTGAAGAGTTTTTAATACTTCCTAAAGTGATAGGTATTACTTTGATAAAGTATACATGGTTTACTTGTTGTTTTGAAAAACTAACAGTTTTCATTCTTTGTGTATCCCTTACTGAGCTTTTTATGCTCACCCCAAGTTTTTTTTGAAATATTTATCACAGGAAGTAATGTGGAATAGGGTCAAGTATGGGATCAAGGTAAATTTATGCTATCTAAAACATGGAACTAGACATGTTTCTTTTGAATAGTTTTTATTTTATGGAAACTAAGTAGAAGTTTCTACTTGGTAATCTTTTGAGATGTAATAGTTATGTCATAATCCTCTAAAACTCTAAACCGTGAAAAGATCCTCAATGTGAATTATTCATTTAATTCAATATTAAGTATGTTTTAAGGTCGGGGCCTTATAGTATATCTTTAGCATTATTATGCCAACACATCTCTTAATTATTGATCTGGAGGATGTTGAGTGGGACGAAGATGATTTCTTTTAGGAGTACCTCAAATGAATCATTGAATAGAGCATAATGAGTCAATAAGGCTGGTCTATCCCTTTAGTAAGAGTTATATAGAATCATAGTCACGTATAAGATGATACATGGGAGTGGGAAGCTAATAAAAATTCTCAGTGGCTGGAGTTATTCTCATACAATGTACTTCCATCCTTAGAAGGGAAACTCGTAAATGAGTTCATTTAATTTGTTAGGGGTGGATGCTCCAATATTTTATATCAGGTTCAAAATATTTTAATTTTCAGTTAAAAATATTTTCAGACTATCTTTTTTATTACATTTGAAACTGCACCTTTAGGCTAGTTGGATTGTAGTTTGATGGAAGGTTATAGGGAAGATGAAACCTTCCTTCCACTCAAATACATGATGTTTATTTAAATACATGCCATTTATCAAATACATGAAATTCATTGGTCAATGTGTTATGGTGTTTTATAGAGGGGTAAAAAAAATACTATATGGTGTGTAATATTACATGATGTGTAATTCCCTTATGAATGTTTTGTAAAAGGTGCTAAGTGTCATATTTTTTTAGATAATCACGAAAAACCTTTATCTCACACACAAGAGGTTACAATCGAGATCTTCCTAAATCTTATGATAATATTTTATCATTTCTACATATCTAGAATGTGATTCAATATATTTTTATCACATTAGATAACCATTGGTAACTGCTTCATTCCTTATGCTCAGTTCATCATTCTTCCTTATATCGATGAAATGACTTTAATAAAGGAATATATGGAATATTTTATGGGTTTTTTTGTTATTCCATTTTTTTATCTAGGAAAAACTATGGTTTGATACCATATGAGAAATCTACTACATAAATAAGGTATGTGCTCATTGAAACTTCCATAAAATTATTATCATTTATAAATTCATGTTCCATGTGCTTATAGAACTATTTTGTTATTAATGAATGGTAATGGACTAAACCTATTAATTTATTATGAAAAATAAGTATTACATATCTTTTTTACATATGTATAGAAATCAAAATATTTAAAGGTGCCTATTGATTGGGATCTTTTTATCGTTATAGGAATTTTCAGAGTGGATCCATCCTTAGATTCATGGGGGGATTCCTTAAACACTCATATGATTCTATTCTGATTAATTGAGATGATTTAAATTAGAGATAACAAACATGGATTTTGTTCATTGTATTATAATGTGAATTCCTCAATAGTGTATAAATGATTCACATGAAATATCTTTTGAATATTATGATTTTTTGATACACTCCTAGAATTAATCTTGATTCCATCATACACACGACACCGTGGATTCACCCAATTGGACTGAGTCGTGCTTATCCTAGGATTAATAAGGACGAGCTACGTTAGTTCAGATAGAATCTTTTACATTTGAATGCCTTTGGTGTGGCCATTGGATTACACTCAAACCCCTTATTTTCATATGTCATGAGTTTATAATATGATTTGACCGAACCCAGAGGTCAAGTATGCCTTGGTCTCCCATTGGATCCTCTTTTATAATTATGTTGATTTATCTAGATAATATTAACAACTTTACATGATTTATCTATATAAATAGTATCATAATTAGTTAAATTGTTACATGTTTAGACACCATCTAAGGATGAATATGGTATATGTTGTTAATTTATACTATTTAAAATTATTATATACCTACACACTATCAATTTCCAATATAAATACTAGATTTTTATAGATGATGTTGGAGGTGGTGTAACGACCCAAAGTTTCATTAATGGAAAATCCCTCTTGATCCAGTTAAATGTTTCTTTATGAAAAAAATGTTTTTATAAGATGTCAACTTCTTTAGTTTTATGTTAAGATTTGTGACCGTTACTTTTATAGCCGTTGAACAGTGATCATCTGAGTATTATAAATATAAGGCTTTAACGAAACCATTTCTACTCAGAAAAAGGAAGCGATGGCCTCATCCAGTAGAATTGCCCCTTACGAAGCCCATTTGACGGAGCTCGGAAAAGAGGTGGCATCTTTGGGCTTTTCCCTTGACCAAGCCCAAGCTGAGCTCCATCAAGTCAAGCTCGAACGCGATCGTTTACGGGAAAAATGGAAGTTGATAGAGATTACCACTCGAGCGATGTTATCCGAGCAACCCCAAGAGTCTTTCACCATCGCACACCTTACCCTTAGGTCTTATGCGGCTATTTTAAGGGGTTATGTAACAAATAAGTGGCACCATGTTCATGTACATTATTTTTTTATATAATAGTGAATATAATTTCTAGTCATTTTTGATGCATTGTAATTAGTTTTTAAAGTACAAATGGTGTTTTTAGTTATTATTTAATTAAGAATTATATTTTATTAAATTAAAGGATTTTTGAATTAAATAATATTTTAATAAAATATTATTATTAATATTAAATTAATTTTTATTAAATATAAATGATCTTATAATTTTATGAATGCAATTAAAATTTTTAGTAAGGTTTGAAATCCATTTCTGTCAAAACCCGTGAATTCTTTTATAAATGTCGGTTTTTATTTTAAAAGTGAAAATTCACATATTTAGAAAATTATTTAGATAAAATAAATATTATTTTTTGAATCAGGACGTCGAAATTATACAATGGTGAATTTTTCATAATTTTCTGAGACAGACAAATTTTTGGGTAAAAATTAAATACCATTTAAATATATAATGTGTTTTATGACATCATAATGACCCAATGGTGATGTAATAAAATACCATAATCCTTATGTTCGGCCAATATATGTTTTACCATTAAAATAATGAGGTTTTGGGTTTGTTTGAATCACGTTTCAAAGCATTAATGGAGCCCTCAAGACTTATTCAACACTTTGCCTTTTTAAATTAATTTCCATGGGAGTGTGACTCACCTCCACATAAGCAACCCTAATTTTTTAATAAGTTCGGACCTTGGACTTGTAAAATATTTTTTTCTCTTTCCTTTTCCAGAAACCATGGGCAAATACCATGGGATGGTTTGTGGTTTGGATTATTTTAATATAAGGGGTCCCAAACCTAAATAATAAAGAATTCTCTCACCTTTCCTATATAAACCCACCCAAGCTCCCACTTCCTCCTCACTCAAAGCCCTTGAAGTTCGTCCAACCTCTGCCCTAATATCTCTAGAATCCTCTCAAGGTGCCCCAAGCTCCCAAGAAGCCTCTCACAAGCCTCTCTCTAGCCTTTGGAAGCACACTTCCAAGTAAGGGGTTTTCTTCCTTTCTCATTTTTTTGTCAATTTTATTTAAGTTGTATTTCCCTTTTTATTTCAATTATGAATGTTGGGGTATGGTTTCTAACCTCCCCCATACTGCCCTCTTATTGTTTGAATGATGGGATAATCCTTTTCTCTCTCATTAAATGCCTCCCATGTACACCCGTTACTATGCCGAAATTCCGAAAGGAACTTCTCTCTCTTCTTTTACATTCAAGCAATACTTTTGTATCATGAATCTAAATTCCATTTCTATTGTTGGGAAATGTATATATATGATCTCCTTACTGTCCATTACATGTAAATATGATGAGGAACCCCTTTCTCTCTCATCAACTTGTTTTATGAATTCTTATGTCACGCCGTTATGCTGCCGAAATCGCACCGATTTTCTAAGCCAATGACTTTGTGTAGTGAATACCATGACCATTTCTCCAGCAAGGGTATTCACCTTTATGCACATTTACATATTGATTATAAAGTTTCATGTATTAATTTCACTTTACTTTATCTTGGAAGAAATTATTATGTTTTATGAATCCATGTTTTATGATCCATGTGGCACACTTATGCATGAAATGAAATGTTTAAGAAGGGTACGCCCTTTATAGCGCTCCAATGCATTGGGAAAGTATAGTATCATGATACGTCATGTGAAATGAGTGTTTACTCATGTTAATTCAAGTGCAACGAGGGTTTACTCGTGCTTCAAGTGCAATGAGGGTTTACTCATGCTCCATGTGCAATGAGCCTTGGCTCATGCTAATTCAATGTTAAGTGTTGTTGCCACATTTCCATGTTATGATTATCATGCTTTATCATGCCTTTATGTTCATGTTTCTCTTATGCTCTATTGATATGCCTATTTCCTAAAATGTATTTCACTCCTCATTTTATTCATTGTTTACTCCCTTACTGGGCTTTATAGCTCACCCTTTTCTTATGCATGTCCTCAGGTTATCCCATGCAATGCTAAGTACGAAGGAATGTAGTGGTCATGTAAAGGAAGTTTTCAATAAAGATGTTGTATTTCAAGTTTAAAGTTTTTATGTAATGATCCTAAGCCCCAAAGACATTAAACCTCTCGATCTTCTTTGTTGGATCAAGTGAAGTTTTATGTAATAAAGCATGTTTAAGTTGTAATAAAAAGGAGGGTTGTCATAGTTGGTATCAAAGGATAGGTTTAGTTATTTTTGGGATTAGGAAACCCTAGTAAAGCCTTATATACAAGACTAAGCATAATAAAAACATCCCTAAGTTTTGGTAAATACTAAGTAAGTGGTTTATCAAACAAATACATCCCTGTCTGGATACGAGCAGGTAGAGGCGGCTCTGGCACAGATGTATCCTAGGGGTAAAACCCGAAAACACCGCTTTGAGCTAGACTCGAACGGGAACTGGTGCACGAAAATGGGCCTTGCTGCACTCTTGGTTACGACACTCCCGGGGGATATGTTTTGATAAATTCACAATCTTAGTATGAACCCTTATTAAGGGAAAAATGCCCCTAAGAATATATGTTAGAAGGAAGATCATGAAAAGCCTGGATTGAATCCTATAGACTCATGAGTTAAAGAGATTAAAGTTTATTTATAAGTCATCAAATTTTGTATTTGGATTACCCTTTATGTGTTACCCCTAACTTTCCTTTTATTCCAGCCAATGGTTGATAATAGGAGAACTCGGGCTAACAACCGTTGTGAAGATCAGTGTGATGATTTTACTTATGAGATGCCCAATCCAATGGGAGCGGGAATCACGAACTTTGTCACACTTCTCTCTCAGCTAACTCAAGTTTTGAATAGAAACACTGGTCAAGAGGAACGTTCAACCCCCCCCCCCCCTAAGAAAGAACAAGTCGCTATTGAAAGCTTCATGAGACAAAGGCCTCCTACATTTAGTGGATCATCTGATCCCACGATCGCTGAACAATGGATCAACTCCATCGAAAAGATATTCTCCATCCTCCAATGCTCTGAAAAAGAGAAGGTTCTCCTGGCGGCTTATCGTATGGAGGGTGAAGCTGATCAATGGTGGACATTGGTCAAAAATACGAAGCCTGAGGAGGAGATAGAGGCTTTGGAATGGAAGGTATTCCGGAAGATGTTTTTCGATAAATATTTTCCACGCACCCTCCATCTTAAGATGGAAAGGGACTTCCTTTCCCTCAAGCAGAAAGATGAAGAATCTATGGGAGCGTACGAGGCAAACTTCACAAGGCTTGCATGATACGATTCCGGCTTTGTCGTTACCCCCGAATGCAAGGTTTACCGCTTCTTTGATGGGCTGAAGCCTAGCTTGCGGAAAGCATTAGCGATCCGTGACTTCGACAGCTATGAGGAAATTGTCCGATGTGCCCTCAAGGTTGAAATGGAGATCGGAGAATCACAGGGGTATCATGGGGACAAGAAGCGTAAGGTGAACTTCAATGCTGGTGGTCCGATGGATAAATCCAACGACGCTAAGAAATTCCAGCACCCCACTTGCCAAAAGTGTGGAAAGAAGAACCCTGGAAATTGCCTTAGGGGGACAAGAAAATGCTTCAAGTGTGGAAGAGAAGGGAACCTAGCTGTTAACTGTCAGCAAGAAGGACCCGCGGCTGCGACAGAGGAGAGGAACTCTCCGTTCGAACCTCAACGCGTTGTTCAATGCTTCAAATGCAAAGAACCGGGTCATTTTGCGAATCAATGCCCTAATCCAAGGGTTATCGGAGGCAATCAACAACCTCCAAGACAGCAAGGAAGAGCTTTTGCCATCACTTCTGCCGAAGTGAACCCCGACAATGAAGTGGTGATAGGTACGCTAGTTATTCATTCAAGAATAGCGAATGTACTTTTTCATTCAGGTTCTACGCATTCTTTTATATCTCAAAAGTTTAGTATAATAATCCCTGCACCACCACAAATCATGGAAATAAAGATGTCGGTGAGTACGGAAAATGGGGAAATCATTGCATCCCATGAGTATAAGTCCTCCCCTGTTATAATCTGTGGATTGAATTTCCTGGTGAACCTCGTCATGCTCCCTTTGGTGGAATTTGATGCAATTCTTGGCATGGATTGGCTTTCCTTATATAGAGCCAACATAAATTGTCGGGAGAGGGAAATCACACTCCAGATGGAGAATCGACCCCCGATTCATTACAAGTGTCAGGAGGAAGATGAATCTCCTTTAGCTCCATCATCTCAAGCATGGATATTACTTCCTTATGAGCACGCATATCTGGCTCATACGATTAAGTCCAAGGAAGAAACCACCCTTGAAGAAATGCCTATTGTGAGGGAATTCGCTGAAGTATTTCCCGAGGAACTTCCTGGTCTTCCTCCAAGAAGAGATGTTGAGTTCTCAATCAAACTTATACCTGGGGCGCTACCAATATCCAAGACTCCATATAGAATGGATGTTGTTGAGCTTGAAGAGCTGAAGAAACAACTACAGGAGAATCTGTATAAAGGGTTTATACGCCCAAGTGCATCACCATGGGGTGCACCAGTCCTCTTCGTCAAGAAGAAGGATGGGTCAATGCGGATTTGCATCGATTATCGTGAACTTAACAAAATCACGATAAAGAACAAGTATCCTCTCCCAAGAATCGATGACTTGTTTGATCAGCTGCGTGGAGCTCAATACTTCTCCAAGGTCGACTTACGGTCGGGATATTATCAAGTAAGGGTGAAGAAGGAAGATATCCCCAAGACTGCTTTTCGTACAAGGTACGGGCACTATGAATTCATAGTAATGCCTTTCGGACTCACCAATGCTCCAGCAATATTCATGGACTTGATTAATAGAGTCTTTAGAGATTACCTAGAAAAATTTGTGGTAGTCTTTATAGATGATATTCTAATATACTCCAAAAACAAGGAGGAACATGAGGAGCATTTAAGAACTGTACTGGAGACTTTGCGCAAGGAGAATCTCTATGCCAAGTACAGCAAGTGTGAGTTCTGGTTGAAGGAGGTCTCATTCTTGGGCCATATCATCACAAGTAATGGGATATCTGTGGACCCCTCCAAAACAGATGCAATTGAGGGATGGCTGAGGCCAACATCGGTAACTGATATCCGTAGCTTCTGGGGGTTAGCTGGATATTATCGACGATTTGTGAGAAATTTCTCACAATTGTCCAACCCTATTACCAATCTAACTCGAAAGGGAGTAAAGTTTTCTTGGAGTGATGAATGCGAAGAAAGCTTTAAGGAGTTGAAAAGGAGGCGTATCACTGCACCCATGCTCACTTTACCCACAAGTGGGGAGCTTTTGTGGTATTCAGTGATGCTTCGAAGAAGGGCTTAGGATGTGTGTTGATGCAGAATGATAAAGTGATATCCTATGCCTCAAGGCAGTTGAAAATCCATGAGCGAAACTATCCAACGCATGATCTGGAGTTGGCGGCGGTGATCTTTGCCTTGAAAATCTGGCGGCATTATCTCTATGGAGATAAATGTGAGATATATACTGACCACAAAAGTCTTAAATATATATTGACACAGAAAGAGATTAATATGCGCCAGAGAAGATGGATAGAGCTCATCAAGGATTATGACTGTTCAATACATTACCACCCTGGGAAGGCGAACAAGGTGGCGGATGCCCTAAGTAGAAAGGATCCAGCAATTCTATCAATGATGAGAATTGAGAAGGATCCAATCTTCTTAGACTTGATGAAGATGGACGTGGGAATCATAAAGAAGGGAACACCATCAATCCTTTCACAAATGATTGCTCAACCATCTCTTTTGTAAAGGTTAAAGGATGCTCAAAAGGATGATACAGGAATCCAAGAAAAAGTGGAAGCTATCAAAAAGGGAAAATCCTCAGAGTTTAATGTTAACGAAGAAGGAATTGTGCGGTTTGGGAAAAGACTATGTGTTCCATCATGTTCGGAGCTGAAGAAGGAACTTTTGGATGATGCACATAGTTCAAATTTCTCTATTCACCCAGGGAGCACAAAGATGTATCGAGATCTCCGAGAAAACTTTTGGTGGGATAATATGAATAAGGAGATCGCTGAATATAAATCAAAGTGCCTGGTGTGTCAGCAAGTGAAGGCAGAGAGGCAGAAGTCTAAGGGGATGATGCAACCATTGCCCATACCAGAATGGAAATGGGAGAAAATCACCATGGACTTTGTCACCGGACTTCCAAGGACATCCAAAGGCAACAATGCAATCTGGGTTGTTGTGGATCGTCTTACAAAGAATGCGCACTTCATTTCTATTCGAGAGGATTTCTCTTTGGATCAACTGGCACAGATATATATCAGAGAAGTGGTACGGTTGCATGGATTACCACTATCTATTGTCTCTGACCAAGATCCAATATTTACCTCTAAGTTTTGGAAGAGTCTTCAACATGCTCTGAATACTGAACTGAACTTCAGTACGGCCTATCATCCTCAAACTGATGGCCAATCCGAGCGGACTATCCAAACACTTGAGGATATGTTGAGAGCGTGCTCAATGGACTTTAAAGGAGGATGGGATCAACATCTTCTTCTAGTTGAGTTCTCTTATAATAATAGTTTCCACTCGAGCATCCAAATGGCACCATATGAAGCCCTGTATGGGAAAAGGTGTAGAACACCGGCATGTTGGGATGAGGTCGGTGAACGTAAGCTGCTTGGACCAGAAATGGTCGAAGAAATGGTGAAGAAGGTGAAAACCATTCAGCAGCATATCAAGGCAGCCCAAAGTCGACAGAAGAGTTATGCAGATAATCGTCGACGAGACCTTGAGTTTAAAGTCGGAGACATGGTGTTTTTACGCATATCTCCGTGGAAGAAGGTCATGAGATTTTGAAAGAAAGGGAAGTTAAGTCCAAGGTACATCGGCCCATTCGAGATTCTTGATCGTGTTGGGGCTGTGGCCTATCGACTAGAACTTCCACCTACTATGGCCAAGGTGCATGATGTCTTCCATGTATCCCTATTAAGGAAGTACATACTAGACCCTTCACATGTACTCTCTTCCGAGGTGGTACAATTAGAAGACGATCTTTCTTATGAGGAGCAACCAGTGAAGATCTTAGATCGTAGAGAAAAAGTTCTACGAAATAAGACAATGCCCCTCGTCAAGGTGTTGTGGAGAAACCACAAGTTTGAAGAAGAAACTTGGGAGTCGGAGGATATGATGAAGCTAAGTTACCCACATTTGTTTTAGTGTGGGAAAAGGAAAATTTTGAGGGCGAAATTTATTAAGGGGGGAATGTTGTAACGACCCAAAGTTTCATTAATGGAAAATCCCTCTTGATCCAGTTAAATGTTTCTTTATGAAAAAAATGTTTTTATAAGATGTCAACTTCTTTAGTTTTATGTTAAGATTTGTGACCGTTACTTTTATAGCCGTTGAACAGTGATCATCTGAGTATTATAAATATAAGGCTTTAACGAAACCATTTCTACTCAGACAAAGGAAGCGATGGCCTCATCCAGTAGAATTTACCCTTACGAAGCCCATTTGTCGGAGCTCGGAAAAGAGGTGGCGTCTTTGGGCTTTGCCCTTGACCAAGCCCATTCTGAGCTCCATCAAGTCAATCTCGAACGCGATCGTCTACGGGAAAAATGGAAGTTGATAGAGATTACCACTCGAGCGATGTTATCCGAGAAACCCCAAGAGTCTGTCACCATCGCACACCTTACCCTTAGGTCTTATGCGGCTATTTTAAGGGGTTATGTAACAAATAAGTGGCACCATGTTCATGTACATTATTTTTTTATATAATAGTGAATATAATTTCTAGTCATTTTTGATGCATTGTAATTAGTTTTTAAAGTACAAATGGTGTTTTTAGTTATTATTTAATTAAGAATTATATTTTATTAAATTAAAGGATTTTTGAATTAAATAATATTTTAATAAAATATTTTTATTAATATTAAATTAATTTTTATTAAATATAAATGATCTTATAATTTTATGAATGCAATTAAAATTTTTATTAAGGTTTGAAAGCCATTTCTGTCAAAACCCGTGAATTCTTTTATAAATGTCGGTTTTTATTTTAAAAGTGAAAATTCACATATTTAGAAAATTATTTAGATAAAATAAATATTATTTTTGGAATCAGGACGTCGAAATTATCCAATGGTGAATTTTTCATAATTTTCTGAGACAGTCAAATTTTTGGGTAAAAATTAAATACCATTTAAATATATAATGTGTTTTATGACATCATAATGACCCAATGGTGATGTAATAAAATACCATAATCCTTATGTTCGGCCAATATATGTTTTATCATTAAAATAATGAGGTTTTGGGTTTGTTTGACTCACTTTTCAAAGCATTAATGGAGCCCTCAAGACTTATTCAACACTTTGCCTTTTTAAATTAATTTCCATGGGAGTGTGACTCACCTCCACATAAGCAACCCTAATTTTTTAATAAGTTCGGAAATTGGACTTGTAAAATATTTTTTTCCTCTTTCCTTTTCCAGAAACCATGGGCAAATACCATGGGATGGTTTGTGGTTTGGATTATTTTAATATAAGGGGTCCCAAACCTAAATAATAAAGAATTCTCTCACCTTTCCAATATAAAACCACCCAAGCTCCCACTTCCTCCTCACTCAAAGCCCTTGAAGTTTGTCCAACCTCTACCCTACTCTATCTAGAATCCTCTCAAGGTTCCCCAAGCTCCCAAGAAGCCTCTCACAAGCCTCTCTCTAGCCTTTGGAAGCACATTTTCCAAGTAAGGGGTTTTCTTCCTTTCTCATTTTTTTGTCAATTTTCTTTAAGTTGTATTTCCCTTTTTATTTCAATTATTAATGTTGGGGTATGGTTTCGAACCTCCCCCATACTTCCCTATTATTGTTTGAATGATGGGAGAACCCTTTTCTCTCTCATTAAATGCCTCCCATGTACACCCGTTACTATGCCGAAATTCCGAAAGGAACTTCTCTCTCTTCTTTTACATTCAAGAAATACTTTTGTATCATGAATATAAATTCCATTTCTATTGTTGGGACATGTATATAAATGATCTCCTTACTGTCCATTACATGTAAATATGATGAGGAACCCCTTTCTCTCTCATCAACTTTTTTTTATGAATTCTTATGTCACGCCGTTACGCTGCTGAAATCGCACCGATTTTCTAAGCCAATGTCTTTGTGTAGTGAATACCATGCCCATTTCTCCATCAAGGGTATTCACCTTTATGAACATTTACATATTGATTATAAAGTTTCATGTATGAATTCCACTTTCCTTTATCGTGGAAGAAATTATTATGTTTTATGAATCCATGTTTTATGATCCATGTGGCACACTTATGCATAAAATGAAATGTTTAAGAAGGGTGCTCCCTTTATAGCACTCCAATGCATTGGGTAAAGTATAGTATCATGATACGTCATGTGCAATGAGTGTTTACTCATGCTAATTCAAGTGAAAATAGGGTTTACTCATGCTTCAAGTGCAATGAGGGTTTACTCATGCTCCATGTGCAATGAGCCTTGGCGCATGCTAATTCAATGTTAAGTGTTGTTGCCACATTTCCATGTTATGATTATCATGCTTTATCATGCCTTTATGTTCATGTTTCTCTTATACTCTATTGATATTCCTATCGCCTAACATGTATTTCACTCCTCATGTTATTCATTGTTTACTCCCTTACTGGGATTTATAGCTCACCCTTTTCTTATGCATGTCCTCAGGTTATCCCATGCAATGCTAAGTACGAAGGAATGTAGTGGTCATGTAAAGGAAGTTTTCAATAAAGATGTTGTATTTCAAGTTTAAAGTTTTTATGTAATGATCCTAAGCCCCAAATACACTAAACCTCTAGATCTTCTTTGTTGGATCAAGTGAAGTTTTATGTAATAAAACATGTTTAAGTTGTAATAAAAAGCAGGGTTATCATAGGTGGCATATTGAGATTTCTCTCACAGCCTATCCATGACACTAGTAGTATCCATGAAGATTATATGATGGTTGTTGTGGATAATGGGAAGTATCATTCTTTGGACACCTCACTTGTAAGCATTATGATGGGATAATAGAATCCAAAGACCAAGCCAGTGCCTGAGAATCTTGGACAGTAATTTTATGCTTTTATTGTTTTTTAAAAAATGTACTGTATTAATTTATTATAATAATGTATGACTATATTTTCTTTCATAGAGGATGACATTACATCATCTTTTGAATATGATACATTTTATAGTTATTTATATTTTTATTTATTATAATATTGATTAATATTATTCCTCTATCATATTTATTAAAGCGATTCTTCTATTTTTTCAAATATATTATGTTCACTATGACATACTCTCACATGAGGTCATAGTCTCCCAATTGAAAAATCCTTCACACTCACTAGTATTCAGTAGCCACTAGATTATGAGGAGGCACTCTTGAGGTCATGTTTCACTTTGGGTTCAATTAAAAAAGAGTGAACCAAGTCTTGGATGTCATGTTTCTCGGATAATTATAATGGATAATTGATGGTGACTTTTTTATATTAAATTTATATAATGTTATAATATGTTTAGTAATTTTTGGATTCAGTATTTAGTATTTCTGTTCAATAACTTTATGATTTTCATAGACGTTTACCAACAAAGAATATTAATTTTAGTCGTTTTTTTGAATAGGCTAGATTGATTATTTCTCTTTGATATATGGTAGTGTTGTTTATTCCTTCTCCCATAATGTTTTTTTCTCTATTGGGGTCTTGGGGTTTTTTTTTTCTGTTCTATCATGATGTTCTAGAAACACATGATAGTGCTTCATGATTCTTCATTGTGTCGATGTTTTAGATGAATATTTGGAAAGACTAGAATTCAACTCTTTTAATGGTTGGAAAATTATTGCGGGGATTCTATTTTAGACACTAAAAGTGACATTTAACTATTTATTTTGAAATGATTTTATTAATACAAGATGAAATTTATCAATAATATTCTAATCCTACATGAAGTGGGTACATTAAATATTGACGAGTTACTAAACTCATAGTACAATGGTCTTTAATGTTGGGTGAAGTCTCAATAGCCTTCTCTTGGATTCTATATTTAATTAATTTGATGATACTGATCACTTATAATGACTTTTCTTCTGGATTCCTATATATTTATGTGTATGAGGTATGTTTATCTATTTTTAGATAGGTATAATTCATTCCTTTACTTTTTTGTCCCTTACTTTTGTATCTGCCTCAATTACTTATTGTGTAAGTTCGATACACCATATGAATGTATTGTAACTTTGATTACTTTTAATAATTTTTTATGGGAATGAATTGGGGGAACAATTAATGTCTTATTCTATTAAAAATAATGTTTGGATTCAAAATATAATATTCTATAAATGACTCTAATGAAATATTTTGTAAATAATATAAAAAGTAATTTAAATTTTATTTAATGTATGAAAATTATTTTTAAATCATTATAAAATAATAATACAAGAAATCATACACCTATATTAATGAAAAAAATTAGAAGATATTGAATATTCAATGTATATTATTCTCGAAATTGATAAAATTACATTCTTTACCACTAGTATTTTAAAACAATTGTTACCACAAATAAGGTTAAAAAGGTTTAACAGGTGTGTAGAACTAAAATAAATGGAACTAAATGACACAAAACCATTCCTAAATATTATTGGTTTAATTTAATTAGAATATAAAATAATCATTTTAATATCTATGTATCTTTTATCGATTTTATATTACTTTAACATATATTATATATTAATATTTATTGTATTTATAAGATTTCCTCAAATCATAGTTATAAAAGGGACCCTCCGGACCTATATTACTCACACATCCCGATCCATTTATCATTACTATGTTATAACCAAATCCATTCCCAGTCTTCCTCCTCAAGTTAGACAGGGTTTGGTCTCACCATCCAACATTACAGGCTTAAGGTTTAAAACAAATGAGGTTCTATAAAGAAGTAGTATAACTCTTAACCAACTGTTGTCAAATTAATTTCTCCCTCCACCTCCTTAAAATATTATATAACCATTCCAATATGATAATATAATTATATTCATCATATTTAAATGTTATTATGTTGATTTAACAACCCATTTACATCTATTTTTTTATTTTATGAGAATATAAAACATTACTCGTGTGTATGTGTGGACTACCACCTCTACGGAGTGATGTGTTTAGTTTTTAATAACCACATCACATATATATGTATTATGATTTATTTAATTAATATATATGATATTCATGATTTAATTATGATTCTATAAATATTAGATATTAATTATATTTTAACCCTTCAATGTTTTGGAAAATTCTTATGTTATTCTACCATACATGAGGACTACCAACACTACTAACCTATTTGATTTTTCATGTAAAACATTCAAATTTGAATTTAAAATTATATTTAATATATAAAATGATAATTTTATCATGACCATTTTTGGAAGATTATGAAAAATTACCCCTTTGACCATGATCAATAAATTAATGTTATTTTTTGTGATTGGGACCAATCTTCCTTGAATTGTTTAATATGAACTTATTTAATTTAGTTTCAATAAAAGAAATGGTAAAAAATAAAATAATAAATAATTAAGATAACAAAAGTTACTAGATAATGGTTCTTATGAAGGTAAATAATTAATATATTTATATTATACATGGGTTAAATAATGTGTATGGAACGTCAGGCACAAGGTAAAGAGATTTCCAATCTCAATTACCTTTCTATGACAATAATTCATTATATTCAAATATTTTGTTTTTTCAGGTGTATATACTACCATGTGTTTTAATTTTATCATTAATTTACATAAAATTAAGTATTCTAAAATCCTTTTAATGGAATCTTATTTAATTCAATTTATAACATAAAATTTACCAATGTGTTAAGGTATTTAACAAAAAAACACAATTTAAAAGTAGAATTATGAAAATCAATCTATTAAATGTACATTTTTGTAAAAAAATCAATAATATTATGAAATTTGTTTCAAATATAATTTATATATATCCTAAACTATTTAAATTTTATATAAACCAATCATTGAAACATTATTTTTAGAAGTCACTTTGGAAAATTTTTAGAAAAGTGAAAATGAATGCCTTTATCATATATGACATAAAATTATTTTCCTAGAATCATGTACTTTCATTATTATCTGGATTCTTATAAAAGTTTAATTTTTTTTAAGAAGATACTTTTTCATTTGTTATAGGACATTTTTTTAAAATATTTTAAAAAGAAAATGATATTTATTATTTATTTCTATTAGATAATTAACAATTGATATTCTTATGGGATGGAATAAAAATATCATGGGTATTATGATGAAACCCGAAAGTTATCATATTTTTTAATTTCAATATATTATTAAAATTTAATTCTATTGAATTTTTTTATTTAAAAAAAGACACAATGGTGATATTGTTGAATAAAGTAATGGGTAGTAACTCAAACACTTATGGGACTAAATCCATTATGAGACTTATGGGTCTATTAAATTATTTCAATGCATTGTGTAACGTGATAGAGAGAACTGATCTAATACACTCACAAAATAATGTGGACACATCTTATTAATACTATAAATTAATAGTTCTAACTTATAAAAGATAATCCTAAGATAGTATTGTAATTATCCTGTTACGTTATTTCATAATAAAAATATTATAATTTATGTTTCATACATGTTTTCTCTATTCTTGGAATTAGGTTTCCATTGAAATATTTTTATTTAAAATGGTAAAACATTTGTTTGTTATTTAAATAATGTATATGATCTTGTAATTATGAAATGATTATTTTCAATGAAATGTTTACAAGAATATTAATTTTTTAATTACAATTTCGTATAAAATGTTTTATGAAATCAACAAACCTTTATGTTTTGACAATGAGTACGTAAATGAAAATTTTGAGATCAATGTATTATTATATAAAAAAGAAACATCCTTATATGTTTTAATGAATTTATAATTGATTAATGGGGTAATTTTTTGTATATTCCTCACTGAGATAGATTTTCTCATAACATATTTTCAAATGTTTTTTACATGGCCTGAGAATGAGTAGAAACTATTATGTAGTGTTTCATAAGATAATGTGAAATGGAATTGATAAAATAAAGGGTGACAATATTAAAATTATATTAAGAACATAAGAATTTATTTTTTGGAAAATAATTAACATTTTTTAGATGTTTACCCATTGTATTTGAATATTTTGTTTTTCTAATTCTATAAAATTTTAAACCTAAAAGTTCGTCGAACGGTATGAAACTGATACCCTATTTATAAATCATATAATTAAAAAATGTATAATGTATTTGGAATTATAAACCTTATTTAGTCTTCTTTTTGTGGTTTAATGGTTCATTGGGGAGGCTTCCAAATGTCCTTTACTCGTAATTTTCCACAAACACAATCCATATAAAAAACAATGTGATTTTTTCGATTAAGATGACTCATTGAGATTCAAGTATGAGTCTTGAGACTCTGTATATGATTCATCAACAATAATATATTATAAATCAATATTTTCATATGATTGATCTATTTATGAGACATCTACACATATAAATACAAATAATTAGTTAATTTTTTTTGAATTCTTAATATTTTAGATATAAGTTTTTGGAATATGTTTTATAAATAAAATATGTTTTTAGATGATTATTGGTTATATTTTCCATATTAAAATATATATCAATAATATAATTTTGATTCATGATAATGTTTTAGGACTTTTCACTTCCATGGGAAGTTCCCAATCTGGATATAATGGTTTTCATGGGTACATAGATAATAAATAAAATAAAATTAAAATAGTACTTTTCATAGAAGGTTTAAATAGAATAACAATCCAATTATTACTGAGAAAACTAAATGAAAGGATCTAAGATATTTCTAAATATCTTAAGGATGGAAAGCCTTTTGGATTAAAAATAATAATATGTTTTACAATGTTAGATTTAATTTGAGTTTAGGTTTGAGGTTTATTGAAATTCAATGTGTGATAGTTATTATGAATATTAAATTCAAAAAATCATTATTATTATATAAATATATTATATAGTTTGATGAAGTTGTGGTATTAATAGAACTAATGTTTCATATAACTTGAAAAGACTATATTATCAGAGAAGATAAGAAATGTGATACCAATACGTTTTGTATATTATTTGATGTACAAAATTATAATGAGTAAAATCTTACACTTTTATCATACACATTCTAAGAGGTAAAGAAAAAAAGATACACAAAGTAAATTTTTTACTGAATTAAAAAATTAGGAATAATGGAGGGTGTTCTGAAAATTTAATGATTTTATTATAGAATTATAATTACGATAATATTAAGGGTAAATAATGGAGGGTTTTGGTTAGTTTAGATTTAATTTTTGGAAATAAGTGGATTGTATTTTTTTCAACAGAAAAAAAAGAAGTAGCTCTCATTTTATCTATTCGGAAGATAAAAAATAAGGTGTGGAAATTTTTATAAATATAAATGATGAATAATGGTGATTAAAATGACCTTTATTAATTATATAAGAATAATTTATTAATGAATTATTATGTGAAATTATGAGAATAAGAATAGGAAATGGAATTACATTAACAACATACCTAATTATAAAAAGAGAGAAATAGAATTTTTTTTAAAAAATATTTTTTACTGCATGGAAGAATTATAAAGACCCAATAAGATGTTGTAAAAGTTTTGAATACACCAAAAAAATATTGATATATGTTTAAAAATTGTACATAATGCTCCGTTGTTATTTTCCTCATATATTTTCATGAGTTGGTCATGTGATTTCTGATTTTTATGAATCACACCATGGATTAGGCTTCTCTTTTTGAAGGGTGATCCTTGTAAATATATTTTCCCATTTGTGTGTGTATATTTGGATGAGTTAGTAAAATGAAGATAATTTTTGAGAAAGAGAGGTCCTTTCACTTAGTTCTATAGGGTTAAGGAAATGGATAAAAATGTAAATTGAATAAAAATAACCCAACATTGATTCACCCCCCTCACAGTATTGATCATATACCAAAGTGGTTCTATATATATAAAAGAATGAATCATTATTATTCGATCATGATCAATATCTTACATGGTGTATATGGTTCGTAGAAGAGTCATGAATTCTAGTGGAAAATATATATGACCTGGGATATTGGTGATTTTTATTTAATTCAGGAGTAACATGATGATTTTCCTATTCCATTTGAGATATATTCAATTTTTTTTGAGGGAATCATACGAGAGAGGATTTATCCAAGTAGATTTGATTCATTTGAAATGGAAATAATATCTATATTATACATCATATAATAAGGTTTATTGTGTGACATGTGGTTGGGTATATGGTGTAGGAATGAAGGATATATTTTGCATGTGTTTAAGATAAATACTCGATAACTCTTAAGGTTAACATTATGATTTCATAAACATATCAAGATGAAAGATCTGTTAATTAGTCAAAAAATACTTTTTTTAATGAGATATAACTCATATTGGAATAATTCAATTCATATTACGGTGTACAATTAGGGTATACAATAGCTTGGGAAGACTTTAATAGATAATGGTTATAGTAATGCACTACATGGAGATTTTTTCCATAGCCCCCCTCCTACATTGAAAACCCTAGATGGTTTTTTATGCAATTATGATTAAATATTTACCTTTTAATGGATATCTTACTGATTATCTTGGAATGATCATCCATGGGATTCATCTATGATAATCTAATTTAGGGAATTGTAGATAATCTCATTGGATGTGAGTTTATTCTAAAGTCAAATAGTATTTATTATCATAAAATATGTAGAGATGTTCCATTTGATTCCAATGGGTATTTAATGATAGATAACTCTTATGATATAAATGGGTGTAACATTACTCATGGAAACATATGGGTCTCCATGTTAGGTTGATGAATTTATATGAAAATTATCCATTTGATACAATTTCATTAATCTATTATAACATGATCTACCTTATGGGTGATAAGTTGGGATTCAAAATTGAGAAATATTGGTCAAATGTGTGATTAGTTTTTCAAATGAGTCCTATATAGTGTGATTGTAAAAGTAATAAGGGTTAATAAGGACTAAAGTACAACAAATATTTTCATTTTATGTAAGTTACCAGTTATGACCTTCTGATTATTCTGAATTATAGTGAGAATACTAGTATGTTCATGGAGATGTAATGGATGTTGGAGGTTTATTTTGTTATTACAAAATAAAAAATTAAAAAATATTAGTTTATTGAGAACTATAGAGATTAAAAAATTTCATGGATGATGGGTTGTAGTTTGTAGTGAGTTTCAACATGACTAACATATGGTAGAGAGTGAGGTATCTCCCCAAATACATATCCAATGTGTTTGATTATTGTAGTGACGAATTTTTGATGAATCAGACTATCGTAACATAAAAAATAATGATTCGCCTAGAACCAATGGCCCATGAGTGATAAAAAAATTTATAATGAAGAAATCTTCACAAGTCCTTGCTTGATTAATGAGGATATGGGAAATCATATTACTGAGAGAATGTGATCAAAATTATATTGTTGTAAATTTTTTTTAGATGGATTAAGATAAATATAAATTCTGATATACAAGAAAATCTAAGATCTATTGTGTTTTATGTTTTTCAATTTAACTTAGATCAAGTGGAATATATTAATATGTTTACTTTAGGAATACGTTTTTTTATAAATTTATCTTGGTTATAAAATTTCAGTACATTAATAAACTTATAAATATAAATTTAAAGTTCATATTGAAATTATCTTTCTATTCAGATTATCAATAATCACATAAGGGGAGTCTGAAGTTTAATAAAATAAATTGAGTCTTCATGGGATATAAAGATAATAAATAGAACTTTTTTGAATTTTATGAATGAATAATAAAGATACTTTTTAGTGAATGTTTTATTAAGAAGTGATCTATAATAGATAAATATCACTAACTATAATATTTTTTAATATAAAATTGCAATTTTTGTAGATCTTGTTGATATTAGTATTTCTCAATGGTCTTATTGTATTTATTTGGTACCATACAACATGAGCAATGGGTTTCCGAAACTATTTTGTGAAGTGGGGAGCCAGCTATCATGTTTCACATGTGATTAAGTTCAATGAATTTTAAATATATCCAATCGTGTTTCATATGGATGAGTACAACATACATTGATTCTAATCATGATATGTTCAATGGATAAATAGTTTTAAACCTTTTAGAGAAGAATCAACATAGACATAATAAGTATGAGTTTAATAATGAGAAGATACTTCATATCTCAGGGAAAAGTATGGACCAATGGAGATGAACATGGATGATTTCCCAGGATTAAAAACTGTTTGCTATAGATTATGTAATAATTATACAGTTGAGTATCTATAGAAGTAGAGGAAGAATCAAATTCTAATGGAGGAAGATGAATGGTTATTTTTAGGTTTTCTGATCATAATTTATTTATTTTTATTTCAACATCGAATAAATAATATTTTCTGATGAATTTAGTGGTTATTATTGATATTTGAAGATTTATATATAGAAATAAAATGGTGTCATTTTGTTTTGGGTATATAGTATATCTTGGTGGTGAAATACTATCATATCAACTACTACTAGGAACCCCGTAGTAGTGCATTGTGTATCTAGAAGAATGAGTTTCATTTTTATAGGAATTGAACTGGATTTTTTAAATTTTATAATTGAGACCCCAAAAGGATTTATTTTTGAGAGATCTCCAAGTAAGAAGGATGTCATCCATGAATCCTCTCCACTGTATTCATCTTGAAAATCTATACAAGAAGTTTTTTGATGGTTTTTTCATTCCATTTGATGTATAATTATTCATTTATCATATCTTCTCATCCCTTGTATCCCTCTCCTCTAATCTCTCATTCTATTATTAATGTATTTGTTTAATATCCCACTTATTGATGGTAAAATATTCCTTATAGGAGATAATTTTCATCTGAAATAGTTTTTGGAATATTTTTTCTGACGAACACATAATTTTTCATTTTAATTTTCAAATGTTAAATAACCATTTTCATTTATTATTGTAATAATTTAAAATTAATAATAGAATTTATAATTTTCCAACCAATTAAATTGATACTTTTTCTTATAAATGGATTGAGAGTGACCTATAATCCATATAATGATTAATACATGACATATCAATAAGTAAATGTTTATCCATGAGTTTTATAAATTTATTCATCTTCATGTAAATTATAACATAAAATACAAAATGTTATAAATGAATTAGAATTAAATTAAGTTATTCCATGACTGAGATAAGGGTTAACGATTATGAGAAATGAATGGTTAATTCTTTGACAAGTTGGAGGAGTTTAGATAAAGTTAGTGAGTGACACCTAAAACAACAGTACTACTCCATGTTGAGAGAGAGTTTTATTATTTTCATATAATTATATGAAAATGAATTTTCTACATGATGTGTGGAAGGGAATAGGATAAGAATGTCTATTTGACTTGAGTGTGTTTCATGGGGAGTTTATGTGTGTATGGGAAACTATGTATATCCTAGTAGGGAAATTAATATTATCCCACACATGGACCATTATACATTTAGATATGTTAAAGCCTCAATTACTAGATGATTATTGGTTATAATGTTATGCACTCCAAAGAGAGTTATTACAACCCATTCCTTTATAACACATTAATTCATGATTATTTTCATAATAATACAAATTATAAAACCCATAATATTGATAATACTTATTTCTTTGTGTAATTAGGTGAAATATATAATAGCTCAAAATACATGGTATATTCGCATTGTTGAAAACTTCCATAACATTACCATAACATTACCTCATTCTTAAAATTGTGTCCAATAACCTTAAAGAATACCTAAGAAAAGAGTTATCTATAAAACATATTAATGGAATAAAAACATCATAAGATGAATAAATTATTAAACATTATACAATATGAATTTAAATGGGACATAAAAATGGTGAGAATCATAAATATGATCAATGTGGTTTGATATATCACGATAACATAAAGGCAACAAGGGAGTGCAGAAACAATATTTACCACCTCATAATAAACCTACATCAATCCTAACTACCAAGGAATCATACGATGTGGGAAAATATCCATAATGTATTAGGTTCATTAAAAAATTCCATACATTATGTCTCATGAGATTAAAACATTAACTAATTTCTAGGAGTGATATGAAATTATTTTCATTCTTGTCACCTTTATATCATGTACATGCTTAAGTGTCTGATGTAGATCATAAAACTAATGGATGGAATTAATTAATTTTAACCCCTCTATATGGGAGTCTGCATAAAATAAATTTATGTACCCAATCAATAATCGATATGTACATCTAGGTGAATACCCATCTGTGGAAATGGGGGTGGATATTCATGTTGAAATAATTTGGCACAAAATACTAAATTGAAATTTTAGAAGAATAAATATAGTAATAAAAGATTAATTTTTTAATGACAGTGAAATGGGTCTATCATCATTTGGATATCAAAAGAGAAAAAATAGTGATATGAAAAATCATAACACAATATTAGAAATTGGGAAAAAATTTATTACATACAAAATTCACCTGAATCAAGATGATAATGAGAGTATCTATTACTTGAATTTGGTATTGTAACAGGTTTGATAAATTATATAATAATATGGGATAAATTATCTCTTATTGTAAGTATATAAATACTCCATTAGAAGGATCTTTATAAAATCATTACAACCTAACAAATTGAGATTTATAAGGATAATTACAAAGAATAATTAAACAAGATCCATATGAATAGGATTTGAGGAATAATTAGGGAGTACATTTCACCAAATTAATTTTGGACTGTTCCTAGAATAAGAGTTCATAACTAATTATTCGCTATAGTGAAATTTTTAATTTAATGAGGTTTAAAATGATAGATGAAAACTTTTCACCAAAATTGATATCTTAAAGGATTTTGATACATAGAAATGAATCATTATTTTTGTTTTCCATATAATATATAAATTCTAAAATGAATTTATTACATTAGTTAACAACATCCTAAGATTTTAAATGACACCCATTCTCATAAATAGATTACGCATTGGATTTATTCAATGCATTAGTGTTTTATTAAAATTATACCTTCTCTACAAACTACATATCTCTATTGCTAAAGGTTATATGTGTTGATGAATTAATAATGTCACTTAGACTTGAATTAATTAGAAAATAAAGTATGGAAAATATTATTTCACTCAATAACATATCTATTATACTGATGACATCCTTCCCTTGGATAATCATCAAGGAAACCCATATATGACATTAAATCCTAATTTTCACATTATATGGATGTGACGGCATAGACCAAAGGTTGGAATAAATCCTTTATTTTGTTTAGTGATGGAATATCAATTTGAAAAAAAGTAGGACAGCTAGAATAATTGGAGTTATGAAAGGATTTATCCCATTCAAATACGTTGTAGTCCCCTTATTTTGGGGAATGGTGGGAAACAAATATTTTGTGGTCATATGATCAGAAATAACCAACCAACTAGAATGGTGGAAAGTGAATATTGTGTCCTAATATTGAAGTCTATTCTTAGTCAACTTGGTGATCACATCAAAAAATTATTCCCCTTTTTACATTACAAGTGTCCAAGAAGCCTCATCATTGATCTTTAGTGCTGAAAATCATTTTTTTATTATCAAAAGATGGTTTATAGGAACCAGTTCCCAACCTTACAAACACAATCTCAAACAAGGAAAACACAAAATCAAGAAACCCATCCACATATAATTACACATCATAAAAACCATAGTCATCTCAACATCACATACCCGATTCATCTTCACTGGTAGCCATAGCCGATTCCCATTATGGAGACCTCCAGTAGCATACACTTTGTACCTGACTCTTTAGTTGTTCCAGTGATGATTGGTCAGGTGATGTCCCCATGATCATGGTGCGCTTAATAACAACCATGATCACCTAACTGTTCCCCTTAAAGGAGGACCTAGTCCGCATCGATCATGGGAGACAAGACTAATCTCTCCTTGGCCGTCTTCTTGGCATAGCCGAAACATGCCCTTCAGCTGTATGCAGAGGATGCTTCCAACCTTGAACAACTTCACTAAATGAACGACCAACTGGGCCACTCACATTTTCTATACCTCCCCTAGAGATCCCCTTTCCTTTAACGATTTTATCCCCTAAACCCGAGACCGGACTCCCAACATTTTCCTCCCTCAGTTGATCTAGAGTATTAAACTTCATCAAAGGAAGGTATTCCCCCTCTGGAAACACATTTTTCATAGCCACCAAAGTATCCTCCTTCACACCACCACCAACCTGAAGATCCAGACTCTTATTTTTTTCAACCTTATTGGAGCTCCTAACCATAATGTGGTTGTCTTCCACTATCAAACCAACAATATCAATCCCCCTGACTCCAGCCAGTGTAATCTCCACTAACTGACTCTCTGGAGCCACCTCACCCACAGTATCTCTGCATACATCAGACGACTAACTATCTGGAAGTCCCATGTCGCCAATAGGTGCATCGTCCAAGACTTCAATCTGCTGTCTTGCTGGAGCCTCCTCACCATCAATCCCTCCAATAAGACTAGCCTCCTCCAGACCCTTGTCCATTAAACCATCTGACAAACCATCAAACCTGTTACTCAAAGAAAAAATGGTGGAGCCAAAGGGTCCAGTCCTCTAGACTCCTTAGCACCAACCGAGCTAACCACATCCGCAAAAATAAAATTCCCCCAATCCTGATTCCTCCTTTCACTCTCACTGACCAAAGAGCTAGTGGAAATTACAGCCTCCTTCCTTGACTTGTGCAAACTTCCAGCATCCTTCGGGTTATGCCTCTTACCACCCGAGGCTCTAGGATCATGGTTGCTGCTCTCAAAGGAAACCATAAAAGTACCAGCTGGCTTACCATTCAAAGATGAACTAGACCAACCATCGCACCTTCCTCTGTCAACAGTCCTAATCGATCTCAACTCAGGACCCATCTCTAGGCCTACCTCCGATCGGGTATCATCAGCCATGTCCACCAGAAAAGATTTACCTTTACGACAGTTCTCCCTCAACTATGGTGGATTTCCCCTTCGAAAAACCTTAGCTGAATTCCCCAGCCTCCTGAAATAATCACAAATCTCAATCCAATCATCATAAATACCTCGCTACCTACAACGATACTCTTCATCAACTGTAATACAAACAAAGTCGAACGGCCTGCGAGACACATCAATTTCGACACACACCTGGGGTTTCACTGGATGGGAAACCGCCTTGGTGCGGCTATCAGAGCATAAAAAATGACATACCATATTTCCCATTATTCGAATAATCGAAGGGTTTTGAAAATGCAATGGAAGTGTGGGAAAACTTACCCAAACCGCGATGGAAGGTGAGTCACAGTTCATATGAATATCGAATGACCAACGAAGAAGTATAAATTGAGTACCCTTGAAGAAGCGAGGATCCCTTGACCACACTTGAATAAGATGTGCCTTTTTCTCAAAATGAATCATAATTTTCTTAATGTCAACCAATCCAACTACGGCGCATTCCTGGAGATCCCACGTTCTGAAAAAAATGGCCAAAAGAATCCACAAAAAGCCTCTAGTTCTTGAACCGAGCCAGAAGAGTGAGATTCAACAATCTTGAAGATTCTGTAAACTTGGAAGGATAAAGATGAAGGTTCGGCACCCCGTCGACCAGATCTGGGACCTTAGGGTTTATAGCAGCTTTCCGGAAAGTAGGGAGAAACTCTGGATTAGTAAAATCTTGGATGATCCTTGCTCTCATATGAGACGACGATTCTCCCTCCCCCACCGAGGGGGGAGGGGCCGACACATATTGTATCAAACCCATTAATATGAGGGGAATTTCACATCATAGACCTTATGATAATAAATTATGGTCATATTAAAAAATTCACATTAAACCACCTACTTCTAGTGATTATTTCTTTTGGTTTTTTAATAACATGTTCAAAAAGAGGCTAATGAATGGGAACACACATTGTCTTGCATAATCTATCTGACCTTATATAAATAATGGTTTTCATGATATAATTTATAATTACATGTTTTAGGTTAGTAGGTTGTACAACCTCAATTTTAGGGACACCATATCCCTATAAATTCTGCTCAAAGAGACCATGAATGTACCACTAAACTAGATTCATACAAATAATTTGACCTCCTAACACACTACAATATCTTTGATGTAATTTTTACTTCATAAGTTGTTCTATAATTTTATAGATACACATTAATGGATAAAGATATAATGATTTTAGAACACAATTTAAATTGCTATTTAATGCCAAAGAATAATACATAATAGAATGTGATGGATCCACTGTGCCACCACAACAACTACTAAATTTATAGGTACGTTTTATATAAGCTGCATTATTTATTCTTTTCTAGATTATATAAAATAATATTATCTACACATGATCAAATGAAGAAGACTAGATATGACCTCGTTTTAGTTTTTCACATGTTATTAAGAGATGAAGAGGCTATGAAACAACTATTTATGGGTTATAGGTTTTCCCAATTGTTGTGGAGGTATAAAAGTATCCTATTTAATATAAATATATGTACATAAGTAAGACAAGAAGACATGATGGTGTTCATCAATATGTCGGAATAGAGAAAAAATCTCAAAAATTTATTTTTAGAATCATCAATATATATCATTTAATCTATCTAGAAATCAAGAAATTTTTAGATACTTGGAAACCAACAACCTTCATTACATGCCTGAATCCATTCCATACATAGAGAGGTGCACACTACTACAAAATTATATTTTGGATACATGGATAATATCATCACTAGTATCAACATCTTAATAATTCTAGTTATTTCAAAAGGCCCTATAATTATAAGGACCTTAAATACGTCTTTTGGATCTATCTGATCCCCTCATAGTTGAAGTTCAATGATGATGTTGTAGCCTCTTGCATGCCTTTACCCTCAGTTTCTGGAGTTGACTTCTTCACCCACCACATATTTATCCAAATTCACTTTCATCACGATATCATAAGTGAAATTTCATATGAAATTATATTATGGGACATGATATAAACCATTAATCATGTTTTCCACTATAATTGGAATTCCCTTTCGATTGAATATGACTCTAAGATCTCTATTTAGTCCCCCAAAGAATGAAACATGAATATTACATATAAAATCTTACCTTGTTAGATTGAAATCACTAATCACTCTAAACATCTCAACTATTTTTTGTAATATTCTAATAGGGAACTGAATCAAGTGGTAGATTCCTTATCAATGAGAACAATCATGGAAATGAGTACAATGTGGTATTTCATAGCTCTTAAGTGTTGTGAACCAGTGGTGGATGAGAATATGTGGGGGGTGATGCAATACCATCTAAAAAAAATATTTTTAATGATTGAACTTTCTATTTAGTTTTTCATTACAAAAATTAATGGCTGGCCTCTTTTGGGATCCAAGATCTTCTGTGAAAGGTGCTTGAATAAAAAAGAAGAGAAAGGGCCTCTTATGTTGAGAGGGTGTTTCTAAAATAATTTTATGGGATTCATGAAGATAATTAACCCCTAGAGACCAATATATAGAGTGGAGGATAGATGAAGGATATGATCCAATGTTTCTTTGTAAAAGGGATGGGGTTATTTGGTGGGTTTATATAGGAAGAGATAGAGGAGTTCATTATAATTTCACTAACTTTGGTTTTGAACTATATATAATAAATTAATCAAAGACACAAATAGTTAGATGGTTTTTAAAAATGGTTTCTTCCATAGAGTAGTGATTTTCATTATTTTATATTTCCAAGGGCCAAACTGGATAAAATATTACACTTAGTGATTTCAAAGTGATTCATGCTTATAAAGAAATGAATTTAAAACCTTGAAATATAATATCAGTTTTTCATGATTCATAAAGGATTTATATCAATACAAAAATAAAAATAATAATATTATTTAAATGGGAAAAATATTTTTATTATTTCATTAATTTTATTAAATTTATTACATAAATATTTTGGTTTTTATGAATACTTTATAAAATACGTATTTTATACCATTTTTAATTTTTACCCAAAACTTTAATTATCTTGTAAAATTATGAGAAATTAAATATTGGATAATTTTGATGTGCTTATTCCCAAAATATTATTTTATTTAAATAAATAATTTTCTAAATATTTTAATTATCACTTTTAAAATAGGAATAAATATTTATTGAGAAATGATGAGTTTTTTACAATAACATTTTCTAAACCCCTATAAAATTACATTTGGCTTTATAAAAATTAAAATAAAATATATATCTAACAAACAATATTTAATTTTATTATTTTATAAAATATAATTTGTTTTTATAACACATGAATTCCTCAAAATGGAAATGAATATTACATAAAAATACAATTTTGATTTTGTTGTATCAAAATCAATATCATTTATAACATAAAAATAATATGAAGTATATATAACCATTATTCTATAGAAAATACAATATACCTATTCATATTTTTATAATACTAATACATATCCATTTATTATTCCTGAAAACATGTAACATCCCAAAATTATTAAAATAAGAACGTTGTATTTGATAGTGTGTGTGACACGAAACATCACGATTAAAAGAAAATATAACACCACCCGACATTAAGATGTATTTATTTTTTAATAAATTAAGTATCTTGAATAAAAAGAATTACATGTGACACTTAGTTTATATTATGTAATACTCAACACAATGTTTATATTACATTATATGAAACATTGAGTTTACCTTGTATTACATGCAACATCGAGTTTAAATGAAATGTGAAATATTATTGAAATCTTATTATTTAATATAACGGTTATCACCTAGCCTTAGGAATGGAGGTAAATAATATTAAGAACTAAATTTATAAAAGTTATCAGTATTTATATATTATATATAAATTAATAATCATCTTAAAGAAAAATAAATGCTTATTAAAAAATATATTTATTTAAGAAGTGATTTAGTTACAGTTCGTCCACGTAACATAAAATAAATTTATTGGACTTTTATCAAATTTATTTCTCAAAATAAAACCTCATTTTGAAACCAGAATATAAAAATTTCATTAAGGTTAATTTTTTGTATTCTTCGGAAATGTTTTATTTTTTGAAGAATAGTAAAAAATAATGAATTTTAATAGAAAACTGCATTTTCATTAAATCTATTTATAATTTTAAATTATATTTAGAATTGGTTTTAAAGTAAAATTATAAAATTTTGATATAAATTAATAAAAATTAAATCATTTGAATAATTTTCAAAATGAATTTAGATATAAATACTTTTTAAAGTTTATTATCATTTTCACTTTGAAAACCTACTTTCTCATCATGTCAGTATGATCAATTTTCAATTAATGTTTTCCACTTGTGTGGATGCATTTTTTTAATAGATCCCTTATTTGGAATAATAATAATTTATATTTTATAATAATTCCAAATTAATTTTTTAGCAATATAAATAGTTAAAATAGTAAATATTAATTGCCATGGTTATGGTAAAAATGGATTTACAAGGAGCTAAACTAAAAATAAAATTATAGAGATTACATTAAAAACTATAAAATACCCATTGGATGGAATAATATCTACCTTATCCCTTATTTTTTTAATAATGGAAAATTTCAGAGGATTTTTCAAGATAAAAACATGGGTATGATTGAATATTTTTTAAATAATTACACATGTGAAACTCACCTCACTTATAAAATACCACCACCTCTTCTATATTATTCAAACATTCAACCCATTGTGTTTCCTAAAATAACTACCAAAATTACTTTAAAATTTCCCTCCCATAATCCTATATTCCTTATATTTTTCATAAATCCATCCTTGGATGGATTTTGTGAAAACATAAGGCTAATACCTGAAAAAGAGGTAACCTTCTTCAATGGGTGTTTTTATTTTATTTCTTTTTCTGTGTACTTCATATATAATTAAAACATTATAATATAATTGATTTTTATTCATATTTATAATTGAGTTGTCTTAAAATATGGGAATGAACTACAACAATCCCCACTTCCATCTAATGGTTTATGAAATCAGTGTTTGTGTGTACAGAGGACTACCACATTACGAGCTGATATCATTCAGTTTTATCATTACCACATCTCCTGGTATGTTATGATTATGGATATAAAATATATATATATATCATATTTAAAACATAATTTTACCTCTTGATTCATTATATCATATATTTCATTTTTAACATCTATTCTATATGAGATATGATAATGTTTCTCTTTTGTATGGTAGACTGCAACCTTATGAAATGATGTGATTCATCTTTCACTGATGCATTACATTTAAGGTGATAATGATATAGTAGATTATTATATGTGATATAAAATACATAATAATGATATTGAAGAATTATTTATCATTTATATAAGGTAATATATATATATATCATTTTCTTTCATACAATTTCCCTCTATAAAATATGACAACATCATTAATGTACGCGTGAACTACCGCCTTCATGAAATGACGTGCCTCTATTTCATCTCCACAGCATAGGTATGTTATATAAATTTATATTTAAATAAAAAATATTTTATATATAATCATTATATAATGATAATATACTACATTCCCTATTTACACAATGATCATTGGAAAATTGAAATACTACTCATACATACTGACAACCTTCCATCTACATGATTATGTAACACTTAATTTATCAAAACAATATTTCCAAATTGGTATTAATATTATAATTGATGCATATGTATGATAATTATTTCATGATAATTATTATGGAGATTATGGGAATATAAAATATAAAGTATAAAATAAAACCTTCATAACAAATATTGAAATAGAAAAAAAGGTGATGAACACCCAAAACAATGAAAAAAATGAAATATTATTAACAAAAGCAGCGTAAATGTTATAATAGGATCATATATGAAATTATAAATACGATTATTGTTCTAGTATAAATTAATAAAGTGATTAAAATTATTATGCATGATGTTAAATAATTTTTAATCAAAAGACTGTGTGAGGTCATGGGTTGCAACGAAAGTTTCATTCCATTGAGTATTATTTTTAATTATGTATAAAATCACATTAAGATGGTTTATATATTACAAATTTGACATATAATATAATAAATAATTCATACATTGTGTTATTTTCTATTATAATTTAAATTTATTCACTCAAGGTGACTTGACTTGAAAATTACCATGTTGTAAAAGCTACTTTGCAATCTCACTTTCATTTGTGAGGATTAAATTTATCTCAAAACAATAAATTTCATGGGATAATTTTTATTATAAATTAAATTTATCTTAAATATAAATATTCTTACATGATGTAAATGATTATTTCAAAAATTATCTACCATGTTTACATATGGTGTTTATATTGAAATTTATTTTTTTATTTGGGTAAATATTGATAATTCTGTATCTTGTACTGAGTACGGATATTTATTTAAAAGGCACATTGTTTATGAATTGAATAGATTTTTTTATATAAAAGTAATTATTTAGTAATTTAGACAGTGATGGGTCTGGTTAATGATATTCCCTAAATCAATTGACATGAATAATGTGAAATATTAGTAATAAAAACACTATAAGTTTGTACACAAAAGTTTTAGACTATATTTTTAATGATCATGATAGTGGAACTATATTTTTCCGAACTAGATATTTTTGTACCAAGTATTTTTAACCCATCTAGTGAATGGTATTGAAGGTATAGGTATCATGTGTTTGAGAATTGTTTTCCAATAATAAATCATATCTTTCATGGAGAATTTAGCTAGTATTATTATCCATGATAATTTCACTATGACATTTCCTAGAGATGAATTTAATTATAATTTTGTTGATTAAATAGAATATGGTTTCTTTTATTTACCTTTCTATATTTATTCAAACATAATATATCATAGTAAATTTATTTAAATGGTATGTGTGTTCAGTTATTTTCCCTTCCATCTTAATTATTCTTATTGATTCCTGATGTCTTCTTCTATACTTATCCCTTACTTGGAATTTGACTGCACCATTATTTCTCCCCTTCAACTAGGTTATGAAGAATAAATATTTGAATTAGTTTTAAAGGTTTTTATTCATTTTATTTGGTTATTTATTCTTATTTATTTAATCTTTCTTTTGTAAAATGGGTTTCATGTATATATCTACTTCTCCAAAACTGCCAAACTGATTGGTCCATTGGTATTTGATTACTTATATATATTCTAATATAATAATTTAAGGAATCAGATCTAGGCTACTGGGTTCGAGGTCGTTGTAGTTGGTACGAGAGATCATTTAGCATAATCCTTGGGAACTAGATTAAGGAAACCAAAATTAGTTAAAATAATTCAATGATATACTTTGACGATAATTATATTATAACATCATAATGTTATGGTATGGAAGATATTATATGGGTTTTACTAGAAATATATCCCTATACAGATACTACAAGTATACGTGGTTCAAGCATAGAGGTACCATGTAGTGATAACTATGAAAATGGATCATTTGTTAAGGCATGATCGTCACATAGTTCATGACAACTAGCCTTAATGGAAAAATAGTATGACACTCTGAAGGGACATTCATAGGATAATTCACATTTTATTCACAAACCATTATGACTTATTTTTTAATAATGTTATATTTAACAAAACCATGATTATAATTATGATATAAACAATGTATAAATTTTAATTTATTTTATATGTAACATCATATTTAGATAAATATCTTATGATTTAAAGTTAATAATTTTATGATATATTCTATTATTATTTATTGTTTATATATGGTTCTAGGAAGAAATAATGGTATTAATACTTTTAGAAATTGTATAGATTTCCTTGATTATGAAACCAATATATCTATTATTATAACTAAGATATTTATACCTATAGTAGGGATCTTAATCTGATTAAGAAAATTTAAATTTCACCAATAGAGTAATAATTTACACATTGTGAATCTCTTATATTGCATGGATTTATTGGATAGAAGCCCCTTTAATTTTGTGGGACTACTGAAAAATGGATGTACTAAAATGGATTATGTCTCTAAATAAGATCATCCTTGACATAGGATACTATTAAAAGAAAGATGATACACTTTAATTGTATAGAATGAGTATTGACACTAATAAATGGTGTTCAATGATCTATAATACTAAGGGGAAAGAATATATAGAACTCAAGGAATGTAATTTGTTTAAAGAAACGTTCTTCTAAACATAATTTCCTCATAATGAAATTATTTTCATCATATTTTAAAACCATCGACACAATATTCTGTGATGAGGATGAAAAGTGCAGAAGAACATTCCATTAATCTTAGAAACAGAGTATTCTCTCGATCGAAGATTTTTATTTTATTTTCATCCTGGATTTTTTCAATACTAATTGGAAGTTTGCATTCAAGGATGATCATCTCTCAACTCAGGGTCTTGGCTCTTCATCAGATCCCACATATTCTTCTGTCCCGAGAAAGAAATATGTGTCTTTGGCTGAAGCTCTATCCAGTTCTTCTGATATGAGAAAAAAGGTACATCTCGATCCCCTATCATTAGATTACTTGAAAATGGTGGATTTCCTATAGTCATAGATTTGGAGGATATAAAACATCATATAGATCTTTGTATGTTTTTTATTCATGGTTGCGTTATTTATTCCAAGGGTGAGAAAGCCTGGTTTTTCCTTGATCATAAAAATAGGATATCTCACTGCTGGGGTTTTATTAACTGGAAATTAATTCCTATAGGGAGGGGTGTATTTAATTTCATTCTTCAACTGGGGGATGCATTTTATAGAGTATAGGATATTGGAAACCTACATCTCAAACATGGACTGTTGAGATTATTTGAAATGGATGTTAATTTAAATCTATTTAATCATTTAAAAACCAATGGCCACATTTAGATCAAACTTCACGGGTTTAATTTGATGTATTGGTATCCGAATATCCTTAATGGTATGACTTCATGCATTGGAACTCCTATTATAATGGATCATAAAACATTGGAAGGGGTTCATGGATATTTTTCTAGAATTCTAGTTGATGTTAATTTGTAAACCAAAAGACTTGATAATGTAACATTTATTACTAATGTTAATAAGATTGATGTAAATGTGGAATATGAACATGTTCATCATTTTTGTGATGTTTTCAATATTGTTTGTCACTTTGTGTTGAATTTTAGGATGGTTTAAAAGAAAGTTAATGAGGTTCCCAAAGATATATATTGGAATGAGATTTACTAGAATTACAAAAAGAAGGTCTTTGTGGAAAAGGAGGACCCATCAATGGATATAAATAGCCCTTCCAATGATATAGTTACTTCTATAAAATATTGTGTAGATATCTCTGAATATGTTGATAAAGGTATGATTTATGATATTTCTATTCCTCTTGATTGGATTGGTCAGGAAATGGGTAAATATAGTGTATACAAGTGCATGGAGGATCACATTTTGGAATAGAACATCTCCACTGAGATTTATAACCTGGTTTTGTTTTTAGAAAAGGAGATGGATGGCAGTTTATTCAGGTAGAATTTGGGGGAAAATATTTGTGTTCTTGTGGTATCATTACATGATAGTGAGACTACATGCATTTACTAGGTATTTTCTGATTCTATTGTGTCCTCTATTTCACCTGTCACTTCCCCGGTTCATGGGGACAGAGTTTCTTATAGGAAAAATATTGCTGTATTGGATAGCTTGATCAGGGATCCTGCTTCATCCAATGTATATTCTAAAATAAAGGGAGTGGGAATTATGGTTCCCACTTCACCCAAGGTTAGATCTTCTACACATAAAGGGGTGATTGGGGATCCTATTTCAATAGGCAGTACTGTTTCACATGTTGATGAAACTGTGGCTCTTGTTTCATATTGTGGTGATGTTACATTGAAGGATATGGGAATTCATAATTTATCCAGAGGTCCAATAGACACTCTCACTGTTAGATTTTAAAATGGAAAAATAAACACCATTACTTTGGATATAAGTGATCTCTTACAAGGGGCCTCTAGTCCTAAGAGAGATTATGGAAGGCCTCCTATTTTAGGCAAGCAGGTAACTGTGGGGGTCAAAAAAGTGGGAAATCATCCTATTATTATATTTAAATGATGCCTATGTTCTGGAATTTCCCGGAAATTCCAATCATGATACCATATTTCACTCAGGCTCTTCATTCAAAATCATAGGCCCCTTCTCATTGGATTGTTCGAACCTAAAAGTATTTATTCTAACAGTTTTTACAATTTTAAAAATTTGGGCTTTCACTTTGTAGAATCTAATAGATTTTCATCTAATGTTAAAATATTATGGGTTTTGAATCATTTTTCCTTAACTAATATTTCCCCGATTTCTAATAGAGATCAACATTTCCCATGCTCCTTCAATGTTCATGGGCTTCAACATTATCAATCTTTTATTTATTCCCATACCTGTTATTAGAACTATAGGAATTTATGGAAGGATATTGGATCTCTCAACTCTTCCATCTCTGGTTCATGGACTATCCTTGGTGATTTTAACACCATCATGAATTCTGATGACAAGATTGGATGTGACGCCCGACCCTAGTTAACCAGAGTCAGTGCATTATTACATAACATTGACATGATCAAAAGGAAATCAAGTCTCAAAATACCGATTAGTTTAGTGGCCTTGGAAGTACTAAAAACATTCATAACGTTTACATTACAACATAAAATGAAAAACTAAAACAACATTGTTTCCATAGACAACACTGTGATCCCATAGAATATCCCCATAGGTCAGTCATAATATACTTATTCACATCCTGGGAAAAATAAATCATAGAAAGGGGTGAGATCAGATGCTTAGTTAGGATAAAAATATACCAGATGCTTTCATAAATAAGCATTAACAGTTAAGGCAACGTACAAAACTAAAACAAAATAATTTTCAACATAAAATTCATCATAATATAGAAAATATAAATCAAAATAAATCCATTTACTTACTCACATGGATATTCTACTAGTCGAATAATCACATGAAATATAAATAGCCACTTTCATAATGACAGAATGCATAATGCCAGACTTCATAACCACATTGTCAAGGACTTGTGCCAAGAATACAAATAATATTTTTTCATGGCCTTATTCTATGACACTAGTTTGTCTCATGAGACCTACCGATGCATCGAGGATCTATAGCAGGCTCCACCCGTCACTTACAAAGTCCAATGCATTCCTCATATGAAAAGGTTTAAACATAACATAAACATTCATTTTAAAAATAGCATACGAAATGTTAATACTTTATCCATAAACCATAAATGGTATACAAATAACACATCCACAGTAAAACATATAACAAAACCTTCAATACAATATGGAGTATTTTTATCATAATAAATCAACTTCAAACAAGTTTAAAATCCATCAATGGATGTTGACATAGATGAAAATGATATGTAAAACTCTTTGAGATAAATATCCCTTTTTCATGAAAACATTTAAAAGTCACAAAATTTATAAAGGAATTTAAATACATTTTTTAGTCAATGTGTCCCATACCTATTTTAATCTTTTGAATGGAATTAACATTTTAAAAACATTCATGTCGATATAGATAAATCCTTAAACACCATTTTGAAAACATCGAAATTAATTAGAATTATTCAGAGGAAGAAATATTTAAAACATTTAAAATGATGTTTTAGTAAAAAAAGTCCCTTAAAATAATCCCTTTGATAACTCTTTCATGAAACAAGGACATGGATAATAAATATGTCCCTATAGATACTTACGTAAAAACAACCTCGTATAATAAAGAGATTGTGAAATTTACCCTTACCTTGTAATTTTCCTTAGTCGAGGGTTGGTTATCCTCCTATATAATTGTGAAATAATTGTTATTAAATTATTCAAGAATCATATAGATTAATATGATATCATAAATTATCTTTTACTATTGCTTTATTAATAATATCTTAGTATTATCGTCATTTTGGGTGTTAACTGATTCGTTTTCCTTTATATGCTTTGTTATGTAAGTAATGTTTGTTATCAATAAGATGTATCTTATTCATATTCAGAATGATATTATGTCTTTAATCATTATTTTTAATCATCTATTGAGAATTATTCTTGAATGGATACGATGGGGAATGAATCTCATCGCGTTCGTGGAGACGGTAATTCGTACGTACGCACGAGCGACAATATCATTCTCTTGATATTAAAATAATATATAATTGGATGGTATATAATATATAAAGAATCATTATCATGTTATATTTATTATGTTCATCAATTACACATCATTATTATACCCATCCAAATAATAATGTATTGAATAACAATTACACCACGACGTGGAGATGGTAAGTTGTACGTACACACGTATGGTGACATGTCATTCAATGGATGGAATGAATAATGAATATGGTTGTACCATATTTATAATAACATCAAATTATATATAATATATTCGAGTTATTATTTTAGAATGGAAAAAATAAAGGAAGAGGAAGTGGAAGAAGAAAGGAACTTGGAAGAGGTGATGAAATAATTACAACCTCTACGGGTTTGTCCATTTGATTTGATCAAGAGGGATCCTTAGGATGGATTTCTGACTAAAGGAAGACCTCTAGGATAAATTTATGATAGTTTAGAGGGTATTTGGGTAGGGTTTGACCGATCTAAATGGCTTTTAAGCTATGAATTATAGAGAAGGGGGAGTGCCCGTTTATAAGAGGGGTGAGAGGCACCTTAGCAAAAGCTAAAAATATTATTTTATAATAAAATCCTTTTCGGTTTATAATGGATAAAAAATGGATTATGTAAACTCTAATGTGGTGATGGGTCGATAACCACTCAAACAATCGGTTTTAGACACGTTTGGGTCACTATATTAACCTTATCTTTTAGATTTAACTCTTAGTTAAATAGTTTGACATTTACCATGTCTCTTTTTATTTTTATATTATATGGTTAATAGACATACTATTTACTTCCAAGATAACCCCAAGTGGTTCATTAATGATACAACTATCATTATATAAGTCCTTTGGCTGATACTTAGATTTTTAGGAATAGAATATCAATTAATAATAAAATATTTGTTTTAAAAACTCTTCTATGTCAGTGTTGACACTATTTGGTATTTTGTTTTTTTCTAAATTAATAAAAGCATTATTACTTTGAAAACAATTCATATAACCAAACCTAACATGTAATATTAACCTATTAAATTATTTTAATGCATAAAATCCTCGAATTACATTTATTTGGATATTTATAATATCAATTATTTTAATATTTCATTAATTAGGTAATTACTACATCATCATTGTGCCATTAATAAATTAAATTATTTAATGTCTAAAAATTATAAATAAAATATCATTATGTAGGAACGATTTTTTGATTTATAATTAATATTTATAGTCGAATTTATCTTATGTTTAACCCTACATTAAAAATGGTTTAGTTATTAATCTTTGAATTTAACACTTTTAACTCTTCTTTGAATCAAATAATAATAAAGGTCCTAATCTAATCCAAGTGGACCAAAGATGTTCATATTTTATTCCTAAGGTAGTTTTTGGTCAAATTACACTTATCCAATAGAATTAAGACATGTTTTAGGGTAATAATAATATCATATTTACCCTTAATTACCCAATTTACTTTTAACCGTGGTAAATAAAAGTAATAAGTTACTATTCACCAAAAAAATAATTTCATATTATTAAACCACATTTTACTTATTGTAATCAACCGTGTCTCTTGGATTTTTAAAATTCAACTCACAGAAGCTGTAAAATTATGTTTTATTCAAATTTTCAAATGCTCCTAGGAGGTGGGTAAAAGACGGTTAAAAAGTTCAATAAAAGTTTTATATATCTAAAGTTTTTATAAACTGATTCCAATTAATTACATTGAAATTATATAATTAATATGTATCTATTTTTATATAAAATAAATTTTAATAAAATAAATAATTATTTAAATAAAAATTCGGTTTTAAACAACAACTCAGTGTTTTTCACTATTCATCAAAAATTTAAAGGTTTCTGAAAAATACTAAAAATTCACCATATGGTAATTATGATATTCTGAATAAAAAAATTAGTTCTATTTTACCATTTTCAAAACATAGAATTTGAATTAATTAATTTATAATTAATTCCCGTTGTCAAAACCAAAAAACGTATTTTGAAAAATAATAACTATCAAAAAATTGACACTTGTTTATGTCCAATTTTAAAGTGATATAACATACAAGGAAAATAATTTGATTAAATGGTAAAAATATAATCTAATTATACTTTGAAACCATTAAATTTTTTAATTCAACACTATAAATTATTTTGATTAAAAAAGTTATTTTCAATTAAAATACAGTATTTTTCACTATTCACCCAAATATGAAAGTTATCAGAAAAACACAAAAATATTATTGAAACTAAATTCGTATGTCCTAATTCTAAAAAAGAGGTTTATTTTGTCCAATTGAATATATAAAAGTTTCAAATAATGGATTTAAAAATGGTTCTCCATTAAAAGGCGGTAAAATTTCAATTTTTTAAAATAATTCTTTTATCTGAAAAAAATGAATTTTGTTCTTAAATTATGTCTAAAAAACTCATAATATGGATTCTAACATTATAAGGATTATATAAAGTTTAAAATTCAAATAATACAATTCATAACCGCTTTTGAACGGCTAGTTTGGTAAGTCGTGGTGCGCTTGAACTCAGTGTTGCGCGCAATGCAAGTTATTACATTACTTTGAAGAAATAATGTACCATTAAATATTGGGTTGTTACATTCATAACTCCTTCAATAAATTGTGTCCTCGCAATTTGAAATTGTTCTTCTAAAATAAAAAGATTGAAAATAGAAAATATTTTTGTGGGAAAACCCACATCGGAAATTGGGTTAATAAAAATTATTCTTAATAAGAGGAATAGGGGAATGAAAAAGTCACCACCAAATTATTATCTCGATTTGGAGAACATTGGTGGAAATTAGAGACACATAATTGGAGGAAAACAAAAATATTTATAGGGAGTGATTGAGGTCATCAGTCCCAAACAATTTAAGAATAGAGGGACTCAAATCCATCAATCTATGATGATTTAAAATATCATCGGTTCAATAAAACTTAAGGTATTAGGATAAAACATTTTTAGTTTTAGAATCCCTTACCTAAAGTTTAAGAATTAATTTCTACATAGAATAAGAGAAGAAAAAAATATATACTTGATATGTAGACTTCCATCTTTTATCTAATTTCTACCACAAACTCATCTTTCACTCTAAAAGGTAATAGACCTTAAAAAATATTCGATTTATCCGATTAGTATAGGGTTCTAAAAAAATAAATTTATAATTAATCTACCAGAACATTTAAAAAAACTACATTATTAAATCCAGGACATCATGTGGTCTAGTGGAAGTTTATACACCCTTATCGTCCTTCGGTTGCGGGTTCAACTCTCGTGGCCTTACCTGATGCGATAGGTTGCTTCCCGACCTCTGGGTTTTCCTTTTTTAGCAATCCAAAAATAACCTCAAACTAGAATTATCCAAAATACTTCTGTCCATACTCACCGTCCAAAATTTATATGGAAGCTAGTCAAATTGAAGATCCTTTTTTCCACATAATAACATGTGAACAGCTTCATCATTTATTCATTTAAAACACTGAAACATACTAAATTACCATAAAACCTTATTGATTACATTCATGATACCTTATTCCTTATAGAATACTAGATATACTCCTTCTATCCAAAAATGTTGTAAACTACAACAATGATAGAATATACAAATCATTAATCAGTTTCAAGGTATTCCAGAACACCAAATATGATTTATCCAAGTCAATCATGTATTATTTCAAAATCACTACCTTGTTATCAGAACCATATTATGGTTTATCTTTCTCTCAATCATATATTTTCTAAAAATTTAACCTACTATTGAGTCACTTTTTTTGGTTCACCACAATCTCAAGTCCATAATGAAATAGAACTACAGTACAATCCTTATATACTTTATAATTCTTAAAACATGTAAATCATTAATAAAATACTCAACTGATACAATAATTTAATAACAATGTAAAAAATATAATCATACCTCTTCATCTTCGGTAAGATCATAAATTTATTATTATCCAAAAGTAGCATTTGGGGTATACTCAGATGATTTTGACATTGATTTTTGCAGTGTCCCAACTCATTTCAGATAAATCATTGTACATTTGAAACTTTTTTCTTACCCTTTCAATCAAATACTTGGTGTCCTTTTTCTCCACACTTATAACAAAATCCCATTCCCTTCAAGAATTTACCAAGGTGATTCTTTCCACAGTTACCAAAAATGGGAAAATCTTTCTTTTCCCTCTTCCCTTTATCCATCTTTCTTTCTTCCATCCGTTTCTTCTCTTTCTTCCCTTCAAATCCATAGGGCTATCAGAATTATTTACTTATCTTATTAACACATGATACTATTTTTTCATATTTTGAGAATACATGGGAGACTGTTTCACTTCTAAATTTTGGATTAATACCATGAATCATATGATCTTTCTTACTCTTTGTATCATATGTATTACTGGAGTTCACATTCTTTCTACTTGGAGTCATTTCTATAAAATGGAATACACTAGGTCAATTTATGAATTGCAAGGAATAATTCCAAACTTGTAAATTACCTAACGTAAATTGAACAGTTTATAGATATAATATGTAATCATAAAAAAATTTCATTGAGGAAGTATATACTCATAAACCATTCATAATGGTTTGTAAAGAAAATGATAATTATCCTAAGAATATCCCCCAGGAGTGTCATAACCAAGAGTGCAGAAAGGCCTTTTGTTGTGTACCAGTTCCCATTCGAGTGTAGCTCAAAGAGGTGTTTTCAGGTTTTACCCATAGGTACATATGTTCCAGAGCAGCCTCTACCTGCTCTTAACCAAACTGGGATGTATTGCTTGGAATGCTCACAAAATTTCTACAATACCAAAATTCTAGGAAGTACTTTTATACTAATCCTCAAAGTCTGTCTTTGGGCTATGTGACCTAAATAGAGTTTATCTAAATCTAGTTTACTAGGTTTTTACTAGACATCCTCTGATACCAACTGTAATTCCCCGACACTAGTTACCTAGAGTCGGTGCATTATTACATAACATTGGCATTATAACAAGGAAATCATGTCTCGAAATACCGATTAGTTTAGTAGCCTTGGAAGTACTAGATACATTCATAAGGTTTACATGACATCATAAAATGGAAAACTACAAAATCATTGTTTCCATAGACAACACTAAGATCCCATAGGCTATCCCTATAGGTCTGTCATAATATACTTCTTCACATCCTGGGAAAAATAAATCATAGAAAGGGGTGAGCTCAGATGCTCAGTAAAGATAACAATATAGTGGAAGCTTTCATAAATAAGCATAAACATTTAAGTAAATGTATAAAACTAAAACAAAAGCCCTTTCAACATAAGAATCATTATAATATGGAAAATATGAAACAAAATAATCCCATTTACTTACTCACATGGATATTCTACTAGTCGAATAATCACATGAAATATCAATAGACACTTTCATAATGATGGAATGCATAATTCCAGACTTCATAACCACATAGTCAAGGCCTTGTGCCAAGACTAAAAATAATATTTTTTCAAGGCCTTGTTCCAAGACACTAGTTTGTCTCACGAGACCTACCGATGCATCGAGGAGCTATAGCAGGCTCCACCCGTCACTAACTACATCCAATGCATTCCTTATATGAAAAGGTTTAAACCTAACATAATCATTAGTATTAAAACTAGAATACGAAAGGTCAATACTTTATCCATAAACCATGAATGGTATAAAAATAACACATCCACAGTCAGACATATCACAAAACCTTTGATAAAATATGGAGGATTTGTATCATAATAAATCAACATCAAACAAGTTTAAAATCCATCAAAGGATGTTGACATGGATGAAAATGATTTGTAAAACTCTTTGAGAGAGAAATCCCTTTTTCATGAAAACATTTAAAAGTCACACAATTTAGAAATGAATACATTTAAATACATTTTTGAATCAATTTTACTCATACCACTTTGAATCTTTTGAAAGGAATTAACATTTTAAAAACATTCATGTCCATATAGATAAATCCTTAAAAACAATTTAAAAAACATGGAAATTAATGAGAATTATTTAGAGGAATAAATACTTAAAACATTTAAAATGATGTTTTTGTAAAAAAAAAGTCCCATAAAATAATCCCTTTGAAAACTCTTTCATGAAACATGGACATGGATAATAAATATTTCCCAGTAGATACTTACGTAAAAACAACCTCTGATAATTGAGAGATTGTGAAATTAAAACATACCTTGTACTTTTCCTTGGTAAAGGGTAGGTTAACCTCATGTATAATGGTGAAATTATTGTTATTAAATTATACAAGAATAATATACATTAATATTATATCATATATGAACTTTTACTGTTGCTTTGTTAATAATATCATAGTATTATCGTCGATTTGGGTGTTAACTGATTCGTTTTCCTTTATATGCTTTGTTACGTAAGTAATGTTTGTTATTAATAGGATGTATCTCATTAATATTCGTAATTACATTAACTCTTTAAAAATTATTTTTAATAATCTATTTAAAATTAGTCTTGAATGGATACAATGGGGAATGAATCTCATCACGTTCGTGGAGATGGTAATCCGTACGTACGCACGAGTGACAATATCATTATTTTGATATTAAAATAATATATAATTGGATGTTATATCATATATACAGAATAATTATCATGTTATATTTATTATTTTCTTCAATTACACATCATTATTATACCCAACCAAATAATAATGTATTAAATAACAATTACACCACAATGTGGAAACGGTAAGCCGTACGTACTCACGTATGGTGACATGTCATTAAATGATGGATAGAATAATGAATATGGTTGTAACATATTTATAATAACATCATAGTACATATAAGATACTGGAGTTATTATTTTCGAATGGAAAAACCAGATAAAGAAGAAGTGGAAGTAGAAAGAAATTTGAAAGAGGTGATGACATATTTACCTATTCTTTGGGTTCTTCCTTTTGATTTGATCAAATTGGCTCCATAGGATGCCTTTCTGACTAAAGGAATTCATCTAGGATGAAGTTATGACATTTGAGAGTGTATTTTGGTAGGGGTTGGCCAAGACAAATGACTTTGAAGGTTTTAATTAGAGAGAAGGGGGAGTTCCCTTTTACAAGAGGGGAGAGGGGAACCTTAGGAAAAGCTATAAATATTATATTATAATAAAATCACTTTCCATTTATAATGGCTACAAAATGTATTATGTAAATTCTAAGGTGGGTATGGGTCGAAAACCACTCAACCAATAGGTTTTAGAAATTTTTGGGTCACTATATTAACCTTATCTTTTATATTTAACTCTTAGTTAAATAGTTTGACATTTACCATGACTCTTTGTATTTTTATATTATATTGTTAATAGACATACTATATACTTCCAAGAGAACCCCAATTGATTCATTAATGATACAAATATCATTATATAATTCATTTTTCCTATCCGTATATTTCTAGGAATAGAATATTAATTAATAATATAATACTTTTTAAAAAACTCTTTTATGTCAATTTTGACACTATTTGGTATTTAGTTTTTTTATGAATTCATAACAGCATTATTACTTAGAAAATAATTCTTATAACCAACCCTAACATGTAATATTAACCTATAAAATTATTTTAATTCATAAAAAGTCTCAGATTTCATTTATTTTAATATTTATAATATCAATTATTTTAATATTTCATTAATTAGGTAATTATTGCATCATTATTGTGTCATACATATATTAAATTATTTAATGTGTAAAAACAATAAATAAAATACCATTAAGTAGGAAATTGTTTTATCTTTCTAATGAATATTTATAGTCTAATTTATCTTATGTGTATCCCTATATTAAAAATTATTTAGTTATTACACATTGAATTTTACACTTTTAACTCTTCTTTGAATTAAATAATAATAAATGTCCAAATCTAATCCAAGTGTACCAAAGAGGTTCATATTTTAATCCTAAGCTTTATTTGGTCAAATTACACTTATCCCATAGAATTAGGACATGTTTTAGGGTAATAATAATATCATTTTTATAGTTAATTACCCTATTTACTTTTAACCGTGGTAAAGAAAAGTAAAAAGTTACTATTCACCAAAAAATTATTTTCATCCCATTGAACCACATTTTACTTAGTGATATAAACCAGGTCTCTTAGATTTTTGAAATTTAAATCACAGAAGCGGTAAAATTAAGTTTTATTCAAATTTGCAAATGCTTCTAGGAGGTGGGTAAAAGATAGTTAAAAAGTTCAATAAAAGTTTTATATATCTAAAGATATTATAAACTAAATCTAATTAATTGCATTGAACTTATATAGGTATTATGTATCTATTTTTATCTAAAATAAATTTAAATAAAATAAATAATTATTTAAATAGAAATTTGGTTTTAAACCATAACTTAGTGTTTTCCACTATTCATGAAAAAATGAAAGTTTTCTGAAAAATACAAAAAATTCACCCTAAGCTAATTTTTATATTCAAAATTCAAAAATGAATTCTATTTTACCAATTTAAAAACATATTATTTTCATTAATTAATTTAAAAATAATTCTCGTTGTTAAAACCAAAAAGCGTATTTTTAAGAAATAATAACTATCAAAAGATTGGCACTTGTTTATGTCCAATTTTAAAGTAAAATAACATAAAATGACCATCATTAGATTAAATGGTAAAAATATTATCTAATTATACTTCCAAACAATTAAAATTTATAATTCAACACTATAAATTATTTTTATTAAAAAAAATTCAGTTAAAATATAGTATTTTTCACTATTCATCCAAATATGAAAGTTATCAGAAAAACACCAAAAATTTATTAAAACAAATTTATTATGTACCAATTATAAAAAAACGTTTTTATCAGATTGAATATATAAAAGTTTAAAATATTGTATTTAAAAAGGGTTCTCCATTAAAAGGCGGTAAACTTGCAATTTTTGAAAATAATTCTTTTATCTGAAAAAAACAGATTTTTGTTCTTATATTATATCTAAGAAACTCATAATATGGATTCTAAAATTATAAGGATTATATAATTTACAAAATTCAGATAATACTATTCATAACCTCTTTTTAACGGCTAGTTTGGTAGGTCATGGTGCACTTGAACTCAGTGGTGTGTGTAGTGCAACTCACTGCATTACATTAAAGAAATAATGTACTATGAAATCTTGGGGTGTTACATTGGAGCCATGACTAACTTCATCACTTCCAGATATTTTGAATAATACATTGGTTATAATGGATTGGTTTAATTTAACCTTTTTGAGGCTATTTACACTTGGTATAGGAATGTTTTGGATTGATTTGTTGCAAGAAGAACTAACCAGGAATTTTTCAATGGAGTTTTTCTAGATTTCATGGGATCTATATCTTGAATCACTCTTTCTATAATTAATTATGATCATCATCCAATTTTGTTCTACCTTGTGAGTATGGATAAAAACCATTATTTTCCTTTTAGAGTTAGTAAATCTTCGATAAATCATCCTCAGTGTTGGACAATAGTCGAACAAACATGGAGTTTTAGGACTGGTTGGGATAATGATTTTACTTTTGTCCCCAAGTTCGAATTCCTTAAAAGAGCTTTGAAATTCTTGAGTAAATTTTATTTCAACTCCCTTAAATCTGAAATATTACCTCTTGAGGAATCTCTTAAAAAAATGCAGGAGAAGAATTCTTCAAATGACTTCACTAATGATGTTTTTGGTGAGACTCAGCTTGTTTCCAAGATTAATAATTTGTTGAATCTGAAGGATTCTTTGCAAAGAAGAAATTTTAAGGAAAATTGGTTGAGATATTGTGATAGAAAGTCTAAATTTTTCATCTCCTTAAAGATAATTAGGAAGGTCTCAAGGACTCTTTCCTTTAACATAAATGGGAATAAATATTTTGACAACATAAAGGATCTTTCTAAGAATGTTGTTTCTCATTTTAAGGATCTTCCCAATGGCCATGTCCCACTTGCTGATCTAGTGGAGAGTATTATTCTGAGTCTTGTCAATCAAGAGGATTATTCAACCCTTAATTATATATCTTTGGACTTTGAAATCAAAGAAGTGACCATACGTCTAAAGACTGACATCTCCCCTAGTCCAGATGTTTTTGGAAATTTTTTCTTTCGAAATATACTGGTATGTCATTCATGTTGATGTTTGCAGGTTAGTTATGCATTAATTTAAGGCGACTATCTTAATCAGGGTCTGAATTCTCTATTCCTTTCTCTCATTACAAATATGGAGAATTCTAATAAGATTCATTCATTCATGATGGTTCCCATGGTCAACACAATTTTTAAAATCATTTGCAAAATCTTGGCCGTGATGTTGTCCTCTATTACTAGAATGATTGTTTTCCACTATTAGTTTTGCTTTATTGAGGGTAGGTATATTCAAGATTTCTTCAATACAACCATTTAATATGTTAACCTTCTTAGGAAATCCACAATGGATGGTAGTATTTCTCTCAAATTGGTTGTCACGAAGGCTTTTGATACTATAAATTGGATATTCATTTATATGGTTCTGCATTTTTTTGTTTTGTTGATGTATTCATTAATTGCGTTAAAATTAATTTTGGGTCATCTTGTATCTTTTTACTTGTTAATGGATCCCCTGAGGAATATTTTTCTTGTTCTAGAGGTTTCAGACATGGTTACCCTCTCTCAACCATCATTGTTTCCACTGTCGATGGTTATCTTAGTAGATTACTTTCTATTATGGATTGTAATGGGAAAACAAAGTCTATTTGTGATGGTAGAAGAATTGTTGCTCCCACTCGTTTTTTTCATGAATATGATATCATTCTATTCACTAAAAAGGATAAGAGATATATTAAAAAATATTAAGTGTATCATTTGGCATTATGAAAACGTTTCAGGTCAGGAGATCAGTTGGAGTATGTCTTTCGTTTACTTTGGTAATAATTTTCCAATTTATAGGAAGACATACATTGTTAGGGAATTGGGTATTAATTAAGGAGTTCATCCCTTTACATATTTTGGTGGTCCTATGTTTTGAGGGAGGCATAAAGCTTGTTAATTTTCTGATATTATTAGTAAAATCAAAAGGAATCTTACTACATTGAAGGGAATGTCTCTCTCATTGGCAGGTCATGTATGTTTAGTCAAGGCTGTGATTATTTCTATGTTTGTTTGTTCAATCATGGTCTATATGTGGATGATCTGTCTTATCAATATCATTAATTTTCTATTAAAAATTTAATTTGGAGTGGTAACATTCTAAAGAGGAAATTAGCCACGGTCTTCGAAATTAATTGTAGTAAACCCTCTTATGCAGGGGGTCATGGTATTAAAAATATTTATTTCTTTAATGATACATTACAGGTTTTTTCATATTAAGGCTAGTAAAAAGTAATTCTGAGTCTCTTGGATTTCTCTAAAATAAATTTAGGTATAAGACGAGGAATGAGTTTTTTATCATCTGGATTCATCTATTTGGCCTACTTTTAAATCTATCTTTTCTCTTTTATTGACTCTCATGCTAGATGGCTTGTTTTAAGGAATTCATATTTATCCTTTTAGAAGCCCAACTGGTCTGGATTTCCACTTTTTGATTCCTTGATGAATGATGACTTCAAATCTGGTCTGGATTTCACAATTAAAGACTATCTTGATAATATGCGGGTCTCACGAATCATATTAGTAATATTATCAATAGATATTATTTATCTAACAGAGAGGATTTTTGGGCATGGGAACCTTCTGTCAATTGATTTCTATCCTCTAAAAAAATTTATATACAATCTTTAACTAGAAATACATTTTATATCTAGATGGGGTATTTATATATGAACTTTATTGGGCCATCTTGGATATTATTTTCCTAGTGACTAGCTCATGGGAAGCTTTCTACTGATTATTTCCTTAAAAAATGTAGTATTTCACTCTTTTCTTCATCTGTGATTTTCCATCAACATAGAGAAGACATTGATCAATTTTTTCTTAGTTGGGTTACTGCCTCATCCAAGTAGAAGGATGTTTATGATATCATTAAAATTCATATGCCAAGTGTGTCTTCCATCCATGAATTCCTCTACGGATGACATTCAAGTTCTCTCTCTTCACAATTGCTGGATCTTTTTCGGGTTTCTGCTACTGAACTTTTTCATTTTATTTGGTTTTCAAGGAATAAGGTGATTCATGACATCTTTTCCTTCTCATTCAATGGAGTTTTATCTATTATTCTTGCTGTTGTGTGTAATGCAGAAATACCGAGGAAACATTTTTTCTTCAACTCAGTTTAGGATTTGATTGTAATGATCCAGATAGGTGTCAAGGGAATCTTCAGGCCTCCGTATGGAAAATTTTATTTTTTTGGAAGGAACCTCTTTTTAGAGGGTTAAAATTTAATTCTGATGGTGCTTCAATATGTAATACAGATCTCTATAGCTATTGTTCTATTTTTAGAAATCATAAAGCGTATGTTCTTTGATGTTTTCATGGTTCCTGTTGCCCTGCTTCTTCACTTGAGGCTTAAATTCTTGTCATTATCATTGCAGTGGAACAAGCTTTGAATCATGGATGGGATAATTTATGGATCGAGAGAAATTCAATGGTTGTCGTCTCTGCTATCAGGATGTGTCTTTATCACTTATCTTGGAAGGTTACTAATCATTGGATTAAATGTTCGGATACTCTATTTTCCTTTAACCGCATTATCACTCACATTTATGGGGAATCCAATTCAGTTACTGATGGTCTTGCAAATAAATGTGTCATTAGAGTTTATTTTTCTTGGTATGATCATCTTCCTGATGAACTTCTTCCTTTTCTTAAAAGGGATTGTGATAAGACTCCCATTTGTAGACTTGTGTAAGAAGTCACTTATTTTTCGTATTAATTAAGTTTTAAAATGAAATTTGTGGTGTTTTAATTATATTTTATTGATTCTTATTATTTATTCTTATATCTAGTTGATGCTGTTAGGTAATGTTTTTAACATTATTGAGTTTTGAAATAACTCCTTGGGGCCTTTTTGGTTAGTTTTTCTTTATTTCAGCTTGCTTAGAGTGGTTTGTTTCTATGATTTTTTCAAATGACTGATGTAGCCTATTTTCTGATCCTTGTTTATATTTTCAACACTAGATTTCAATGAGTATCTACTATGATGTTGTATCTAGAATACATGGATCAGTATGAGACTCAGAAGGGGACCCTTGTGGGGCCTTATTTTCGATCATTGTTGAAATTTATGCACCTTTAATTGAAAGAGTTTCTACATAGATGATGAATTTAAATGCATGGATCAATTGGAGTCCAAAAAGGATACTCCAGTGGTCAAAACTTTAGCATGTTTGTCTAATATCTAGGGAAAGATCTCCATATAGTAATAAAGGGGGAAAATTACCCACGAGCTACTTAAATCTAAGACAATAGTAGCTGCACAGAGCTTGTTGCTTCTTTTGAAATTGGAGTGGCCTACATTTTTGCTTCCTTATTGCATTTTGAGTGGCTTGCATCGTTGCTGATAATGGAATGAATAGAGTGAATGGATCAACCTTCTGATTTGGAAAGTAAGTAAGATCTTATTGATAGACATCAAGAGTTAACCTTTTCTTTAGTGGTAGGTTCTTGATGCTTTTAAGTTGATATCTGTGCTTATGATCAGCAACACCAAAACTCTTGCAATACAGTTATTGGATGTTCCTTGATTGTATCTTTTTTCCAGTACTATTTTTTTATTTAATAAACATCCATTACTTTCCTTATGACCAAAAAACTAATATCAACATAATATTCTTTTGAATACATAAAACAAAGAATAAGAAAGGGTTTTAGAATCTGATGATACCTTTATAGGGTCATCTATGTATTCTATATACTACATATGCAACACATTGTATAGTACTGGAAAATTATTTCAGCATATTAAGACAAGTCACTTATGTTAATTGATATCTCAAACTCTTTATTAATATGATGAATTTTTTATATTCTATGAATATATAAAAGGAATTATCTATGTCTTATGGATTCATAGTATTTTAAGAGGTGAAGAATATTAAAAATAAAAAATGGATTTAGAGAAGAAGTGAAAGATGTATTTTCCCACATGTGATAATTGTGGAAAGAAACACAATAGTAATTCTTGAAGGGAATGAAATTTTACTATAATTTTAGAGAGAAAGGACACCATTCTCATGATTTTATGGGATGTAAATAAAATTTTAATGTGAAATTATTCAATTATATGAAAATGGGGAAACAGGTAAATGAATTCCCCATATCACAGGGAATATACATTAGAATAAGCTAAGGGATCAAGGATAAGCCTCATATTTTAACACAATATTCATAGAATGATTAATATGATTGTGTATTTGGATCAATAAAATATGTTATAAAATTATTTTATTGATTACATTCTCAATATAAGAATCATGAATCCTATTTAGATTTTATTTCAATACTATATCTTCATGGATTTGAAATCATGTGTCGAATGGTACCTTGAAAAGTGATTCATTGAAAATTTTAGCTTCTTGAAAAACACAAGATTATGGGAAGATAACCCTTAATATGTTAAATATTTTGGGATATTAAAAACAATGATAGAGTTTTGGGATATTTTTGGATAATAGGAAATTGGTTAGTTATTTTGTTTTCTATGATATACTTGATTGAATTTACCACATGTTTGGATATGAGAAATATATTCAACAACCTATGATATTATTTTTGGAACAATTCATGTTTTTATTACGGTTTTAGGGTAATAAAGTTATTCACATATTTGGAATGTGACATTAATAAATAATTTACATAACCATATTAATTGAGTTATTATTATGATGGATTTAATGTCTATATATGATATTTATGACCTTATTATTTTTCTATAATTATATTATCATATCAACTATAATATATTTATGTCCACTAGAAAACTATAATATTACTCGTCCATACGTGTAGACAAACACCTCCATAAAGAGAAGTGATTCATTTTCAATTGCTGATTTAAATGGATGGTAATAAAGTTATATTTAAAATATATATATATATATATGATATTAATGTTATAAATTTTATTCTACTATTTTAAGGAAATATTAACCTTTGTTTCATTATTTTCATTAAAAATTTGAGAACCCCATTCATGTGGACGTACGTACTATAGTCTCTATGAAAACTATAATTCATTTTTTTACCACAATAATTTTATGGAATGTTATAAGAAAGAATATAATTAATATATATGATATTTATACCATTATAAACATTTATTATATGATATAACCATGAACAATGTACAATAATCGAAACTGTTAACAAAAATTTTGAGGAACAATAAAATAGATAACACCTAGAAAAAACAATTTTTATGAAACTTTTTATTAATTGGGTGTTGAAATGTTATAAGTGGAAAATATATGGTATTATAAGTATGAATATTATTATTTTAAATTATTATTTAAATTTATATTTATTATACCATTGGTTATATCACTTAGGAATCATGTCATACTATAGGTAATGGTCTCTCGTCTCACTTTTTGTTTTTGTGAGACATATTCCATGTTAACCACTTGTTTTTTTTCAATTATTCTATATACTAAACCATTATATGTAATATAATTAATTTAATAATATTAATTTTATTTAATGTTTCATTTGATGTTATTAATTTCTCATGGGTTATAATTCCAAAGATACTAATGTTGTAAGGGTTCATTATCACAATATTGTTTTGTTGAGACATATTGTTTTTGTTTTGTTAATTATCCTTTTAGGTCATGTATAATTAATAATTCATAATATCTAATTTTAACACTCAAAATATTTCATTGAAGGGTTTTTTATTAATATGATTCCAAATTGGTAAGATTTTATTATCCCAAATTGTCATATTTGGGATATGTGTTATGTTATACACCAATATTATTTTAAAATGTGTATATAATATAAATTTTATATTTTTTATCATGAATATCCATATTTACATTTTATTTAATATTTCATTTATATATATATTTTTTTCATGGATTATACAACTGAAAAGTTACCAAATCATTATAGATTTATAATACAATATCACTTTTTTACCACGATTGTTTTTTTTTAAATTTCCAATGAAGAAATATATGATATATAATTCATAAATATATTTTTCACCACTTTTTATTTCTCTAAATTACAAATTTTCCATTTTTTTCTACTCTCTATATATTTAAATGTATAAATGATGTTTTTAATCAAAACCGATTTTGTTTCTCTTTCCTGTCAAAAATGTTTTTATTCTGTCTTCATATTTTCTTTAAATTTTTTTCAATAATTGTTTTACTAATATATAATGAATTACTATAGTAATATTTTTCAGTGTTTCATTTTTACCATAAAATTTAAATTAATGTTTTTTACCATTTTCCAAATGAGGTACCTTTTACCAAAGTTGTGAACAGAATTAGTGTTTTAACAAATTCCACATGAATAGATATTCCTAATATAATGAATACAATTTTATTTGAATATTAACATAATTTTTTAAAATGATTATTTTAAAAAATACATAATATTTTGGAAATATTAAATTATAAATAATTTATTTCAAAATGAAAAGTGTATTTTCTGGAATAAATTTTACAGTTATACTTTAAAGGTACTTATATATATAAAAACATCATTTGATTTCCCTTATTTGTTACTAGGGATATTATCCAAGTTAAATATCTTCATTATGTCACTTTATGGATATTGATTATTATGATAAAATCATGATGAACCCAATTTTTTTTCTTCCAATAGTTAGGATATAATGAAATGATAAATGATTTCAGGATCTTGGGGAATATATATCAAGGTATTTTGTATATGTCATTGGTGAATCTATCATTTCAGTAAAATGTTTTGGGTAAATAATAAATGTTTTGTGAGCTCAGAGGCTAATAAATATCCTAGGGAGGAGATACCCCACTAAAAGGGGATGAATCAGTGGTTATCTTTTATATAATTATAATTCATTTGAAATTAACTTTTTTTGACCTTTTTTATTTGATCTTCTCTTAAGGTTACTCAACCATTATTGAATTTAGTTAATTAAAATAACTCATTAACAAGTAATATTAACAATGTTATGATCCAATGATTAATACTACTATATTATGTGGTTCGTTATTCCCCCCAACAATATATTTTTTTCACTATATCCCCTTCTGAAATTTTCTTATGGGATTACATGTGGCAACCCAAAACACATGATTGGAATCACACTAAACAAAAGAGAATCTCATTGAAAAAAATAAAAATACAAAACCAAATAATATAACTTGAAAAATAGGTTTCTTCATAAAAAAAGAGTGTATATATCATTCCATGAGGCTTGGAAATATTCAAAGAAGTATTAAGCACACAATATTTAAAATTCATCATATATATTCTTATTATCCAATATAAATCTTCTTAAGAAACAACTTTAATTCGATATAAAATTTTGAATAATAAGAAAAACTCAGCTTCAAACTAACATTTTCTTCTATGAATATCACTATCCAAATTCCACATAGGATCAATTGGTTCATCTATTTATCTCACAAACATAACACATTTCTCATCGATATATTTCTCACTACCATCTCTTTGTCACATGTCAACCATATTTTTTCTTTTTGGTTTCCATGTAGGGATAAAAACCCATGATCTCCAATATATCTATTCTATTAATCTTCATAGATATGACTCCATGATCTCCAAACTATTTAATTGACACCCCATGATATTTCGATAGCTCAAAAATATTGTGTTTGCATCATGGATCAAAAAGGATTTTAACTTATTAAATTCAATATTTAAAACAAATTATGAATTTCTTTAATTTCTCTAAAACCATGATAGAAACGTGCATTAAAAAATGAATCCTATTATTACATAATAATTAAAACTCATTCAATCATTATCATAATTAATTATCATTAAAATATTTAACTTCTAGATACAAGAAGAAAACTATTCTCTACTTTGAGAGAACTCTGTAAAGGATACATGAAGAATAATCAACTATATATCCATTAAATACAAGTTTTAATAAAATAATATATGTTTAATAATTAGGTACATGAATTTTATATGGGGTTATGCATTCATCTATATATAAAATAAACTACATGGATGAAAATTCTAAATGATTTTATATGTCGTATAAATGTTGACATTAATTCCTCTTCTTCAAATTGGCTATATAGATCTATGAACCAATCACACTCAAGATGAATATATTTTTATGGCCTGAATACCTTCTTGAAATCACTTTATAGTCTCAAGAATAATATTCTGTCATATTTAACTCCCTAAAAATTAGATCAAACACCATCAAACCTATGATTCCCACCCACTAGATTATCAATCAATAAAACATCCCATAATTTCTAATAACCATGTGTAATTCAAGATTATTAAAACAATCAAAAAATATATGGGGTTCTTAAATATACCCTTTTGGATTTGTATATGATCAATTAGATACCCCCTAACATACTATCTTTTAAGAATCAAAACCATTTGAACATATTGTGCAGAGATAATTGTTGGAGATTCTTTTTAAACTCTTAGATGTTCACCAAAATTACTTCTACCAAGGATAATTATTTAAATATCACTACTAAAAAATTAGAAGAATATTGCCTTCATATTTCTCACTAAACTCAAAACCCTTTTCCAGAACTCCTTATTTTAAATATCATCATTGATTGAACATATTTAGAATCCTCCGATTTAAAAATGCACCTAAAAATTACAGTATCCTTTAACACAAACTTCTCTACCCCTTGGGAAAGAAAATCCAAAGACCATTTAAGAAAATAATGTAATATAAATTCTAGTTTTTGGGAAAGGATGAACCTATAGTTTAATTAATTATTTTATAAACATCTCCCTATTCATATCTTTGGTTAAAATGTCTATAATATCATCTTTTTTTAGAACTTACTCTTTCTTAATATCTCTACTAGAAACCTTTTATTTGGTAAAATTATTTTTGATATCAGTGTTCCTAGATCTGAATTTTGTACTAGATTTATATAAAACCTTATTGATCTTTGATTATCATAAGAAATTTCTTTTTTTGTCTTAGTTTCAGTCATCAAATATTCTAACTTCATAAACATAGAAATCATCTATGAATATGAATTTGTAACTGCTACATATTCTTCCTTGATCAAGATTTGATTCACTGAATTATTCTTCTTGGTATACCAAATAACCTATCCCTCTCCCAGAAATAATATTTCAGATGAAGTAGGTCTTCTTTAGATACAGTCACAGGGCTAGTCTATGCCTATGAAGCTTTAAAAGATCAAATCTATATTATGTCAAAGTAGAATCCCATATTTCAACGTTACTTTCACATATCTTATTATTATCTTTGTATCCAACTAGTGTGAATCTTTAGGATTATACTAATATCCAGAACATAGAGTCATTGTATAATGTATACATATCCTTTATGTTTTTAGATAAATTACTCTTTTAATGTGTATTTTGAATTATTTTTCATTAACACTACTTCTATATTTACACATGAATAATTTGGTTTTAACAAAAATGGGATTTGAAACTTATATTTCATTTTCTATTCTAATTTTTTTCAATAATTTAACTTTATTTTTTTTTGATATAAAGATACTTAATTTTTATTCTTATCAATTTCAAATCTCTGATAATATATCATTTCACTAAGATTGTAAATCTCAACATGCTTTCTGATATACTCGGTAAACTCTTCACATATACAAGCATTGTCACTATAAAATATTATGACATCCATATATAACATTACAATGATATTTCCTTTAATAATTTCATTCACTTAAATATTAATGTCAGCTATACCATTTATAAGCCTCACATCACTTAAGTGTACATACAATTGAGAGTGGTAATATCTATGTGGATATTTCTACTTATACAAATACTTATTTAATTAGAAAACTATTCTACCATCATTTTTAATATAAAATCATATGGGTTTTGAGATTATACTTTTATATAAGGATCTCCATTAAGAAATGATTATTTCACATCCATTTGAAAAATATTATAATGTTTTTGAGATAACATTTCAAAGAGAATTTTGATATTCTCTAGTGAATCCTATGGTCTGAAGATTTCATCAATTTCTGTTCCTTCCATTTGAGAATATCATTTACACACCTTCCTATAATTGGTTATTAATATCTCACCATTCCCTATCATCTTATTTATGAAAACCCACATGGTTCCAATCCCATTTTATTTATATTTATTGGACCAAAATCCCAAGTGTAGTTTTCTCAATATAATGAAGTTCCCCATTCATATATGTTATAAAATCATCATATTAAAATTCTTTTTCTACAATATGATATTTGATTTAGGAAATAAGAGTAGTTTGATTTTCCAATATCAATATTCTTTTAGTTTGAATGTATACCACTAAATTTCCATTGATATTTTCAGTTTAAAAATAAATATTTAATTTTTTTACCACTTTATCTAAAATATATTAGTTTCACCAAAATCATTCAATTTTTGAGAATCTATATTAGCAGTGATTGGGTACCTCTCTGTGGAATCTTCATTCATCTGTTATAATATTTTCATTCCTCCTTCTATTGAATATTCTAAAACTAAATAAATTGTTATGTATGACTTTTTCATTTGATCAATAATAGTAACATCACTTAATTAATACACAAACTGTAACCATTGATTAAAACAAATTTTCCACTTTAATTTTTTAGGTATCCAATGAAAGTTCATTCTACATCATTCTCTTTAAATTTTTCGTGACTGGTTTTCATACTTTCGTTATAAATGAAGGACAAAAAGAGAGTCTGAAATATTCACTAGTTGGATATATTTTGTAACACATTTCATATGGTGTCTTATATATTTCTAATCTCAATATACACATGAACTATATGTGTATAGAAGTGCATATAGAATCTCTCCATAGACACATCTAAATGTTGTGTTCTATTAACAGAATTATTCACATATCGACTATTATTCTATTCTCCATTTAATATACCATATTTTTTTATTGATCATACGGTGTGATATAATAATACCTGATTATTTTTTGGGGTGATATATTTCAAAATTATGACATGTAAACTCCTTATCATTGGCTATTCCCATCTTCTTAATATATATATCCACATAAGTCTCTATGAATAAGATCAAGTGATATGGAAGATATAATGTAGCCATTATTATGAAAAACTTGTGTTGTTATAACTTTTGGAAATTTTGTAAAAATTTCCTACATATCTCTATTCATCTTTTTAATATCTCTCACATAATCATGCTTCAAAATATTACTCATAAATTTTTGAAAATGATAAAAAATCCTTCAATGCCAGAAGTTGATTTCATTTTTGGAACTTATGAAACTTGAATTCATTGGATCAACAATTTGAAATATATTTTCATTGGTTATTACTCCTTCTATAGATATCCTTTCATCAATTTTTCCATTGATAATAAATTAATCCCTTTTAAATACAAAATCAAGTCCATCATCACAAAGATTAATAAAACTAAAAAAATTTATTTATCCTTTGAAAAAATAATACATCGTTATAATTTATATTCTTGTATTTATTTTATACTAATTCAAACAATTAAATTTTCCAAGAATAAGAATTACCAAAATTCACTTAAATCCATTCATATTTTACAAAAAAATTCTCCCACCATTAACGTGAAAAAAGGTCAAATATCAATTATCCATTACTTGGTTCTTCTATTTTCCTTTAGTGAAACTTCAACAATGCCTAATTTTACTTCATTAATTTTTTAATTCCCTTCATTTTATATAAAAACAGTATATTTCAATGAATTCTTCTCATTAACGTTTTAGGAACATGTCCTTACTAAACATAAGTACCATATATTTATTCTAAGCAGTAAAATCTGTTCTGTGTAAGTACATAAGATTTATTCACAGTTATTGTTCACATTCCTTTTAAATTTTTTCACCTTTTATCATAATATATACCCCTTATATCATCAATAATCTCAGGTGGTGACATGTTATTCCAGCACGATTAGTCCTTATACCCAAAAACCCCACAACACATATAGTATCCTCTCATCCTTATCCTTTCCTACTAATAATTTATATATCTTGATGGTTATTGATGTTTACTGTACAAATATTTTGGTAATCTATGATATGAGGGAAATGGTATTCTTGAAGATAATATCATTTTTCTTTATTTTTAAAATGATTTACCTCATGTATTTATGCTCTAGAATTATATATAATTGATCATTAGAACTACATTGTTGGAGATAACATATTTATTTTGATAATAATATAGAGAATAATTTATATACTTCATTGAATCCTTCTTTTCACCTGTTTCTTTGATGATTCTTTCTTTCCCTAAATAATACTATGGAAGACATATCTAATATTTTTTAATATATTTTATTCTTCAAGTCATGTTGATTGATTTTTGGGTTTTTCTTCTTCATTTAGTGTATATTTTTCTTCAAGAACATTTACCAACTTCTATATTGTATCCACTTAAAGTATTTATATTTTTATTTCATCAATGTAAGGAGTCTCTTTCTATGAAAATTATTCATTTTATCAATTTATCATTTTCTTTTATTTTAATAACAATAATTTATCACTATTGATATTTTTTGGTCAATAAATTATTTCAATTCATTATAGAATATGCGATCTAGATCTGTTAATTCAATTTAATCATCCTCACTACGTGATGTATTGAATCCTTTTTAAATATAATCCCTGAAATTGGTTTCATCTTATGATTGGTTGCATGTTGTGGAGATTTCTCCCTCTTCTTCTCTTTTATTGACTCTTCTTTTATGTTTAAAAATCTTCTCCTTCCTTCCACCGAATTTGGTTGAATGCATAAAAAATTTATCCCATATATTATTATAAGAATTTTCATCATCTAAGTCAAGTTCAAAAAAAATAATTCTTAGAAATATTTGTAGTAATGTGTTTAAATTATTTAAAATTGTAACACATTGGTGGTAAATTTTAATTACCCTTGAACTTTCCCTTATTGAATCTCATTGATCAAAGTTAAGTAATTTAATTATAATTTTTATCTTCATATTCATCATCATAAATGGATTCACTCAATCTTTTAATGTCATCTTATTTTATTTTGAAAGTTCTTATGGCCTCAAAACCAATCTCAAATTAGATCTTGATGTTATAATATAGCATCATTCACAATTAATATGAATGGAGGCTGTGTTTTAAATATTTAAGGGGGATATAATATCTATATTCTAAATATAAAACATTGCGATAAAACCCAAGAATATAATTTATTTGGAATTTTTCTATGTAATGCCCTGACCCCAAAATCCAGGAGCAGGTGCATTATTTTAATACATTAGTATGATTACAAGGAATAATGTACCGAAGGACCACTCAGTTTAGCAGTCTTGGAAGATACATTATATAAATGAACATAAAATTACAATTTATAACATACAAAATGACATAGATAATACCTTGATAATGAAATTATTCTAATAGATTAACCCTGCATATCAATCATAATACACTTCTTGTCATTCTGGGAAAACAAAACATAAGAAAGGGGTGATCTCAGGTGCTCAGTAAGGGAAAATAATTCAGTGGAAGCTATAAAAGTTTAAGGAAATATTTATAACAAAAACATAAGCATGTTAAAGAGTAAACTTGAGAATAATATGGCATAAATAAATCAAACATTACCATATAAACATGCACATGGATATTCTACTAGTCGAATAATCACATGTAATAGTTAATTTCATATTGAGGAAATGCATAATGTCAGATATAATAACTACTACATTAAGGACTTGTGCCTAGAAAATTCAAAAATATTATGCTAAAGCCTTGTTCCAAGACACTAGTTTCTCTCATGAGTCTTATCGATGCATCGAGGGGATAGAGTTGGCCCCTCTTGTCACATACTAAGTCTCATGATTTCCTTATATGAAAAGGGTGAAACAAAAATACTCATTCATATTAAATCTAGAATACAAAATGTCAATATGTCAACCATAAACCATGAATGGTATAAAAATAGAACATCTATAGTCAAACATTTCATTACTCATTCAATAAAATATAAAATATTGTATTATAATAAATCAACCTCAATGAAGAATAATATCTATTAAAAGATGTTGACATAGTAGTAAATGATCAGTAAAAATCTTTGAGAGAAATATCAACTAGTATAATTACAGTTTTTTTTCAACAGGTTATTTACAAGAGGATCCCGTCGCAAATAAGCATTAACGACGGGGTCCCATCCCAAATATCTCGTTGAAGAAAATGTCGTTGAAAAAAAATATTATTTGTGACGGGCCTGTCGAAATAATTCTTTGATTACATACATTATATATATAAACTTCTTTTGAGATGGGCCCATCATAAATACTTTTTTCGATGGTCCCGTAATCCTATCGCAAATGCTGTTTTGAAAATATATACTATTTAAACTATTTCTGACGGGATGGTTGCAAATACATTTTTTTTAAAAAATCATCTACATTGTTTGCGATGGGAACCCGTCGCAACAGATCCCATCGCAAATAATAAATAATTTTTTTAAATTTTTTTAATAAAATCATGATTATAGAAAAATTAATTTTAACATTATTAAAATAGTAAGAAAAATAAAAAAATTAAAATTCTCAATATTCACAAAAAAATATAACTAAAATCATAAATTATTATTATTATTATTAATATTATAATTTGAAAAATAAAAAAACATTAAAAAATATAATACATAGAAAACATAATTAATAAAATTATGATTAATGAAATAATAATATTACTTTTTTTAAAATAATAAAAATATAAAAAATATTAAAATTCTCAATATTCACAAAAAAAATCATAAAATATAAAAAAAATTATGTAATATTCATACTGATATAAAAAACAGAAACTGTAAATTGTTCATATTACAACAAATGTTAAATTCAAATGTTTTTAACATAAAAAAAGTCACTTGGTGGTCGTCTTCTGGAGGAGGTGGAGGAGCTAAATGAGATGGTGGAGGAAAATACGTCCCTAAACTACGAGTCATATGGCACATGTACTCCATCTGCTCGTGATGATGTTGCTGCCATAGACGCATCTCTGCCTGGTGCTACTGTTTCTGCTGCTGCTGCTACTGCTGCTGACGCATCTCTTCTTGCTGCTTCTGCAAACTCTCTACAAGGTTATTCTAAGCTCGGAACTGCTCCTGATACTGTGAGGCAGAAGATGATGCCTCTCCATGAGCTCCTCTCGAGCTGGAGGCCGACATTGCAGCAGTACCATATTAATTACCAGGAGCCACTTGAGAGCTGATACCAACTACTCGACCATTCTCAAATCCATACTGAGTCTCCTGCATCCTTGCTGCCTCGTCGAAATAGTGGACACTTGTCTGATTTGTCGCCTCATCCTGACTCTCAGCCTATGTCTGAGAGGTCGCAGCCTGATATGACTCCTTCAATTACAATTTTAAATTAAAATTTTGAAAATATTATATGTAGTTATTTGTTAAACTAAAAAAATAATACTAACCACAATTTGATGTTGGCGATCACCTCTAATATCTATGGTGGCTGGATCACGGTATATCCTCCGATAAATATCTTACTCTGTAATATTGGGATGCTCTATTTCCTATATGAATATAAAATAAACTATTTATTTTTTATGATATATAAAATATTTAAAACAAATACTTACCAGATGCTCTCTATGCGTACTGAATATATGGGTACCAGCTCGATGCATCACCTCCTATTGCCCCCGGTTCTACCGACCCAATGCAGACCTCATTTGAAATACACCACCAAACCAATGTGCACATAATCCATCCCAAACCTGTGAAGAAATGTACTCCGGTCCATGGGCTCTACACGACTCATAAAATACTGTCTCTCCTGCTTTCTTAATGGTCGTCTTTCTCAAATTGTAAAAAAACTGATGCAAATGCTCACGCATAGCCAGCTGCCATGCTGCATGGATATAATCACGCATGATATCATCGATGGGATACCATAAACCCTACAAATAATTTATAATATCAAGTTATTAATAAAATAAATTTCAAAAATAATTAATATTTATTTACGTACCAGCCAAAGATTGTACATGGTGAGCTGCACATTAATGGAAATCTATTAACATTTGATCCATGGATGAGAAAAATAATTATGCAAGATAGTTCTCCCCTGTCCAACAACTAGATGCGCAAAAATATGAAAAAAAATAAATAATCAAACAATTAGTACATATATAAATAAATTAATGAAAGATAACTAAAATATAAAGGTTACTATACCTCTGTGTGCATGGATAGAAGCCATGACGTGGACGTCACTTGGAGATCGGGTCAGGAATCATCAGTCGTGCAAGACCGCACCCCCTCCACGTACGTCCTAAACTAGCTGTAGGCTGAGGGTCAGATGATCCCACATCCCCCTCATCCAAAGGTAGCTCAGCCTCCTCTAACTCATGAAATAGATCAGAGTCCATCTGAAACAAAAAATGATTGTTGTAAGTAGATAGATGAAAATAACTATTATATATAGATATATATTAGTTATGATCATAACCAGCATTTAACTGTGTCAATTTTAACCTTCATCATCATCTTCATATCTAAAAATTTCAATGTCTTAATTTTCCTCCTCATCATCATCAATATCCATATGAGTTTCACTTTCAACATCCCTTGTCATTTCAAATTTGTTTGTAACATCATTAACATCTTAATCACCATCAACCCTTAATTGTGGGGTTTCATCATCGATATTCACGTTTCTTTGTGAAAAAGATGGATTTTGAGTAGTCTCTTGAAAAACTCCAATTCCTTCCACTTCTGTGGAACCACATTCAGTTTTAGTAAAATGAATTTACTGAGATTTCATTTTTATTATACTCCACCAATCACTCAGGTCTCTTAATGTAGCACAGTACTTTGCATAATAAATTTGATGTGCCTATTGAGCCTATAAAAATGGTTCATTTACTACAATAATACTTTTATATTTAATATAGACAATTCCATGATTCAGATGAACATGCAAGCCTCTCTCAGTATCCAACAACTGACATTAAAACATCATTACGTAATTTTGTCCATGAGAACATAGCTCAACAATTTCATACAGAATGCCCTAAAAGTAAACTTCAGTTTCTCTATGATGTGATCCTCTCAAACAAACCCCACTGTTCATTGTTTTTTTATTCCCCATATGCATGTGTATGAAATCAAAAACCATTATCCACATATGTATTATAAGATTTAACCATTTTGGATGGTGGGTTACTCAATATACAAAATCGCTTATCAGTTTTATCAGTATATTGAGACACCTAAAAATTTGTAAAAAAATTATGAATATAATAAATAGTAAATTGAATTGATATTAAACCATCAATAATTTATGTTACTAGTTTTTGAAACCATTGAGAAAATAATTTGTATGTGTTCTTCAAGAGCAGCTGCTGTAATTTGTGGAAGGTGTTTTCTTGATATTATTATCATATAACCAACAAATAAAATAAGTTTACACATTGTAACTAAAATTATAGAATAAGTGGTAGAATCAATCACAATACAAATGATGTCATTTCTTCATAGTTGAGTAGAACAAATGTATGAGCTCTATATTGTTCATCGTCTGAAATCCATCGTTCTTGAACTCCACCGAAGACAAGATTTGGCTGATTAAAAATTGATAATTGATTATTCATTTCATCATTATCATTTTCCTCATTCCTTCCCATGTGGTTTTTTAGTGATATTCATATTCAAAATAGTGAGATTAGAAAAAAAGCAATTTCCTCTTGCAAATAAGATTCAACAATTGAGCCTTCAACTGATGCTTTGTTTTGTAATTTTTTCATCAATTTCTGCATGCATCTCTCGAATGGGTACGCCCATCAAAACTGTACTGGACCTCCACATTTATCTTCATGTGGAAAATGTAATATCAGATGTTCCATTCAGTCAAATAATACAGGAAGAAATATTTTTTCCAGTTTACATATAATTACTGCAACATCTTCTTCCAGTTTTTATAGCGCATCGTAGTCTATAGTTTCTGCAAAAATGTCTCGAAAAAAATATGATATTTCTGTTATCGAATCCCAAATCATAGAATTAAACAAACCTATGAATCCAATCAGCATTAGTCTTTCCATTATAATATGAAAATCATGACATTTTAATCTGGTAATATGACCATTCATAACACATCTTCCCAAATTGGAAGCATAGCCATCTGGAAGTCTCAAATCTGCAATCTAGTGACAAAATAATAAGCGACTCTCTTTGGATAGTGTATAATATGCTTTTGGCTTCATTAAACTCTATGATCTGACATTTTCAAATAGTTCAAATTTGGTTCGCTTGCAAAATTGGGAAAGATCTAATCATGCTTTTACAGTATCTTTGGTCTTACCTAGTGTATCCAAAACTGTACGAAATAAATTATCAAAATAGTTATTCTCAATATAGTTTACATCAAACATGTGGTGGACCAACAAATCAGACCAATATAGGAGATCCTAAAAAATGCTTCGTTTTATCAAATTATGTTCTTTCCCAAAGCCATGAATTTTTTGTTGGATTACTGTTGGCCCAAATTTGATGGGAGGTAATGAAAATACAACTGATTTTAACTCTGTACATGAGATAATTTTTTGGAGGTTCATCCCTTTCAATTGTGCCTTTTCTGAAATGAGATTTGTTCCTTCTTAATGGATGATCAGTAGGAATAAATCTTCGATGACAGTCAAAATAGAAAGGTTTTATTTCCATTGATGAGCATAAAAGATTTGTTGTCTTTCATACAGTAATGACATGATTTCGGACCATGTGTACTCAAGTCAGATAACATGCCATATGCCGTAAAGTCACTGATCATCCACATCAATGCAGATTTGTCACGACCCGTCCTCGGGGCCCGTGCCGTTACTACCCCAAGCCCGCCTTCCATAGGCCAGGGGCTGGCGACTAGCACCAAAGGCGTAAAATCCCGATAACTGTGAAGGCATTGCCTTTATAAAAGAAAACAAGCACCACAGAGTACAAGAGGAAACAAAACACTAAGTACAAAAGAAAAGCTGAAAAGTAAATGGGCCAGAAATAGAAACCCAAAAGAAAGTACAACTACAACTAAACAAGGTACAAAAACAAAAATACAAACAGCTGGAAGAGGGAAGCAGCTCCTGGGTCATCCTCCTCGGGTCCTACCAGAAGGGTAGGTACAGATAGTGCATCTCCTGGTCGTCCACCTCGGATCCTACCTGAAGGGTAGGTACAGATAGCCTCCTCCACGCTCTCGTCCGTCAACCTCCTCTGTGAGTCGTCTCGTCGCTTAGTCCACCTCCGGGTACGGACTCGTCGTGTAGTCCACCTCCGGGTACCGACTCGTCATGTAGTCCACCTCCGGGTACCGACTCATCGTGTAGTCCACCTCCGGGTACCGTCCAGTCCTCGAACACTTGGCCTCCGTCAGCACTGCCCGTCGTCTGCAACCAACACAATGAGGTGTGGGCATAGCCCGTGCAGGGGTGAGTATAACGATACTCAGTAGGGACCCTGAGACCCTCAAGGTCTCACTAAACCAACAAGGATAACCACAAGAAGATCTCAACAGATAACCTCTACTTAGATATATGCCCATACATATACATAAGTTATCAAGTAACCCATCTCAATCATGAGGAAACACAAGGATTGTGAAATCAACGGATAACCACTACCCAGGTATATTCCCATACATATACCTAAGTTATCAAGTGACCCATCACAATCATGAGGCAAACACAAAGGTCAAAAGTCTCACCTCAAACCGGGATTTTCATTATCGATACCGTAACTGCTGAAGAGCTCCGTCTCTGGAGTGTACAGTGGTCCTGTCACGACTCCGAGGTACTGCTCACTAACCTAAGACTGCTGAGGTACTCCTCCTGTCGAGTACCGCGGGTCTGCGGCCAACTGCCGGGCGCTCCGTCCGCTGATGGTCTGTCGCCAAATACCGGGCGCTCACCCAAATAGCCTACAGAGGTACTCCTCTAGTCGAGTACCGCGGGTCTGCTGCCAACTACCGGGCACTCCGTCCACCATGGATCTGCCGCCAAATACCGGGCGCTCCGTCCACTGGGCTAGTCGACTAACTCCAAGTCGAGTCGGTCAAGCAGTCATCAGGTCTCAGCCGGCTACACGGTCTCCGTACTCCGCACGCTCGTCTCCGGGAGGGTCCGCTCCACGAGCTATTGGTCGATACTCCAAGTATCACAAAGTCCCGAAAAGAAGTATCTCAAAGGACCACCTCGTCATAGGGGTCTCAACGCAACAGACGGCGCGTCAATCGGACGCCCGGTCTGTGAGTTATTAGCCTTTTTGTCCCAGGGGCCCGGTTGGTTTCGTGTGCGAACCAATCCTTCCGTAACTCAACTACACCCCGAACACTCATAGGGTATACTCATAGGGACCATTTCTCAACGAGATCACCAACGCCGCTGACGGTTCGTCAACGAACGTTCTGTCAGAAAGGTATCAGCTTTTCCGTTCCAAGGGCCCGGTTGGATTTTAGTGCGATCCAACCCGGCCACTATCGAACTGCATCCAAATCTCGGTGAAGGATGCCAAAAGTTCTGTATCATCAATAGGAACTCAACGCAACAGACGGCGCGTCAATCGGACGCCCGGTCTGAGAGTTATTGGCTTTTTCATTCCAGGGGCCCGATTGGATTTCGGTGCGATCCAACCCGACCGCACTCAGTTGGCATCCAAACCTCAAGCAGAGTAAGCCAAAAGATCTGCCTCACTTAGAGGAATTCAACGAAACAGACGGCGCGTCAATCGGACGCCTGGTCTGTTATTTATTGGCCTTTCCGTCTCACACCCACCCTGGGAAACTTCCCAGGAGGTCACCCATCATGATCACTACTCTAGGCCAAGCACGCTTAACTATGGAGTTTTAACCACGTAGGCTCCCGAAAAGGAAGGTGCACCTTGAGTATAGTATACCGAAACGACCGTCTCGATTCAAAGATCGCGTTGCCGCTGACGACGAATCGTTTGGAGGCCCGTAGCCCAAGATACGGGCATTTGAACGAAAACCGTCTGAAGACGGGGGTCCGGGCCCGGGCCGAGCCGGCCCGACCCCCCCCCCCTGGGTCGGCCGAACCCGATCTGACCCGGTCCGACCCTGTCGGACCGGTCTGGCTTGACCGAGCGGCCGAGCGGCCCGACGCGGGGGGAGCCGCCGCCCCACGTGACACCCCCGCGACACCCGCGGGGTGTCGGCCAGCCAACCGGACGCGGCTGAAGCCGCGTCCCGGGTGACGCGGGGGGGGGGGGGGGGTGCCGCCGCCCCTACTTGACACCCGCGGGGTGTCTCCTGGCACCGGACGCGGCTTCGGCCGCATCCCGCGAGCGCCGCCGCCGCGACCGGTGCCACTGCGGTCTCGTCCGGCCGCGCGCCGGGTGCCGCCGCCTCCGGGCGCCGGCGCCGCCGTGCCGGCGACCCGCGCCGCCGCCGGCTTCTGCGGGCCGTCGGAGTCGCTCCGGTGGCCCGTTTTTCTTCCCATCTGCGCCGTTGCTCCTCCCGGGACTCGTTCTTCACTGTGGGATCATCAAACATTCGTTGCGGCACGTTCTGTCGTCGCCCATCAAATCCGCACAAGAGCGAAGAACGGCGGAGGGTTGTCGGGCCGTGTTCGTTTGGCCCGCACCCTCCGCGTTAGATATAAACAACGGGAGAAATTAATGTTCAACACATGAACGCATATCCGAAACAATTTTTAATGAAATAAAATTGTTTCATAAAAACGGGTTCCTTATTTGAACAGAAACAACAATTTTAATAATTTTAAAATTGTTCAGAAAACCAGTTCTTTAACTTTTTAAAGAAACAATTACGGGAATATAAAAAGAAAAGGGGGGTAATTCCCAAAATAAATCCCTACCTCGCCGTCGCTGTCGGAAGCGAAGTCGTCGCGGAATTGACCGTCGCAGAAGGAGATGATCGTCACACCGCGGAAGGGCGTCACGTCGACGATCTCCGAGGACCATGAACATACGGATTTAATTAATAATAATTAAATCCATGTTGTTGTTGAAATCCAAAAAGAAAATAAAAAGAAGCGCAACCCCCTACCTTGTTGTTGTCGATCGAAGGCTGTCGCTGGGTTGGATCGTCGTGGAAGAAGCGTCGCGAAGGGAGATCCATTGGCGTCGCGGTACAAGGCTTCGCGTCCTCGATCTCCGCAGGTTCGGCGTTCTTCGCGTTCTTCGCGTTCTTCGCCGAAGAAGAACGCTTTCCTCCAAATCCTCTCCACGCCACATGTTTCAACCCAAAATAAAATAATCTTAAGCCTTATTTTGTTTACACAACTAAACATTTGAATTTCAAAACATAAGAAACGAACCATTAATTCGTAGAATTAATTCAACGAAAGAAACAGCTCATTTAATTACAAAAAAACCGCCCAATTAAATGGTCTGTTAAGAATTTAAGAAAACGCGTCAGTTGACTTTCGTAATGACGGGTTTTCGCGGATGCGTTACTTAGCGGAAAGAAACGGCGGGGCTCGTGCAGGCCCCACCTCACAAATATCCCACAAAGAGGGTAGGATATTTCTGGATAGTACCCTATCCGGTTCAACTCAGTTTAAGCCACTTTTAAGTGGCTTCAAGTGGCTTCCAAGTGGCTTAAGTGAAATAAAATAAAGCTGTCGAAAAAATATATTTTATTTCTTAACCGTAAGCCCGAAAATTTAAAAACCACACCTGAGAAAACACAACTCTGGAAGAGGCATTTCTAAGTGAATACTCGTGCTGCGATTTCATAGGTGCCCTCAGAATTTGATTCCGGGCACTAGTTCAAAAGTTAAAAAACCCGCTCCTCCATTCACTGAACGTACCCGAGCCAAAGTTCGGAAATTTATTCCGGGCACACCGGGTCTCGGAATTAGGCTCCGTCAGAAACTGCGTTCTTTTAAAATTCCAAAAAAAATTAAGAAAAAAATTTCCTTGGAATTTACGGGTCTTTACATTACTCCCACCACAGGGCTTTACGTCCCCGTAAATCTTCACAACAAACTTAGAGAAACAAAGCGGTACTGAGCACGCATCTGAGCCTTCTGCTTCCATGTGCTCACCTGGAGTTTCCTGCACTGCCAAAGAAAGTGCACAAGAGGAATCGACCGTCCTCCTAGGATCCGCTCCTATCGATCCTCGATCCCCCCAGGAACCTCCGTAGAAGACACTCATCGCCACCGTCCAGCTCCTCATGGTCGATGATATGCGAAGGGGTCGAGCACGTATCCCCTCAGTTGGGATACGTGGAAAACGTCGTGCACCTAGTGCAACTGAAGTGGATGGGACAAGCGGTAAACCACCTCTCCTACCCAGCTGAGGACCTAGAAAGGTCCGTTGAACCTCGAAGATAACTTGCCTCCCTGGCCACATCTCCGTAAACCTTGTCGAGGTGAGACCCGTAAGAAGACGTGGTCGCCATCCTTGAACTCCAGAGGTCTCCATTTCTATTAGAACTGAAACTCAAAACGACTGCTGCTACGAGGGTAAGGTTGACCTACTCAAGAGTGATCGGTCGCACCCTCCTGTGCAAGAGTTACCATGCATTTCCTGGGGTTTCCTTTTCCGCCGACCAAGGAAAACCCATCCCGACGTTTGCCTAAAACCGTCAATTTGAGTATGAACAGTTATTGCCCATTCCATACTCAAACTAACGTCGTAAGGCCTCGACGCTACCACCAAGAGATTCCAACCAGAACTCTCACCTCGAGGGTCTGACCACACCGTCAGCATAAGTCTGATTATCGAGTCTCCTCCCAAGGTATCTACAGATGTGAGGGTCAAGTCCACGGCTTACCGGAAACTCTAGGTCTGGAACAAGATTTGTGAAAGCAAGGTATGATTCATATCGACGTCTGTTACTACAGCAGCTAGTAGTGGACACAGACTGTCCCTTGAATCATTTCTAGAGCCATTGGGTCACACTCCTTGACCGCATGCAGCTTCACTCTTCCTCCGCCCTCCAGCTCCCTGAGCCTGGCGGGAATAACTTAGGCGGGTGGTTGTAGCATGTTAAGATGTACACCACCTCATGCTTCTCTCCTAGCTCTGCCTCCATGTCTGCCGCTTTGCAGACTCATCTCTATTTAATGCTACCTCTTATTGAAACATTTAACACGCCCGAGTCTCTAAGACTGGCACCGGTTCCTTGTTTCTTACTGCACTGTGCAGTCTTCATTCGCTCCTGGATGAACTGCACCTCCTTTAGTCTCACAAGAGCTGCTATGATTTCTTCTTTTCTGATAAGAGAAATCTGGTCTCATCCCCTGGATGAACCACATTCGTTTCCTAATACAGTCAATCCTGACATGAAGGATGAATTCATGCCATGGATGACGTCGTAAGGCCTCGACGTAACTACTAAGAGATCCAACTGTCACTCTCGCCTCCAAGGGTCGAGTCACACTGTCGGCATCAGTGTGAGGTCACTTGGTGTCCTCCAGTAGGAATCTTGAAAGTGAGGGTCAAGTCAACAGTCTTAACCAGGACCACTCAGTATCAAAAAGATAAGAAGGAAAACAAGGATAAGTGTCTTTTTATTATTGCAGCTCATAGTAAAAAGACACGAATACAACAACAAAATGGAACTAGAGTACAAGGGACGTATCCACTAGTTCCGCTCCTGTCCACCTGCTCCCGGAGCTCTACTACCTTGTCCACTGCTCGGCTGTTGCTCAAGCACTCACCGCTGCTTCTGCCTCGGTGGCTCCCCCAAAGCCTGCGGATCGAGGAGTTGGACAGTCACGTGCCAGGTGACCCTTTCCACGGCATGAGTAACACAACCTGCTCCTTGCACGGCTGGCTCTGTTCCCACTCCGGGTGCCCCGCACCAACGGTCCTAAAACCCGAGATCGCCCAACTGTTGGTCTGGTCCTCCTGGACCTCTGTATCATCTGTCTACTGCCCACAGATGACTCGACAACTGATCGAAAACCCTGCGGAAAAGGCAGAAGCTCCTGTACACGCTCGGGGTGTAGAGATACTGGCACAAACTCCACCCTGAAGAAGGTCTCGAAGTCTTCCCATGTGAAGGCGATCCCATCGCAAAACTGGAACAAGTGGCTCCACCACCTGCCTGCTGCTGCCTGAAGAAGGCTGGCAGCAAAGATCACCATGAAGTCTGTCGGCGTCCCCACTAGCCTGAAGACTCCCACCACAGCCTCCAGCCAATCCTCAGCCGCCTGCGGGTCCGTCTCTCTCCAGAACCTAGGTGGCCTCTGGCGCTGGAACTCATGCAGCGCAATCAAGTAGCGGTCATCGCCTACTGCTGGGGCTGGTGGCATCGGTGGCCCAACGTATGGTAGTACCGTTGGTGCCTCAACTGGGATAGGGCCCTGTACTGAGGACTCATCGCTCGGCGGGCTGTCAGTACGTACCACTCTCGGGGCTCTAGCTGGTCGTCCACGGGGAGGCATCCTGAAAGAAACAACTTAACACCATCAAACGATTATACCTGGTGAGATGACCTGGTTTGAGCTGATATAAAAAAAAATTCTGGAAACACACAGGCAATCAGTGTTTTTGTGCACAATGTCGGAAATCAGTTGTCAGGGTCCTGGGGTATGGATACGTTGGCTGCCCGCACCAACACTAGACTCCCTGAACTGAAAACCACACTCGGTACTCTTAACACTATTGCTTCACAGAAAGAAACATCAGAGTTATAAGTCCTGTGGTAGAACCGAACTCCTTTGATACCAATTTGTCATGACCCGTCCTCGGGGCCTGTGCCGTGACTACCCCAAGCCCGCCTTCCATAGGCCAGGGGCTGGCGACTAGCACCAAAGGCGTAAAATCCCGATAACTGGGAAGGAATTTCCTTTATAAAAGAAAACAAGCACCACAGAGTACAAGAGGAAACAAAACACTAAGTACAAAAGAAAAACTGAAAAGTAAATGGGCCAGAAATACAAACCCAAAAGAAATTTCAACTACAACTAAACAAGGTACAACAGAAAAAAGACAAACAGCTGGAAGAGGGATGCAGCTCCTGGGTCGTTCTCCTCGGGTCCTACCTGAAGGGTAGGTACAGATAGTTCAGCTCCTGGTCGTCCACCTCGGATCCTACCTGAAGGGTAGGTACAGATAGCCTCCTCCACGCTCTCGTCCATCAACCTCCTCTGTGAGTCGTCTCGTCGCGTAGTCCACCTCCGGGTACGGACTCGTCGTGTAGTCCACCTCCGGGTACCGACTCGTCGTGTAGTCCACCTCTGGGTACCGAATCGTCGTGTAGTCCACCTCCGGGTACCGTCCAGTCCTCGAACACTTGGCCTCCGTCAGCACTGCCCGTTGTCTGCAACCAACACAACAAGGTGCGGGCAAAGCCTGTGCAGGGGTGAGTATAACGATACTCAGTAGGGACCCCGAGACCCTCAAGGTCTCACTAAACCAACAAGTATAACCACAAGAAGATCTCAACAGATAACCTCTACTTAGATATATGCCCATACATATACCTAAGTTATCAAGTAACCCATCTCAATCATGAGGAAACACAAGGATTGTGAAATCAACGGATAACCACTACCCAGGTATATGCCCATACATACACCTAAGTTATCAAGTGACCCATCTCAATAATGAGGAAAACACAAAGGTCAAAAGTCTCAGCTCAAACCAGGATTTTCATTATCGATACCATAACTGCTGAAGAGCTCCATCTCTGGAGTGTATAGTGGTCCTGTCACGACTCCGAGGTACTTCTCACTAACCTAAGAGTGCTGAGGTACTCCTCCTGTCGAGTACCGCGGGTCTGCGGCCAACTACCGGGCACTCCGTCCGCTGAGGGTCTGTCGCCAAATACCGAACGCTCACCCAAATAGCCTACAGAGGTACTCCTCCAGTCGAGTACCGCAGGTCTGCTGCCAACTACCAGGCGCTCCGTTCGCCATGGGTCTGCCGCCAAATATCGGGCGCTCCATCCACTGGGCTAGTCGACTCACTTCAAGTCGAGTCGGTCAAGCAGTCGTCATGTCTCAGCCGGCTACACGGTCTCCGTACTCCGCACGCTCGTCTCCGGGAGGGTCCGCTCCACGAGCTACTGGTCGATACTTCAAGTATCACAAAGTCCCGAAAAGAAGTATCTCAAAGGACCACCTCGTCATAGGGGTCTCAACGCAACAGACGGCGCGTCAATCGGACGCCCGGTCTGTGAGTTATTAGCCTTTTCATCCCAGGGGACCGGTTGGTTTCGTGTGCGAACCAATCCGTCCGTAACTCAACTATACCCCGAACACTCATAGGGTATACTCATAGGGACCGTTTCTCAACGAGATCACCAATGCCGCTGACTTTTCGTCAACGAACGTTCTGTCAGAAAGGTATCAGCTTTTCCGTTCCAAGGGCCCGGTTGGATTTCGGTGCGATCCAACCCGGCCACTATCCAACTGCATCCAAATCTCAGTGAAGGATGCCAAAAGTTCCATATCATAAACAGGAACTCAATGCAACAGACGGCGCGTCAATCGGACGCCCGGTCTGAGAGTTATTGGATTTTTCGTTCCAGGGGGTCCGGTTGGATTTCGGTGCGATCCAACCCGACCGCACTCCGTCGGCATCCAAACCTCGAGCGGAGTAAGCCAAAAGATCCGTCTCACTTAGAGGAATTCAACGAAATAGACGGCGCGTCAATCGGATGCCCGGTCTGTTATTTATTGGCCTTTCCGTCTCACACCCACCCTGGGAAACTTCCCAGGAGGTCACCAATCCTGATCACTACTCTAGGCCAAGCACGCTTAACTATGATGTTTTAACCACGTAGGCTCCCGAAAAGGAAGGTGCACCTTGAGTATAGTATACCGAAACGACCGTCTCGATCCAAGGATCACGTTGCCGCTGACGGCGAATCGTTTGGAGGCCCGTAGCCCAAGATATGGGCATTTGAGAGAAAACCGTCCGATGACGGGGGGTCCGGGTCCGGGCCGAGCCGGCCCGACCCCCCTGGGTCGGCCGAACCCGATCCGACCCGGTCCGACCCGGTCGGACCCGGTCGGACCGGTCTGGCTTGACCGAGCAGCCCGACACGGGGGGAGCCGCCGCCCCACGTGACACCCCCGCGACACCCGCGGGGTGTCGGCCAGCCAACCGGACGTGGCTGAAGCCGCGTCCCGGGTGACGCGGGGGGGGGGGGGGGGGGGTGCCGCCGCCCCCGCCTGACACCCACGGGGTGTCTCCTGGCGCCGGACGCGGCTTCAGCCGCGTCCCGCGAGCACCGCCGCCGCGGCTGGTGCCGCGGCGATCTCGTCCGGCGGCGCGCCGGGTGCCGCCGCCTCCGGGGGCCGGCGACCCGCGCCGCCGCCGACTTCCGCGGGCCGCCGGAGTCCCTCCGGTGACCCGTTTTTTCTTCCCGTCTGCGCCGTTACTCCTCCCGGGACACGTTTTTCACTGCGGGATCATCAAACATTCGTTGCGGCACGTTACGTCGTCGCCTGTCAAATCCGCACAAGAACGAAGAACGAAAGAGGGTTGTTGGGCCGTCTTCGTTTGGCCCGCACCCTCCGCGTTAGATATAAACAACGGGAGAAATTAAAGTTCAACACATGAACGCATATCCGAAACAATTTTTAATGAAATAAAATTGTTTCATAAAAACGGGTTCCTTATTTGAACGGAAACAACAATTTTAATAATTTTAAAATTGTTCACAAAACCAGTTCTTTAACTTTTTAAAGAAACAATTACGGGAATATAAAAAGAAAAGGGGGTATTTCCCAAAATAAATCACTACCTCGCCGTCGCTGTCGGAAGCGAGGTCGTCACGGAATTGACCATCGCGGAAGGAGGTGATTGTCACACCGCGGAAGGGCGTCACGTCGACGATCTCCAAGGACCAAGAACATACGGATTTAATTAATAATAATTAAATCCATGTTGTTGTTGAAATCCAAAAATAAAATAAAAAGAAGCGCAACCCCCTACCTTATTGTTGTCGATCGAAGGCTGTCGCTGGGTTGGATCGTCGCGGAAGAAGCGTCGCGAAGGGGGATCCGTTGGCGTCGCGGTACAAGGCTTCGCGTCGTCGATCTCCGCAGGTTCGGCGTTCTTCGCGTTCTTCGCGTTCTTCGCCGAAGAAGAACACTTTCCTCCAAATCCTCTCCACGCCACAAGTTTCAACCCAAAATAAAATAAGCTTAAGCCTTATTTTATTTACACAACTAAACATTTGAATTTCAAAAGATAAGAAACGAACCATTAATTCGTAGAATTAATTCAACGAATGAAACAGCTCATTTAATTACAAAAAAAAACCGCCCAATTAAATCGTCTGTTAAGAATTTAAGAAAACGCGTCAGTTGACTTTCATAATGACGGGTTTTCGCGGATGCGTTACTTAGCGGAAAGAAACGGCGGGGCTCGTGCAGGCCCCACCTCACAAATATCCTACCAAGAGGGTAGGATATTTCTGGATAGTACCCTATCCGGTTCGACTCAGTTTAAGCCGCTTTTAAGTGTTTTCAAGTGGCTTCCAAGTGGCTTAAGTGAAATAAAATAAAGTTGTCGAAAAAAAATATTTTATTTATTAACCTTAAGCCCGAAAATTTAAAAACCACACCCGAGCAAACACAACTCCTGAAGAGGCGTTTCTAAGCGAATACCGGCACTGCGATTTCATCGGTGCCCTCAGAATTCGATTCCGGGCACCGGTTCAAAAGTTAGAAAAACCCGCTCGTTCGTTCACTGAACGTACCTGAGCCAAAGTTCGGAAATTTATTCCGGGCACACCGGGTCTCAGAATTTGGCGTCGTCAGAAACTGCGTTCTTTTAAAATTCCAAAGAAAATTAAGAAAAAAAATTCCTTAGAATTTACGGGTCTTTACAAGCTTTTAATGTGAAATTTTGTTTCGCAGCAACATCAAATGTTCTAACACCTTTAATCCATAATGCATTTTACTCATCAATAAATGGTTTCAAATAAACATCAATATTCTTACTAATTATTGCTGATTACTACTAAGTATTGATAATTATTTCTTTTTATTGCCAATTATTCCTAATTATTGCCAATTATTAGTATTTATTTGTAATTATTAGTAATTATTAGTATTTATTACTAATTATTACAATTTATTACTAATTAATACAATTTATTACTAATTATGATTAATTATTCCAATTTATTACTAATTATTCCTAATTAATATTAATTTTTACTAATTATTACTAATTATTGCTATTTATTACTAATTATTGCTGTTAATTTCTATTTATTACTAATTTTTGTTAATTATTACTAATTAATTCTAATTATCCCTAATTATTGCAAATTATTTCTAAATATTAGTAATTATTACTTATTATTAGAATTTATTACAATTAATAGTATTTATTACTAATTATTACAATTTATTACTAATTACTACAATTTATTTCTAATTATTACCATTTATTACTATTTATTACAATTTATTACTAATTATTACAATTTATTACTATTTATTACAATTTATTACTAATTATTACTAATTATTACTAATTATTACAAATTATTACAAATTATTACAAATTATTACAAATTACTTCTAATTATATGTATTTATTACTAATTATATGTATTTATTACTAATTATATGTATTTATTACTAATTATTACTAATTATTACTAATTATTAGTATTTATTAATAAATATTACTAATTATTTCTAATTATTACCATTTATTAGTAATTATTATAGTTTATTACTAATTATTATAGTTTATTACTAATTATTACAATTTATTATTAATTATTATAGTTTATTACAAATTATTACAATTTATTACTAAATATTACAATTTATTCCAATTTTTTAGTAATTATTACAGTTTTATGACTATTTATTACAATATATTACTAATTATTACAATTTATTACTAACTATAAAAATTTATTACTAATTAAAACAATTTATTACTATTTATTACTCATTATTAATATTTACTACTCATTATTACAATTTATTATTAATTATTCAATTTATTGGTAAATATTACAATTTATTACTAATAATTATAATTTATTACTAAATATTAAAATTTATTACTAATTATTACAATTTATTACTAATTATTACTATTTATGTAAATTTATTACTATTTATTACTCATTGTTAATATTTATTACTCATGATTACTATTTTTACTCATTATTATTATTTATTACTATTTATTAATAATTATTAATAATTATTACTAATTATTAGTATTTATTATTATTTATTACCAATTATTATTAATTACTACAAATTAATTATATACATTACTCATTATCGTTAATAATTATTAGTTACTAATAATTATAAAAAATTAGTACTAAAAATTTCAATTTATTAGTACAAATAAATACTCATGACAAAACAATTTAAATTTAATTTAATTACAACTAATCAACAACAATAAAAATTAACATAAAAAATGAAATAAATAATAAATTAATTAAAACTGAAATACCTTTAGGCTTGATTTTCTATTAATGTAGATGACTTCACAACTTCTTCGTGAACAAAAAAATTAACTTAGAAAAATATTCCCTCTAAAATCAGAGTTCAGAGAAAAAAAAAGTATCTAAGAATTGAGAAAAATGAGAGGAAAAATGGATGAATGTATATATAGGTTAGATTATTTACGACGGGGCTATTTGCGACGGGATACCCATGGCAAATAGTATCTTTATGACGAGACCCGTCACAAATACCTACTCCCACATTAATTACTGTCAACGATTAAAAAGTTATTTGCGACGGGTCCCGTCGCAAATAGTTCCTGCCGACACACATTTTGCGACGGGACGACATCCCATCGCAAAAAGCTATTAACCGCCGCCGAGTATTTGCAACGGGGCCCATCGCAAATACTTCACTATTTTGCGACGGTGGGATCCCACCGTCGCAAATTACCTTCGCGTGGTTTGGCACACTACCCGCATCAATATTTTTACGACTGGAGACGAAATCCCGTCGCAAATAATAGTTTATTTTCGACGGGTCGTTACCCCCATCACAAATAACCTCTTGGACAAACGTTTTGCGACGAGATTTAATCCCTTCGCAAAAAGTCTGTCGCAAAAAGTCCTTTTTCCCGTAGTTATCCATTTTCCATGAAATCCTTTGAAATTCACAAAATTTATAAAGGAAGTCATTTTAAAATATATTTTTGAATCATAGATTCCATACAACTTTGATACTTTTTGAAGGAATTAAAAATTTAATACAATAATGTCCATATAAATGAATCCTTAAATTCATTTTGAAAACAAGTATATTAATTGCACAGATTTAGAAAATTAAAACATGAAAACAATTAAAATGGAGATCTAGTTAAAGTTACCCTTCCATAAAAACAGAAAAGTGTCCTTTTGAAAAGATTTTTATGAAACATGTACAAGGATAATAAATATGTCCCAATAAATAATTACACATAAACAATCTCGAATAATAATTAGAATGAGAAATTAACCATTATCGTAGATGTGATACTCTCCATGAATGTCTGAAACTCCTGTATAATGTTTTTTAATATATTATTAACTTATTTCAGAATTATAACAATATTTATGATATCATATATGATTCTTCTATGACTTTATATTACCCATTTATTAACAATTCTTAGTTAATGCAACATTTCGGGTAATATCACTTGGTTTATCATACAAGTTTTGACTTCTTATTCTTGATCATATTACATAGATAATGATTTAATTTCTTCTAGAATGTGTAATATGATTTATATATCATATGTATTAATAATATAAATATATATAATATATAGAAATATAAAATTAAATACACCATTCATGGAGACGGTAGGTCGTCCGTATGCATGAACGTTGTTTCTGTTTTCGTATCGTATTGAATGGAAGTAAGTGAATGAAAAATATTTGTATATATATATATATATCATTCTAGAATACTTATTATGTATATGATTTCATTATTATAAATTATATATTTTTATATAATCATTCATGGATTGTTAAAGTGGAGAATTAATCACATCGCGTTATGGAGACGGTAGGTCATACGTACACATGAGTGACAATATCATTCTATTGATGGGTAAATCCTTTATAATTGGATGTAAAATTGTATGTAAATAATAATTAACATGTTATATTTATTATTTAAATCAATTATACTCATTCTTAAACTCATCCAGATAATTATGTGTTGAATAACAAACTACACCACGATGTGGAGACGGTAAGCCATACATACGCACAAAGGGTGACATTGTCATTATTAGGATGGAAATAATAATGAATATGGTTGTACCATATTTATAATAACATATATGTTTGTATAATGTACTATAGTTATTACATTAGTATGAAAATAACAATGAATGATGAATTAGAATATGAAAAGAACTTTGAAAGATGTGATAAAATAATTACTTCTTTTCGGGTTCTTCCATTTGATTTGAGAAAAAGGGCTCCTTAGGGTGGTATTCTAGTCAAATTAAGTCTTATAAGATTATATGAGGGTTGTTTGGTGGATATTTCAATAGGGGTTGGCTGAGAAAAATGGATTTTGAGGTCTGAATTTAATAGGAAGGGATGTACCCTTTTATAAGAGATGTTAGAGGCACTTTATAAAAAGCTAGAAATATTAATTTATTACAAAATTAATTTTCTGTTTTGAATATCTCTAAATGGATTTATTTCATTCCTATTGTGGTTATAGGTCTAACTAATTTCAACCAATAGGGTTTATACATGTTTAGGTCACCATATTAACCTTATCTCTTAGACTTAACCCTTAGTTAAATAGTTTATCTTTCACATTGTCTTCATGTATTTTTATAATACATGGTTAATATAGTTAATATAAAAATCCAGGTGAACCTAAATTGGTTAATTAATGAAATATATATTAATATATATGTCAGTTGAAATAATATTATATTTATATTACTATTATATAATTTAATAATATTGAATTTTTTTTAAAAACTCATTTATGTCAATTTTCACAATATTTAGTATTTGATTTCTGTTATGTAATAACAACTTTATTCCTTAAAAACGAATTAAATCATAATTAATTTGTCAATTTAATCTATAAAATTTGTTTATGACATCAAAATGTCTAATTTACATTTATTTTAATATTTTTAAATTCATTTATTTGAATATTTCATTAATGAGGTAATCAGTATATCATAATTGTGTCATAAATAAATATATTTATATAATGTATAAAAATTGTAAATAAAATACCAAGATGTTGTAAATATTTTTAGATATATAATGACTATTTTTAGAGAAATATATCAGTTATATAACCATATATTAAAATCAATTTTGTAAAATATATATGTTAATGTTATAATTATTTTTTCTTTAAATTAATTCTTACAACATGTCGTTATCACACCAATGTGGTCCCCAAATGAAAAACGTCCAGACTAAGGATGATAATAGAAGAATATATATAATCCAATAGGATTAGAACACCTTCTAGGGTAGTTTTATATTTTTATAATATTAAATTTTACTCATATTTTCCTGATTTACCTTTTTTCCATGGAAAATAAAAATAATTACTTAAGTTATTATTCATAATTTACAAAAAATAAAAGGTACCTCCTATTTTAAAAATTTGGATCTTCTGATTCCAAATAAAAATATCCATTTTTTCAAATTTAAAACATAGAAGTTTTATTAATTAAATTTAAATTAATTCTTGTTGTAAAACCCAAAAAGCGGGTTTTTAAGAAGTAAAAAAGAAATAAAAAGATTGACATGTATTTATGTCGAATTTAAATGTGAAATTACTTAAAATGGACTCATTTATATTAAATAAAAAAATATAATCTACTTATACATTAAAAACACTCAAATCTATAATTTAACACTATAAATTATTTTGATTAAAAAGATATTTTCAAATACAATTTGATATTTTTCACTATTCATCAAAAAAATTAAATGTTTTCAAAAAAATAAAAAAAATTACCCTCAGATAAATTTGATATTATGAATTAAAAAATTAAGTATATTTTAGAAAATTAATTTCTTATGAGTTTCTAAAATTAATTATTTTATTGTTCATAAAAGGACATGAAAAGTAGTTATTTTAAGAAAACAGTTTTTTCAAAATATATAACTATTTTAACAAAACTTATAAATTTCATTGAAAATATTTTATATTTGTATGAAAAAAGTATAAATAAATTATTTTTCACTAATAATATCACAATGTTTAATTGATAAATAAATATATCATTTAAATAATTATAATACTAATGTATTGTTTCGGAGAAACTCAATCTTGCATATAACGCTAGCCAAGTCCGTGTTGCGTGCAATATAAGATATTAAATTACATTAAAGTGAAAATATACTATGATATCTTGGGGTGTTACATTTTCCCTCCATTAATAAATTGTGTCCACGCAATTTTAAATTTCTCTTTTAAAATAAACGGTCGAAAATAGAAAATACTTTTGTGGAAAACCCACATTGAAAATAGGGTTAATACAATTTAGTCTTAATAAGAGGGAAAGGGAAATGAAAAAGTCACCACTAAATTAGGATTTTGAATAAGGGAACAATGGTGGAAGTCAGAGACACATAATTGGTGGAAAAACGTAAAAATTTGTATGGATTTATTGAGGTCATAAATCGCAAACAAGTGAACCATAAATGGAAGATTTGGGGGCGTCAGAGCCATACATCTATGATGATTTAAAATATCAACTGTTCCAAAAAACATAAGTTATTAAGATAAAACATTTTTGTTTTAATATCCTTTCCAAAAAGTTTAAGAATGAATTTCTTCAATGAATAAGAAAAAAAGAATACTGGACAAGTTGAGTTCAATCCTTTAACAAATCGCTACCACAAATTCATCTTTCACTCCAAATGATAATAGAACTCAAAAATATTTTAGTTAACCTAACCATATAGGGTTCCAAAAAATGATTTTATAATTCATCTGTCACACCATTGAAAAGATACATTATACAAACCAGAACATCACGTATGCCAGTAGTAGGTGATGCACCTGTGTCACCCTTTAATATCTGGTTCATCTTTCACAGCCTTACCAGACACGACAGGTTGTCGCCCTATCTCTATGTTGTCCTTTTTATAACAATCAAAAAATAATCTTAAGAAATATTTTATCCTTAATCAATAGTATATTCTATACCACTTAATCAATTCCACCCTTTAGACTTACCCAAAATAATTCTGTCAAAACTCACTCAAAAGGTATCTAAATATCTAAAATCATTTATAACATCATATTCCCAAACAACGTAAAGGATATCTTATTGTAAAATACTGAAAATATTGTTACCTTCATCATATTAAAATAATAATGAAACAAAAAGTAATGCAGTGCAATCCTTATCACATTTTTCTTATAACTAGAATGCAATTCATGAATCCAAAAACAAAAATACATTAATTATTCCACTTCGGCTGTAGTAACCACAATATATTGACTTGATATATTTCATTTTTATAAGCTATATTTTATTTGATGCTTTGAAGAATAATTTTCATAGTGTCCCATATCTTTGAAATTATAACATTGCACAACTTCTTTCATTCCCTAATAATCACGATCTTGATGACAATTTTCTACACATTTCTAACAAATTCCCATTCATTTTATGAAAGTACCAAGGTGTTTCGTCCCACTATTATCACCTAAGGGAAAATCCTTCTTTCCCTTTTCCCCTTTATCTATCTCTTGACGCACTATTCATTTATTCTCATGCTTTACTTTAATTTCATAAGACTTAGAGAATTACTTTTCTCCCTTGATATCACATGAGACTCTATATTCGTATGATGAGAATGATTGTGAGAGTACTACCATCAGAGGAAAGGTTTTAACCCATTAAATAATAGATCAATCATAATTCATGTGTTATATATGTATTATGTAGCATAACATGTTAACCTATGAAGTTTTCCTCATATTTTCAACATTCTCATCCTCATTTTGACTTTGGCTAAGAATTATTTTTCATAACAATTCGATGTTCACAAGGAAAGTATTTATCTAGAAAAAGTTCTTTAAACTCTATCAATTCAATTTTTCCCACTTATTCATCCTCCATTGTGTTTTGAATTAATTACCCCCATTGATCCATATCTCCTGAGAGGCGATAAGCTATCATGACAACCTATTCCCTTTCGTTACACCCAAAAGCAAGAAATATTTTCTCTAAAGAACTTATCCACTACTCAGATTTAAAAGGACTTATTCTCCCATTAAATGTTGGAGGTTTTTGTCTCATGAAGTGGTCTAACATTGATTCTATGTACTCTGAATCAGGATGACCCGTATGAGTAAGGCTATTATTCATAACCTCAGCTAGTTGTCCCAATATGTTTGTAAGCTATTCAGTACCAGTTTTGTCACCTACTCTACAATCATTATCTTTTGTAGGAGTGAAATCCCTAAGTGCATTACATGCGTTGACAAAATTTCTATTTCTTATAGTATCCTCCATTTATAAATATTGGCATACACTATATTAGGTTATGAATCATAATTCATAATTCCAAACTAGTAAAATACATAACATTAATTAAAAATTTTATTAATATTATATCCAAAATCATAAATATTGTTCGTTTGTGGACATATTTTCTCATAAATCCGTCATAATGGTTTTTTTTAGAAAATATGAATTATCCTAAGCATATCCCCCATGGGTGTTAGACCAAGTGTGTAGTATGGCTTGTTGTATTGTACTAGGTTACCCCGAGTTAAGCTCGGAACACGATGTCAGAGTTTTCACCCCATGGTACTTCTGTTCTAGAACCATGTCCACATGTAGTGTCTATATAGGGTTTTACTTCTTAGAATATCCACGTAATCCCTACTTTACCAAAAATCTAGGGGGTTCTTCTATACTTATCCTAAAAGTCTATCTTAGGGTTATGATCCCTAATATTTGTTTTCTAAATCTATTTCCATGGTTGATCCTAAACATTATTTGATACCAACTGCAACACCCTGACCCCAGAAGACAAGAGATTGTGCATTATTTTAATAAATTAGCATGATTATAAGGAATCATGTCCTGAAGAACTGACTAGTTTAGCTATCTTAGAAAGTAGATTACCCAAAAAAACATAACATTAAAATTTATAACATATAATATAGAATAGATAATTCTTTTATAACACCATTATTCCATTATCATAACCATTCATATCAATCATAATACAATTCATGGCATCCTTGCAAAATTAAACATAGGAAATGGGAGATCTCAGATGCTCAGTAAGGGAACATAATTCAGCGGAAGCTATAAAATATTATGTAAAGATGTAGAATAAAAACATTAGAATTTTAAACAATAAACATGAACATAATATCGCAAAAATAAATCAAACATTACCATATAAACATGAACATGGATACTATAAAATTTGAATAATCACATGTAGTAATTAATTTCATATTAAGGGAAAACATAATGCAGGACCTAATAACTACTATGTCAAGGCCTTGTGCCAATAAAATTCACAAATATTCTATCATTTCCTTGTTCCAAGACACTAGTTTGTCTCATGATACCTACTGATTCATTGAGGGCCTTTAGAGGGCCCTCCCTGTCAGTTATTATGCCCAATGCATTCCTCATATGAAAAGAGTGAAACATAACATAATCATTCATATTAAAACTAGCATATGAAATGTAAATTATTCAACCATAAACCAAGAATTGTATAAAAATAAAACATCCAATGTTCAAAATATCATTAATCATTCAATACAATATGGAATATTGTATTTTAATACATCAACATCAATCATGAATAATATCTAGTAAAGGATGTTGACATAGTTCTAAATGATTGGCAAAACTCTTTGAGAGAAATATCCATTTTTCAATGAATCATTTGAAAGTCACAAAATTTATAAAGGATGTCATTTTAAAAGATATTTTTTAATCAAAGTTTCACATACCACATTTTTCCTTCTTAAAGGAATTAAAAATTTAAAACAATCATTCAATATAAATAAATCCTTGAAATCATTTTGAAAACATGTATATTAATTACATAGATTTTAAAAATTAAACCATTAAAATATTTAAATGGATCATCTAGTTAAAAATAAACTTCCATAAAACAATAAATGAGTCCTTTTGAATACATATTTATGAAATATGTACATGGATGATAAATATGTCCTATTAAATACTTACACATAACCTATCTCGAATAATAATGAGATTAAGGAATTAACCGTTACATTAGATATGATACTCCCCATACTTGTATGAAACTCCTAAAAAATGTTTTCAAACAAATTATTAACTTATTTAAGAATAATAATAATATTTTTGATATCATATAATATTCTTTTATGATGTTAAATTACCCATTTATTAATAATTCCAAGGTAATGCAATATTTTGGGTACTATATCATTGTTTATCGTACATGTTTGGACTTGTTATTTTTGAACAAACTACTTAGGTCATGATTTAATTACTTACATAATGTATAATATAATTTATATATCATAGATATTCATAATATAAATAAATATATATATATATATATAATAAATTGATATATAAAATGGAATACACTGTTCATGGAGATGGTAGACTGTATGTACGTATGAACATTGTTTCTGTTTTCTTATTGTATTGAATGGAAGTAAGTGAATGGAATATTTGTATATATATATATCATAATATTAGAATTATTATGTCATATATTTCATTATTATAAATAATATATTTTTATATAATTTTTCTTGTATGGTTAAAGTGGATAATGAATCTCATCGTGTCATCGAGATAGTAGGTCGTACGTACGCACAAGTGACAATATCATTCTATTGATGGTGAAATCATTTGTATTTGGATGGTATATTATATATAAAGAATAATTAACATGTGAAATTTATTATTTAAATAAGTTATAATCATTATTATACCCATACAAATATTTAATTGTTGAGAAACAAACTACACCACAACATGGAGACGGTAAGTCGTACATACGCACGTATGATGACATTGTCATTCATAAGATTATAATAATAATTAATATGGTTGTAATTTATTAATAATAACATATCATTATGTATATGTTACTTGAGTTACTATGTTAGTATGGAAATAACAATGAATGTAAAAGTAGAAGAAGAAAAGAACATTGAAACAAGTGATGAAATAATTACCTCTTCTTCAGATTCTTCCTTTTTATTTGAGGAAACATGTTCCATAGGTTAGTTTTATGATTAATGTATGGACTCTAGGGTGATTTTAAGGTTTATGGGAGGATATTAGTTATGGGTTTGGATGATAAAAATGGCTTCAGAGGTGTCAATTTAAGAGAAAGAGTAATATCCTTTTATAAGATATGAGATGAGCACTCTAGGAAACGAATTAAATATTAATTTATTATAATATTAATTTTCGGTTTCTAATATCTGAAAATGGATTATTTTATAGGATAAGGTTTCAATGGGTCTAAATCCTCTCAACTAATACGTTTTAGACATGTTTAGGTCACCATATTAACCTTATCTTTTAGACATAACCCTTAGATAAATGGTTTTACTTTTATGATGTCTTCTTGTATTTTTGTAATACATGATTAATATAGTCACTATAAAATTCCAATATAATGTAAAGTGGTTCATTTAAGATATATATAACATTAGGTAAGTCCTTTGGAAGAATATTATTTTTATAATACTATTATATAATTTAATAAAATAGTATTTGTTTTTTAAAAACACATTTATGTCATTTTTGACACTATTTAGTATTTGATTTTTTTAAATTCATAAACACTTTATTCGTTCAAGAAAAATTAATTTACTCATTCGAAAAATTTTAATTTCATCTATAAAATTTGTGTATGAAACCAAAATGTTCAAATTACATTTATTTTAATATTTATAATTTCATTTAGTTGAATCATTCATTAATGAGGTAATCACTACATCATAATTGTGTCATAAATAAATATATTTATATAATATATAAAAATTATAAATAAAATATCATGATTTATGAAATCATTTTAGATTTTTAATTAATATTTATAGACATATAGATCAGTTATATAACCCTATATTAAAATGATTTAGTAAAAGATATATGTTTATGTTATAATTATGTTTACATTAAATTAATTCTTATAACATATCATTATCACATCCATGTGGTCCCCAAATGAGGAATGTTCGGCATAAGGATGATCATGGTCAAATATATATCATCCAATAGGATTATGACACATTCTAGGGATGTTTTATATTATTATAATATTATTTTTTACACTTATTTAACTAATTTACCCTTTTACCATGGTAATTAAAAATACTTACTGGAGTTACTATTCATTATGTTAAAAAATGGTACCTATTTACACAATTTGTAAATTCTGATTCGAATTATTAAATCCAATATTCAAAATTCAAAAACATATATGTTGTAGTAATTAATTTAATATTAATACCTGATGTCAAAACCAAAATGCGGGTTTGGAAGAAGTAAAAACCATCAAAAGATTTACATGTGTTTATGTCCAATTTAAATTTGAAATTACATCCAATGACCTACATTACATTAAATGATAAAATATAATCTAATTATAATTAAAACCCACTCAAATGTATAATTTAACACTATAAATTATTTTGATTAAATAATAGGTTTTCAATTAAAATTTTGTATTTTTTACTATTCATAACAAAATGAATATTTTCATAAAAATACAAAAAATTTACCCTAAACTAATTTTGGTATTCTGAATTAAAAACTGTAGTATATTTTACCAAATTAAATTCTTTGGACTATCTAAAATTAATTTTATTATTTTTCACAAAATGATATTAAAAGTAGTTATTTTAAGAAAACTTTTTTTTCAAAATATATAACTATTTTAACAAAACAGATAAATTCAATTATAAATTTTTTTTATATGAAATATTTATAAATAATTTATTTGTTCCTATTCATTTCATATTATTTAGTTGATAAATAAATATATCGTTTAAATAATTATAATACCATTATGTTGTTTCACAAAAACTCAATCATGCATATAATGCAAGCCAAGTAGGTGTTGTGTAAAATATGTTCTATTAAATAACTTTAAATAGATAACATACTATGAAATATTTGGGTGTTAAATTTTACAATAGTTTTATCATTCTAATTTTTTCCAAAACTCCCTATATCACTAACGATTTCATTAACTCTTATGAAGTAGTAATCAATATTTTTTCCCTATCCATCTTAGTATCATTAAATTGTCTTCTCTAAATTTTCATCATGGACACCTTGAATTTAACGTTTCCATCATAACTTAATTCTAGATTATCCAAAATTTCCATGTTATTTTTGAGTCAGGTAAACTTTGTGTATATTTTTTCATATTGAATCATAAAATTTCATTTTTTTTCTTTAAGTTCAACATCCACATTTCCCTTATCAAGAAATATGATATGAACATATTCAGTAATATGTGGGAATCATATTGTCCCTAAATATTTGACTTTAAGAACAAGAGATATGAGATAGGGAAACCTCATATTCTTCTAACTGTGATATTTTCTACAATATAATATTGGGACATCCCTTCTTTTGTTCGAATTTACATTATCCATCTTTAGTTATTTGGAAATCATGACTATGTAACCTCTATTTCATACCATTTGATGTTCTTAGAGAGGTCATGCACTACTGAAATGGGAGGTGAGATAAATCGTTGTTTCTATTTTCTATGATTCTGTTTCATTTGAAATTAACCACTATTTACTAGTTAGGATATTTTCTACTATCATATTTACACATCCATTCCCCAATGTAGTATAATAAATTATCATAATACATACCTTTTTTTTACTTGGCTTATATCCAATATGGAATCATACTCTTTATTATCGACGGTTAATCTCCCCAAACCAGAGCTTTTCACTATATCCCCAAGGTAAATTCTTTAAAAATATCACATGATGAATCTCACTAAAAACATTTGTACTCATTCCTAGAATCATTTATTCTAAAATCAATAAAAAATAAAAATAAAAATCTAAACACGATATCTAGAAAACCCAACTTCTTTGACAATAATCAATATAGATATCCTTCAATGAGTCTTTAGAATATACAAGGAATTAATTCTCACAATGATTCCTTTAAATAGGTTCACATATATAACCATACTAAAAACTAAAAATTTTAAAGACTAAAGATTAATTATATATTTATCACTTAAGAACATGAAAAACATGGATTTGGGAAAACCCTTTTTATTTTCTATTTATATCACTATCAACTATCATCCTTGAATCAATTAGTTCCTCTATTTTTCTAATTACCAAAATATGTTTTGTGTTAATATTTTTATCACAATGATTTCTTTACTGTGAAGAACCATGAAGTTTACTTTTCTAGTGTTATATAAGGATCACATTCCCTGATTTTCACTCTCTCTATCTCTTTGGTTGATTCATAGATATCTCAATCCATGGTCTCTAAAATAATTAATTAATGACTCTTGATCATTGTGACAGCTAGAAAATTCTATATATGTGTCATGGTTAAAAAAGGATTTATATAATTTTAAAATGAATATTTAAAAATCATTAAGATTAATTATAATTTCCTTCGAATAATATATAAATCATGTCTTGAAAAAAAGAATCCTAGGATTATGGAACTATTCACTTTACAGGTACTATAGCAGAACTATTCACTGTGCGAGTATTGCAGTAGGCACTATAGTAGTTACATTAGCAGGTACTATTCAGTACTATAGAAGATAGAACTATTTACCTTGGGCCACCAGTTTGGGCATGGTGTCCTTAAGGCTTTTGGGCCACCCAGACCTTCAGGTCAGTAGGGCTTTCAGGCCACCTTTAAGGCCTTCAGGAAACCTCAAGGCCTTTGGGCCACATGCAGTTTCCCCAGACACACTACAAAAAAATGAGCATCCTCAGAAGAGGATTTAGATCAGGTGCACTCACCAGAGCAGAGCCAAATGGATTTTTCAGAATGAGAGGGTATTGTTAAGTCATCGGGACCAGCCTGTGCTTACACGGGAAGCTTAGACAGATGACCATGCGAAGGTGGAGAGCTACTATCATGATGCAGATGTTCTGGAGGGGCAGTTCCTTATAGATAGTTTGGTAGAATTCCCTAAGAATTTTGGGTCATGTAATATCCTATGCCCTCGGGCCATATAATCTCTAAGACTACGAGCCTTGTAAGGGTTCCCCCTCATCCCTTGAAAGGGGTTTATCAAAAATCAATAAAAATGAAGGCTTTCGGGCCATTTAGGGTGAAGACATATAGAAACAAATTTGTATGTAGTAAGAAATTTTGGTAGGATATGTTAGGAGTAATCTACTACATTAAAATCAAATATGTGGTTCTCAACACTAATCAGATGCATAGCATAATCACCCATGTGAATAAACTTTGTGATTATGAATTCGACTGTATAACTAAGTTTCTCTGTAGATGAATTGTCTATTTTAATTCCCTATTTAGTACATATTCAAACATGAATTATTGTATATTTAATTTCCTACGTGGATCTAGAAACCACCCAAAATAAAATCGAACATCTTCGTCCAACCTCCATACCAACTTAAAATCACTTTCCAATATATTGAACCCCTATTTCATGATATTTAATTATATTAAATGGTTATCAAAAAAATTCATGCTAACGACTTGATTATATTAATTTTTAAATACAACAAACCATGATTTACAATATTCGTGGTATCTTTAATCTTTCCCAAAATAAGACACAAATTCATAGGGTTATTCAGGTATATGGGATATTATCCAAACTCCAAATATGGTTCATGGTTAGATGACACATGAGCAACAATGGTATAAATGATGCAATAAAAATCATAAAATTTTATCAAAATTGGTTAGCCTAACCCCCAAAAGGATGTATGAGTTTATACCAAGCACAAAAGGGGTGCATGAGTTGTCATCCCAAGACTAAAAAGGGTTCAAAGAAGTTATCATGAGCCCAAATTACGTCCATGGGTGGTTATTACATGAATAAAATGTGATTAATATCTTCGTGGATTTTATTTGTAGAATATTTCTATGTTTTTTATTATGATACTAATTATTACACTCTTTTTAGACATGATTTTATGTCAATGTTATGTTTTCATGGATCATGTTCTTTCACTATTTTATGATTCATGACATATGAAATTCCATAACCTATTCTGTATATCGTGATTATGATATAAAAATTCATGATTATGATTTTAAAATGTTTCACTCATGTCCTATTACAGTTATGTTCATGTTATGCTTCACATGTTCATTCATTGATATCTATATTGTTTACCCATACTATGAATCTAAGATCACACTTTACAATGATTCATTTTACCCAAGATATGAACAGGGGATTTATGTAAAATATTTATACAAGGGGTATTATTTGTTAATAAATTAGTGGGATATGGTGCATAACATTTATGTGGTAGTTGTTTATATATCCATCTTTCCAAATACACAAATCATTTATACCTCTATTTTGTATCTTATTTATATGTAATGAATGTGTTTCTAATAAAATTTAACGTTTTTTTAGGTTTGGGTCACATAAATGAGTGTATATATGAGAATAATTTAAATACTCACAAGTGTGGGTGAAATTATGATACTTATTAAGGTAATGTTTCTGTATGCTAATATTTTCCCTCATTTTTGTATTGTCATAATATTATGGTCACTTAGATCATTTTTTCCAACTAATGTTACAAAACACTTTTGGTCCTTGTCTTATGTTATTTTAAGACTTATTCCATGATTCCGGATTTGATATCTATTATTTTTTGTTATGATTTTCTTCCATTATGTCAATGTGACTTGATTTTTATCATATTCTCATCTTCTGATCATTTATGACCTTTAATTTTTATCATATATGTTTACCTTTAATAAGAGTTTCATATCACCCCATATCTTATGATTATTTTTCTACAAGTTATGATGATTTGTTTTTTTAGGATCACATTGGGATGACTGCATTGAGAGGGGAGGGTGTGTAAAATATTGGATCACTCTTTATCGCTTTATACCATTTATCCCCATGTTATACCTGAGCCCCATATTCAATGAATGGTTGTTTTATCTTATTCACCTATGGATAGGAATCACGCACACACAAAACTAATATATAAAGAAATATATAAGTTTTAATGATGTTGGCATCCTATATGGATGATTTCATCATTATTGTATGATAGTTATTATCCAAAAAACACAATGCATTATTTTTAATTATAAAGAAATTCATTGGATAGTGGATTGGAATATTCCCATTTTCCTAGAACCAACCAGGTACAATTAAATATTTATCAATGATATTTAATAATAAAATATGTCCACCAACTCCTCCTGAAGTGATCAATAGTGTATAACAAGTCTTCTTAAATCGAGACTAATAAAATCATAATCACTTTCCCTATTCTTGTAAATATATTAGGTGGCATTTAATTTATATAAATCAATGGTTTATATCATATACGATACAATCATGTAGGATAACTATTACATTCATTAGTAAAAATAATATAAATATGGTATAGTTAGAAAACATAGTATTCTTCTTCGAAGTAAACATAATCAAGAAATATTAACTCATTCATTAATTTGTCTTCTTATATTATTCTTCAATTTACAATATGTCATATCAAATTATAGATTCTGATTTTCAAATGTTTCAGGAATCGCATGAAAATTTTTGTTGCGTAATTTCATCACATTCATATAAATTCTTTTTATACATCTATTTTTAGTGATTCTTCAAATGAAATGGATCATGTTGAACTTCTCCTTCATATGAGTGGGAATTTTTTAGTATTATTAATATGATAACTCATTATGAAATTTTTTCATAACCAGTGTGAACAATTATGTTCATAGAACATCTTCATATAGGGTTTTATACATGGATCCTTATTCTTCCTCTTTACACATCATTATTTGTTCATGTGGAATAAATATTTCATCATTTATACAAACTATATGGGGGTTTTATCCTCTTATTGTAAGGTCACACTTCTTTATCTTCTCCAAATAACAATGTATATAATATTGTAGTTATCTCATAAAAGATGTATCATTTGATGAATCATTCCTCATGTGATATATTTATTATAAACATGAATGATTCACATAGATAGATGAATATTCACTTAATGTTAAAGGATCACAAAATAGTTTTTAATCACATGAATGAGACACATATGATATCATTCATCCTCACATAATAGAGTGTGTATGTAGGATCTCCATAATTGTTTGTTTAGATTAAGACAACCATGGATTCTTTATTTTTCATTTAAAAATAATATCTCTCAATATATAGAATGATAGAAACTTTAAACTTCATCATACGCCTGGTATTTATAAACATGGATTCCTTACCTCTCCCCCATATTTCGTGATCACCCAATGCTTCTTTATATATATAAAGATCTTGGTATATCAGAAATATTTAAAATATTGAATCTCTCTAAATTATGAATCTAATTAGGTATTGTATAATATGGTCATGTTGATTGACATGATCAGCTCCATCCTATGTGGTTTAAATATCATGATCTTATGAGTGGATACATGATAAAAAAGGTTTCATGTGACTGTATTTTCATGAAGGGGTCTTCATTACTATGATTATATTCATAAGATCTCATGTAGATATGTCATTTCATAAATGAATTATTCATATGACCGATGATGTCCATTGTTTGCCTCAGTTGAATACTCATGGAAAATAGAATCATGGTCATATATTATTTATTTCATTAAATTGATTAGTGAATGTAGTATGGATATGTGAATATCCCCATTCAACTTTTTCGTTCATCATTTTCACATTAATTGAATAATAAAATGCATGAAAGATCAAGATTGAATTAATTTCATCATTTTGATAAAACATATATCATTCCCATGATTTAATCACTAGAGGGATGAACAAAGAACACTAAAATACCAATGTTGATTGTCTTGAGATGGTGTTTCTGAATGAGGAAGAAGAATATATCTTGTTTTTTTAATGGTACATTATATCCATATTTATTAAAATGGAAGAATAGATTCTGAGTATAGTTTAATCCCACATCAATTCTTCTATAGATTTCACACTTCTAAATAACACTCCACACATCTTCAACAACTCATGTTGGAACTAATGTTAGCACCCGGAGACACTACATAGAATTACAGAAGGGGTCATGCTACCCCTTTTCGTGGTCTACCTATCAACTGGACTTTGTGACATTTTCACACTCTATGCATTCATGTGATCCACCCAATATGTTTCAAGCCATGATGCACTCTTGTATTGTGTGAGTCTATCCATGTTGACCTTCCTACCACATTACGAACATTGACCCCTCATATGTAGTTCAATTTGGTCTATAGATTGCAATGGTATGAAATTTTTTGATAAATAACCACCCAAATAAATACTTAGAATAATGCTATTCATATAAAAAATTACTAATATATTATAAAATATAATTATCAATATCAAATTCTCCTTCATATACAAAATAATATTCTCAATAACTTATCATTAGAATTAGTATTTTTCATGGTCTTCAATATAATTCCATAACAAACATTTATTTCTTCATGAAAATAAATTTTGTTATGGTATTAATAAAACTCATCAAGAAGACTAAAAGAATTTATTATTTTTTAAGGTCAATGACATATTTATTTGAGCTTGATGGCCAGTTCAACAATCATCACATTTAGTCAACTTCGTCTCAAATATTTCATATGACCTTTAAACATAATTTGGATTGATCGTCTTCAAAACCTGAACTTTTTACACTATTTATCTTCCAATTTTAATTTAATCACTCATACCGTTAGTTTTTACAATCATATAGAGTTCAATGATTTTTTATAAAACCATGACTCAAAAAAAAATTCAAACTGCACATCATATAATCCCTCGAAAACATCAATATTCAAACATTAACCAGATTCAGTCACAAAAAACAAACATCAATGCTAATATTATTATTCAATAAATATTAACATCACTTTCTTAATCTCTTAATGATTTATTTTGAATAAATAAAAAAATATATCACCAATATCCCTATTTTTAAATGTTTTTAATAGATATTCTGAAATAGTATATCAATATATTTTCTTTACTTATCCTCCCCTTTTATCATTTTCTTCTCAACCCTTATTGATAAAAAATTAAAACTAGATGAGAGAGGATATTATCATTTATTTATGTAATAAAGTTCCATCAATTCTCTCACTCTAATTCTACATGATCCATTCATAGTGTAGAAAAAATAGGCTCTAATTTAGACATAAATGTATTACATTCTCTATTTAGATTATTATAGGAACTAGTATAGAGAAACATATACTCTTTTTGAGAGAATTTCCACTTGTTTTTAATTAGGATCCTAATAAAATAATTCCCATTGATAGAATTAAAATACAACATGTATTCTAATACTTGTAAACGATATTATCAATATACATTCAACCTGAAATTCCTAGACTCATATTAGCACTCATATTAAAAAAAATCATTTATAATATGTTTTTAATGTTAGATAAATCAATATTATAACAACTTTAAGATTATTTTTCTCAAGTATTTTATTCATTTATATTATCCCCCTAAAGATAAAAATGAATTTTATTTATGGTGAATACGTACAAGAAAGTATGCCCACTTACCTCATCAATGAGTTCACGAATAAGTACCATCCATATATATTAGTTTTGAATGAAATATAATTCATTGGTAACATCAATTGTTAATTCATATATAGGGATGATCTCTAGTTTTACTTAATCAAGATGAAATTTTTTATTACATTATCTTCATAATTATAATTAATGTGAATACCAATTTTTTTATATTATCTATGATAGTGAACTCAAAATTTTCAATGTGTTATGGCAGCATAATCATATTCATCAAGGATAAATATTATTCTATTTAAAAAAAACAATCAAGATAAAAATAGTTAGATTAAAACCAGATTGATATTTTCAAAAACTATTGAATTAATATTCAACATTGTTAATGTAGAAATATAATTTCTTTATCAGTCCTCCTCTGAATACGTGTATCAGATTTAATTGACTACAAATATGGAATAATCACAATGTATATTAGAATAATAAGGAATGTATTTTTCATCTCAATTAGATAAATAGGGATGATAATTTCTCTCACCCATGATATTCCTCTATATTATGCTCTATATGAGGTTGAACTCATGATGTTGAATTTTCTACCTTCCTTGGATTATTTGGGTAACGTTGTGTCTTTTCTTTCAAAAATAACTTTCTGTGAAATTTTCTTCTTCACACTCTCCATAATGATTAATACATAGATATGTGATTTATATTTATTTTATAGTATTTCTTATTTAAATAGTTTTTTAATAAAATAAGAATCAGATATGTGTCCCACCATTCTTCACCTTCCACAAAACTATTTTGAGATTCATTTGTTTTCATTTAATTTAATCCTTACATAAAATTAGATTTATTCATGTTCAATTTTCCATTTACCATCTTATTTTATTTGTAATTCTTTTAGTTTTCCAACAATTTCCAAATTTAATGTTCTAAAAACAACTATATCATTTAGAATATGCATTTTGTTCAAAGATGTTCGACATAGATTCACGAGTGGGTTCTTTACCATTTCGTTCCTTTTTTTATCTTGGAATGGTTTCTCCATTTGTTCCGTAATATTTCCACAATTAATTATGATATTTTTGGCTTTCTTTACGTGGTTCTTCGAGTGACATGTTCTTAAAAAAAAGTATTTTTCTTATTCCCTCTAGTGTATCACCCATTTTAATTCTTGGTTTGTGCTGAGCTTCGATATTCTTATGATTTTACCACCAGGTTTAATTATCATTGTTATTTTTTTGACTTCAAGGTAATATTTTTCATTATGTTATTTCTAAAGCATGCTTGTCCCTATTAACTATCTCTCAGGGTCTTTTCTTTTAACATGTTTTAGATTCAAGATTTAATGATTTATATATTCATGTATCTACATTGTGAAATCTACCATTGAAAATACAATTGAGGTTATTCAAAATTTAAAATAGATTTTTAAAAATAGATTTTATCATTTTTATATGTGATGTTTTATTCTTCAATTATTTGCATAGGTTTTAATTTTGAACCTCTAATATATATAAAAAAATAATTAGTGTGAATATTATTATTTTATGTGGATGGATCTTTTTTCTTATATACATCTGGACATTGATCATTATGTGATATAAGTACAATGTTTGCACTTGATAGTGGTCTTTCAGGTTAATATTCCTCCTTGGATGTTTTCTTGTTGTATCTCTTGTAGTAAGAACTCTTCTTTCTACTTATTATGAAAACTGATCTTGAAATCTTTCAATATTCACTAGTTTGACTCTAATTTCAATACATTTCATATTTATGATTAATTTAAAATACTCTATATATTTAAATATGTATTCATATACTTTCTTGATATTTTCAATTTTTCATCGTTCTTTTTATTATTCACCTATAATAGAGTGTCAATAACCATCATCTTCATTTTCAACCACTAATTATACATTCTTGATATCAATGATTGAATTTTCTTATTCATCTAATTCATGTAAATTATCTAAAATTTATTTTCTAGGATTCTCTTTTTCATTAATTTTTATGTTATGCTGATCTTAATAAATGGATCATTTTCATCAAGATTAACCATATATTCATATTTAGATACAGTATATTAATATATCCTTATATTGTATTATATTATTTTGTAAAAAAAATATTTCATGTTCATTAATTCTTCTTCAGTATTAGAAAACTATTCTTGTATAGCTTTTAATGAGAAATAAATAAAACTTAATATTTATTATGGATAATAATAAAACACATCATTCAATGTATCACATATCAATCATTAAATTCATTAGATATTGATCACTCATACTAATAATTGGATCTTCAATAGGAAAATTTCTACAAGATATTTTTTCCTATAATCAATTATAGATATTAAACTACATGTTGTAGAACTATTTTCCAGATTAGTTATGGTAGATTATGCAACTATGTCTTATTCTTCCTTGTTGTAATTGTCTTAATTATAATTACTACATTGAGAAATTGATGCTTCTTCCCCTTTAATAAAGAGAGTTTTACATTTTAATTATTTCAATTATTTATTCTTTTAGATCTTTATTTTATTCACTCATATATAATACTATTCTGAATTTGATATGACTCCTCCAATTTTCACAATATTAAAATTATTGAGTAGTATATAAACCATTAATAGTATTGAAATGTGATAATTCAATAATAGGTTTGAATTTTCCCACTGATATATATTATAATTATAACTTATGGATGACCATATGAAGTGGGGGGATTATTTAGTGTTGGATGAATATTTGTCAATTTAAAAAAATATCCATTTTTATACCACTATCAATTATTTATTGAGTGGTTCTCCTATCTCTTCTCATGTGGTTAGCGTGAATGATCAAAAATCATTAAGACATAAAGAAAAGTAATATTGTTAATTAAGTTCACCACCAATGTGGACAACTACATCATTAGTATACTATTTTTAATGTCTCACATTAACATTCAATTTTACTAATAATGAATGAAATAGAAATGGGATTTCCTTTGATTTAATATCTTGGAATCAACCAGGTGTAATTCATGTTTTATCATTTATGTATAATAATTTTGGACATCTTCATGCTCATTGTGATGTGATTTGTACTATATAACAACCCCTATTCAATAGGGACAAATAAATTCTAATCCATTTACTCTATGTAAAGTAATGTACCTGTTTTTCTCAACTTCACAATAATTCATAGGGTATCTCATATATGCCACAATCGTGCAACCTTTTCTTTTTCTCATGTCAAAAAAATATGAATATATTATCGACTGGATAACTTATAATTCATATGTAATCTTGAAAATAAATAACATATATTAATATAGCCAACGATTGTTTTTCTATTCTTGATATTTGAAATATAAAATGAGATATCAAATTACAGTGTGTGATTCTTAATTTTTCTATGAAAATCATGCCAATTTTTATTGAAAAATGTCATCACAAGCCTATGAATTATTTTTATGCAAGGATTTTTGATGTTTTGTCAAGTGAAACAGATCACAAGTATATTCTCCTTCATGTAAGAACACACTATTTAGCATTGATATTATTATTATTGTGTAAAATATATTCCAAAAAACACTGTACAAGTATCATCTTCGAACATATTTAGGTAGATTTATGTACATGTATCCTTGTTTTCTTTCTTAATTAAATTGTATTTGATTGTTTGACATAAATGGTGGTTAATTTATACAAACATTTTAGTGGATTAATCCTCTTCGTTCAAATACTCACATCTTAATCATAAAATATGGTACATTTTATCTTAGCCCCTTAATGAAATAAGGATCATTTGAGACAATGTTATTTAAATTATAAAATGTATTTGTAATATTAGTTATTATAATAGAAATATAATGCTTCTCATAATCTAAAGGATCATGGGATCGTTTTATTTTTTGTGAAAAAACATGGGATATGTTACTTCTTTATTTAATAATGGTTGTGTATCTGGGATAGCTAGGCTTATGCATGTATACTAGAAGGTTCAAAACACACTATTTTTGTCTAAAAACGGAGATTCATAAATAAATCAAATACAAAAACATCAATACTCATATATGAAACTATATTAATAGGCAGGGATTTACCATCTCTCTTTTATATTTCATGCTAAGTAAAGGCTTCCATAAATCCATGAATATCTTAGAAAATATTATATATGTTAAATGTGGATATTCATAACATTTTCTCTCCTATGTGATGCTGAATAATATGGTGCAGAGTTTTCACATGATTTCCTTCATCATTAATATTAGAATGTTCACAACTGAATTGGTGGAAACATATTCACAAGATTGTAAATGATTTACAGATCCAATCTTGAATGCGATAGGATTTTCATGTTTACAATGTTTTTCCTATGATATTGTGGAGATATCTAATTTTCAACCTGAGGCCTCATGTGATCAATGATGTTCATAAGGAACCATGGTGGAATTATCTCTTCCACATTGTATCAAGTTCTTACAATAACAATTTATTCAAACTAATTCATGCATGTAGTATGGATACATGAATGGCCTCATGAAACTTAATTTTTCATTATATGGTATCACATTATTTGAATTATCACATGAATGAAAGATTAATATGTCATTCATATCCTTATGGTAAACCAGTGTGTATCATTCTCATGGTTTAATCATCATAATAATCGATGTTGAATTATATAATGTTTATATCTATTCTCTCGCTCTCTTTTATTCTATCATGAGGAATAATATAATTTTACAAAATCTATTGATTTGATGGTTCATTATGTACGATCCATTTAAGAGGGAAGAATAATATCTGTACATAGCCTAATCCCACGTTAGTTATTTTCTTGGTCTTGTGATTCTTAATAATAAATCTTATATTTTCAACCATTGGGGATAACACCAGGGTTTGGACATGGATATATAACATGCACATCTGTCATAGTTTGGCCCATCCCATTATGCAGTCAACTTTTTCATCCCCATGTCTTCACATTGTACATGATTGTATGCTCTCTCTGAGTGCTATATAATCCATTATTTACTTTTTTAATACCTATGAATGTCTTGGTTGACCTTTTTAAAATGTAGTTGTTCCTAGTCCCATGTACATGGTTGAAATGGGTCATCAGTTGGCCAAGGATTATAATTTTTTTAAAGGATAACTAAATAAATTATACAATGAAAAAATCTAAATATTGATTAAAATAACAAGACATTAGCATATAATATTCTAAATATAAAATTATTTCTCCTCTCATAAATAATATTATCTTAATTCATATTGTGAAATAGTATTTTTTTACAGTTTTCAAAATACTTCCAAAAACAATGTGTATTTCTTCCAAAAAAATTGATAATATTCATAAAAATACCCCAAGAATATTCAAAACAACATGTCTCTTATTCCCAATGTCCTAGGTCATGACCCCACCACCGCCTCCCATCCCTGGCACTTCCCAACCTAGGGGTATGGAGGGTCCTCCCCTTCCCTCGTCGATTCTCTGTAGTCCCTAATTTTCTTCATTCCCTGACCTAGATACACTCCCCTACTTTTTCCCAATAGAATTCTACCATAAGGTCCAGTCACTCGACCATGTATTTCAATAGGTACTGCTTTCTTCCCTGGAGTTCACCAGAGATTCTGTGATGTTGGATCTATCTTTGGTTGCTCTCATTGAGAAGAGTCTCCCCTCAGTAGATGCCTTCGACACATATGTGACTTCTTCTTGGAAGCAACATGATCGCGCAATTGTAGGGATTCTACATTAGAGGCACATTTTGGTCTAGTTCGCGAATGAATATGATCTCATCTATATCTTGGCTCAAGCTCCCCATTTTCATCTAGGTTTCCATTCTTCCCTCTTTATATGGTTGTTTGATTTTCATTTGAAGTGTGACTCTCCCATTACATAAATTCGGATTTCTCTTCCTGGTCTACCTTTTCCTTTTCAAAATCTGACCGTTCTTCGTTTGATCCGAAATATGGTGGGGGCATTTTCTCTATTCAGATCTTTGTACTCGTGCAATGTGTCACCTAGTCTCCCCGAGGATTTTCATTGAATTTGACGTATCCAAGAACCCACTGGAATCCATCTACATCGTGGTTGAAGAGGAATTAGATTGGTACTAGATGGTAACCTACAAATCATGGGTTCCTTTCTATTCGTTTTATAAGTGCCTTGGTCATGATTATGGTAGAATCCAGTGTGATTTGGGAGAGGATCATTCTTTTCAGGTTTCTGTGAAGGATGGCCCCATTAAATCAATCCCTAGTTTTGGTTGTATGTTTCCTGAAGTGGATAATTGGGGTATCAGGGAGGTAAGATTTCATACTTCCTCCCAAAAGGAAATGGGACCAAGGTTTTCAGAGCCGAGGGTTGAGGATATTTTTGTTCATCTGAGTTGGGATTCAAGTATTAACCCTGCACCACGGTTGGTCTGTGGAAACTCAGGGGAGGTTCAGTGGGTGATGGCGGGCCCAAGGAAACCTCCCACATATGCAGAGGATGTGAGATTAATTTGAAATTATCCCCAAGAGGCTATGGCCCGATGATGATGTATGGAAATCCATTCATGTTGTCCGAGGGTTCTTTCTAATCAGGGGGCTGGCATGAGTACAGTTTATAGCCTATTTCGTATTAAGATTCCAGTGTTGACAGAACATGACCTTGGTGAGGGCTTGAAGCATCCCTCACTTATTTTCATAGGTATAGCTAGATTTTCTGGTGGCTCTTAGAACCATTTTGTGGTGCTGGGTGTGGATGATCCTCCTCCATTTGAAGAAGTGACTCTCGAGGAGGATGGGCATGTAGAGATACATCCATGATAAGATAGGTTAGATGATATAGAAGAAGATAATGAGTCTATATCAGAACTCTAGTCCCCAGAGCCCAAGGGAGAAGAAATTGAGGAAGTGTACATTTGGTCCTTTTAAAATAAAGTGAAGAACACCTTTGTTGATTTAGATGGGTTTATCCATCATAGTCGGAGGTTGAGGAGATGAATTTACTACTAAACCTTTCCTGGTCCTCTTGTTACAAGGTCTTTTAGTAAAGGAAATGTACCTCAAAAGGGTATGGGAAATTCTGAAAACATCCAAATGAATAAGGAGGACGCTGAATCAGACATCATCGATGAGATTCTCAAGAATTATAATGAAGAAATGCAAGAGGAATATTTTATAATAAAGATTTTAGAGGATGATGTACATAGAATTTTGGAAAACCCATTGATTGTTGATTTGAGTGAAGACCAATCCTCTTGGACTAACAAACAAAATAGGATTTTGATATGTGGTTTCAACAAGGGAAAAAAAGTCTAGATGAGCATGTGCAGACCTAGGATATGATGGAATCCCACTTCGAGGATCTAATTAAGGACAACCCTAATATGGAGACCACCTCTATCAAATGGCGTCAAGTCAATGTAAAGGATTATAATCTCTTGAAATTGTTCTAGAATGACATGACTATTTCTTATGAGGTATGACTTATCTTCTATTCAAAACTTTTTGGTTTCCCACTTTTTCTATATAAGTGTTTTATGAAATAATAAAAAAATATTTATTGTCCATGTATCTTATTATACACTATTGAAACACGTATTTGATATTTAATACTAGGAAAATGATAATCATATTTAATTCACATCATCCAGACTATATCATATTACAGTTGAACTTCACATTTATGGATCATTATAAAAACATAAAATATATAAAATGTTTCCATTCCAATTATAAATGAATCTCTAGGAAAATTATTTTGAATTAAAAAATAATCATATAATGTTCTTGATGAAATTTTTATCCTTTAAAAAAATAAATCATAGTGAAAAACACCGAATTTCTAGGAAACATCAATCTTTAATGATTACTAATCTTGGGAACACCAAAAAAAAAACTCCAAGATATTCTTATTCATAAATATATATTGAAATCTATTGATTCATATCTTAATGAAATATTGTTTACAAATATAATTGAATAAATGTATGATCATCAAGTATATGCTATGAGTAGTCAATAAGGGAGTTTAGTTTAGCTCAATTATAGAGATATGTTTAAATGTGTTGTAAAATAAGTTTTTTATATAGCTAGTTATCAAAGATGTTAAAGCATCCAATATGAGGATTTTCTGTTTTTTGTGAGATATAATGTTTAACATATATAAAATATGTAAAATTAATATTTTTTATCTTGGGTCATCTCATATTTTATCAATTTTGGGGTTTAATAAATATATTTTCATCATCAATCCCTGGAGTACAGGTTGGGGGTTCCTCAGGTGGTATCGTTGTAGGGTGTAGTTACTTTTGAGGATTAGTTTATTTATTTATGAGTATTAGTTTAATTATTTTGTTGATTAAGATATTAAAAATTCTATAAAACATTACAAAAATTTATAATGGAAATGTACATGTATCAGAGGACGTCTCGAATTTTAGGTAATATAGAAATTGTGTGGTTTTCCAATTAATAATATCCATGTATATTTACTATATTTTGTTGTGGGATTTATAAAATATGAACCTAAATATTGTATATCTAAATATTTTTTATTGGGTAATATTTCAATCATAACCTAGTACATGAAAAGGATGTCCATTTCCACACTTGGCTTGAAACTCCTAGGGACATGCTCCGGTCAATTAATATTCTCTTTATGAACCATTTTTAAGAATTTGAAAATACTGTTTTTGATAGTCTAATACTGAATAACTATATATAAATAATTTTAAAACTATTACATTAATGGGTTATGGTTAATATTAATTGATATCTACATATAGATAAAGGGTAATTCAATCCTTAAGAACATAAATTTCAATTTTTTTAATTTTTATTGTATTTTAAGAAAGTTTTATTTTAATTTTGGGAAACTTATTTTTAGGATATGTCTAAGAAGTAAAATGGAACCAAACTTTAATAAATTTGGGTTGAACAGAAAGTATTAAATGATGAAGTGAAGGATTAATTATAGAATCCAACATTTGTTTGAGGTTTCAAATTTTTGTGACAATTTGTTCTGATTTTATTGAAAACCATTGTTTATTTTAGTTTTTCATTGGAAATAGTATATGGAAAATAATGATATGAAAGGTATTCCCCTGGGAACTCCAAAATAATAATATTTGGGATAAATAGATTACAAGTATTAAAATTGGTACTAAGATGGATTCCAAATTAGAAATTTTGACTTGAAACACATATTTCATAAAAACACCTTCTCTATTAATATTATTAGAAGATAATTAAAATTGAATGGTTTTAATTTATTTATGTTGGGATAATGCGATACCTTGAGATTTTGGAATATATTTTTCTCAAAAGTAAAATTTACAATGGGTGCATTGTTTCACATGAAAAACCTAATTATAATGATGAATAAAATATAAAATAAATATCATTAAAAAAATTTAATTATACAAAAACGAAAATATAATAACCCCAAATTTTCATACATTAACATTACATAACCTTTGCAGAATACTTAAAAAATTATACAAACGAACACCAAACTACTGTAATAGTCTTGTTCCTTTGGAAACGTTGAAACATAAAAACATCTATATAGTAATATACATTATCTCCCACTATATTATTCATGTCTAGCACCATTTTTAGACACATCAAAAATAATACATATATTCATAACCATGGGAAGGTAGCATAAAATGGGGTGAGAAACAATGTTCATTAAGGGTAAACAAGGGAGACATGTATGGAAAAACCTGAGTATAGTGGGATTAGAATGTGATCATAACATTAAAATATCATACCCAACATATCATAATATTAGAAACATGAATCATGGCATAATTATTAGTTGTTAATAATACAGGAATCAATGTAAATAGATTAAATAATTTGAGAAAGCATATCACAATAATAAGATAGGGAATTGTGGCATGTGAAAACAAGTGATATCATTCCCTATATGTCAATACCCATTACTATAAATTATTTAGGAACTTTATGTTAACCAAACCAAACGGGCGTGACACACCCCATCACTAGTCATAGTCCATTTCATGTAAGGGATTTGGTTTCTCCATATTCTATAGTGGAATGATTTTATCTATATTCAATCATTATGTTGACTACACCAGTTTGGAGGAACATACCACAATTCCCATTTGTTGTCTTTAACGTGTAAGGGATTAGGTTACCCCCTCTTCCCATAGTTCATCAAACTTTTTTACTTGATTCACATCACTCTAATATGATATATAAATCTTAACCCAATGTATTTGAGGCAGATATTATTCTCACCCATCTCATAAAAAAATCATTCATACATAATTCAAAAGATAATAAAACATTCATCATATCATTAACCATAACAAGAGATGTGTTTTATAGAAATAATATCATGATTCCATTAAATTAAATGGGTAGAATAAATTTTTCATCACATCATAAACTATGAAGAATATGTTTTTTTCATAATCATTTCATCAAATAATAACCCGTGAAAAGAAGTAGGTTTCTAAATCATATAACACATGGAAAAGAACTTGGTGTAAAAAGAATAATTATATAAAACAAATAAACCATTAAAGTAAGAATATGAATGTAATATTTGGATAATTTACTATAAGTTTATGAGTAACATCAATGAATGTCATATTATATGGAAAATAAATTGGAGTGATATTTTTGAAAACATTTATTGTGTAAATATCCTTTCTTCTTTATTAACAGATCTTTAAAATAAAACCCACTTTAAAAAAATTCCCAGAAATTAAACACGGAAAAATGTAAAGAAATTATTGAATTTTTTTGGAATTATTTTTCATTGAAAAAATATAAATAGATCGTCAATAATTTTTGAAAAAAAGTTTTCTTGAATACTTATAAAATAAGATCAAAAATGTTTTGAAACCCATTTATTTAAAAATAATTTGATTACCTTTAAAGGAATATTGAAAACCAAAATAAAAATAAAATACTTTTTCCTTGAAAAATATCTTAAAATATAATATTTTAGTACATCTTTCAAATAATGGTTCATGATGTACATGGCATGTGTCTCAAAGAAAATAATTGAGACAGAACTAGCATTCATATTTGGTAACTCATGAGACATAAACCCATGAAAGAGATATTATCATACAGATATGTCAATATATATGAGATTAAAGATAACAAAAATATGATATATTCAAGGTCATTATAATCTCCACACAAAAGACATTAGGGGTGAATAATGTGTAAATCTCACGGAAATGAAAGTGTTACTAGAAATCCCCTTACGTTGTTTTTTGAATCTCATTATACTCTATTAAACCTCATTTATAATAAATATAAGTTTATTATAAATATAATAAAAACCATAATATTATAAATAATACCATATATGGTTATATTATGAATTTATATTACCCTTTCTTTTATAATTATATGTTATGTTTTCACTTTTTGTAATGTCTAATTTTTTCATCACATGAGTCTTAAATTATATTATCTTTGGTCTATATACTTATATCATAATATTAATAATGTAAACCATGATAAAAAATTATCATTTACATTCATTATATGGGTATTATAACAATCCATATAATATATAATTACTAAATGTAACACATTGTTCATGGATATGGTAGACTTTATGTATGCATGAATGTTGATTCCGTTTAATTGTTGTATTGAAAGGAAAAAAAATAAATTTAATACATATATTTATATGTATATATATAATTATACCAAAATAATTATTATATCATATATATTATATGTTAACAAAACCCATCCTTAATAGATTCCATGTAATGTGTGAATGAATCACATGTCTTTGAGGGGGCGGCGGTCCACACTACCTCAAACAAAAGTATCGTCTTTACACAAAATAGAAGGTATAATGATATTTGTTATAAAAGAATTAAATAATATTAAAGACATATTATTTATCAAATATATTATATATAAACATAGTTTACATCATAATTACCACAATGATAGGTGGTAATGGAGAATGGACAATCACTGTTTCGTCAGGCGGTGCATTGTTGTACACAGAAATAGAATGTTCATTTTCCACTAGATGGATGTGTGTGAATGTCTGTGTAAAACCCTTAGTGTAACAAAATATCATTATATTTTGGATACTATTCAGGTTAATTAATAATGGAATAATTACAATTGAATGAGTGGATAAATAAAATAAAATAAAGGAGTTTGAGGGAGGGTGTTACCTATTAATTGGGTAACACATTTTGGTTTTCCCCAAAGGGATCCCTTGGAAGGTTTTACGCCCAAAGGTATGCTTCATGAAAAAAGGTTGTGATGTTGGGAAGTGTATTTGGAATATTTGGGCCGAACCTATGAGTTTTCAGTGTTGTGAAGAATTAGTATAAGTGGTAGTTTTTTATTGGGAAGGGAGAGTACATACATTGCATTTAAAAAAAAAACTTAGATGTAACTACATTTTTACATAAACAATTCATTAAAAACCAATAAATATCAATAATGGAATGTTTATGGAGTATATATGAACATATAATGGGTTTTTGAAAAGTATAAAATTCATTTAGGTCTGTATGTCTAAGATATATTCACTTGTTAAGGTTAATTTTAGATAAATAACTATAATTAATTTTAACATTATTAACTAATATTTTGGGCAAAAAAATATGTTATAATTATTAGAAATTATGAATTATTATGCTTCCAAATCTGGAATGAATTTTTCATGATTTAAAAATACATAAACAGATTAATGTAATTTAAATTTAGTCCAATTGACATGATGAAACTATGAGTTTTTAAAGTAAAAATGATCATAGGTTTGCTATGTTTTTATATCCAATTTCAATTTGAAATTGGTTCTAGTGGCCTAATTTGGACTAATTGATATATATTTTTATCTATGTAGTATTTTAAATAAAATTAAAATATACTTTAACTATATTAATAATATAGATTAAAATTTAGTTTTGACTTAAAATTCAGTATTCTCATTATTTATCCAAAAATGATGTTTCTTAGAAAAATTTGAAAATTTCACCCTAAGCTAATTTTGAGATTATAAATTAAAAAATTAAGTTGATATTATTAAATATTATATCTAAAAGTGTCTCAAAGTCATTTTTTCATAGAAGGACATGCAAAGTAGTTCGTTTGATAATATAATATTTTAAAACATATAAATACATTTCAGAAAAATATATTTGTCATTATAAATATATTCTATTTATTTAAAACTATTATAGTTTTTAAAAAAAATTATTTATTGTTAATCATATCATAGTTTTTAATGGTTAGGGTGTAACTGTCTCATTTAAATAATTATAAAAGTAAAATTTTGTTTCATAGATACTCAGTGTTGTGTGTTACGTAGACGGAGTCAATATTTCATGTAGCATAAGACAAGTTGGTTTCATGTGAAAGAAAATTTGGACTTATTGAAATTTATCATATCAGAAAAAATTAATTCATCTTAAAAAAAGTTTCCATAAAAACTCAGGATATTGCACTCAACCCCCCTTAAAATGAGTTTTTTTCTCAAAATTTATAATTCTGATCCAAAAAAATGAGGATACTTTGGCTTCATCATATCCTAAGTTTCCCAACTAGAATCCCCTAATGTTGATTTCTCCACCCAACCTTGAACAAGAGTGTGGTATTGATTTATAGAACTTTCTCTATATGATCTACAATTTCAACTGGTTGTTCCTTATAAGAAAGATTATACTCCACCATTATAACCTCTAAGTTCAGCACATATGAAGGGTTATGTATTTACTTCTTTAGGAGAGATACCTCGAACATATAATGCATTGAGATAGATTTGGGGGAAGTACCAATAGATTGGATACCATCTTGATAAGATCAAGAATTTCAAAGGGACTGATATACCTAGGGTTTTTCCTCCATTTCTTCCCAAATATCATAACTTTTATTTTTGGTGAGATTTATTGATACATATTTTTGCAGACGTCAAATTCTAGATCTTGTCGTTGATTTTCATCCCAACATTTTTATAGACTTTGAGCATGCTTGATATGTATCTAAATGCCTCTTACCTTGTATGTCATTTCATCAACAATCTTAAGTCCCAATAGGTTTCTTTATCCAATATCATATCAGCTAGTTGGGTCTCTACAATTCCTCATATAAAGGGATTCATAAATACCCATCTGAAGAATTGAGTTAAATCTACTGATGTATGAAAACTCAACTAATGGAAGGTGTTTATCCTAACCACCTTTGAAATATAGAGGGAAATATCTCAAAAATAACCTCTAGGGTTTTAATTGTTTTTTCTAACATGCCATATGTTTGAGAATGATATGAAGTGATGAAACTCAATTTTTTATCATGTTCATTCCTAAGACTTCACCATAATATAGAATTAAACCTTTTATATCGATTTGATTCAGTGGAATGTGGTATTCCATGAAACCTTACCACTTATTTAATGTATATGATGGCATAATGTTCTAGAGATACGTTTTATCTAATAGTAATGAAGTGTGCGGAATTTTTATGGTGATCAACTACCACCAATATATAATGAAACCCTTTAGAGGGTTTGGGGAGTCCAATGAAACAATCAATAGTGGTGTTCTCCCATTCCCATTCTTCTATGGTAATGGATGAAACATACTTTTAGACTTTTGTATTTCATCTATAACTTTCTTTCATACCAAGATCTGAGGTACAAACACTATGATATCTCTCTCCATGCTATCCCACTATAAGTATTATTTAAAATCCCCATACATAATCATGCTTCCTAGATGAATAGACAATGTAGAACATTAAGATTCATCTAATATCTCCTTGTTCAAATTTGGTATGGATGGAACGCATACATGGTTCCCAAACCATAGCATTACATCCTAGACAAGGTTAATCATAGTAAAATTTGTTACATTCTTTTGTAGCTCTACATATTACTTATATTCCTCCTTAATCTTTACATGGATATATGGTTAAAATTTATTTGAGAAAGATAAGATTGTTACACATCCTTTAGTATTTCTATCCTTATAATTATAAAATACAAAAATATTGGATATTTTGTGATCCTCATCATGGATAAGTTACTAAGATAATTTCTACTCAAAGCATCAGTCAACATGCTTTCTTTATTATGGTGGCAATGTATTGAGATTTCATAATCCTTTATCGACTCTCACCATCTTTTTTGGAACAAGCTCATCTCCTTCTGTGTGAAAATATATTTTATAATTTTATGATCATCAAGTATATCACATTTTTCTCCATAAAGATAATTCTTACATATCATTAATGAAAAAACCATCACTACTATATCCAAAACACGAGTTGTGTAATTTTTATAATGAATCTTCAATGTTCGTGAGTCATAAGTGATACCCATGATATTCTTCATAATTACACATACCAATCCCTTATTTTATGCATCACTAATGTTTTCAAACCAAACCCCACTATATTGTAATGTTAGAATAGGTTCACTGACTGACATTCTATTTAGATCCCTGTAATTTTCCTCCCATTCATCTTTCAAGAGGAACTTGAAACCCTTCTGAGTTAAACTGGTTAGATGATTAGATTCTCATGAAAACATCTCTACAAAACAATGATAATATCATGAGAAACCCTGAAATCTATTGGATCTCAATCATTGTGGTTGGTATATGCCCCCATTGAGTATCCTTCATCTTGATGGATCTACTACTATACTGTCTCCTAAGAATATTTGAACTAGAAATTATAAATTTTTTAGAAAAATTCACACTTTGTAAATTATTCATATATTTTATCCTTAATTAGAAAATTGAGTAAAATTTTCATGTGGTCTTAATTCTCTTACTTTATCTTTTAATAGATAATAATGAAAACTATTATGACTACCAAATACTGATCGAGGTAATCCCAAAAGACTCTATTCATCAAATCAATGTTGATTATAGAGGGAATTATTAAGACTAAAAAGCAATAATATATATTCATAGAGTCCATACTATGTAGATAATTTCGTCTTGGGTATATACTCCATATTTACCCTCAATTGATGACATCTAGGATGAAGGTCAATCATAGAAAAGTATTGGTATTTATGAAGTTGATCAATAAAGTCATCACTATTGGGATAAGGGTACTTATTCTTCATTTCGATGATCTTCAACACTTGATAATCAATACAGAGTCCTATTGATCAACCAATTTATTTCACAAAAAGTACAGGTCCACCCCAAGGTGACACACTTGGCTGATGAATCCCTTATCATGGTTATCTTGGTGTTGGTTCTTTAATTCAAACAAATATATTTGGGCCATTCTATAGGGAGTATTTGGAATTATTGTTTAACTATGTATGATTTATATTGAAATAAAAAAATTGTGATTTGTTGGAAGGTTAGGAAAATAATCCAGAATGTCATCTTAAAATTCTTAGATGATAGGAATATAATCCATTTCTATTTTCTACCCAACAATTTGAGATAAAAATCCCTTTAGAATGGAAATGAGGACCCATACATAATATATAATCTCTATAATAAGTTCATACGTATCATCACATTGAAGGATGATCATTAGAGAATTTGAAATGTCAAATATTACATCCCTTCTTCAATAATTAATGTTGGATTTATGCATATAATTCCAATCCATTCCTACGTTGAAATAAAATTCAACCATTGGAATAATTATATGATTTGATTGATGAACGTTCCCATAATCGACAACTGGAGATGAATCATAGACATGAGATGCAATCATCATTCAATTAGGTGTTTGAACAACTAATTCCACATCTAATATTTTTTTGTGGAATCATAATACCCTTATAAAATCTATTAGACATGAATATTTAGGTTGATCCAGAATCATATAAGACATTAAAAGTTCTACAGTGGATGGTAAGTGAACCTTTCACCATACAGTTATTAAACCCCTCATCAAAAATAGTAATCACATGATACTTCCCATTGTCCCATGGTTTAAGAGGTTTATAAGGTCAATCATTATTAGCCCTTGGGTTTGGGAAATTTTTACCATAATTCTCATTATCCTTACACTTGAACCACTATAAAGTGGGAGGTTCATTATATATATATGTTTTATTTATTTGCATCATTGGACAAATTATTTCCATCAGTTTTGTAAATATTTTCACGATTTTCTTCCCTTAAACACTAAAAACACTTATTAGAACCCATAATACAAATCCCTCAATGATTCTTTCAACGCATATAGCACAATGGAAGTCCTGACTTCTTCTATTAATGTTTTTTACAAATCCATTGAACTCTACATAAATTTTATTATTAGAAACCTTGAGATTTATTTGTAACTCCAAAATCCATTTAAACACTTATTTCATAAGGAACAAACTTTATATTGATAATAAAGTCACTTATGGACAACTTTATTTTGAGACTTGGATTTAATCCACAGAAGAAACTCTCCACTTTATTATCATGTTGTTTGATAATTCCTAGAGCATGCCTTGTAAGTATTGTGAAATCATCCCTTTAGATACCAACAGATTAATCATCATTTTGATTCAACTAAAGGAACTCTTTTTCCATGTTCATATAAGTAACATGAGGAAATTACTTATTAAAAAAAAGTTCTTGAATTCTTTCCATCCCATGGATTCGATTTCATCTTGATTCTTCTTATTGTTGTTTAGATTCCACCATTATTCTGCTTCACCTTACAACCAAAAACATCTATAATGACTTATTCATGATCCGAATACTAGATAATGTAGAATATCCTTTTATGGTACTGATCATGTGTTCATTAAAAAGTGTATCACAAGACCCATTGAAAGAACATAGATTTTACCTAATGAAGGACTCAACAGAACATTGTTCCCTCCTTTTAATGCTTGTAATATCACCATGATTCATAGCTTGAGAAAGTTGTGTGAGAATAGAAATAATTGTTCTCATTCCAGCTGACATATCATTCAGATACTCAGGAGATAAATCATTTCATTTTCTGTTACAATCACCATTAATGTAGTTCCTTCAGGTTCCATACATTGATTAAAACAAAAAATCATAGAGTAATAAATAGATATCATAGTGGGGAACTAAATAATCATGAAAAATCACATATAATAAGTTTAATTAATGAAACATACTTCAATATATGACAAAATGGGTTTATCATAGGTTATTAATAGAAAATATATACATATATCCTTCATAATGGTTCATGAAGTGTTTTTTGAATTCTCAAATCATATCCCTTGGGAGTTTCAAACTATCTGTGCAGCAAGGCCTATTATCATGTGCTAGGTTTAGCTGAGTCAAGCCTGGAACACCTTGTCACAGTCGATACTCTAAGGTATATATATTCTAGAGCCACATCCACTTGTAATATCTAGATAATAATGTATTTTTAGTAAACCACTCACTTTACCCTTTAACAAAATTCTAGGATTTTTCCTAAACATTTCTTTATCCTTAGACTTATGTTTAGACATGTTCTTAGGGTTCTCACTAAGGTATTCTAATCAATGTTTACAAATGATAACTAAAAATTTTCATTGATAAAAACTATAATAACCCTCAAGTTTTATACATTAACATTACATAACATTTGGAGTGTACTTGAAACATTATAAAAACAAATGCCTAAAGATAGTACTAGTCAAGTTCCTTTGGAAACATGGAAATAGAAATACTGACACATAATGAGAAACATTATCTCCCACTAGCACATTAATGACTATAAAACTTCTTAGACACATAAAAACGAACCCATATCCTCCCAACATGGGGAAGGAAACATAAAAATGGTGTGATCAGATTCTCCGTAATGGTAAACAAGGGAGACCTGTAAGCATAAACATGAGCATTGAGGTATGAGAACATGATAATAAAATTCTAATATCACACCATACATATCATAAGATTAGAAACATAAATAAATTTAGTTTATAGGGATTGAATAAATGATAAATAAATTACATAATCCCTAAAATTATATCATAGAAATAAGACAGGAATTTTAGAAAACATAAACCAGTGATATCATTCCAAACAATTCAAGACGCGTTTTTTGAACATATCAAGACACTTCATGGGGAGCATGCCTACTAGGTAGGATATTCCACTATCCCAATTCACAATCCTTTCCATATATGGGATCTAGATTCCCCATATACTTATAGTGGATCAGGATTCCCTATGTTCCAACATCTTGGAGACTACACCTACTGGGTGGGACACCCCACCATCTAGAGTCATAGTTTTTTCCTTGTAAGGGATTGGGTTTCCCCATATTCCTATAGTGGATCAAGCCTATAAAATTGATTCAAATAATTATTTTTTTAGTTATAAATATGTACCCAATGCATTTTATGTAGGTATAGCACCCACCCATCTTATAATAAAATCAATCATAAATATTCTAGAAGATAAAAAATATTCATCAAACCAAGAAGCATAAAAATAGAAGGGTTTTATAAACATCCTATCATAATCTCATGAAATGAAATGGATATCAACAAATTTTCATTGCATCACAACCTCTTGGATTCATATAAGTTTCAAAATTATTTCATCCCAGATTAACCGGTAAAATTAAGAGGGTTTTAAAGTAATATAACCCATGGAAGAGAAAAGGACCTCATAAATATCATTACACAAAGACATAAACCATTCATGAATGAATATGAATGAAAGCTTTGGAAAATTTCCTAGTAGGTAATAAGTAAAATAAATTGATCTCAGCTTAACTGGAAAATAAAAGGGAAATATATTTTCAAAACAATTATTCTGAAAAATATCATTAGTTTAATTAAAAAGGATCCGTAAAACATAAAACCAATTGAAATCTATTTTATTGAAAACAAAAATGAAACCTTATAAAGAAGTATTTTAATTTTTTTTAGAAAAAATTTTCATCGAAAAAAAACAATGTGATCTTCAAAATGTCTTGAAACCCATTTTCCATGAAAACATATAAAAGATGCTTCAAAATGTTTTTAAAACCATTTGTTTGAAAATAATTTGAATTATTTTAAAGTAAGCTTTAAAACCATAATATTTTTTAAAATAAATGTTTCATGAAAATGATCCTAAAATATCATATTTGAAAATAGTTTTGATTGAATTGTTCTTGAAATTCAAAGAATGTGTCTCAAAGAAGAAAATCTGAGACGAAACTACTTTTCTGATTTGGTAACCCTTGAATCAGAAACCACATGAAATAGATATCATAAGATAGATTTATAAATACCCATAAAAGTAATAATAAAAATCATAAAATATATTCAAGGGTTGTATTATCACCACACAAAATATATGAGTGGTGAATAGGGTGTAAATCCCATAGAAATAAAAGTGATACTAAATATCCCATTACCTTGTGTCTTGACTCTCATAGTACTCATTGAATCCTCCTGTATAATAAATAAATGTTTTATTATAAATATTTAAAATAAAAATATTCATATATCTAATAACATATATGGTTTTATTATGACTTTATATAACACTTATTTTAATAATTCTATGTTAGGGTTTCACTTTGGTAAATATCCTATTTATTCTTTGCATGTGTCTTAATTTGATATATCTTTGGCCCTTATATATATATATCACGATTTCCAAAATTCAAACCATGATATAAATATCATGTATGTTTAGTATATTTGGATTGTAATAAACAATATAATATAGATTTATGAAATGTAATACACTGTTCATGGAGACCGTTGGTCATATGTATGCATGGACATTGTTTCCTTTTAATTAACATTATGCAGGGAAGAATGTAAATGACATACATATAAATATATGTATATATATAATTATTATATTATGATTATTATAACATAAATATATATCATATAATTTCAAAAAACCCATCCTTAATACATTCCATGTAGTGTGTGAATGAATCACATCGCTTTGATGGGGCGTTATTCCATACTTCCTCAAACGACATAATCATATTTACAAAAATCGAAAGTATAAAGATATGTGTTGTTAAATAATTAAAGAAGACTAAATGAATCATATATATAATATATATCATATATATATATTTGCTATCATAATTCCCAAAATGAGAGGTGGTAAAGGAAAATGAACAATCATAGTTTCGTGGGGCGCTGGTTCGTCGTACGCGCAAACAATATGGTTGTTACACATTTGATGGATGAATTTTTAAGTGTTAGTCAAAATCATAGTATTACAACATATAATTATATTTAAAATTATGGGGTTTTTTAATAATCATCTATACAGATGAATTTATATAGTATATAACGAAAATAAAATAAAGAGGTTTTAGGAAGGTGTTACCTCTTAATCAGGTAACTCCTTTTGGTTTTCACCAATGGGATTCCATGCGAGGTTTTCCACCCAAAGGGTGGATAAAAGGAGGAAGGGGGGATTTTGGGAATTATATTGGGAATATCTTGGATGATCCTAAGTGTTTTGAGATTTTTTAAGAATCGGTAGAGGTGGTGGCCTTTTATAGGGAAGGGAGGGGACATACATGGTAATTTTGAAAACCAGCTAGGTGTAACCATGTTTTTACCAAAATATTATTCATAAAAAACTAAATAATGGAGGGTTTATAGATAAAATATTTGGTATAAAATGTGTTTTTAAAAATCTTTTATGTGATTTAGGTCTTTATGTTTAAGATTTATTCCCCTTTTAAGCTTAAATTTACCATAACAACATAAATTAGTATTTATTGCATTCACTAATAATTTTGGTCAAAAAATAATTTGAAATTATTAGAAATTATAAAAATTGATGATTAAAAATATGTAATCAATTTTTACAAATTCAAAACACAAAAGTGTTAGAAATAAATTACAATTAATTATGTAGAGGGGACGACCATGCATGTTTTTAAATTAAAAATGATCCAAAGTTGGTTATGTTTTTAATCCAATTTCAATGTAAAATTGGATCCAGTGACCTACATTAAAATAATTTATAAAATTTTGATCCAGTTAAAAATTTAAACCAATTTGAAATATAAGTTAATTATATAAATAATATCGATGAAAAGGTGTTATTGAATTAAATTTCTGTATTTTTCACTATTCATCCAAAAATAACGTTTCTCAAAAAACCTAAAAATTCACCCTAAACTAATTTTTGCAATATAAATTAAAAAAACAAACTTTAATTTATCAAATTATATTTAAAAAAGTGACTATAATTAATTTTTTTACAAAAGGACATGAAAATTTTTTCATATGAGAAAACAATATTTTTTAACATATAATGATTTTACCAAATATTATATTTTTCATTTCCAATGTGTTCTATTTATATGAAGAAATTATAAGAAATATTTTATTGTAAGTTTTTTATATTTTTGTTACTATGTTTATTTAATTGGTTATAAATATCTAATTTAAATAATTAAAACTCTAAAATGATGTTTTGTAGTAACTCAATGTTGCGTGTTACGTACGCCAAGTCAGTGTTGTGTGTATCACAAGTTTACTCAGTGCCATGTGAAAGGTATGTTTGAATTAGTGAAATGTAATACATAATTGAAAATTAATTCGTTAGAAAAAAGGTCTATAGAAACTCAGGCTGTTACACTCTATCAAAAAAATTGATTTTAATTTGTCATAAATGCATACAAATTGGTTTAAAAACACAAAATATTTTTAAAGATAATTTTTCAATAATAGTAGTTTTGATATATATATTAAATTTTTATTTAATAGTAGAATTTATAAATTTTATATTATTAATTTGAAAAATTATATATTTTAGGTTTAGAATATAAATATTATCATAGAAATAGTTTTTATATTTTCCTAATAAAATTTATTTACAGGTCAATAATTAAAAATATTAATATTACTAATACAGTTAGTTTTAGGACATTAATACAATAATGAAATACATTATTTAAAATAATATCATGTATATAAAGTGAATAAAGTCATTTTAAATAATATGTTGAATTTAAAAAACCCTAGTTTAAAATTTTGGAAGATTATATAATATTTTACTTTATAAACTGTTTTTATTCACTGTTGTTGCAAGTTTGTTTTCACCTATAGAAGAAATTAAATATAAAAAATGTATTGGATGTTTTATATTATATTTTCCATATTATTTAACATGGAATGCTTAATTCATACACATGAAAATATGATTATAAAATTTAATGTTGTTTACTATGATAATGGTAAAACTATTATTTTCAATGACTTAATTTCGAAGCTTTATATAAATGTTTATAATAAAATAAATTAATATAATCTAAAAAATGACCCAAATATAATTTTTAATCATATATATGATTATATAAAAACATATTAAATTATTAATCTATACAAAAAAATATTGAGAATAATTAATGGAAAAAATAACTTTTTTATATATTAAATATTTTATTTAAAAATTTTATTTATATCAGATTTAAAAATTTAATGAGATTATATGGATATTAAATTTAGGATAATAAACAAAAATTTTGGAATGAATTGTTACATTATATTTTAAGTAAAATATAAATTACATAGCCAAAAAACCTGTTTCTAAAGAAAAACGAACATAATGGCAAAGTGTAAAAGTCTAATAGTAAACAACTCAAAATATGTTTAAACTGGAGTTATAACTCATGATTTATGTTTTATCGAAATAGTACCACCCCAAAATATATTATTGTGAAATTTTAGATACTTTTACTCTTGAATAGTCACATTCTATTATTGAAATGTTATGAGTACCTCCAAAAGTACCTTTCTTTTCAATTATAAAAGGGGATCACTTAAACCACATTATGCTAACCCCGACCCACATAATTTATTGTGAAAAATATATAATTTTTATCCCCATATACTCATATCCCACATTAATATAAATATATACTAATATATATCTCTTATTTCCTATGGTTTGAATTAGAATGTCAAAAAAATTATCATGTTCTCAACGTGAGTATTTCATACCCCTTAGTATATTATTCTTACTCTTCCTCATTGTTTTTTTGAATCCACCAACATAAAATAATATGTATTATTAATATATTTAAATTTTATTATATTAATTTTTCCACCATAATTCAATCATGTCAATCATCTAATTAGACAAAATAACATCAATCAATTTTAATTGCGTACTACCACCACTACAAAGAGAATTGTTTTTTTTCACCACAACTATTCATGGTAGGATAAAAGGATAGAATTAATGAATGAATATTTTTAATATTTAAAAATTATGATATTAAAATTCTATTTTATCATATAACTTCATTACATCAAATTCATTGAGAAATGGAAATGCTAATCATTTGTATGTACATACGACCACATACACAAATGAAATTTTTTATTTGGCATTAAAAGCCCTCATAAACGGCTCTAAGAATGAATTTAATGAATATATATGATACCTGTGACACTATTAATATTATTTGAATATAATTTTGAACATTATATGTCTGATAATAATATTATATGTTTATATTATTCCTAACCACTTTAAAGGAATATATCGAGGTATATTTCTTAGTTTGAGACAATTTTTGGAAAAAATATTGTTGTAATATTTGTGATAGTAGAGTATTGAAAGAAATTAAACATAAAAAATATAAATATATTTTTCAACACATTTTACCATGTTAAATATGTCGACAATGTTTTAGAGAAATAGACTGAACCACCTCAAGTAACCGCAATAATAGAAAACTATTATTTAAATAAATAACATATAGTAATAAAAATTACTTAGTAAATTAAATATAGTTAAAAAAATTCTTAATAATGATTTTAATACAATTATTTTTTATTATTTGGGATGTTCAGTTCATCTACAAATCAAATCATGACATATGGAAGGGTTTTCTTATACCAATTTGCATTCATTAAGACATATTTTTTATTATACGCTGTGTATTCTTTTATAAGTTGCATACATTTCCAAATAAATATTGTTTATCATGATCCACTCATTATATTTAATTTACCATTTCATTTGAAATTATATCCTTTATTTGGTTTGATTTTAATGTTTCTAATATTGTAAGAGGTATTTCTTCTCAATTTAGAGTAATTAAGATATAATTTGTATTCACTACTTGTTTTATTTTTATTGTATATATTAAACATAGATTTATTTTAAAATAAATTATCATAAAATATATGGTATTTAGAAATCAATTACACATTACAACCATCATGGCTTTTCAATATTAAAGCTAACGAATATATAAGGGTTTCTCTATCATTATTCTCAAATCCATGAGACATTTTTTGATATTATGCACCATGTTTTCATTTATTTGGTTTTTTAATTTCCCTCTTTATTTCATATAATATAATTATATTTATTTATATATTTTTTAATTTCCCTTTCTAGGTAACTCTCACATTTTATTTGGATTCTATCATTACTAAGTCCATAAGGGGTTTTGAAAACTCAAATCACATTTTTTGAGGTATAATTCTTCTTCAAGAGAATCTTTCTTATGTCACTGGTTTCTTTCACCCTATTATTTTATTTCATAGGAATTTATCTTCAACTCTAAGTAAAGTAAATTTTTAATTCAAATATTTCTTCTTGATGAATTTATTTTCCATAATATATACTATTATTGACAATAGTTCTCATCTTATTTAACAATTATTTCTCCACCATGTCCAATTTTTCCCCACTATACTATGTTATCACTTGTATTTAAAACCTAGTTATGTTTTATCTCATTTAAACTTCACATTATAATCGTAATATTTTAAAAAATATTTTTTATCCTTTTTATTATTTATCATTTAATAAGGATATTATAAATTATATAAATGGGTTTTCATCCTTGGTTATTTATTTTATCTTCCACACTATATTTCATTTAAATAACCATTATGTATTTTCTAGGCCACATTATTAAGGGTAATTTTTTAGAGTAAATGTTTTTCATAGTTTTGAATCGACTATTTGGAAATTTACTTTAGAAAATGAATAGTATGTTCTTCATTTATGTTAATGTTAAAATACATTTTTTCAAAAAACTAATTTTTACAATATCGATTATATTTTCCTATTTATAACATAAAAACATATTACATAAAAAATTAATTTAAATTAAAGAATTTTTAAATTAACTTTTTTTTGTGGTTTAAACTTTTGGGAATCCATTAGTGCTCTTCTCTTGAATAATCACACAAAATTTAGAAACTAGGTTTATTTCCAAAAGAAATCCCCTATAAAAACACTATACATTTTTCATATGGTCAAAGAATGTTCACCAAGATTCCATACAAAAAAAATGTTTGAGGTAATTTTTGACTAAACCATACCCCTTTTATCTATGAAATTTAAATACCATAAACCTCATAATATTAATTGAAGCTTATTTTCCTAAAAAACTAAATATATTGGGATACCCATTTATTTTCCGCGTGATTACCATTTTATGTTTTTTCATTGAATTATAAATGATTTCCTTCTATGATTACATTTGAAAAATGATATGAAACACATTTTCATTCAATGAGTTCATTATTATATGATGTGTAAAGGGTTTAAAATATCATGAAAATGTATGGACAATTCACGGTTGGGCTCTAATATTGACCTCTTATGGAATGTTTGAAAATTTGTATCTCATGAGATAAGTATACCGAAGAATAAATTAATTAATTGAAAGGGTGGATGCAAGTGTGTGATTCGTGAATGTAATTATTCCTTATGCTGGTGATTTATCCATATTTCTAATGCATCATGATGTAACAGTTTCTTGTATCATGTTTATTGAATTATTTTGATATAATAATTCATTTCATGTCTGAGGTTATGACCTTCCTTATGACAAGAATCATGATTTTTGATATAATTTTTGTTAAAAATGATTTTATTAAGTTATTTTTATATAACATGACTATTCAAATATTCTCATATTATGATCATTCAAGATCTTTAATAGTTATAAATTATGTTTACACTTACTGAGAATTTATGATCCCCATATATCTTATGTTTCCATTCCTCGAGTTATGAGGATAAATTTATCTTTCAAGAATTCAAATTTTATTATATTATGGATCAATTATGGATATATGTTCAAAAGTTATATAAAATATATTGTTTATATCTCTAGTCCTTAAAGACACCCAACATTCCAATAGTTTTAGTGTGTGTTTATTATGAGATATAATTTTTAACATATGTAAATGATGTAACATAAAGATATTTTTTCATTGATAATATCATTTTATATCAATGTTACTGTATAAAGTGGGGGTTTTTAGCATCATCCATGAGAGTGAGGGTCAGGGGTAACTATATTAATGGAAAGGATTATACTCACTATAGAGGATATGAAAACTCATAATAATATTAAATTTTCTGGATTTCTTGGTTTGACGTATCTTGAGTATTGGGATGAGTTCCGTCAAGATGATTGTTCCTTATTATAGCAACTTTTTTAAGAAGATTCACATGGTAGGGATACATGTATATTTGGAATTCTTATTAAAATAAATAAATTTCCCTAGTTGGTGGGTGGGAAGTTAATGATTCTCATTTTAATCATGAATGATCATATATGACTATTGAAATAATGTTTTCCCAACATTATGATTGGATAGTGGTGATAAATATGTGATTTATAAAGACATACCATAATTTTTAGGGGTATATACTTTTTCATTTATAATTAGAGTGGTTTATAAGAACATATATAGTATGGGAATCAAATTAACTAATATAATGAGTATATATTTGTGAGGGTAAATCAACTGATGTTTTACTATGTTGACTTAACTTTAGATATTACAATAAGTGATTGAATTTTAATTCTGTTTTTAGGGCATGGATATGTAGAAATATAGTTTTTCTGTTGGATATGTTAGAAATATTTTATTCTTATTGATTTGCACACTATCCTCAATTAAACTGTGGTAGTATACATCCAAATTTATAATGGTCAATTTAAGTTGAGTTAAATTGGTATGGTTGAATTATGAGATGAGTTCGGAAGTATTCTAGTGATGACTTATTATTAATTCATGTTCATCATTAGGACCTCTATGCAATGTTCTAGGTTACCTGAATAATTTAGTGGATGTAAATATTGTTATTCACAATCATAATCACTCAGTATTTAACAATTGTTACTATAGATACCATGTAGAAGTAGATTCTTGTGGAAAATATTTTGGTGGAGTTTTTAATATTGAGGAATATTAATCCATAAAAATTAAAGAAATATTTATCTAAAAGGTCTTTTTTGGTGTTAAGGTGATGTGGATATGGTTTTTGAATCATGAGAAGGATTTTGTTGCTAAGAAATTTTCCATTATATAAATCATATTTAGCTTCAGGTTATTTATGTTTCTTTAGTTTAAATAAATTGTTTATGAATTTAGAATGATAGAGACTTAGATATTTTCTGGTGGATTAAATTAGATTATAGCATCATAAAATGCACTACATAGTAATGGTTGTTATAAAATATTAATGTAAACTAATATAAGATTAAATCATATTAAAACCAAATATTTAGTACCATTCTTGATGATTAAATATATAGATTTTTTGGATTATGTATTCATGTTAATTAAATCTATAGATTTATAATCCTGACAAAAAATTGCATCTCCAACTTCTTGATTCTGATCAAAATATAGAGTCCATTTTTTTACTGATAAATCCCACTTTTAACATCAATAGATAATTCAGTTGTAATGTTTTTGACCCTCATTATTAACTAAGGTATCATAGAATTCATTGATAAATATGAAATATTGAAAATAATTTGGAATATACGATGTAAATGTTGTGATATAAAAGTAACGGTGGAATTTAGTGTTCAATTGATGATGGAAAAGGTGATAATTTACTGTTATGAATGTATAGACATTCAAGGATAGAAAAATACAAAAATACAATGATTAAGAACTAGAGAATAATAAGATGGTATAGAAGAAAAAAATAATGTATCACCCATAAAATTTCATGTTTTGTTTTATTTAAACTAATATAAATAATATATACATGATGTTTTTTAATTTTTTTGGTTGTTAATATTGATACAGTTAGGTAATTTTATAATTTTTAGTGGTTTAGTGAGGAAATTATGTAGCATATTGGGGTTCATATCATGGTGAGTGGTGTTTAGTGTGATAGTCTATTATTGGTAAGGGTTCTGGAACTACCATAGTTGTTGCAACATGAAGTTGTTATAGTGTGGTCTGTTAAGACAAGATAACCACAAAAACCAATAATAGTTATTTTGGGGTGTCATACCCTCCTATTGGGGGGGGGTGTCATGATTTATGGGGTCACACTATAGCAGTGAGGACCTACTGTGGATGTCGTTTATCATGACCATCATTTCCATTTTGAAATGTACCTTATGAGTAGTTTTTTAGTGGTTCTATAATTTTTCCCTTGGTCCTCTTTAACCCCTCCTCTCCCTCTGTCTTTTCCCCATTCCAAAATCTATGAATTTTGATGTCACTTTTATCTTCTTAACATTCTATATTCTCTATTTGAGGTGTCATTTATTTGGGGATTTTTTATTCATTAGTCTAAAACCTCGTATTCACGAGAATCTTATTCTTCAACTAGTTCACTATTTTCCACCTCAAATATATAATTAATGAATAATATATAAAACTGCATATTTGGTGCATTAGGATGGAATTATATGATATTATTACTCAGTGATATCCCTTAATATTGGCATAGGAAATTTCTACCATTTTATGAATTTTATATGTGGTTGTATGAATTTTCATAACTCTGGGTGTATGAATTAACCTAATAATGTTCTTATTTTTCAAAAACATTGGATGGGTACTTATAATTAAAGAATTAACCCCGTACAGTGAATAGATGAGTAAAATTTCTTATTTCTGATGAATCCTTTCCTTCAAACATGGATTATGGTGGGATTTTATTTATGTTTTGGTCATATTTAGTGTGATAAATTTGGATTAGTTTTGGGCTTGGATGATATTGGGTCAAATTGTAAGTGTATGTTTGATTGACGAGAGAAAATATTTCCTTAAGGTTAACTATTTGTCATTTATATTTTTTAGAAATATTTCTCTAGAACCTCAAAGATTAATTAATTTTAGTTATATATGTAAATATTCTTATAAAATGATAAATTTATTAAAAATTTATTACTAACTGCGTATTAAGTCCTAGATTTAATTTAAAATACATACCTTGATATTGGATTCTGTAATCACATTATTCAAATATTTTTATACAAAGTTATTTTTTTTTTCTATTGTGAATTTATTAGATATGATTACAATTCAATTATATTATAATTGTGTATATATTTAAGTTATAAATAGAAAATAACTATCATTTTAGGGTCCCATTACTACCCTGAATACATATGATTAGGCCCCATCACATGTGTCAAGAAGACTGAAATTTTGTAAAGGACCAGTAGTGTAGGTGTCATCCAGATTTTTTTGTAGGTGTGAGCGTGTCCATAATACATGTGATTGAGCTCCACGTACAACTAAATTGCACACCATATAAATCATTGGAACCAGTTTAACAATTAGTATCCCATTTTACTATTTTATGATAGTAGACTAATGGGATTAAAAATAAAAAACCCCAAAATAGAAACATATTTTCAAGAAACCCACTACCATGGCTTTAATAAAATAGTGAGAACACTAACTACTGAACAACATATAACCATTTATGATGAAGAAGCAGAAAAAAATCATGGGAAGAAATGATGAATGGGAAAGATGATTCAATATTTATAACTAGATGTGATTGAATTGAATTAATTATTGATCATATTTAAGGGAAATTTTTACAAATATCCTTATACTATAAACAATATCCCACATAAGAATTGATTAATGATGAATATAAGGCTTCATTACCACTATATATGCCTCCACCACTTGGATAAATCATGAATATAAACTGGAAGAGGACACTATAAATAATATCCAAACTCTATACATCTTTTCCCCACCCCTTGTATATTTAAATTCAATTTATTTGGGGTTGGGACTAAAAAAATACAAAGTGTGTGTTATACAAAACTATTTCTTTTCATAGAAACTATTAAAAATAAAATGTGTTAGTTCCTCTTAAGTAAATTAAACCCACCATCAAATTTGTGTTAATAATAGAAACCACCTACAATGGGTATTAAAAGACCTTGTCCCAACTATGGGTGTAATCCCATGATATATTTCTTTCATATTTCAAAAGAAATTCTATAGGTTTCTCAAAGTGGATATATACAATGGAGTTTAGCTCAAAAATAACTAGAAAGAAGCCAAGGGAGCGATTAACTACAAACTAATAGAAATATAAACATCGTGTTATTTCTATAATTTTCTCTTATTTTATCACTATAATCCTTAGTGAAATTATTCTAAACATTAAAGTGTACTGTTGAATAAGTTGAAGGGATAAAATGAAACCAATAGAGTATATTTTTAAAGTATTTTTAGAATATTGTTTTTGAATATTTAAGAAACATTTTTCTTATTTTCCCCCAATTATTATTTTTCTAGATCATTTATATTTAGAAAATATATCTAACACCACATGATTTAATTAAATTTTTTCCAAATAATTTATTATTTTAAAATATCATCTCTTACACACAACATTGAGTTTAAACGAATGGTAAAAACAACTAAAATATGATTATTAATTGTGATATTAAGAACCGTACAATTAGAATTTCTAGTTTGAATACGAATATAATCATAATAAGAATAATGTATAATGGTTTTAGACAAATATAATATATTTAATAATAATTACATAATTTTTAGTAATGCCTTTATATTCTTTAAAAATACATTTATCTCATAAAATTATTTTTATTATATTTTATCAAAAAATAATGAATTTAAAATTATAATTTTTTTTGAAATTTTATTGTAAAAAATTTACATAATTTTTGAATCATAATTGTAAAATTATCTTATATTAATTTTTTGATAAATTAGTGTAATGATTAATTTTCGATATACAGTGAAAAATTATGATTTTTATTAACAACATCCCTTTCATTTAAAAAATTTACAAAGTCCATTAAAGGTTTTATTTATTAAAAAGTAAAAAAAATAAATATATTATTATTAATCTAATTTAAGTTGATTAATTCAATTTATTATTGAACATTGATATGAAAACTGTTAACATTTGTAAAAATAATTCATTGAAATTTTTTTTTCTCATCTCATCTGAAGATTTAATTTTAAATTAAATTCTAATTATTATATGAATTAAAAAATGTAAAATTGAATAAATATTTAGAGTATAATATTTAATATTATATAATAATTTCAACCTAATTATTGGTAAAAATAAACAGTAAAAATTGTAAAATTTAATTCTCACGTTTATGGTTAAAACAAGTTTACTGTTGGTGAAACCAAAGGATAAAGATATGTTTTTCAACTAAAATTATCTAATACATATTATATGGATATATATAGACATTATATTATCACACATTTTAATCTATAACAATTTTAATGAATTTTTTATCGAAATAACCTTTTCATTTTGGACTCTTTTAGGAAATTTCAAACTATCTTCCCTCCCCCTCTTATAAAAGGAAATATCCCCTCTTATCATATCCACACTTTAGTATCCTTTTGGTTCAATCAATATCATATAAAATTCCATACATACATCCCTTTAAATATCTTTTTTGGAATTTTTTATGAAACCATCATAATAAGGATTTACGTGTAAACCTAAATAGGATATCTGATGAAGAATTATAGTCTTAAATCTTCCATTTTTGTTTTATTTCTACTTCAACATAACTAAAATCATCATATACTATGATAATTTAGGGGAAAAAATTATTCTGAGTATACTGATATGTTATTATGTTTGTTTAATATCCTATAGCCGTCTAATCTTCCATCAAATTGCCGAGAAAAATGCTAACTATGTGTGTATCAGACAACCGCTCATGAACTGTTATAATTGGTTATCAATAACTACCTCTCATTTTAGTATATAATGATGTATTTAATATATTTATATGTTTTTATGACATAATTATATATTTCAAAATATAATATCATATATAACTTTTTACAATCAAATTCTATGAAAAATAATAATGTCGTTCGTGCGTATGAGTGGAATATAACCTCTAAAAAACGATGTCATGCATTATTCATTTAATTTTTACCATGGTGGTAATAAGTATAAATTTAATAAAGATATATGACATATATATATATTATATAAAAATAATTTTATAATTTTGAAATATTATAAACCATTCATTCATTCTAATAATAAAAAAAAATGAAAAAACAGTGTTCATGCGTACGTACGACTTACCGTCTTAAGGGATTGTGTTATTCATTTTAATAATAGAAAATTTATTGATGACTAAAAATATTTATGTAATGAATTAATATTATATATATATAATGATTAAAATTTTAAATATATGTAAAATATAATCAATGTGTAAGGAGAAAAATAAACAAACCACAATATTCATGAAAAAGAAGCAGTTATTACCCGAAATAGTGATTTTAGAAAATAATTTTCAATGAATGGTTAATAAAAGGATATAAGTAAATAATTTATGTTATTATATATATTAATAATATTTTATAATTAAATCATAATAAACCTGTAATTATATATTTTATTTTCAAACATGTATAATGAAAATGGATACTTGAGGTATAAGTTTTTTGGATCACTTTTTTTTCCATGGAACACATGTTATATTCACCACTTATCGATATTAGGTGGTAAATATTATGATTTTATGTATATTTATTAATTTTTGGGTTTCAAAAATTTATTATATATTATATCCTACCTATTGATGATTGAATGCTAGTATTGGGGATTTTAGGAGCTTTTGTGTTTTCTGATTTAGTTTTTTATTTCCTATGGAATATGTCAATTTTTTCAGGGAATATATTTTTTTGGAAAAGGAGAAGAAGTGAGATAGGAAATTGTTTAAAGGAATATAAAAATTATAACATCTTGAAACTAGATTTTTTACCTTAAACTATTATAACATTGAATTTGTGAACATCAATTCCTTGGGTTTCCAACATAAAAAAATATTATATAAGACATTTGAAAAGTAGAGAAATTTACAACATTTTAATCCCATAATGAAATTATGAGATAGATAAGAACTGTGTGTGTGATTTATAAAAAAAATTATAAATTAAATAAGTATATCTAATATACATAGTAAATAATCAATTTAATATGTTTTTAATTATCAAAAATAAAGTTATTTTATTGAGGGGAATATTGAACCCAAATGGAGAAGGGGGAAATTGACATATTAGAAGGTCCTTTGAGTTGTATCATAGAAGGAGAAACTAAATATATTTTTCAATGAAAAAGGGTATAGTGGTTTTTGATTGTAACCCTAGTTGGAGATTGAATTCCGGTAAAATATAATTTGTTTCACTCTTAGAACTGTGGCCTTGATTTGGATTGAAGTGAGGCTGTGTGATTAATTCACATAATAGGTTGGACAATTTTAGTAATTGATGAGTCGTTTATTTCTTCTCCTCAGGTATGGTTGTTTTAATCTTGGTAGGTAACACCATTTTAATATATTTAATTCTTTACATTTCCACATTGTGTAGTAGTGTATGCTTGGGGGAGTGTAGAGACAAAATATTCCCCAAAAATATTAACATATTTTATTTGATAATTATCCCCATAATTTATCTATAGCCTCTATGATTAATTTATTTTAATAGCTTGGTTTAAATATTGAAATTAAATGATAAATGGATTAAAAAATTATATTTACTGGTTTATTAATTCATATATTTAATTTAAAATAAATACCTTGATATTTTATTCTAGAATAAAAATTCTTATACGATTTTATTATAATTTCTATTTCATTAAAAAAAATTATAATATATTTAAGAATCCTATATTACAAGTTTATTTTTATTTTTTTATCGTAGTGCTGAAAGAAATTTCAAATGGATTCCAATATACATTCTATTCCCTACCCTACATACATGTGATGATTTCCCAATGTATATTAAAGAGAGGACAGAATTTTGAAAATTAATTTTGAAAATATATATAATCCATAATCTTTTTAGGTGTAATGGTGTCCAGTGTATATATATTCCTATTTATTTTTGAATTTACCATTGTATTTGTTCTGGGAAACAACATATGTTTGAGCCCCCCCCCCCCCCATTGTGAAAATTCTATAAATTCTTGATCTGGGGGATTGAGAATAAAAAAAATAAAAAATGATCATTAAAGATCTTATTTATACATATTGAAGAAATAGGAAATAATAGAAGTGACATAATCATATTGAACTAATGATTACAAATAAGTGTAAAATGATCCCAAGATAAACAGATGTGTATAATGGAATATTTGATATATATAGTTTATAAAATCTACACCCTAGAGTGGTTTAAATACCATATTCATGGAGAAGAAGGAGTTCGTAGAACACTACTCAATATGGGGAATCTGGGATGAGGAGGTAGAAACCAGCACTACTACCTTTATAAAATTCCACTCATCCCAACTTGTCAGGGTCTTGGTGTGGAACTGAAGTAGGATTTCTGACTCAAGTTTTTTATTATTCTCTATTTGAAGCTCTTATGGTGGAATGTTTTGTTTTTATATCCTAGTCAAGGAAAAACACTCCAAACCAAACACTTCAATTTCAATGATTTTTTTATTTCTCCAATGATATTTTTATAAGAGTTGAGAGTTTCAATGTGATAATAGATTAGCATCACTATCATAGTGTCAATTTTCATAGTTTATTATGTTAATTTAGATTTCACATAATTCCACCTCAATCTTCATTCATTTATCATAATATGAAGGGGACTAATGTGTGATTAAGTATTGGTTGAGGGTTCTTAATTACTATGGCTGGGTTAAATCAGTGGTGATGATCATTTCAAACACGACCTAATAAAATACCTTAATGAGAGGGTGAATTGTTCTTGTTCTTGAATTATTGGTTAAGATTGAATATAGAGTGAATTTATTTTATGATATATTAGTATAGAGTGTGTGGTAGAATTATCCAAGGTTCTCTATTCATATTTATCTCCACTTCACTTATTTTAAATTCACAATACTCATTTATATTTTCATCTATTTTCATCTTCATTAAATAATTATTTTTAAAGTCAAAATGAATATATTATTTTTATTGTTAGAATCATGACATTTTTTTCTATTTTTAAGTATAATGACCCTTGGTCATCTTCTTTGGCTGCATTTGAGGGTGTTTTAAAATATCCATTTTTATCACACGGAATGTTTAGGACCTCATATTAGTTATGAATACATTTTATTGAAAGGTTTTTAGTGTATCAACTAAACTAGTGTTTGGAGTCCTTTATGGGTGGAATTGAGTGAAGTCCCCAGATCTGTTTCAACTAATTTTATGATGGGGAATGACTAGTTAAAGAATATGTGAGTCCAGTGGGATGGGAATTTTTATTGATGGAATTGATTCCATTTGTGTGGGATTATTTTTGAGAGGTATCCAGGGGAACATACACTATGAGGATGGTTTAAATTTTGTGTGTGGTTGGATATTGTAATATTTTTCTTTATAATACTACATTAATGGTTGATATGCGTGAAATAGTCTTTGGTACTTTCCTATAAGAGATAGTTTGGATTATGTGAGTGGTTTTTTATTAAAATCCCCTCATCAGATTAATTTAATGGAGATTAGTGGACATGAGAGTATCCAAGGTAGCTAAGGAAAATATGTTTACCAAGCAATATTTTTTTTTTACTTTTATTCCCTTCTCATATTTCTATCCGGATACATGTGGTAGGATTATTGTATGGGGAAAATCCATTCTTCTAGAGGAGACTACATGAGGTATATTTTGGGACCATGAAGGAATAGATTGTGTCTGATGACCTAACATACATTATTCTATTATTTTTATTTATTTACATATTTATCCCTATTTATCCACTAATAGATAATTGTTTCAAAAATACCAAGGATTTTTTTGTTTTATTCAAGGTATATTACTCTGACCCCACCTAGGAATCCAGGTGCCTGTATAGACATTTTCTTCAATAATCATATTTTGGGAAAGGGTCTTATTTTGGGATTCTTATCATGGGGATTGGGGTATATGTAGAGTTGATGCAAAGGAACAAAATAAGATAATTTTAAAATTTTCCTCATTACTTTTCTATTATGTATGTTACAAAAAATAATAATTAACTATCTATGGGGATTCTTTTAACAAATTACTTTTGAATGAAATGTATTTCATTTTTTAGAGAATGTCGTATTTATCTATCTGACTTCTATAGTGATTAAATGTTTTTTAATTTATTACTATTTATTAGTGGTCTATATTAATTATAGTTAATATTATTGATGTAATGGTCTCCCAACTATATATGTTAGGCCCTTTCTATTGGTTTCTACCATATTTATTAAATTTTTTTCACAAGTGGGATTATAGCACACTAGATGAGTTCTAGTCTACATATTAAGGATATTATTAAATGGTATCACATCATCTAATTTGATGATTGTTTTTAAGGAATGGTAGATTAAATCAAGGATGGTTAGGACTCGAGTGAGAATTGATTCTTCTGTGTGTAGACCATTTATGTTTAGGATGTTCAATATCTAGGGTATTGGGATTGCTTCAATAAGATGTGATATTAATTTTCAATATTTTTTGACAATTGTTATTATGGTTTTCCATTTTATTGTGGGTTTTCATTCAAACTCAGGATATTGATAGTGTGTGATTCCATTCATCATTATTCTATAAAAGGGTCACATTTCATTCTCTCATTTTATTACGATTGATATAGGTATAAATTAATTAAATTCCCTTGATAGTGTATTCTATGTTTTCGTATATACATAATTAATGAAATATTATTATCTTAACTGGAGATTCTTCTTTATTTTTTAATAAACAATAATAAATATCATGCATATAATAATGGTGTGGGTTTATGATTTAGGGGAGATTTACATAGTTTTCCTTATAGTGAACCATTTGGGTGAGTCTCTTAAGGGTGTTTTATATTCATGTGGGAATAATAAATGGTTAAATTAATTTTACACTTAAATTGTTGAATGTTTTTTTATTATATGTTTGGGAATTGTAGAACAATACTCACTCGACCAGGTCGTATATGGACACCTATGGTTCATATTGTGGATATTTTCAAGGTTATTATTACTCATTTTTCACCTCCACGTTATTTATAGTTTCAATACAATAACATTTATAAGGGTTATCCAGTGGTTTAGTCAATGAAGAAGCTTCATACATGAGGTTTTAATATTACACAAGTTGAAGATAGAGTTGTACATTATGGTTGAACAACTATTGTATATTTTTTATGAAACATCCAAATATAGAATACTATAGATTTATAGGGTACTACTAGTCCACATGATGATTATAAATGGATTTAGATCATATATGGTTTCGTGGAGTTAGTTGAGGAACCTAATGACTAGTTGCTGAAATACGCATCTTATATGTTACCAAGACCACCCAATTTTTGGTGGTGGGTTACTATGAAATATTATAGGCCAAAGGTTCTATCAAAATAAGACATTAAATAAATTTTTCAATTATTTTACATAATTCTCTATATCATTATATGTCGTGTTTTTTTATGAAGATGTAATCCATGATATTGTTAATAACAGTTTGTTCTATATACACTATTTATTTGTTGTGTTTTCTACCTTCTTAGTAGGGAAAAAGACCTAAGAGGCATAAAATATTGATAAAAACATTAAATATATGTGAGGAACTAGGAGATAATGTTCATCAAAACATCCTACTCTTGTGTGGTATGTAACACTCCCACTATTGAGATGGTCTAAGAAGAGGAAAGTTTAACAATATATCCTACCAACATTAGTGGGACAAGTGGTTTCCATTATATTGGGGATTGTAGTATCTCCTCTAGTGTAAGGAAGAAGAGAATATATGAGATAATATATATATTAGAGATGAATTAGGTTAGGGAAAACTTTCATCACTTTCACCCTTAAAAGGATCTTCCCCTATGTATTTCTGTTTGTTTGTCTAAGATATTTATAAAATTTATGTACCATCCATCCATGATTGAGTCATATGCCTAGTGAGATAGGTAATTTTTAAAATATCTCTCAATATAGATCAGGTATAGGTTCAATAAATATGTAGGCCTCTTAAGCCTAGTTTGGGGCCATCAAGTTGATAATAGAGTGCCATATGGGTAATTGAGCTATTTAATTGGTTGAGGATCTCAAGGCGACAAAAACTAAAAATATCTCAAGGATCAGTCCATTGAGTGAGTTAGGGATCATTGGTTCAGGGGAACTAATCTTATATAGTTATTGTGTATGATTTATAATATGTTCTACTTAAAATAGACAATGGTCCTTTTAATATGAGAAGAATATTTTTGTACAATTATATTATTTATATAATATTATTTGTTATAGCTTAATCTCATTATTTTTATGTCTCCGAAATATATATTTGGTTTTGAGACAGTTATATAATTATCCTGGTGGATGTAAAATATTAATACACCTATGGACAAGTTTTCGTATTACATTTTGATATTCCTAACATATGTATTCATAGTTGGGGGCTAAAAAATTATATTATTTTTCATAGATACAGTGAGTTATGATTTCATCATAGGTATGGATGTTCTAATAAGCTTCTTGGATATCATTGACTACTACTAGTAGTGCATGTATTATACATCCTTTACATAGAAGGAGTAAGACATCATGCCAGAATGGGATGTGAAGGAATGTAGAGTGGGAATTACCACAATCATATAGGTTCTGTCATAGTGTAGTTGGGGGAATTATTTTTAGAGAAACTTAGGTGATTTTACAACCACTTACCCCCTTTGGTTTACTATTTACAAGTTATTTTTCCCAAGGATATATTACGGTTTCCTCTCAAAAGGGGATATATACTTCATGACTAATCCCATGTTTGGTGTGGCTACCATATCAATACCCTCTTCTTTAATGGAGGATGCTATGTTGAGGGAGCTAAATGTGTATCTCAATCACCAAGAGTAAAAGGTTTTATCATACTAATTAATTCTCTATAGGATCTCTCATTATGTGGTCCAAGGAGGATGATAGAAGCCTCAAATTTTTCATTAGATTATAAAAAGATGAAAAAACTCATGATGAATAATAAGTAACTATTTACTTTGTAAAATGTTCCTTTTAATCATTTGAAGTTTTCAATATGGTTCTCATAGATTAAAATATAATAAAAATATAATCGTTTGAGGGTTAGGGGAGAGAAAATGTTGATGATATAATTTTATCAAGGTGTGGATCAAATTTGTATATTTTCATTCCATTAAATCTTACTAATGTGTTGATGGTGTTGATGGATCTCATTAATGATATTTTTAAACCATACCTAGACTCCTCCTTTATGTTGTTTCACTAATAATATTTCATAATAACAGTAGACTATGGACTTTTATATTTATCACATGGATATGTCATTGAGTAATCCTCAAACATATCAAATTTACTCTATATAATCAATTCATCACATATCAATTCATGACATCCTCTTCCATAGTCATATGATCGTGAAGATATGGAAATTAATGGATAAAGAGAATATAGATGTAATAATTTCATTGGAATGACCCCATAATGTATTCTATATTAAATGGTTCTTTTTCCTATAAAGGTATCACAGATCTTTCATTTAGTATTTATCTCTATTGTGGGAACCTATGATGGAGATAAACAATAAGTGGATATTTTTTGAACTAATTTGTGTGAAGAACGTTTCTAGGATTATAAATTTATTTCTATATCTACTCTGATTCAGATTGTCATAGATCAATGTAATGGTGATACCATGTATTTTGGTGATTTTGGGGATAGTTTGGGAGCTATAATGATATAGGGTGATCTATTTTTTCACATATGAGACTTCTCAACTAAGACCCTATGAGATGAACTACCCTACCAATGACTCATATCTCGCTATTATATTATATATATAAAATTATTTTCCTCACTATCGCTTTTGTATGAGACTTTTCATATCCATAGACCAAAAAATCTGTTGGTATATATTCTCCAAATGGTATTTGGACCTATGACCTAGGTGTTCGGTTGAGAACCAATAAAATGGTAATTTTGAGATGAAATATTAAAATGGGAAGGGTAATTTTTTGGTAGATAATCCAAATTTGAAGACTCAAGAGTGTGCAGTTCAAATTTCAGATGAGAAGAGGAAGATTAGGATTTTCTCTATAATTGGATGTTTGATGTGTCAGTGTATTGAGTGGCTATGACCTTTACACCTCTATACATAACCTTCTTATTATTATATTCTATACAGGGTATTCAGAATCATTATTCTAAATTTTCAAGATATGTTAATTTATGATGGGATATAACCAAGTTCCTAGAAAATATCTTGATAATGATGGGGTGTTTTATATCCACAGAAGGGAGGTGGTTTCAACTTCCTTGATGGAGGAGTTCATGATGGAATCCCACACATTAAGAAGGATGGTGTATCTTGGGTTGAAAAATATTTACCATGACGCCATACATAATTTTTAGGGGATGATTATATGGACATATATTGAGGGGTTCAATTCCAACAACCTTACCTATCAGAGGATAATTGTGAAGCACCAGTGACCATGTGGGTTACTACACCACCATTATGTGAAATATTGGAAGTGGGATGAGGTGGCCAAAGACTCCACCATGCGACTAACTATGAACTAAATATTTTTTATGTATTGTGGGTGGTGGTTAACTTGATGATGAATGTTTGGAAACTCTATCATATCTTGGGTACTTATTAAATGGATTATGTATGATTTTTTGAGTGGGATATAGTATGGATACACTTGGTAAATATGAATTCAGAATCAGATTTGGATTTTTTTTCTTCTATAGGTTCTAAAAAGGAATGTAGAATTATATGGGATCACAACTAAATATAATTTTAGTATACCAACACTATAATAATGTTCTATTAGAGAGGATGATCCATTTACATGAGGATATACATAGGGAAGTTTTTCATTATTTTAGTGGAGTAGGGGCTATTATATTGGCAGACCAAGGTCCACCCCATAATCATGACATAAGAGTGTTAAACAATTAAATATAGGGAGGATAGATTTTGAATCATGTGGTTATGGTAAAATAGGAACCTTGTGAGGAAGTGTTAAAACATGACTTTTGTTAACACACCATAACATTTTATTGGGCCAGTTTTTTCATGGGATGTAAATGAATTTTTCAATCAAACCCCTTTTAAACCTATTATCCTTATCTCCCAACTCCCATTAATTTTGATATGACGTGGGGGTTCCCCTTGAGATTCCAAATATTCTTAAAGACCATCATCTCTCTATTTTAGATTTCTACTATCACATAGGTTTTCTCTAGGTAAGTATCACCTCATCTATGTCATAGATACTTTTTTACCCTCCCTTTTCAATATTTGTTTTATAAAAAATACATAATTTTATTGGGTTTTTGTTAAATAATGTATTTTTAGGGTTTCCTATTAAACTTATGGGAGAAGTTATTTTATTCATAGAGTTTTATGGTTATCCCATCTAGTATCAGTGGATATGACTAAACACCTTGTTTCATGGGGTTGATTCTATTAGAAAGTATCAAGTATCCCATTGGGGTTTTGGGGGGATAATTTTAACTAGAATCAAATTCTGTGATCCAACCAATGTATGTGTCTTTTTCCCTATTTAGTGGGAATAATATTGTAGGATAAGAGGACCTTTTGGGTGTGATTCCCAAACATGGTAGTGTTGTTGAACATGCGAGTGCTTATTGATGGATTTATGGCACTACACATAGTATCAGATCCATTGAGGTGGCACTATACACAACTTATATAAAACTAAGTGGATGAATCCAATATTTTACATTTTCCCCTATGCCGTCTGTAACGAGGACATAACACCATACTTCCATGGAGGTAATCTATTAAAAGTTTAAATTTCAATATTAGGTTGTAGATAAGATTTCATGCTCCTAATAAAAAGGGTGGAATCTAACCCCTATCATGGGGACTTTTCCTAATTGAATATGTCTAATCATATAAGGGAAGAAAATTCTATAGATCGGATTCCCAAAGATGATAGTGCCATGGCACTTGTGAATACTCATTCATGTATGAAAGAACCTACACAAATGGGATGTCAATTTGTACTCTTTATCAATTCCACCATTCTCATTAATCTTTCCTTCCACTTTCTCTCCCTGTTATAGATAATAAATACACAATACAAGATAATTTGATTTCAATTCATACTTAATAATTATGAAATATAAAATTCCAGTCTATGTATACATCATACATGATTGGTGTAGAAAAAATGAGGGTTTTATATAGATAATAAAACATTCAATTATCAAAATAATATGATATTAGTTAAAATAAAAATACAAAAACTATCTATATGATCTATTGAAAACATTTTTCATATATGAAAATTGATTAAGACCTATTAAGATATAATTTCAATGAAACTTATCACCCTAAATTCAATGCACCGACTTGAATACGTAGATTATAAAATTAAAACATTGTAGGTTTTCCAAAATCCTTAGAACATAATCAACACTTTATCTTCTTTTATTTGATTAAAGTTAATAACCCCAATTAATTATGACTATATTATTATAATTAAGGAGGATTTATTATGAAATACATCATTTTTATGAACTTATCATTCAATGACCATACACAATATTCAGATATATATGATATGAATATTTTTGGAAGCTTATTCAAAATTGAACATTTGTCTCCCACATAAGGTGACACTCCAAATATTAATTCTCATAGTGGATCAATTTTATAAATAGAATTAAATATGTTCCATATAAATAATTCAACTTTATCGAACTCTTCAAGTGACTGTCCGAATAACACTACTTCCACAATCACTTCATCGACAGTAATTTTTTCATATTCTTTTTGACATAAAAATTGTTGTATCAATCTATGATGATTCCTTTTAATTTTTTCTATCAATTTAAGAATTTTTTAATTAGTTATCATGTTATACCTCTAATAACATTATTAAAATTCAATTGAATGATATATAAATCCAAATACAACACAATAATATTAAGGAATAAGGTGGATCTTATTTATAAACATTGTGAACGTCAATAGAGAGATGATTCTCTCAACAATGTTTATCCATTGTTTTTGCTTCCCCATTTTTTATTGATATTCTATATTTTTTTTTGGAATGGTACACATAAACCAGTGTTAGGAACTTTTTCAAAAACAATAATTTTATCCATATTAACTATTATACCTGTTTCTACCTTGATTCTCCTATTATCCATTTATTATATATTTCATGTATTTGAAAGAAGTAAAGTATTTCAAATTATATTTTTATAATATTCTCTAATAAAAAATGGTATTTATTATAAGGAATGGTTTGGAAATAATCCAACACCGCACAACCACTGAAGATTAATACATTAAATGTGGTTATGTAAGTTAGGGAATATCCTTAAACTTTTATTACGTTATTTTCAAATGATAGTTCATGATTTTCAGCTACTAACCGGTCCTTTTCCACTATGGATAGTGTTCAGATGTAATTTTTATTTATTTAACCAAGAATGTCTTCCACTATATGTTACATCTATTGGATTTCATTGTGCTTCTCTGTTCTTTAACTAACATCTTCACCTGTTACATGCAAGAAACCATTCAACAAAATCTTCTTCTTCTTCTTCATGGCCTCATACAGAATGCTTCAATTCTCATTCTTCTAAATTAAATCAAATTATAAGAATGTATTAACTATAAATAATCTCATAATTCTATTTATTCATTTTTACATAATAGAATACACATGTTCTTATTCACTCTAGCTAGAATCCAAACCATCATTTTTGATTATCTTATCAGTGAATGTAAAACATAGAATATTAACAATTGACATCATCTTCACTAAAAATGATATGAATATATTTAATAATAGTTATATTATAATTTTTATTCAACTAAATGGATAATAATATGAATTTATATTCTTTTCACTCTCTTCTACCTCTTTCAATCTTCGATACACAATGATATGCAACTATGTGTCAGTGTATTATTCTCTATTCTTCGATACATAATATCAAAAATTGAGTTTAGTATCAATATTTTCTAAATTAAATTAATTGGTTGTAATCACTTATTAAACTACAGTAAAACAATCACATCATCATATGTTTTTATAATAATATTTGTGGTCCTTCTCATTCGGATAAACCATTTCACATAAAAATAGTTTTCTTAGAGCTTATGAATTTATGTTCATATGTGCATATGAGTTCTCATATTCAATAATGCAATATTTATTAATTTTTTCTATTTACACATAAATATAATGTCACATTTTTTATTTTATATTCATCTAAATATTCAATCACATATCAATGGATTCACTATATATTTTGAACACACTCTAGTATTTTCTTGATTATGAAATCAAAATCGTGATATTAACTATCCACTTCATGTAGAGACCCGAAGCTTGACATAAATGGACATTACATTACTTTTGTGGAATACTTAATACATAACAAAAACAGACACACAAGGACCATAATAGCTTACTGTCTTTGGAAACATGGAATATAAACTTATAATCATGTTGAAAGATCTTCAACATCTCCCATAACGATCCTCCCCTTTTTGTTTCCTTACCTAAAAACTTTCTTTTAATCCTGGGGGAAAAGAAACATAAAAAAATGGTGAGCTCAAATGCTCAGTAAGGGTAAGCATGGAGAAAATAAAAAAAAAATATACATTTGAACTTAAAAACATGAACATAATATTTAAACATCAAAATCATGAGCAATGACATAAAACATGGAAGTACGTAAGGCCTAGATCATAATGGATCATCAATCATGATAAAATAGAATAGGAATAAAGAATGTAATTGTGGAATCCATTAAGCACATGTAATGATTTCTATAGTAGCTAAGGCATTACTGCCATGACCATCTTAGTGGACAAGGTCCCTTTCTGAATCGAGTTCACTCCTCGTTTCAGTCCTGTAACACTGGACCGGATTAACTTATCGTTCCAGCCATGTCTATCTCATGAGATGTAAATCTTTACCCAATTCATTGGAGGAAGATATAGGTCCCACCCATATCATAGTGAAATCATTCTTACTTGTGCCACAAAATAAACTTAAAACATTCATCATAACCCAAAGAATAAAATGGGTTTCATAAACATCATACCTTCATTTCATAATCCATATAAAACAAATGGAAAATTCATCATAAGATAAGTGAACCATGTAAATCATAGAAACATTAAACTTGAAACATACACATATCAAATAATGTCATATTAGAAGGAAAATGGTTTTGATAAAACATTTGAAATGAATTCTTGAGGAAAACATCCTTTCTTCGTCAAAATAATTTTCTTTTCAAAAAATGCCATTCACTTTTAAAATAAAAGAATTTTATTGAATATAGTCATAAAATCATGTAGAGAAAGCTTCATGAAAATGAGGCGTTATGAAACCGTAAAAATCCGTTCACGCCGTATAAGTAAAAAATAACATTATCCTCGTACTTTTATCGAAAAAGTCAAAAAGTACCTCGTAACGTAAAAAAAAGAAAGATTCCTTACATACCATGTAGTAAAAGTAAAAAATGGGTAAAAAGGAATTTAAAAATACATGAAAACACTTTTATAAAACATGGACATGGACGATATAAATAACCCCAGTAAATACTTACGAATACGCAATCTCAGATAAAAATGAGATTTGCAAAATTATCCCTTACCTTAGGTCCGATATGCTTCGTACGTATCCAAACCTCCTGTATAATGATTTAAATAATGTAATTGACTTATTATAGAATAATATTAATTGTTATTATATAATATATGGTTCACTTATGACTTTATATTACCCGTTCTTTTGTAAATTCATGTTAATGTAGCATTTTGGGTAAAATCGTTTCATTTGTCGTTCGTGTTTTAACTTGTAATTATTCATATGATTACTTAGATCATGATTAATTACATACAGAATGTAAAACATGATTTATATATAATATATATTCAGAATATACATATATATTATAGATCGATAAATGGAAAGAAATACACCGTTCATGGAGACGGTAGGCCGTATGTACGCATGAACGCTGTTTTAGTTTCCTTATTGAATTGAATGGAATTAAGTAGATGATATATATATAGATATATATATCCATTAGAAATATTATTTCATATATTTTATGATTACTTATAATATATACTTTATAATCATTCTTGAATGGTTAACATGGAGAGTGAATCTCATCGCGCCCTGGAGACGGTAGTCCGTACGTACGCACGAGCGATGATATCATTCCCAAGATCGTGGAATTATATTAAAGTGTATGTATAATATTACAGAATCAATATAACTTTAAAATAATCATAAATATTCATTACTTTCACCATTATACCCATCCAATTAAGGTGGTGGTGGAAAATAGATTACACCACGGCGTGGAGACGGTATTTCGTACGTACACACGCGCGATGATTTCGTTTTCCGTAGGATGGATAGATGGTGAAATATGGTTGTTTCAAAATTATAATAAAATATCAGTATATTAGTTATACTTATGTTATTACCTCATATTGAAACAACTAAAAAAGAAGAAGTGGAAGAAGAAATAAGGTTGAAGGAATCGGTCAGGGACATTACCTCTTCTTTGAAGCGCCTCTTTGAGACCTCCTCTTTGGGAACTAAACGTGGTATTTTAAGAAGACCAGGACCTCTAGGATGTTTCTAGGGAAGTGGAGAAGAGAATTTGTCAGGTGTTGGACGAGCTTTAATGCCCAAAGTGGTGTGAGGAAGAGAGGGAGGAGGTGCCCTTTTATAAGGGAAGAGAGGGGTACCTTTGGAAATCTTACAAATATTAATTTATAATAAATCTAACCCCACTTAAAAACTTCCAAAAATGACTCATAATAGAATATTAGATGATATAGGGTTGTAATCCCATCAACCAATAAAATTTAGACATGTTAGGAATTTATTTTAAACATTATAAACTTGATTTGTCCTTATTTAATCAAATTAATTTTATTTGTGGTAATAACATTATAAATTGTAAATTATAACAAATAATTACCTATTTGTTGTGAATTTTCCATAATTGGATACTTTATAACATTTTATACCATTAAAATATAAATTTATAATTTGTAAATATTTTTGTGATTTTTAAACAGTTTTATGATATGTTATTTTTATAAAATAACAATAGTGTCAATTTTGAAACTATTCATTTATTTGAATTTAAATAAAATATATACAGAATATAGGTTCGAAATAAAAGCTTTAATAGATTCATAAAAGGTCATATGTACCTATAAAATTAGTTGAGCACATTAAATAGTTCATATAATATTTATTTTATTATTTTTAAAACCATTTATTTGGTTTATCTCTTAATAAAATAATTACTACATCATTTTTGTATAATTATTTAATATACTTATTTGTTGCATAAAAATTAAAAATAAAATCCTATGATGAATATAAATCTATTAAAATTAACAATAATACTTTTACACGAATTTATCATCTTAAAATCACAATATTGAAATTGTTATATTTATTAAATTATGAAGGTGACAACTTTGACATCATTAAAAATAAAATAATATAAGTGTCATAATCGCTTTTATAAGGCTCAAAATGGTCCAATATTAGACAATTGGATTATTATGGTTTACTTTTACATGAATAATAAGTTTTGGTCAGGTTTGTGTGCCTTTTAGTGTCACTATTAGTTTAATAAAAACTATATTCTTGATTTTTCACTAGATAAACAATTTCTGCATCACTATTGTGTCAAAATTAATGATCTTTATATAATCCCTAAAAATTATAAATAAATTTATATGATTTAGATAATTTCATTAGATTTTTGGAGAGTATTCATGTTCTAAGTTTCATGAAGTTTATCACTAAATTAAAATTAATATACTTATAAGATTTAAGAGAGTGACATGTTGTCACTTTCCTTGGTTTTAATAATAATTAAGTTATTGTCATTGACCAAAGTCCATTAAATGATTATAATCCTACCATTAGGTGATATGGGTCGACTTTTAGTCATCCAATAGGATTTTGGCAGGTGTTTGGGTAATTTTATAATCTTATATTTACCCTTAATTACCCGATTTACCTTTAACTATGGTAAATAAAATTTACCGTAGTTACTATTTATAAAGCCAAAAAATAAAAAGTAGCTTATTAACATAATTTGGACCCACTTATTCCAAATATAGAATCCATTTTTCCAAATTCAATACACAAAAGTTTCAGAAATTGAATTAAAATTAATCCTGTTGTCGAAGGAAAACGAGTTTTTGTTTAAAACATTGCAAAAGATTGAATTGATTTAACCTACGAATTCAAGGTAAAATAAATGATAATGACATAAATTATATTAAATGGTAATAATATATTCTATTTATACTTTTAAACAATTCAATATTATAATTTAACCATATAAATTATTACGATGAAAAAAGTAGTTTTTAATTAAAATATAGCGTGTTTTTACTATTCATTAAAATATGAAAGTTATCAAAAAAATATCAAAACATTATCCAATGTAATTTTGTATATACTGATTCAAAATAAGAAGTTTATTTTGTAAAATTGAACTTATAAACATGTCAAAAAATAGATTTAATGTGAGTACGCCATCAAAAGTCGGCAAAACTGCATTTTTTGAAAAATACTTATTTTACCCAAAACAATTATTTTGTTCTCATACAATGTTTTAGAAAATGTGTAAGATGAATAATAATGTTATAAAATTCAAAATGTAGTTAATACTATTCATAACGGCTAGTTAATAATAATATTATAACCATATATCATTTTTTAGTGAAATCTGATATTGCGTACAACAAACGCTATCGAGGAATGTCACGATTGCGTGTAATTCAAGCGAAGTCAGGGTTGCGTGTTGTGAAAGACTCCTTTTTTGTTGCATTTTACAAAATCCAACCATATTTCATTTATACATTGAATATATACATATATATATATATATACTCAATGTTTTGTAGAATGACTATTACCAAACGAACTTGAAATTGTGTGTAACACAATCTCAGAATAGTGTTGCATATACTGCAAGCTAATACGGTGTTGCGTATAGAACAAGATAATCTTGTTGTAGCATAAAACACATGACATTAAATAAATTAAAAATAATACTTATCATAAAATATCGGGTTGTTACACTTCAAGTACACTTCTTTGTTTAATATCATTGCACCTATGTTTCTCATACACAGTGTGTGTATATGAGTTGGTCCTTTTTTATCACAATATATTTAACTCTTTAATATATGGTTTCGTACCTATACGTATGGAATTATCAAAAACCTCAAGGATATCAAAGAATGTGTTCTTTATAAATTATAGTGAGGATGTTACATGAACTCAATAATATTTAAAAAACATCATCTCATAAAGTGAAATTCACAACATTAAATCATTGAGTTTTCTATTTATGAATCACAATGTGATTATATAGCTCAATAAATGGATCACATAATTAGTTCTTTGTGAAATGGATATTATATGAAAAAATCTGGTGTGTGGTATATTAGTCTATTTGAAAAGATCCTAAGTGTGTGATCTGCATAAAAAGAGGTCACAAAACTCCTTCGGAAAATAAAAATGATTTACAGAACTCCTTCATGTAATAATATGTTTGAATAAATCTACTATACTATTACTCCAGAGGCCTTAAGTACTCTCTTCCTTTTCACATAAAATAGTTCTCAAATTAGGCTATGTTTTTATAAAAATGGTATATGTCATATGCAATATGAGTGGAAACACATTTTGGGGACTTGGGTCATTGATTATTATAGTTAGTGGTTGCACTGACTATGCGTGTCCTTAGAAGCTTGAGAATAATGTCATGTAATTCAAAAAAATTAAATACTCAAATATATCAGCATTCTAATTCTTGAAATGCGAGTTTTAAAATTATATATGTTGAAAATGAATGTGTTTATTCTTATGTGTTTTCACATAAGAACTCCTCCTATGATTGTTGTAATATCTTCATATTTTTTCCCAATTTTATAAGCACATACTCATCAATTTAGATATATGGACATCAAAAATTGTTTTAATATTTTGTCCATTGATCAAACATCAAAATGTCCAAATCATGCACAATAGTGACTGTAAACATTTCATCACATACTTTTCATCTCAAAAATCCATCCATGCTGGTATCAATAGTTGGTATAACATGATCATTGAAGATATAATGAGTGAATAATTCATTATATCATGATGTATAGAGTATTGAGAGGTTGAATACAACCTATCTGATATGAAAAATGACCTAGGTCATCTTAATCGAATGTTTGCTTAAATTTACACAGGTTTTAATGATGGAGGTACAACGACTAGTGGTATTCTTATAACACATTTTTAATTCATTTAGATGATATATACTTAATAATCAAATCGATGATGCTAACAATTCATGAAAGGAAATGGGGGATCAGTACCCACATGCACCCTTATATATGATCTTCACCTCTTGGGCCTCAGTTGTGTGGTCTACCAGGGCATCCCACCTAGGCGCTATATGCATCCACAGATGTTCTCTCTGTATAAGAGCTATTATACAACTTTCTAATGAAGAAATTGCTTGCTATCCAGGTTGACTATCTCCCACGTGGTTGACTTAAGTGTCCCACATGTATGTTTGGGGTGGTCCCTGATGGGCTGGGTAACCAATCTTTTTTCCACACATAAGGGAAATATTCCAACCCATGTTATAAACAAAAACTCATGAAAAATATATTCCCTTTAATTTTTATGCATGTAATTAAAAAACTCCTCATTCAGGGAAATTAAATGTACTTCATATAATGGATAGTCATTATACAATAATTAAATATTTTAGGATATTCTTTGATTCTTCTTCTTCCTATCTTTGTTGGAATATAAATTCCAATTAACTATTCAACATCAAGTTATCTTGATTCTTGATATCTTCTTAATAGTTGTAAATAATGTGTCTCTTTTGACACAATTATTTATCATGATGTTTAGTTCAATATTCATCAGAGTTTTAATCTCAATGTCTTGAATTGAACTTACTTACGTGAACAAGATTGGAGTAATTGTTTTTTGATAATTCATCCAAGTTATATTCTATTAATCGTAGATGTCTTGGATACTTCTACTAAACATCAATTAATAAAATAACTTTCATGGTCTATATGAAATAATGAAATATTTCATAATATTTGCTTACTTATCTTATTCTTATTTTTTACATTAATTCCAACAAATTATTTAAAATTAAATCATATTATATCATTATTTATTCTTAATTATTGTAAAAAATGAGTCAGTATTGAAAAGATTCATTCACATGAAGTTCAAATCAATAATCATCAATGTCCTAAAATAAATTCTTCAAAAACCCATTGACTGAATAATAGTTGATTACATTTTTATTTATCTGGTCACCCAAGGAATATTAAGTTAGACATTGATATCATGGATTCCTTCAGGGAACATCTTGAAACATCTATCTTACTTCTTCATCGTATTGACATCAATGAAATATATTTACATATCATTGACCACCATTGACAACCAATAACATCCATCATGAAAAAATACAACTCATACCCAAACTGATCCCAACAATATCCCCCTTTGTATTTATTGTCAATATCATCAACGTTATTCCAAAATGAATATGTGAATATATGATTCTCTCTCCTTTATAATTAAAACTTTAATTTCAATTTATATCCCCCCCCAATATTGAAAAGAACCCAAAAATTCATGGTAAAAGGGTATCCATCCATACCTAAGGTGTTTGTCCTCAATCATTCCAAAATATGGATGGTTGGGTTGATGTGACGTCCCGAACCAGGTGCCACTAAACAGTTCCACAAGCTAGTTTACCACAGGACCTAAAGCGCACCTCCTCCTATGAAAGAGGGATTCGACTAGCATTGAGGGTTTGGTATGTCAGTCATGGGGTGACTATAGCCTCTTTTATCAGAATCAAAACACCAATTGATGAAAAAAACAATAACCAAGTGTAGAATCATATAAATAACCACAACAAATACCATTTCATGTGATAAGAAAATCTATAAAATAATATACAAAACTGAAATGAAATAAATGATATGACAATGAAAGTCTCAAGTGTCTACAATGAAAATGAATGTAAAGACACACCAACTCCACAGCAGGTCTAAAACCTCGTCTGGTTCCCTCTCCTATGCTCCAATCCCAAATAGCAACCTATCCCATAGCCTTGCCCTTATCCATTACTACAAAAAATAGTCTACTCATATGACAATCAGGTGGCATAAATAAGGTGTGAGTAAAACTCAGTTGGCCACCCCAACAGTGTCTAAAACGAGTCAAGTCCAAATATAGTGCATGCAGTTCTATGAAGCTATGATATACCATGCATAACTAAACAGTTGTCACAATTTCATCTAATATTTAATCATCGCATTAGGCCCAGTTTTAACTCGTGTATTCCCTTTGAACTATCATTCATTATTATCATTCATTTGGTGTAGTTATCCATGCCTAACTCCCTAAAATCTCATTTTAATCGCCATTCATTATAATCATTCATTTTGTGTAGGTCATCATGCCTAACATCATATAATCTCATTGAGTTTAGGTCATCATTCCTAGAACTCATTTTCTCATTCAGTGTAGGTTGTCATGCCTATAACCCTTTAAAATCATGCGTGGATAACTATTGGGAAGGAATGGCATGTCAATTCCTAACTTCTAATTGGTCTAGAACATGATGTCTTACACACCATATCTCATTCGGTGTAGGTCGTCATTCCTAGCACCCCAAAATATCATCCATTTAATCATTTATTAATTCAAAATAAATAACCACATCATTCCATTAATAATACAATTATTAGTTAAATATTTAAAATTCCATTAGTTAACTGAACAATTTACTAATCACAAAAACCATTAATTAATTCATGAATTAATTAATCAATCAACACAAATATCATTCCATAATTAATTATTCAAAATTAATTATCCATATTAAATCTCAACTTTTAATAATTAATTCTCATAGTTAGTTATCTTTAATAGTCATCATGGAACATAATAAATTCTAATAATTATTTAACTTTGGTCAACATCCTGGAACACAATTAATTCCTACAATTAATTATCTTACATAGCCAAATAGAATATCATAATTAATTCTCCCTAATTAATTATTTTACAAAACTAATTAAATATCTCATTTAGAATATATAAACCCATAAAAATATCCAAAATATCTATTTGGGAAACCCCCCTTCATTTTTTCTGTGATTCAATTATCAATTAATCACCAAGGCTATCATAAGTCAAGTCAACATTCCAAATTACTCCTATTTTGGAAATCAATAATCAAGGGAAGCTAACAAATAATAAAATCACATTTACATATCATGAATAATAACTATAGGAGTTCAATTTAGATGACCTACCACTGTTTATTGATGGAATTTAGCCTATAAGAAATCCCAAAAACCTAATTGGAACACCATCATCGATCAAGCTTCAGATCTAAATCCCAAAACAAAAATGAAGATCAAAGGCATCAACCCCATGAAATAATAGATCTTGATCCACGATACTAGATCTAGATCTCAACTAGTAGGTTTAAATCCATTGAAATGGTGAAGATATCCCATGGAAATATCAAGGAATGATAGAGGAAAGAATGAGAGAAGCAATCAGATGATATCCACTTACAACGAAGGGAGAAGATCTTCAATTTGGGCTTTCGATCTCAAAGAATGCTGTTTATATCACCATTGGATCCCTCTGGAATTCTCTAGAAACACCTATAAGTTTTTAATCCCATAAAAATGTCGAAATATGGGAGTCTTGAGGGGTTCAGGTGGTTTCAAAAATAATTTTCAGATATTAAATTATACACACACTGTAGCCTAGGTAGGGGCACACAGTTTGGGAAACTTGTGCACCAACTGTGTGGTATTCCAAAGCTTGAACGAGATGATAACACACTGTTAGTAATACTGTTATCCAACTGTGCCAACCTCTACTGTCCACATGGTCAGATTTCTCACGGTTTTCCTAATCTATTCAAAAACCATGCACAACCCCTATCTTCCTAATTTATTTAAAATACATTCCCCAAACACAACCCATGTCATACCCCAACCCGAAGGTACTAAAAAACATAAACAATTAACTGAAAACAAACTTGATATGACTCTAGAAAATGTTTGAATATTACAGTTGAGACCCATCATAAAACTTATTTCCTTCTTGTTGGACAGATAGGTTCCTTGTTTTGATCTTACATGGTGATTCTAGTATTGATTTTTGTGGAATCTGGTTGACATGTTGTGATATCTTCACAATCATCGTTGGGTGGGTAGCTTTAATGAGAGATATATGTTCTAGCATCTATCGTTTGGACCTCCCTATGAATTTTATGTCTGGGGTAGGGGTGACACTCCTTGTTGTGCTCCCAGCATGGTGCAACTTCTTTCAAATGGGGCGACACATTATCTTGACTATTCTCACTATTACATTATAATTTAGGGGGGCAATGAAAATATTTTCTCTTCCTATTTTGAATTCTACCTTCCATTGACCATGTTTTCCATCTTTCGGGTTTACATTATTGGATTTTTATGTGGGGTCTGTAATGGGTTACCACTTTCCCATTTTTCAAAAGATTATTCCATGTATTTTCACTAAAGAGGGTAGTTACCTGAAAATATAGTTTTTAACATTTAAAAATGTGTCAATGTGATCCATGATTAGTTTAGAAAAGGTGATGTGATTTATGAAAATAATTACTTCACGATTTGATCATGATACCAAGTAACATTAGAATGAATAAATTTATCATCAACGGTTATACACATTTATTCTATGAAATTTGACACAAATTATGATATGAAACTTTTATACTCACATAAAAAAATTATCAAAAACATTAAATTGAAATAAGTAGTGAATGTGGTCATTAATCTCTTCCATATTTCCATATTTATTATTTTATTAATTTATTGTATTACTCCCACATGGAATTAAGTTTATTATTTTTGATAAATAAGTATAAAAGATTAAGAAAATCATGCTTCTTGTAATGAAATTTTCTTCTATGATATTGTAGAATAATTATATTTGGTACCAATTGAAATAATTATTATGGTTTAACTTTATTTTTTACTAAATTTCCTTTCCTAATGGGAAACACTCCTAAAAATTGTAAAATGGTGGATGTCTTAAATAATAGATTTTATGATTATCTAAATTAATTAATACTCCAAAATAGATCATAAACTTGTCACTATCAATATTTGAAAACCTCTATAACATTACTAATAATTTCATTCTTCAATAGTAATTCATTAGGATACCAAATATAAGATAAAAAAAGATTGTATTTTCTTCATCCTTTTTGTCCATGATTTGATAGTATAGTATTCTTATAAATCAATTATGATTCTCTATTATTTTTTTATATGAATACACATTGAGGAATCATTCAAGGATTATGAATTATCCAGCTTTTATATCAAGATTTAATATCACTCACTACTTCATAGGTTCTACCACTAAGAAATTTTTCACCATAACTTCCATACATTCTTAGCACAAATGTAATACATAATTATTAAGGTAATATGGTGTATCCTACTTGCATCATCAATGAGAACATAAAATCTGGTATGAATTTCTAACTATGTTCCCCTGTTTCTTCCAGTATTCATGCTTTCAAATCCGAATATCTATTCTTATTTATCTCAAGGTATCAGGGATCTCATCACAATTTCTTTTACATAGAGTATAGTTTTTTTATTCTTAACATTCTTCATATATTATACATTTTTTCCCTCTTATGTACTGGTTCTCATTCAAAAATAATAGTTACACAACCTTTTTCTCAATGTTCACCTTTGTCACCAATCTCTCTGTGAACATATCAAAAGAAATAGATTTTCATTATTAATAACCTCTCATGTACTTTATCTTCATTGATTTAAATCTTGTCTTTCCCATTTTATCTATACTTTTCTTGTTCTTCTTTCATTTTTCTCATTCTATGTAAATATTAAGGAATAATAACTAGCATATCATTAGGAATATTGGTATCATGTTTGGTTCATTCATATATCTTATTTTACTTTCCATCCATCTTATTTGTTCTCATAGGTGAACCAATTTTCTTCAAAATCATGGATTTTGAATCCAAGGTCTTCTCACAATTCATATTTGATACATTCATGAGACAATTTTTTATTGCAACATTTTTCTATGTTTGTACCATGGTAGCTTCTTCGTTCTTAGACAACGTATATGGTCATATTTTATCTTAACCTTTGGATACATGTCGAGATGATTATAGACCATTTACATGAATATTATCATTGAATAAATCATAGATATTTTATATTTTTTTTAAATATTTGTACAATATAAAAATTCTTCTTAACCTGTGGATTTTTCTTCATATTACCAAGCTAGTTTCCCCTTTACATGGGACTTATTTATGGTTCAGCGTCTAGGAGATTGTACCAACAATCTTGTTCAAAATGGTTGAATCTACTATGGAACCTATACTAAACCAAAAACAATGATATTAATATTAATTATGTATGATGTTCTTGGGTCTTCTACATATATTGTTGGGATATTCATGGGGAACCATCTTCCTTATTATTTTTCTAATCCACCCTAGTCATGGTGGAATGTTCTTCATCTACTTCATTCACCTATAATTGATCTGTATTTTACCAACATACAATATTTATGAAAATATATTTAGAAAAATTTCTAAAATATGGTTTTTATGGAACATTATTCTTAATATCATTAATGATGGATCATTTCTTGATGTTATGGTCTTCATGTCACACATTGGTGGTATTTAAACCGTAGAATCCACCAATAATCATTGAATAGAAACATTAACTATCTCCTTATTTGGAGAAATATTTTTTCATTTATTTTCATGATTATTTATCTAAACATATTATTATAAATATTTGATATTGGGGATGATTTTATAATCATCAATAACAATCATCTTCTATTCAAAAGACTCTCTAATTATTTCAAATTTTTATTCACGAAACATAACATAATTTGTAACAAATAGTCATTTTATTTGATATTCTTGATATTTTATTTCATTTGTATCATCCTGAAATCATTGTAGTTTTCAATTGGTTCTTCAATTTCATGTATATTTTCTCCAGGATCCTTCTTGAAACTATCTCTCTCTTTAACTTCTTTGATCTATTTTGAGAAACTTATAGGATGTTACATTTTTATTGAGGCATAAAATACAACCTATATTAAGAACATAAAAAATTCTTTAATTTTCAAATATAAACCCTTCTGAAAATTATTTTCTTCCTATTATTTCTAGGTTATATATTAAGGTCAATGTTGAAATATTCTACAATCAAGAGAGACTATTTCTATAAGAATTAAATAATAAAAATATATTAATGTATCAACTTATATATCTTTATTAATAAATTGATCATTGTCACAAATATTTCAAGGATATTCATTTGGATAGTTTTGATAAATGTTAGTATACACCTCTTGATACCTTGAATATATTGATCCAACTATCGTAGGAATATTTTACATCTTTTTTCGGAAATATAATCCACATTCTCTTTACATTCAAAGGAAGAGTTTTCTTCATTATTGGAAAGGCATAGAGAAAATGATACATACTCTTGTTTAGGTAAGATGGTATTCTTCTATACATTTATTTTCTCCTTCTTTATCCTATCCATCATGGTCTTAGTAGAAGTAGACTACTTATAATTAACTAAATATTCACAAAAACAACACTTAATTAATAACATAGTAATAAAAATAAATTATTCAAAAGAGAATAACTGCAATTTATAGAATCCTAAAGAGTTAAACCTTCCATATGATATTTATTTGGAAGACCACATGGGGATAAAACCAACACTAAGAGGGGTGAATTAGTGTTGAGATCTTATTCAACAATTATAACATTAATTCCTTTTACCCTTTAGATATGTTATAATATCGATTATCCTATTCTACTTTTCCATTTTTCATGCAAGTATATGAAATTAGTAAACGGTATCAAATGATGTTTTTAAAATTTTCACTATTAAATAAGAGTAGTTAGTCCTATGTATAGTTTGTAAATAATCCAATACCACATAAGAATTATAAAACTATCCTCTAAATTTGATTTTAGAAAGTAGGTAATATACATTAAAGTTTTTCACAATAGTAAATTGAATGTTCTTTTTTCACATCTCTTGTCTTGTTCATTATACTACATATATTGTATATATTGTAATTTTAAGGTTAATTATAACACTAATAATTTCTTCCCCCATTTGATACTTATATTTGATGTCACAATGCTAATTTTTTGTTCCACTAACTTCTTCAATTATTACAAGAATAGAAGCATGAATGAAATGTTTATTCTTCTTTAGAGTAGAAAATTGAAAGATTAACTTCTTATTCAACTTCTTATGACATCCATCGCTATAATATGAATATATTTTGGACTAATAATATTAGAATTATTTTTTTTCCTTTAGTGAATTACATGAATTGCTGGTTCTTCTTCTCTCTAGCTAGAATCATAAACTTCCATTATTAATATGTGATCAATGGATGATCATCTTAGCATCACCTCTTCTAAAAACAATTATCTTCTCTTTTAAAATTTCTTGTTTTCCATGAATGTTATATTTTTAACAAATATATTTTTGTGCATTCTCTATCACTTGTTTGGATCATATTATTGTAAAATCATTCATCCAACTTCTTCAATAGACTATGGACAATTTCGTAGAGATATCATCGCCTCTTCTAATATATTTTTATAAAATTTTTCTTTAAAATCTGTACAATCCTTGATAATAGATTTAAAAAAAATTATATTTAGATTTGTATTACACCACTTTTTTATTCATCTTGGGAATGATTATATAATTATATAATGATATTCTGTCCACTTAGTTGAGGTTTTTGGAAAACGAATCATTCTTATAAAACAAGGATAAATAATTTCTATTATCTATTAATGTGAAAAATTAATGTTTTCATTTTCAATACATAGTATTTTTCATCCAATTAATGACATATCATATTACGAGTTTTCTTATAATCTTCAAATAAAATTGTTGGTTCCAAAATAAGCAAAGAAAAAGAAGCGATGAGGCCCCACGAACTGCCTCATGAAGCCCATCCGTGGAGCCCCTAGGGCCCCACGAGCCTTCCGCGATGCAAGTAGGCGGACCCCTCCATGGACGCGTTTGACGTTCTCGATCCCACAGTGATGCAAGGAGGCAGACCCCTCCACGAACGCTTTTTATGTTCATGACCCACCTCGAAGAAACCACAGACCTCTTCACGCCACGTAATCTCTGTTTCGCAGCGCCTCTTGCCTATAAATACCGAGATCCCCCCGAGCCCAACAGAGGGAAAATCCAACCTTTCAACTTCATAGCTACCAAATCACGAAGCACCCTTTGATATGTGAATAATGAGCTATGCGAGGTACTTTTTCTCTGCGAAGTGCCTCCCCCTGTCCTATTTATAATTCCCTCTTCTGAGATGGATTCCTTTCGCGAAGCCCAAGGCCCTTCATGGAGGAAGGGGATCCCCAAGGGGACTCGGGATTACATTAGCATTTATTCTTCATGAAACACCCCTCATGTACACGTGATCCACATGCCAAGGCAGGGTCACTGTACTTCGCGATGCACAACTCTTCATGACACTTTTCTTCGCGAGGCGCTTGTGATCTGCGAGGCAGTGCTCCGCAAATGCCTTTCCACTTCACAAAGCACCTCCCATATACACCTCTTCACTATGCTATGGATGAGGAACACCACTTCGCAAAGAACATCGCTTCACAAATTCTTTCTGCCATGCGGAGTGGCAGAGCTTCACAGGGGCCCTGCCTTTGAACCCCTTTTCATATAAATTCCTCTTTCTGTGCGACCCTCCAGGTCTGCACGATGTGATTTCAAAGTACCGTGGAAGATACCGCCCATAATGTTGTTGTGCATAATGCTTCTTCACATGGGCACGTTAATCTCTATTTCTTCTTCACATAGCCATGCTAACGTGGACCCCTCAATGGTTCGATCTGCGACCCCACTTCATCAGGACGTTGCCGATGCCTTCCCTCTCACAAGGAGCATAGGGTACCAGTTATGTAAGTCCTAGGGGTGCGGAACGAACCCACCTCGTCCGAGCTACATGACATTAAACTTCCAAGTGCCATCGTTCTCAACACATGACGTTAAATTGTGACCTCGCCCCATGCCCCGTATGCAGGTCCCCCGCCTCGGACATTCTCCACGCCCCCTAGTCTCCACTGGGGATGATATCATCCTTCTTGGAGTGGATTTTGTCCGTGGGGAAGGGAAGCCACCTTTGTGCAAGCCCCAATATTTTCTTTTAGGAGGAAGCACCTCTGATACTCCTCAATTCCCCGGTGCCAAGGCCAACGGAGGGCGTGATAGGGAACAAGGATCTTTCTTTCTTCGGTCCCAACTCCCTCCCCTACTGCACTTTTCACCATCAGGCCTCCATCTCGGAGTAAGTCCCAATATTTATCTCCCTTGGCCACCCCATGTGTAATCCCCTATTCACTTCCCATGGATGCACCATTCGTGACGTGGTCGTCAGGCCTTTGTTGTCTCTTGTTTCTCACACCAAGCATGACTCACGTGGGCGTAGAGTAAGCATCGACCATGACATCGCCACTTCTTTCATGACGTTAAAATTTGTTCCTCCCCATCCCAAACTATGAATAATTTGATCCATATCAAGGCATGGTATATAGGAATCCCCACAAGGTTCAATCCCCAAAACCTTGGGCCGCCTTAGAGTGAAAACCCCAATACATCCCGAACTATGAGAACTTTGATCCATGTCACGACATGGTACATAGGAAGCCTCACGAAGTTCAATCCCACCACCCACTGGTCTCGACCATCCTAACATCAGTTCACAAACTACTCCTGAACTACGTGGTCTTTGATCCATGTCAAGGCATGGTACGTAGGAAGCCTCCCTAAGGTTCAAGCCCACTACCACCCATCGGACCCCCGGTCCATCTTGACGTCGGTTCTCCGATATCCATCCCAAACTACAAGGACTTTGATCCATGTAAAGGCATGGTACGTAGGAAGCCTCCACGAGGTCGAAGCCCACCACCCGGTCATTCCTATCTCCTTCATGTTGGTTCACCGATACCCATTCTGAACTACGTGGTCTTTGATCCATGTCAAGGCATGGTATGTAGGAATCCTCCCTGAGGTTTAAGCCCACCACTCGGTCGTTCCATCCTCCTTCATGTCAGTTCGACCCCATCCAGCGGTAAGCCGTTGCAACCTCATTCAGCAGTAATCCGTTTTCAACCTCATTCAATGGTAATCCATTGCCAAATGAACTACGCGGACTTTGATTCCCTTCCACAGGAATACATAGGAGGTCTCTTCAAGGCTCAAGCCCAAAACCATCGTCCATCTTGATTTTTACCTGGGCCGCCACATCCTAGTGAGATCATTCCACCTCATTCCCCACCACAGAATTTGGGATGTCGCCCACATGCTGGCCCTGATATCGGTATCCCATCCATGGGGGTTCTTCCATCCGATCCACTCCAATGAGTGTTCCGATCAGTCTGATCCATCCCCGCTGGACGTTAAACTCGCAGAATACCATGTGTTAAGAATTGGATGCTGAGGAAAACCTTAGAGACATTCCTATGGAACAGGATTCCCCACATTCGATGTGGGATGACTCGGGCATCTGTGCCCTCGAGAAGCCCTATGATAAGAGGGAAACAATCAGACGCACCAGTGCTTCAGTGACCAAACACGCCATCGATGCCTCAATGTGACTACTCCCCCAACTGATGGTTGCTGCCCATATTGGACCCCTTGTAATGTCCTGACAGAAGTAGTGTAATTAACTGGCGTCCATGAAAACATGGCCCTAGGAAGAGTTTCACGAACTACGTCTTAATAAATAAGGGAGACCCGGACTAGGTGACGAATTTTGAGGAGGAATACACGGAAGGAAGATCCGACATCCCATCATCCCGTTTCGATCAAGTAGCAAACGTCCCCGAACAGGGAGCGGATGCCGCCCGCCTTTGGAAAGTGGGAATGCGGGGCAACAGGACAGTGCCGACGTCCCCCGAATGTGACGGACACACGCTCCTTGGTGAAAGCGTCAGAAATAGAAATGGTGAACCCGACGTGAAGTTATTATCCTTAATGTGGATATTAGTAGTGCACAAGATATCAGTAGAGTAACCTGTCACCGGATCCAGATATTCGGCGCCGGGCCCCTCCAAGCAAATAGTGGGTCGGGCGTGAAACTCACTAGAAGTTAGGGCATTAAAAATATTGGGCATACCGGTCTGTGACTTTTTCTGCATGGATTCCTCTTACCGGTCTTGGAAGATGGAATGGCGCTAGGGAACTGTGCGTCGATTTTATTTTCTGTCAGTACTAATGAGCTGATCTCCCTACTTTCAGGAACCCAGTTGCTGCATCCGGAACCCGATCACCTCCGGACCACCAACGTAGGGGAATGGGCAATATCAACATAGCTACCTCATGAGGTTCTTCCACTTCTACAACATCCTCGACTACCACGACTACTGGGCACCCATTCCCCCTCTCCCCATCGGAAATAATTCGGCGAAAGGTAATCAATGAACTTGTACGTAGGTACGAGGAGGAGGGGGTCATCTTTACGAGTGACATTGATCGTCTGGATTTAGTGGCGTCTGCACCTCGCCGTCAACACTGCCACCGAAGGCAGCACAGGGAGTCGTTTCTCCCCACTACAACCTTCAATCGTTTCGAGAGCCTCTCCCCAGAACGCTTTTACGACTTGATTCCCTATGCCGATGAGGTAGGGGATGTTCGGGTCAGCCCAGCCAAAGTTCCGTCCCAGGGATTTCTAGAGAGGTCCCCCACCAGGTTGTGCCATCGCCACCACCCGGTTCCCCCAGCTGAAGAGAAGGTATACTACCTACATAAACCACCGGTACCGGCCCGACTGACCCGACTCCAGCATCGGGCACATGCTGAGGAGGGCGCCCATCGGGGGGCGTCAACATCAGCTTCCACTATGGCCCAATCCACCACAGACGTGCATCATCCTCCCCCTGCATACACCGATCATGGGTAACTATACGCCCGACCTGGATCAAGGCCCCAACCACCCCACAGGTAGGCTGGGGCGACACTCTTGGTTTCAGGCACATGCCATGGCCACCGTGGACTAACCCACAATGATGCCACCCGGTATAGAGACCCTCCTCGTGCAAGTACAATGGAGAACGCTGGCCCTTCCCGCTTCCAGTCCCGGCTCGGATGTATCTCATGTGCCATCTTTGACCCGAATGAGGGTCTTCCCCATGGTAGCAACACCACATAAGGGAGCATCTCCCACACTCATTAGACTGGGTACAAATCCATCCCTCATGCCACAGACCATCGGGCTGGGGACGTTGCACATCCAGTCACTCTACGATGTGAGGAATTTCCTCACATCCTCGTAGCAGCCGAAGAAGATCCTCATATTCCTAGAAACCAGAGGGGTGGAGTCCAACTTCCCTTCACCAGCACCAAGCACTAAGGTCCTACCCATGTTCAGTCCAATCAGTACGGGGACCTGCCTCACACTGACGTCACCAAGGGAACTAGGCATGGAGGTCCTACCCGTCCTCCCGTCAGTTCCAGAAGGGGTCCTACCCACAACAGAACCTAGCATGGAGGTCCTCCCTATGTCCCCTTTGACATCTACCCCAGTTCTCCTCGCACCCCGGCCCACTCAAGTGGAACTATTCCCCACCCCGACCCTAGTACGGTCGAAAGACCTCCTCATGCCGAGAATTTTCCCTTTCCCAAAGAGCCATTCAGGGGTAGGAAGGTGGGTCATCGTTGCCGCAAGAAGAACAATGAAAAGCTATAGATTAATATCGAACCGGTCTATTTCTTAGATTCTGAAGTAGATTACAACTCAGCGGTGGAACCCTCCCCTCGGTCCTCTATGTCAAGGACCGGGGCAGGAACAAGGCCTATCAGCCTCATCCTTCGGGAGTGTGAAGTCCACCGAATTCCCGCCTATCTTCAGAAGTACATCCAGGAGGAGGAAATTTTGGGAATCCCATAGGTTCTGACTGTGCAGTAGCCACCATCATCACTAGAATCACCATCTAACTCGAACAGAGATCATGGAGAGCTATTTTGGGGACCAATGGTGGTTGAGCAATAGTGTGAACCATCGCTGGAAACCATAATCTCGGCCCCAAAACTGTGGTTGTCAGCCCATCATATCGTGAAATTGTGACCAGGTCACCACACTCCTTGGAGGAGGGGCTGGAATTCGGCGGCCAGTCAGCTTGTTCATTGTATTCTCCACCGCCCAGTTTACTATCTCAGCGGTCCGCCTTAGTACCGCTATCGGTTCCTTATCCACCTACAGTTGATGGGCGGGGAAACACAGGGCCAGACCCTGAATCCGAACCCATGAGCTTATGGAAAATTCTTGAGGTGGATCACTTCCTGGAGAAGTTCTGGCCGGTGGCAGTGTCAAAATTCTATGTTCCGAAATCCCTCAACCTAGAGGAAGTCGAGTTCTTCCGTCCAACCCTATGGGCGACACACTTCCCTCTTCATTATCATCGGGTGGTGTACCCTAGGAGCCAAGTGAACTAAGAGAAAATCGGGGAGCAATGTCATCTAGTCGATTTGGCCACACTCCTCGTGGCCCCGCGCACTGAGTCACCAGGTCTCCAGAGGACCCTCCAACAAATATGTGTTCAGAGTTTCAAGGTATGCCGAAAAATTATCAGGGAGGCTACCCCCCACGTGCAGGTCTGTGGCTGGGGGAAGTACGCTACCCTCCTCTTCATCCCTATTCGACGGAAGCCCGACTCGCTATGCAATATTGAGTACATGCCCCCAGGAAGGGTCACGATCCACATGGCCTACATCGTGGAAAAGGAGGAAAAGCTAGAGTTTCTTGATGGAGACTTAACCCCTGAGGGTGTGCCACTACTGTTGGACCCATCAGGGAGGATTACTCATTAGCAGAGGAACCTCTGAGGTCTCCCTGTTCCCACCGAGTCGTTGGTACTCAGTCTGAATGCCGGTAGGGGAAAGAGTTTTTCAGAACTATCAAGAACTCCGACCCATACTCCTTTGTGAAGAAGACGAAGGAAGACCCCGAGAAGGCCGCGTTGTGCCAGTAACTTTCTGAGTAGAAGAGGTTGGTCAAAGAAATCTTGGCCGAACGCGCTGTAGGGAGACGACCCAACTATAGTGATCCTAGGCCAGAGCAGTAGTGGCAGGAACAACTTCGCCATGGAGAGATGCCTCCGGGCAACCCTGATCATACCGCTCCCACAAATAGGGTTGAAGCTAGAACTCACGGCAATAGGGCGAGATACATCTCACCAAACCCTCAGGAACAGCGCGAAAATCTTTGGAATCTAGCCTGGGTTCCCCCTGCTGCCACGCAAGCCATTCCACAAGTCGCTCCTTGAGACGTTGAACCCATCTACCATGTTTAGGAGCCCGAAAATGCCCTCGTGCTTAGGGATCCCCATCAAGATAGGGACCCCCTCCCAGACGATCCAATGGCAGCACTCATTGCCCACCTCGAGGTGTTAGAAACGCGACAGGTGGTAGTCCCACCAGATGTAAAGCCATATCCATCATGGGTGGATGGTATGACTGCACCCCTTGGTTTTGGAAATCCCACTTGCGCGCCCTTTAACGGGACATGGGACCCGCCACAGCACCTGGCCCACTTTTCCTCAAGGTGTGGTCCCATGTTGGGGACTCCATCACAGTAGGAAGCCGCAATGATCCGATGTTTTGTAGAGACATTGGAAGGCCCTGTGTTTTTCTGGTACATCCAGCACCCCATTGGATCGGTGACCAGCTGGGAGGATCTTCACAGACAATTCCTATACCAGTTTAGCTCTACCACGCGGAAGACCAGCATCACAGACTTCTTCATGTGCAAGTGAAGGCCCAATGAGTGAGTCACGAACTTCATCGCCCGGTGGAAGGGGATCCCATACCCCCTCGACATGCCACTGACTCAAGAGAAATTACTGACGATGTGCATAGCGATTTTCAAAACAAAACTGGTTCCTTCCCTGATCACTCAGAACTTCCCTGGAGGGTTTGGATACTTCTCAGATAAAGCCCAGCACCTCGAGGAAGCTCTGTAATAGGCTAGTCAGGCACGTCTGTTGCCCCCTGTGATCCCAGTAATGAGGGCTGCCAGAGCCGAGCCTGCCACGGTGGCCAAAATAGATGCCCCCCGGGTAGCTAGAATTGTTACCCATAGCACTGAATCCACAACCTCGTAGAGGCCCACCACCATAGGTGCATCCTCCTTCCTAGTAGAGACCGCCTCAGAATCAGTAGGTTCCCCCGTGCAACGCGCCACCGACACCTAGGCTGGATAATCAGGCTCCACCTCCTCGACAGGGTCCTCCGGCTCCTCGTCAGGGCCATGCTCCCATATCCCACTTCCCATACAGAAGGAATCAGACCTACTCATTCAATGAGGCTCAGGTCCCTAGTTATTTCTGTAGCGCCTTGGAGTAAGGGTTCGTGCGACTGCCTGAGTACAGAAGGCTAGAAGAGGCGAATCTCACTGATCGCCCAAACTACTGCCGTTATCAAAAAACCCTAGGTAACTCTCTCAAACAATTCTATATGTTTAAATAATGGCTTCAAGACCAGGTTGACAACAACATAGTCAGGGTGGGCCCGGCCACAACACAAGTAGCATGCGTCGTCATAAGGCCAGACAACAGTAGTGGAAGAGACGACGAGTGGTATTAGATTTCCAACTGAGGAGCCCAAAATTACGATGATTGGGTAGCTTGTAAAGTGGTAGCTCGTTCCCATGGTGTCATCTAGGAATGCCTGAATCTTCTAGAGCCTTCATAATCTGCAGCTTCTACCTTTGCATCATCATATGAGCCGACCTCTTCTCAGAAGAGCAAGCATCGATGACGCAAGGGGAAGCAACGTGCCCCGCCAATGCCATCGTCATCCCACACTCTTGGAGACTTCATTCCCCATGAGATGTGGATCAATAACATAATCCGCCCAGTGGTGGATGATTCGTCAAGTGACAGCCAGGGGTATGCTTCGGTTAATACCATGGAGTTGGTAAATCCTTATATGACTCTCGATGGGGTGGAATGCTAGGCGAACCCCCCCCCCAACTTCCCCAGCCGACGCCAACGTCGGCGGAGCCACAACCATATGGGTCGTCAAGGCATGTTAGCTAGCACTTTCAACCAGATCGTGCACGCCAATAAGACCAGATAGAAGGAACAGCGCAGAGCTCAGCACACACAACCTCCTCATCATGTGTCCTTATATCTACCTCCACCGTCGTTTGTGCTACTAGATCAGGTAGAGATACCTCGTCTGTTCCATGTGCAGTCTCGCCCTGCTATAGGACAATCTCAAATGTCCATCCCTCAGTCGAAAGCTACTCTTCAGGACATGAATAGTGAGCAACAGGACATACCTAGCACTAGCCAGCCGCCGGTCCAGCCAACAGGGCCCGTCGTGTCTCCTATCGCAGAGCGGACTCCTGTAGGTAGAGTTTTGCACCTTGCATGATAGTACGATATCCTCAAACATCTCATTAGAATTCCAGCAAGTATCTCTATCCATGAGGCTCTTCTCCTATCGTCATACACACGTGAGGCGCTCACTGAGACTTTAAGAAGCCCCCTCTATTTTGATACGGAGGTAGCAGCTGTAGAATCCTTCCACGCTGAGGAAATTGAGAATGTTGAATGCTAGGAAATTATCTCATTCTCTGTTGAAAATTAAGACCCTCCCATACAGGGGAACTTTCATCCATTGTGCATCACTGGCCAGTTCAATGGCGTGGAAGTCCGCCGCTGTCTTGTTGACATGGGATCTGGGATTAACCTAATTTCAACTAGGACACTGCGAAATCTAGGGTTGTCTGAGGTTGATTTAACTCCATCTGACCTAATAATCCAAGGATACGACATGATCGAACAGACCCCGGTCGGCAAGATCCATTTGAAGACCCAGTTTGGGGGCCTAGTTTCCAGTACCGAATTCAAGGTTGTCTACCAGGACACTACGTACAACACATTGATGGGAAGGCCATGGATCTACCTTCATGAAACAGTCCCATCATCATATCAACAATGCCTCAAATACTCCCTCAATGGTCGAGTATGTGTTCTCCAAGGAGATGCGTCTCATATTGCCTCTTGTGAAGCCCGCTATCTGGACGCCGACTATTTCAAGAGTAAAGATAAGATGATTCTTGCAAGTGATATTGAGCCCTCCACAGTTACAACTGACCCTGGTGCAGGTCTGGATGATGCCTAAGTCTTCCCAATCCATCAATTGGAGACCCCGACCCCCCGAAATTGGGCAATGATTTGTTGTCTCTAGTACAAGTGGAAGGCATATTCCCAAGTCCAAGCGATGGTGGAAAATCTCATCCTACTCCTACACAAACCCAGCTCAAGTGATCCTGGAAACTCTTACCCCCATACGATATCAAGACATCCTCCCCATGGCAACGATAGTATGTCATATGTGTCTGTTTCGTCGGTCTGGGATTAACCAGCTCAAGCCAACGTGCCACTATTGTTTTCATATCATCAAGCATGGACCCTTGGGTCGAAGACTAGATGGGATCAGATCAACTGACTTCATAGCCATGGTCTCAGCAGCAAGTGAATCTCACGGTATGCTATCCACATTCACCCAGGCTGGCACCAGACTCCCGTCAGAATTTGCTGACCCAGGAGAAGCTTCCCCCACAGGGGATCCCTCTGTAGTTGATGAAGAGGATTTAGAGGACGCTCCCCCCTCCTTTGAAGAGGGCGTTGACGCCACATTCGACGAGTTGGTACAGGTGAACCTATGTAGCGAGGTGGACCCGAGACCCACGTTGATCAGTGCCGCCATGCCCCTCGATGAGCAGCAGCAGTACATAGAATTCCTGAAATGACTCCGTGACATGTTTTCCTGGAGTTATGACGAGATGCTAGGACTAGATCCTCAGGTCTCTTTACACCACCTCGGTCTCCCGAGAAATCATGACGGGTTCAAGAAGCCTGCCAGAAAGATGCACCCTTCTAACGGCGCCAAGGTCGAGGTTGAGGTTGATAACCTCATCTGGGCCAACTTAGTTAAGGAAGTCCAGTACACCAAATGGCAAGCCAACATTGTTCTAGTCAGTAAGAAGAACATGCAGTTCAAAGTCTGTATTGACTTCTGCGATCTCAACCGCCACTGTCCGAAGGATGATTTTCCCCTTCTCGTGACAAAATTTTTGATTGATACTACGGCTGGGTTCCAAGCCCTCTTCTTCAGGGATGGGTATTCTAGGTACAACCAGATCCAGATAGACCTTGAAGACAAGGAGTTCACCACTTTTAGGTTCCCCCAAGGTACTTTCTGTTACCAAGTTATGCCCTTCGGCCTGAAGAATGTAGGTTCCACCTATCAACGAGATATACACCGCATATTTAAGCCAATTCTCGGAACATTGGTGGAATGATATGTGGACGATCTGGTGGTCAAATCTCGCCAGTGTCATGACCACCTCAAATACCTTTAGAAAGAGTTTGGTTTCCTCTGTTCCCACCACCTGAAGATGAACCAACTTAAATGTGCTTTCAGGGTCACGTCCAATAAGTTTCTCAGCTTCGACGACAAATAATGGGGCATTGAGATCGACCTAGAGAAGATCAAGGCCATCAACCAGATACCCCCCCGAGCAATATTCGGGAGCTTCAAGGATTTCCAGGCCACTTAGCCTACATACACCGATTCATCGCAAACCTGTCCGGAAAGTGTAAGCCATTTTCTCGGCTCATGATGAATGGAACCACCTATTAATGGGATAAAGAGTTCCAGACCGCATTCGTGGAAGTCATGTGGAACCTTCTGCAAGCTCTGGTCTTGATGCCACCCATCGCCGGAATGTTTCTGGTCCTTTATGTGACTTCTTTAGAACGGTCTCTCGGCACCCTACTTGCCCAGAAGAATAATGAGTTGATAGAGAACAGTCTCTACTACCTCAGCCACATGCTCCTTGATACAGAGACCAGATACTCTCCCATCGAAAAGAGATTCCATGCCCTGGTATTTGTAGTACAAAAGTTGTGACATTACCTATATCACCATGAGGTACAGCTGGTATCACAGGTAGATCCACTGAAGTACATCCTGAACCGCCCCATATTGACAGGCCGTCTAGCTAAGTGGGCAGTGATTATTCAGCAGTTTGACATAAGGTTTGTCCCACAGAAGTCCATTAAGGGACACGTGTTAGAAGACTTCCTCGCTTCCCATATGTCTCCTGCCAACCAGTCCCTGGACCACGATTTCCTTGATGAGGAAATCCGCTCGGTGGATCAAACCACACCGTGTTGGCAGATGAATTTCGACGGTGCTTCCCGAAGCCCCACCAGCCACAGACTAAATGATCCCAAGATCAACAGAGTAGGCCTGAATATTGTCTTCATTACCCCTGCGCCGGCCATTCTGCCATACTCATTTATGCTATCGGAAGGATGCACTAGTAATGAGGCAGAGTATCAGGCCCTCATTACTGGCCTTAAGCTAGCCCTCGAGATCGACGTTCCCCATTTTCATGTGAAAGGGGACTTCGAGCTTGTCATTTAGTAGGTCAATGAAGACTATGTTGTCAGGAAGCCAGAACTCGTACCATTGTTGGAGCGCACTATCCAGATAATGGCACAGTTCTCTTCTCAGACTGAAGTGGCTCACATCCTCTAATATCAGAATGGTCAAGCTGACCCCCTGGTCGGCCTGGTTGCGTCACTTGTAGAGCCTGATCATGATGACATGATTATCCACGTGGAACATCGTAGGGTGGCTACTACTGTCTCTCCAGATAATGGAGACGGCCCACTTGTAGGTCACATGACCGTAGGAGGCTCCACGTCAGGACCCCAAAGTCCCCAATATGTAGGGGTTGAAGTGATTCCCAAATGGAGGGCCCCTTTTGTCGAGTACCTACAAAATGTCTACCTCCCAGCCGATCGGGCCGAGCGTGAGTGAATTCGATGCTACACGTTACAGTTTTACCTCAAAGATGGTCCCAGTCTTGAGAAAATCCTCTACAAGCGCATATTTGATGGTATTTTAATCTGTTGCATTCACGGAGTCGAAATTACACAGGTCATGCAGGAGGTTCATGGTGGTTCTTATAGTGCCCACCAGGCTGGGCTGAAACTGTCTCACCAGATACAGAGATTAGGGTATTTTTGGCCATCCATGATCCACGACAGCATTGATTTTTCTAAAAAGTGTCATGTATGTCATTTTCATGCCATCTTTGTACATCGGACACCAGAGCCCTTTCACACTACCAAGTACACATGGCCCTTTTCGGTGTGGGGACTCGATGTCGTGGGACCATATCCACTGACGACAGCTCGCCAGTACCAGTTCATCCTAACTACTATGGATTTCTTCTCCAGGTGGGCAGAGGCAGTTCCACTCAAGGAAGTCAAGGATCAATCCATTTCGGATTTTGGGAGCTCCAACATCATCTACTGATTTGGAGTCCCTCAAGTCGTGCTCACCAATAACGGCTCAAACTTCCAAGAATCTGAGCTGAAGAAATTGTACCCCATGTACAATATCCGTTCTAACCAAACCTCCCTCTATCACGCACAAGAAAATGGACAAATTGAGGCATTCAACAAGACCCTCTTTAAAATTTTGCAGAAAATGGTTGTTTAGAACAAGAAGAGTTGGCCGGACAAGCTCCCCAACGCCATCTAGGCCTATCAGACGATGACTCGCAATTCCACCCAAGTAAACCCGTATTCCCTAGTGTACGGAGTTGAGGTCGTCCTTCCTATTGATATCCAACTGCCTTCATTATGCACTACAGTCTATGACCGGCAGATGCCAGATAAGGTAGCCGAAATCCGTCTAGAGGAATTGGAAGCACTTGACGAGAGTAGGCTCCATGCCCTGCATAATCTAGAAAGGCAGCAGAACAAGATCGCCCGAGCTTTCATCAAGAATGTTTGCCTCTTCTCCTTCTTACAAGGTGACCTTCTATTGTCCCTCAGGATGCCAATGATACCTGACATGAAGCCACCCAAGTTATAGCCCAAATGGGAAGTACCTTACATCATTCATAAGGTTTACTCCAATGGCACGTACTCCCTGGTTACTGTGGATGGTGAACGTATAACTCATCCCACCAATTCCACGTTCCTCAAGAAATATTTTTCCTGAGCCCCACAGTCCTGCAAGACCTTAAACTGGATGGTCCCTCATGACCCTGAACTGCATGACGGTCCCACATGACTTTAAACCATTCGGTCCCACACGAATTTAAACTATGCATCATCCTGCATGATGTTAAATTGCATCTTTAGAACTATGTATATCTTGATTCCCATACTCAGGGGTTATGTAGGAACACTCAGACGCCTCGTCCTGAGTCTATCTCTGCATTCTTCTCGTTTGACTTCCCCCTGAATGTAGTTTCCTCAGAGGATCCCATGTGAAGCAACCTACGCTTCCCTAATCACCACTAGTGGTAAGCTTACTAAGGTCACACCATGTGCCCCTCCTCGTTCTTCTATCCTCCCATGTCCTCACCGCAAGATATTAAACTCGATGGACTTTGAGAACTATGTATGGCTTGATTCCCATCCTCATGGGATGCGTAGGAACACCCAGATATTTCGTCTGTTGGCCCAGCCCAAATGCCTGAATATTCTCCCTGAGTAAAGATATATGGCAAGGGTACAAACATTTCCCCCAATTTACGATAATCTAATCTCAACCCAGCCATACCTCCCACTCCCTGGAAATGTATGCCTCTTTTAGAGATGGGTACATCTATGCTTCACCTACTCCTTGACTGGGATTCCATCACCTCCCCCATCTAGAAGGGCCCCTGAATGGTATGGATGCTAAGCCTAGGGGATCTCTTACCACTTCGGGCCAACACCCTCAAGGATGTCAATCAAAAAGATAATTCAAGTACCATGTTTCAAATATAGTCAGTGGTCGATGCTCATTTGTTTCTCCCATTTTAGGTTACTATAGGAATGTTGTGTTTCGAACATGGTCAACAGTTGTCCTGGATCGTTAGGGCCGCCCCATGATGTCCCAAACATCATGTATAGTGGTTCATTCTGCCCCATTGTATCTCCAAGCGACAAACTCCCCCTGGGTGATTCCAACTGTCTGGCCCCTTGGCCTTTTGGGCCCCGGCCCAGGTTCTCTCTTATGGGAATGTGCGGTGTGGTATGGGATTAAGTCCTCATTCACGTCGGTTTGTTCACTGCGTTGTAAACATCCCCGGATTAGACACCTTATCATCTCCTCATCCTCACTGCATGTTGGTCAGGAATTCCTGACCGAGGCCCAGCCTCAGGACCCTTGGCCTTTCGGGCCCCCAGCCTAGGTTCTCTCTTATGGGACTGTGTGGTGTGGTATGGGATTATGTCTTCATTCACGTCAAGTTGTTCACCGTACCGTAAAAATCCATGGATGAGATACCTTATCCCCTCCTCATCCTCACTGCAAGATTTTAAAATGCAAGTTGGTCAAGCCTTCCCAACCGAGGCCCAGGCTCATACCCCTTGGCCTTTCAGGCCCCTGGACCATGTTCTCTTATGGTAGCATAAGGTGTGATGAGAGATTATTTCCTCATTCACATCGGGTTACTCGTCGTGCCGTACACCCCCCTTGTCTAGGGAATCCTACTCCCCTCCTTATCCTCACTGCAAGATGTTAAACCGCAAGTTGGTCAAGCCTTCCTGATAGAGGCCCAACCTCAGGACCCTTGGCCTTCTTGGGCCCCCAGCCCAGGTTCTATATTATGGGAGCGTATGGTGTGGTGAAGGATTATGTCCTCATTCACATCGGGTTATTCGTCGTGCTGTAAACCCCCCTCATTGTGGTATCTTACCCCTGGGTGACTTTAGAACTATGTATGGCTTGATTCACATCCTCACGGGATATGTACAACCACCTGAATGTCTAGACCTCGGGTCCAGACCCATCTCTCGGAAATCTCTATTCCTCTTTCTCCCCTTGGCCTACCCATTCCCAGGGGGAGGGGAATATGGTGTGGTATGGGACTATGTCTTCACTCACATTGGGTTTGTGATGACCACACCATTTACCACCTCCTCAGAGTTATCTATATCCTTACTCTATACTCATCCCTTCAAATCAGTTACTCTCAAGTTGAGCACCCTCGTTGACCCTCTTCGACGATTAAAAAATGTGTCTAAAGGGTACTCTGGTTTAGTACCTGGAATGTTGGGTTCTACTCGGACATGCTTCCACCTGTTTCCCAGGCTTCGTGTTCCCCTTCATTAGGGCTTCCATCACCATTGAAATCCAAAGGGACCCCCGGAATGGCATGGATTCTCGGGCCAAGGTCCCTCATACCATCACGGTCCAACATCCATGAGGGTATCGAACAAAGAACTAATACAAGTCTTGCGTTGAAAATACTGTCAGCGGTTGATTCTCGTTTATTGTTCCCATTTCAGGTAACATGATAGGGATACTGCATTTCCTCCATGGTCAACAGTTATCCTCAATCATCATGGCAACCTCATTAGGCCCAAGATATCAGTCACACGATTCACATACTTCTCCACCTCATTATGTCCATGTAAACCTCTAACACTCTTGAAATTATTCCTTAGTGCGCATCTGCATGTTAGGAGAACAAATCCGCAGTAAGGGCGTCATTCGGGGCACCACACAGATTTCCCTTTAATGGGCGTTCTAGGTATTGCAATAAAGATCCTCCTCCCTTTTCTCCCACACCGAGATTGAATCACGTTGTCTTAGGTATTGGGTCGAGGTCTGTGCTTACTTAGAAGGTTTCCACCCATCCATGGTCCGAGCTCTAAGACCATAAACTATGATCTCCTCAGAACTACGTACGTCTTGATTCCCATCCTCATGGGATACGTAGGAACTCCCAAACCTCTTGTCTTTGGGTCCAGCTTGATTTTTTCTAGTTTTTCTTTTCTGTCCTAGCTTCTGGACATTGACTACGGGACTGCATGGCGTGTTATGGGATTACCTCCTCATTCACGTCGGGTTTGCAATAGTCTCACAACATGAACCCCGTTCTAAGAATTATCCCTCCTGTTTCCTGTCCTGCACGACATTAAACTGTATGTTGTCCCACGCGACATTAAAAGGAACCCTCTAGAACTACGTGTGGCTTAATTCCTATCCTTGTGGGATACGTAGGACCACCTGGATGTCTCGTTTCTGGGTCCACCTCATTTGGGAGCTAGTTTCTCCTCCACCATTTTCCCTCTTACCTCTAGGTAGGCCCCTTGGCCTGCGGTCCCCCTCTTGGAATTTCATATGGTGTGATATGGGACCATGTCCCCCGAAACACACGGCCGGTTGTCGCATATTGACCAGTCAAGGTTCCGGTGGTCTGCTAATGTGTATAGTAGCACTCGGGTCGAATCCTCGGCGATGATACTTTGTAATAGTAGTTTGTTTTTAGTTGATTGTATTCATATTGAAGGGGTTTTTTGCAGAGTTTAAATGAAGTGATTAATGACTGGTTTTTGATTTTACAACTTGATAAATATTGGTGTGAGTTCATCATAAGGGAGTTAAGCTTGTGATATCCTTGATCTTTTCATTATATTGCATTTAAATTAACACCCACTTCACAAGATAATGTTGATTGGAATTCCTAAGTGTTAAAGATTTAATCCAAGCATTAACATAACTTAGTGTTCTAATCATTGCCATTACATGTTTATGGAAGTGAATTTATGGTTCCAATAATCCATGGAAACCACATGTTAAACAAAATATGACATAAATCCATGACATTTTAAGTCCAACATACAAAATGTTAAATTAACGAATAGTCGTCATGCAAATAATCTCAATCACTTAACATCCCTAAATTTTGACTCACCCCAATGAGAGATTTACTCAGCCATTTGGGTGTTTAATAATATGTTTATAATGATTATGATGATAAATTAAGAATATAATAAAAGGAAAGGGATAAGAAAATAGTGTTGTGTCTAACACACAAACACGAACAATAATGAGAATTAAAAAAACAGACTTTTGATTGAATGAGGAAGCAAAATAAGAGAAGGGGATTCAACTGTATTTAAACTATTTTAAGAACATTAATATTAAACTACAGAAGGTGGATTAGAATAAGAGATATTGAAGATGAAAATTGCATTAACACAGAATTACAAAACACAAACTTACAAGATTACAAATGAAGAACACCATAAAAGTGAAAGGAAACAAATAGAAGAGGAAGGGTATCTCATGTGAAAACATGAATAGGGCCGGTGCTCCCAAGCCTTTGGAAAGGATTTTGTCATTCCAATATGTGCTTCTATCTTCTTAAATTCCAACCCCTTTTAAGGAGTGAAGGGTGATGCATTTATAGCCCAAGGAAGTGGACTGTTTTCATTCCCAATATGTCCCTCCACTTGCATCGTCATGTTGGCTATTCAGACAGCCGAATCTCAAGATATCTTCTACTTTATAGTTTTATCTGATAATGATTTCCAACCTCTCTCAATAGTTAGAGTCATTTGGCTCTATTGAGCCAAAGTTATGGCCAATCGATTAAACAAATTTAATAAGTCCTTTTCAATCCAATCATTTTAAAGTCCAAAATGTGAAAAGGTTTGTGAATAGGAAGATGCCTTCCAATCCAAATGATTTATTCAACAATGTCATCCAACTATAGATACTCTTTCACAATGTAAAATATCATCTCGATGGGATAATTACATCATGAGATATGTCATGAATAATGTCCGGAGTTTAATTCTCGTCCAGAATGGTGGGCTAGAATTAAAAGCTTCATTTGGGACCCTATTTCTTGGATTTGGGCCTTGAAATTTTTATCAATGATGATTTTGGATAGTCAAGAACATATTTTAGAGTTTCATAATGTTTGGGTTTCAGTATTTAGACCATTAACTCAATCATCATGGCTGGTCCAGTTTCTTCACAAATTATTTGGGTCATTTTGTGTGGTCCATGTGATCCTTAAAATAGAAGAATAGGCCCATGATTCCTTCTAAAGAAATGTTTTATATTGAATTATGAATCCTAAAAAAGATTAACTAAGCAATTTGGATAATTAGGGTTAGAGTTATAAATAAAATACTAAACTGACTCAATTGGACTACTTCTAAAAATGCTAAAAAATTATACTTAGTATTAAAACATTAATATTTCACATAAATAAAGAATATTTCATATAAAATCAGTAAATGGGTTATATAATAAGTCATGAAAATATTAATAACATCAACTCCTCCCCACTTAGTCTTGTGAATGTCCACATGTGAAAAAAATATAAAAACATAACAAAATCATTTTCACTCACCAAAAAATATTAAAATTTTGTTTTCTTCAATCAGGGGAGGTTTAGACTATTTCACTCATCAATTTTGAATTCCACCACTATTAGTTATAGAAACAATGTTACAAAACTAATTCATTTTTTCATGCTCAAATTCAGAAATGGAAAATGTGGACACTCAACACTCACACCTCTGAAGATGATAAAATTCATTTGTGGAGGTTCACTCTTTCACCAACCAAAAGTGAAAATATTAGAGTTTAAAAGAGATCTCAGCTTCCAATACCTATCCAAAGTGAAAAATAATCAAGAGGTCTTTTTAAGAGGTTTTTCTGTGGCTATGGGATGGTAGGAATATAATATCCATGATAGAGAAGAATAGGGGTAAAACATCGACATAGAAAAAGCAATGAACATTTTTTTTGAAATAAAACATTGAAGGAAATGAAAAAACATATTTACAATGGAATGATTGTGTGAAGAATGAAAAAATAGAGGATGAAAATTTGAAAGGGATGAGAAGATGTAATATTTACAAACCACAAAACTTCTCCCAATGACATAAGAATATAATGCAAGTGTTCTTTTTTTATTCTTTTTTTTTCTTGTTTTGAAAGTTTAACTCTGAAAAGATCTCACACTCATATCTCAACCCATGATTGATCCCCTCATGACACTAATTTTAATAGTTATAACAAGATCAAAGGCTTAGAAATATTGATTTTTGACCTACCCAAGACACAACCCATTATTATTTTCATTGTTTTTTTGATTTTTTTGAACACTTTTTAATTGTACATGATAAAAATATATACATTCACAAACCCCACTGATGGAAAACATCTCCCCCACACTGAAAATGATGCTTTATCTCAAGCATAAGATAATATAGTGACATCAACAAAGGGTATCCAAAATGAAATCCTTCCCCCCACACTTCAATTTCCAAACAATTATGCAAAGAAAATCCATGTTGATATTGGGTGGGATAAGGAATTAGTCTTATAATGTGGCTATCAAAGAAATGGTATTCATAGGCTTGAAGGGGATTTCAAAAGGAGGATTTATGTATTATTAATGGGAGGCTATTTGGCTATGATATTCTCATGGGGTTCGGAAAATTACTATATCATATTAATGCACACTAAAGTAGGAAATTCAGCTCGAAGGTCCACAAACTCAAGAATCACAAATGGGGGTGAAAACACACATTTTGAAAAGATGGCCATAGGTGGCCTCGACATGAAACCAAATGTTGTTCCTCATGGGTAGAGAAAATCATTTTCCAAATAAAAAATTGAGCATTCAAAATGTGTTTGTTTTGACACAAAATACTTTATCCATAGTCATGATGAAAATACAAAATTTTTGAGATGAAAAAATTCCTGTTGACTCCCCAAAAATGTTGGAAAAAAATTCAAAACATGATGGTGAGTAAGCACGACTCGTAATTCTTTTGTATTTTTTTTGTTATGATTATTTTTTTTTGTTTTTAATAAATACACACTCACTCAAAAGAGAAAGAGAAAAATAAAGGGTTTTAAAAAGAAAGTGGTAAAAAATGAATGATAGAGGAAGAAAAAGAAAGAGGTAGAGGGAGGAAGAGAGAGAGAGAGTAAAAGGGAATGAGGTTCCCCTTGGTTTGGATTTGGCGGGTTGCCATCTCCATCTAGTGGTAGGTCGATGGGAGAAGTTGGGGATCCATTGGATGTTGATGTTGATCCAGGATTGTGTGTCCTCCCATGGTGATTCTTTAACTGATGTCCATTAACCATGAATGTCCTTTTGGAAGAGGGGTCTTGGACTTGCACTGCACCAAATGGGTAAACATTAGTAATAATAAAAGGACCCTCCCAATGAGAATTAGGCTTACCTGGGTGAAGTTGAGATTGAGAATTAAAGAGAATTATCTTATCACCTTCCTGGAATACCTTTCTTAGGATGTTTTTATCATGGAGTGCCTTGGATTGTTCTCTATAGAGATTATAATTCTCAAAAGAATCAAGTCGAAGCTCCTCCATTTTATCCAATTGCAACAATCTTTCTTCACCAGATTTTCCAAGATCAAAATTACAAGTTTTCACTGCCCAAAATGACTTATGTTGGATTTCAACTGGAAAAAGACACGCTTTACCAAAAACTATCCGAAAAGGAGACATCCCAATGGGTGTTTTATAGGCAGTTCGATAAACCCAAAGTGCTCCACCAAGTCTTTAAGGCCATTCTTTTCTGGTGGGTTTTACAATTCTCTCAAGAACTATTTTCACTTAAATATTAGAATGTTATGCCATGCCATTTGTTTGGGGGTGATATGAAGTTGAAGTTTTATATACAACCCCATTCTTTTTTAAAATAGATTCCATGGTTCTATTATAAAAATGGGTTCCTAAGTCACTTATCAAGGAATGAGGTGTGCCAAATTGGTGGAAGATGTGTGTCTTTATAACTCACTAACAGTATGTGAATCATATTTTCTAGTGGGTTTGACCTCGACCAACCTAGAAACATAATCAACCACAATAATAGTGTATGAAAATCTATTGGAAGGGCGAATGGTCCAATGAAATCGATGCCCCAAACATAAAAAATCTAACAAAAAGTTAAAGGCTTTTAGGAAATTTTATTTCTCTTTGAAATTGTTCCAAACTTTTGGCAGGTGGGACATGATTAAAAGAACTCATGTGAGTCCTTGAAGTGTGAAGGAAAAAGTAATCCAGAGTCTATAAACTTTTGGGAGGTCCTTTGTGGTCTAAAGCGGCCACCACCTGGCATTAAGTGACAGAATTCTAATATTGATGAATGTTCATTTTCATCGACACATTTCTTTATTACCATGTCATCCCCAGTTTTCCAAATTTTATTTTCTCCCCAAAAATATTATTTTGAATCAATTTTCATCTTCATTATTTGTTCTTTTGAATAATATTCAGGAGAAACACCAAAAAGCAAGTAATTTACAATTGGGGCATACCATGGTATTTTTGGAGTGAGAGTTGAAATGTGCTCAGTGGGGAACTCAGGATCGATGATTTTAGAATGAGAAGAATTAGAAATTCTACTCAAGTGATCAGCCACAGGGTTATCTTTTCCTGGTCTATCTTTTATTTCAAGGTCAAACTCTTGGAGCATTAGGATCAATCTTATTAGCCTAGATTTGGAATAACTTTTCTTGAGTAATAACTTTATAGCAGAATGGTCTGTGAAGATGATGATTTTTTCACCTAAGAGATAGAGCCAGAATTTATCTAAGGAAAAAACAACTGCTAAAAGTTATTTTTCAGTGACAATGTAGTGATATTGATTTTCATCCAATGTTTTTGAGGCTTAATAGATGACATGAGGAATATTTTCTCTTCTTTGACCAATAACAGCCCCAACGGCTCTATCAGAAGCATCACACATCAACTCAAAGGGTAAGAACCAATATTAGGGTTGGATTATTGGGGCAGATGTAAGAGTAGTTTTGAGTTCAATGAAGGCTCTTTTGCAAACCTCATCGAAATGGAAAGTGACATCATTTTGGAGAAACAGAGTGAGTGGGAGGGGAATTTTACTGATGTTATGGATGAACCGTTGATAGAAACCGGAATGACCGAGGAATAAACGGATGTATCGAACAGAAGTGTGTTCACGAAGTGATTGGATCACTTCAATTTTGGTGGGATCAACTTCAATACAATCTTTTGAAACTATTTGCCCTAGAACAATCCCATTTTCAACCATGAAGTGACATTTTTCAAAATTTAACATAAGGTTACACTTGGAAAACTTTTGGAGGACTAGAGAGAGTGAATTCAAACCAGATTCAAATGACTCACCATAAACGGTGAATTCATCCATGATGACTTCCATGTAGTGTTCAATGAATTTGGAAAAGATAATCATCATACACTTCTGGAATGTTGCAGGAGTATTCCAAAGTCCAAAAGGCATTCTTCTATATGCATATATTCTAAAGGGGCATGTGAAAGTATTCATTTCTTGGTCCTGAGGTGCGATTGGGATTTGGAAGTAGTCGGTGCATCCATCAAGAAAGCAATAGTGTGAATTTCCAGTTAATCGTTCCAGAATTTGATTAAGGAATGGAATAGGGTAGTGAAATTTTCTTGTTTCAACATTCAATTTTCTATAGTCGATGCGCACATGTCATTTGTTTTTCACTCGAGTTGTGACTACCTCTCCATGTTCATTTGTGACAGCAGTTATCCCACCCTTCTTAGGTACAACTTGAATTGGAATAACCCATTAACTATCAAAAATGGGGTAGATAATACCATCTTGAAGAAGCTTGGTGATCTCTTCCCTAACTACCTCAAGGATCAGTGGATTGAGTCTTCTTTGGGACTGTCTAATTGGTTTGGATGATTCCTCAAGATGGATGTGATGCATCCAAAGAGTAGGGTTGATTCCTGGTATGTAATCTAGGGTCTAACCTAGGGCCTTTTTGTTTTCCTCTAACACCTAAACAAGTTTGGACTCCTCAGTTTCGGTAAGTGAAGAAGAGATAATGATAGGATAAGAGTGATCAAGGAAAAGGAATGCATATTTTAGGTGTTTAGGAAGAGGTTTCAAATCAGTCTCATCTTTTATTTGTGGGTTAGAAAACTCAGGAATGGAGGAAGGGACTTCAGTTGCTTCAGATTCTTTCTCCTTAACACTTTCCAAGCTGGAGCAGTAGAGATCAGAGTTGATTTGGGATTCAAGAGAGTTTTCAAGTTCCTCTAGATTGATGGAGTCTGGGAATGATAGGTCCACATCAACTTCACTATTTATGACATGGTTAATCATGGTGCAGATTTCACAAGATCCTTTATCATTATAAAATGAAAAACATGGTCGATTGGGGTTCGATTGACTCTTAGAAGTGTCCTCAAAAGCATGTATTGAGAATACAGAGTGATCCTCAGATGGGTATCACATGTATTGAAAAATGTTGAACTTGGCCAGTTGGTCACCGAATTCCATGGATAAGATGCCAGAATGGACATCAATCTTAGTTCTCACAGTCATGAGGAATGGTATTCCTAGAATTAGGGGAGATCAAGAAGAGTTCGTCTCACTTTCCATATCAAGGACATAGAAATCAGCAGGGAAACTAAGATCATTGACTCGGACAAGGACATCCTCAATTATTCCCTCAGGACTAGCTGTGCTTAGATTGGCCAATTGAAGGACAACACCTGTAGGTTGTAAGGGACCTAGACCAAGGTTGGAGAATATGGATTTGGGCATGACATTAGTTGAGGCTCCTAGATCTATAAGTGCATCATCAAAGATGGAACTTCCAATTTGGCATGGAACTGTAAAGGTACCTGGGTCTTTCCACTTAATGGGTATGGACTCTTGGGTTGAAACATTTTTGGTGGTCCTAAGTTGCCTCTTGTGGGTACACAACTCCTTGAGAAATTTGGCATACTTAGGAATTTGTATAATGGAATCTAAGAGGGGAATTGTGACTTCAACACATCTAAACATGTCGGTCACTTCAGGATCGGGTTCAAAGGACTTTTTTGGTTTAGAAATGGCTTGAGGAAAAGGAATTGGGTTCCTATGTGGAATTGAAGGAGTGAGGGAATGGATTTAGGTTCCCTTTCATATTTCTTTTTCTTTTCATTTTCTAGGTCAACATTTAAAGGGGGGTTGGGGGACTTATCTTGAGGCATAGAAATTTTCTTTCTTGATCTAAGTGAAATTGAACTTACATTAACCTTGGGGTTTGGTAATGGTTGAGCTGGAATTTGGGAAGAATTAGATGGTTGCTGCTAACTAAGGTGGGATGCAAGTTTACCGATTTGGGTTTCAATGTTCTTGAGGCTGGAACGGGTGAAGGAGGTAAGATCTTCCACTAAACTTTACCATGGTTTCTTGGAATAAGAGGCTTGTCTCGGATTGGGATTACCTAGATTCTGGTTCATGGGATATTGATTGTATTCGTTTTGGAATTGGGAAGGATGAATAGGATAATGGAATCCAGAAGGAGGATTGCTCATTTGAGGTTGAGGAATAAAAGGATAAGGTTTTTGGAAATTACCAACACCTTGACCATATTGAAACTATCTTGGGTTTCGAGGAGGGAATTGAGGAGGATGAGATATGGGATTACCATTCCGATGGCCTTGGTTATAGGAAGAAGATAAGGGCTCAGAGTGAGGTTGGTTGAAGTTGTTAACAAACTGACATGATAGTTGAGGATTAGTGTTCCACTGAGCATATGCTGCATTGATCTCCATTGGTCCAGATGAATCGGATTGATCTTCTAGATTTTGTGGACATGTTTCAGTTGGATGAGATGGAGAGTTTCAGATTCCACAATTTTTGACAGGTCCAGGAAACATTGATTGTGGAGAAGACGATGTTGTGGATTTGGATGCCACAACTAGTTTGCACACAAGACCAACAAGTTCACTCATCCACTCGGACATCTTGTTCAGCTCTATGGATTGATTATCTTGAGATTGTTTTACTTGATCATGTGCTCAAGTATGGAATTTTTGGGGGTTTTCATCCATGTTTCTTATAAGATCTCTTGCAGTTGTAGGAGTTTTATCAACAAGAGCACCACCACTTGTGGCATCAATGAGTGTTCTCTCCATTTCCAATAACCCCTAATAGAAGTATTGGATCAAGAGTTGGTCAGAGATTTGGTTGTATGGGCAGGTTGAAACATTATTTTTGAACCTCTCCCAGTATTCATGGAGTGATTCACTTGAGAACTGACAGATACCACTTATTTCCTTTCGGATAGAAGCAGTACGAGAAGCAGGAAATAATTTCTCTAATAAGAGTCGCTTCATGTCATTCCATGTGGTTATGGAACCAATAGGTAGGTAGTAAAGCCATGACATAGAAGTGTCAGCTATGGAGAAAGGGAATGCTCGAAGTTTCATTTGTTCTTAGGAAACCCCTTGAGGCTTCATGGTAGAGAACACCACTTGGAATTCTTTAAGGTGGAGATGTGGATCCTCACCGGATAGCCCATGGAAATGAGGGAGAAGACGAATCAAACCTGATTTGAGTTCAAAGTCAGAATCTATGTTTGGATATTGAATAACAGGAGGTCGGTAATTCATATTAGGGGCAGGAAGTTCTTTTTGTTTTTGTTCCCTACGATTGGTCATATCTAATTAAACTGGTTGGATGAGGAATGGGTCTTGAATTATTTGATTTTCTCTTATGTTCCTCCTAAGTTGGTGGAGTGTTTGCTCAATTTCAAGGTCAAACAAATCTGAGAGACTGTTTGGGAGGCTACGGGAAATTTAGAGAGATGTTGGAAGGAAAAGGAAGACGGTTTTTTCTGCGTGTTTTTTCTGTTTATGATTTTTATGAGAAGACGAGTTTTTCTTTGTGTTTTTTTAATCAATTATTTTTTAAAATTTTGTTTTTTACAATAACTAGAAACTAATGAATACATAAAGCACCATCCCTGGCAACACCGCCATTTGAAATTCACGGACAATTTTTTCTTATCAACTGGTCAAGGTTCTGGTGCTCTACTAATGTGTATAGCAGCACTCGAGTCGAATCCTCGGCGATGATACTTTGTCATGGTCATTTTTTTTAGTTGATTGTATTCTGATTAGGGGGTTTGTTTGCAGAGATTAAATGAAGTGATTAATGATTGGTGTTTGATTTAAAATTTTTGAGAAATATTGGGGTGAGTTCATTATTATGGAGTTAATCTTGTGATATCCTTGAGTTTTTCTTTATATTACATTTAGATTGACACTCACTTCACAAGATAATGTTGTTTGGAATTCCTAAGTGTTAAGGCTTTAATCCAAGAATTAACTTAACATAGATTTCTAATCATTACCAATACTTGTTTATGGTAGTTTATTTATGATTCCAATAATCCATGAAAACAACATGTTAAACAAAATATGTCATTAATCCATAACATGTTAAGTCCAACATACACAATATTAAATTAACGAATAATCATCGAGCAAATACTCTCAATCACTTAACATCCCTAAATTTTGACTCACCCCAAAGAGATATTTACTCAGAAAGTTAGGTGTTTAATAATCTGGTTATAACTATTTTGATGATAAATTAAGAATATAATAAAAAGAAAGGGATAATAAAAGAGTGGTGTGTCGAACACACACACACACGAACAATAATGAGAATTAAAAAAATGGACTTTCGATTGAATGAGGAAGAAAAATAAGGGAAGGGGATTCAACTGTATTTAAACTATTTTAAGAAAATTAATATTAAACTACAGAGGGCAGATGAGAATAAGAAATATTGAAGAAGAAACATGCATTAAAACAGAATTACAAAACACAAACTTAAAAGATTACAAACGAAGAACAACACAAAAGTGAAAGGAAACAAAGAGAGGAGTAAGGGTATCTCAAGTGAAAACATGAATATGGAAGGTCCTCCCAAGACTTTTTCAAGGCTTTGGTCATGCCAATATGTGATCCTGTCTTCTAAAATGACAACCCATTTGAAGGATAGAAGGGGGATGCATTTATAGCCTAAGGAAGTGGACTGTTTTCATTCCCAATATGTCCCTCCACTTGAATCTCCATGTTGGCTACTCAGACAGACGAATCTCGAGATATCTCCTTCTTCAAAGATGTAGATAATAAATTTGGCCGACCCCTCTCAAAATGTGGAGACATTTGGACCTTTGGAGCCCCCGTTATGGCCGGTTGATTAAACAAATTTAATATGTCCATTTCAATCCAATCATTTTGATGTACAAAATGTGAAAGGGTTTGTGAATAGGAAGATGCCTTCACAGATGAATGATTTCTTCAACAAAGTTGGCCTATTATATCTCCTATTTCACACTACAAAATCGCAGCTCTATTTGATGATTACATCATGAGATATGTCATGAATAATTTCCAGATTTTAATTTACGTCCAGAATGGTGGGATAGAATTAAAAACATCATTTGGTCCCTGTGTGCTTAGATTTGGGCCCTGAAATTTTTATTCGTGGTTATATTGGATAATAAAGAACATATGGTAGAGTTTCATAAAATACGTGCTTCAGGATTTAGACCAGTAACTCAATCATCTTGGCTGGTCCAGCTTCTTCACAAATTCTTGGGTCATCTTCTGTGGTCCATGTGATCTCTAAAATGATAGAATTGGCCCATGATCTCTTCTACTGAAATATTTTATATTGAATTAGAAATCCTAAAAAACAAAAACCACACAATTTAGATTAGTAGGGTGAGAGTTATAAATAAAATACTAAACTGACCCAATTAGAATACTTCTGAAAATGCTCAAAAATTATATTTAGTATTAAAGCATTAATATTTCTCACAAATAATGAACATTTCATATAAAATCAGTAAAGTGGGTATATAATAAGTCCTTAAAATATTAATAACGTCATCCACATTCACATCAGGGATATTTTATTGCACAGTACACCTTCCCTGCCTAGCATCGTCTCTGCTACGTCTGCGCTGCATGACGTTAAAATGCATACTTGGCCCCATCACATGTCCCTAAACTATGAAATTATCGTCATGGATGCACGACGAAAAATGGAACTGAATTTTGATGAAATCATCATAGAGGAAACCACTTTGGGTATTGGTCATTTACCATACCCTTTTTCAACACCTGTATATACCTTAAATCTTGTGGCGATGCCAGGGCCTGCTACCCTAGGCCTATCGCTTCACAATGAAATTCCACTTATCATAAAGGACACACATGACTTATCAAATACTGCTTCTTTTGGTGTGAGTATCACATCCATATGCCCCTTTTTCCTAGCACGGGTACCCTACCATGCCCCCACAAGAACTACATGCATCTTGATCCCCATCCTCATGGGGTTCGTAGGAACGCCTGTTCCCTTTGTCTCAGGCCCAGCTCAAATCTCGTTTTCGGTCTCTCGACCAAAAAGCTTTCCAAGGAACACGTGGTGGTTGGAACCCCTGGTTCCCATTCACGTCTAGTTTTTTATTTACCCCACCACATGTCCCCCCGTGTTTCCTATCGTCTATGGTCCGAGTAATATGAACCTAAAATAAGTTCTCCTTATGGGAGGGGACTCGAATCCCTCTATATAATATGTCTCGTTGCCGTATTGAGATGTGTTTTGACAAAGAGCCCGAAATGTGGAATTTTTATGGGGAAATTCTACCCGTTCCATGTCCAAGCTTCATGAGCTCGCTATTTGGATCCTAATCATCTTCCATATCCGAATGGACCCTCTAACGGCCTGGTCCCATGCTGTATCGGCTCACCTACCATCCCGGGATAACGCCACTAAGGATCTCGGATGAAATGTGTGACAGGTCCCATGTTTCGAACTTGGTCAATGGTTGACCCTCATTTGTCTGTCCCCATTCCAAGCTAACACAATGTGGATGTAGAGTTTCCTCCATGATCAAAATCTATCCTCCATCGTCACGTTGTCATTATTATGGTCTATATTTCGAGCTTCATGATTCACACATTTTCACTTCCTCATGTTCAAGTGTAATTCCGACATACTCGGCATTTTCTCTTCATGCGTCTAGGTGTGCTACATGGACAGGTTAGCATCATTAGGTCAGTATTCATCGAGCGTCCCGTCCCCTAACATGTTCTTCCTGTGTCGGGAACGTCCCAACACTACATCTTGTTTGCCACATCGTGTATGACTCACGTGGGATTAGTATTTTTGGTAGGATGTACACCGGTGCAGCCATGCTTCTCATCGTCCCGAAAGATGTTAAAGTTTTATTCCAGAACTACGTATGGCTTGATTCCCATCCTTATGGGATACGTAGAGACACCCTGGTATTTTTCCCAGTGTCTCTCCCATGGAATCATAAATCCTTTCTTCTTCATTTCCACCCCCTGGACTGACCCCTTGAGGGGAACCATGAAACTGTAACTCTGACCCGAACAAGTTCGAGATGCCCCATGATGACATTGTGAAGCGACGAATCCCTCCTCAGAGAGGTCCCATCTGAAAGAATGAATGATCTATGATCAAAACGATGCACCATCTAGTGTGCTTCTACCATGATGGATTAATTTCAAGAGTGTTGGATTCTGTTTGGACAAACCATCACTCCACCCTTCATTCTTTGCGTGGAATTTATTCAAAACCTCATCCTTTTTCATGTCTAGTGGAACTCCCTAACAGTATGTATGCTCATCATATGCCCGCCTATTGTCCTGTTCCAATGTTTCAGAAGACCAATGGGTAATGTTTTGAGTTAGGCCCTGTGTTTTGAACATGTTCAATAGTCGGACCTCATTTGTTATCCCTATTTCAGGATAACGCAATAAGGATATTGTGTTTCTAACATGGTCAATAGTTATCCTTCATTGTCACACCACCCCCATAGTGTTCTAGATTTTGGGTATCGTGATCAACAGCTTCCCCATCCCTATGTTTGGACTAATATTAACGACCCTCGCGTTACCCCGCTCGTGCACTAGAGCACACCAGTAGAACGGCTCGTCCATTGTTCTGAGGTCCTAATCCTCCGATCGGTCATCTCCCATGTCTTTACGGAAGATCCGAATTGGTTACCTAAACCCCGGATGACCGAAGCTTGGTCGACACATTATGTTCATATGGAATAACATGATGATCACCCCTTGTTTCTCACATTGGGATCGACCTGCGTGAGCTTAGGGACTGACCACTAGACATTTCACGAATGTAAAAGATGCGTGTAAAGCCAACATCGATAACGAAACTCATGTATTATATGGAATCAAATAAATTAAAACATGAATGTACGTTTAGGGGTTTGTAATCCTTACAGCACTCGGGGGGTCTATCTCTCCCATGGACGGGTTGAACCTGTCAAAAGAGAGTTGCAGTTCCGCCACCCATTAACTTGTGGCGTCCAGGAGTTGCTGCCACCGGCTAAACTCCCGCTCCTCCTAAGCAGTGATGAGGTGCAATTCATCAGACTCAGTTTGGGCCCTCTATACATCAACCTGAATGATAGCCATTTCTTCGGAAGCTTGCCTCATATGCTCTTCTACCTCTACCAGTTGGGCCTTCAATCGCAAGATAAGCTCTGATTGTGAAGTAAGAGAGGTTGAGTGCTCATTCACCCAGATCTGTAGCCATTGGATCTCATTTTCAGACTCCCTGAGCTTATTGATGTTCACCGCCTTCCTCCGTTTCCATCCCAAACTGAGGCCACGATCATACTCCTGGATCTTCTCCGCCATAAGATCTCGGATGAGCAGGTGAGGGAACTGGGCATATACTCCCCTACCACATAGTTCGCGCAGCTGCGAGCGAAGTCTGCCCATCTTGTCCATCCATAGTTCTTGGGGGGTCTTTTTGATAAAGTGCACGATCAACTTCCATGATTGGTGATGAACTATCTCGTTGTCCTCTTCATTAGAGGTCGTCTCGTCCCAGTCATCATGGTTGACAGGATCGTATACGGGGTACACCGTCATGAAATCTTCAGTAGTATCTGCATTTGGCGTTGGACTAGGCGCGATATATGGCGCCAGATCAGGCATGGTGGGATTTGGGTTGACCAGTCAATCCTCATCGTCGGACCCCACCTCAATAACCTTGAGCACGACCCCGCTAGCGGTCCTGCTAATGATAGGGGGAGCTGCGTCTCGGGTGGGATGGGTATCTATCTCTACAATTACTAGCATGCCCCTAGGAGGGGAGCCACCAGAAATCCCGACCAACCTCTCCGTAGCGGCCCATGCCAGTCGAAGAACTGTACGTAACAGAGAAGGGCATGGACTATGTATATTTTTAGAAGGGCCATAGATTCTGGAGGAGCCACCTCGGGTGTCCTAGCCCCGCCAGACACAGAACTAGACGCGGCCACAGGTGCGGGTTCCGAGGGTCCTGCATCAGCACCCACCGAGGGGCGAGAACAAGGTCTGTGCACGAGTTCCTTCTATGTGGTTCAGATGTTGGTAAGAAGTTCATAATGACATGATAGTAGACCATGAGGAAAGAAACTGCGAATGTTACCTCGAGAGCCTCCGCTAAATCATCGAGACCCGAGTCTTGATCGCCGACTTCGACTTCCTTTAATGGGTTTCCTCCACCATCCTCGTCCCCCCAAGAGGATTTTTTTGATTCTTCTGGTAGGGGGAAGCTATCTCTCATCTCAGTGGCTGATTGCTATGGGGGGATCATTCGATCCAGCAGTATCCTCACCTGGTATGTCATTGGACGTGGGGAACCCCTAGAATGCACGAAGTCCTCCAGCGCAGCCAGATATTTCTCCACCTCCTCCATGGATACTACAAAGACGGCTCAGACATGGCCTATACATGGTAAATCCATCCCGAGATGGTTTAGGTGTTTCCACATCTCTGGCATGTCAATATGGCACAACCGTTTCCCCAGGGCCTGAGTAGATATCCTATGGAATCCCCTTGGTGGCCACCCCTCAGGATGGCTCTGCTCTCCTGGGACCATTGGATCCGCTACCGCTGTTGGATCCACCACCGCTACCTCACCCTCAGCTGGTAAAGGTCTCGCCGCCATGGAAGCCCCGCCACAGTGAGATTTCCTTTCCGCCTTCAGACCCCGACCTCAAGATAGGAAAATCCCGCCATCTCCAACTCGAACAGTTGGCTGCTTCAGCATTTCCCCCAGATAGGCTGCCTCCCAGCTAATGGCGTACTCCTTTAATAGTCCAAAGGTGGTAGTAGGCAGAGGCAATGAAATATGCATTTTCCCTTCTTCCTGTGTGAAAATGAGCCACAATTGCCTCATCACACATGGGTTCTCCTCATGGACCACCTCCCAATAGACCCGCGAAGTCATTCATTGCACGCATCGCAATTTCCTTGAAAACCGGTGTGGGGTGTAGGAATCGCAGAGAGACTCACGGTCCACCCTTGCCACCTAGACTCCACCTCGGAAGGCCAGGAGATAGGCCAAGTTATCTTTCGTCCCACTGACCATCATCAGTGACTGCCCCCGTTAGTAATGGAAACGGGTGAAAATTAATCACGTCCACCTTCCATACCCGGTTTAGCACCAACGGTATGGTCAATTTGGCTGGAAAGCTCCCAGCATCGTTTAGGATAGATGGGCGGAACTTTGACCCTGGAGGAGAGATGGGGTTTGGATACTCATAAATCCCCCCGATGTGTGCTGCGATCCACCCATACAGAAAATGGAAGGGCCCACATATCCACTACGGCCTCTTCCCCTCGCTAACATGCCATATCGTCTTGTACAATTTGTTGAGCATCGGAATCCCCAGATTGATCCTCCCTCATGTGTACAGCATGGATTCCATGATAAATGTGCTAGGCTGCACCCCCATGTTTGTATCCCTCACTGGTAGGATCCAACCACAGTTAAGGGACGTGATAAATGCCACCAGTCTGACTATCAGCTGCTGTTCAGTATTAACACTGAAACCACAAGTCTTCCACTAGATATCCTCCAAGAGCCGCCAATACGAGTGCTCCTTTCCCCGTTGATCCCCCTTCGGTAATGTTCGAGTCCTCGGGGGAAATTGTCGATCCACCATAAGGTTCAAGAACTGCTTGAACCACTGCCTAAAGTGAACATCACTCACTGCTTCTTTGTCTTCCCCGAGCACCAGCCCTATCTGTTCCATTTCCAGCTGTGGAATCTGCTCTGTATCCTCCCATTCAATCATGATGAGGAGGAACTCATCGTATATAGCCCCCAATATTGGGACCCCCGAAATCTGAAGGTCATCCCACAGATTGATGTCGACCTCCCCATGGTGCAGGTGAAACATGTAGGTCCTAGATGACCATCTTCTCAACAACTCTGGCATCAGCTGTTTTAGTTGATATATGTGGAATTGAAAGGCCCAGGCTACCTCATTCAAACCCACTCTCTGCATATCGGCTCCAAACTCCTCACACGAGGCGCATACCCAGTATGCCCATGCCCAATCATCTCTGAAGTTTCCGCCCTGGCATAGGTCCCACTCCTCGGACCACCCCTTCTTCGGATCCCTCATGGATGCCTTCAGTATTGTATGGTAGAGAGGAGGAGACGTCTCCGGCTGAAATTCCTTCCCATCTATGTTGTTTAGGTGGTTGTTCAGGCAATCAACAACGATAGGTGTGAAGTCCTCCACCGCATGACCATCAGCCGCCCTGAACCATTGGCGCTGGCACAACATGCTCATGAACCATCAAGTTGGTTCATACCTACTCGCTTCAGGAATGAAGACATAATCCCTCATCCCGAAGCCATACAAGGACAACCTCCTACAAAAAAGATAGTTATTTTGGCTCTCTGATAGTAGCTCTATCAATGAGTTATGGTCCGGGTGGCTACAGACCAACTCTCATAGAACCAGAAAATTTGTCATCTCATCCCTCCGGGCGGCGTCAGCAGGCACCCCCTGGTCAGCTTCTTGATGGGAAATTTGGTTTTAAGACTCAGATAATTTTTATGTCGAGTCACGAATCATGCTCGTGGAGCTCGTTCGCAACGCCGATTTTCGGAACCTTACTTCGGCTTGCAAGCGCACACTCGCGGAGCACTGTCACAGAGTCAAAGACTCACAGTTCGCTGTGAAGCCCGATTTGCGGAGAGTAGTCACGGAGTACGTGGAGCTTCGCAAATAGAGAGCACAAAAGGACAAATTTGTGGAGAATGGAATGGAAAAAAGAGAGGTCAACCCCCTATTTATAGGCGGAGTCCTTTGGAGCTTCGCGGCGCGTCCAGAGTGTACTGAGCTTCATGGAAAGCTTGGACTGCACGTCTGTTGTCCACCTCGTGAGCCCTCTTCGCGATCCACCTCTGCGAACGGCCGAAGATTTTGGAAATTGACCCTCAGACTTGGACCTTTTATTTCTCTGCGGCTCCATGTCTAAGGGGGGGGGGGCATTTGTTGGCACTAAAATAAGGGAAGAAAAAGAAGCGACGAGGCCCCATGAACTTCCTCGCGAAGCCCGTTTACAGAGCCCCTGGGGCCCCATGAGACCCCCACGAAGCAAGGAGGCAGACCCCTCTACAAACACGTTTGACGTTCGCGAGCCCATCGTGAAGCAAGGAGTCAGAGCCCTCCGAAAATTATTTTTGATGTTTGCGACCAGCCACGAAGCAACCACAGACCTCTTCGCGCCGCGTAAGCTCTGCTTTGCGACACCTCTTGCCTATAAATACCGGGCTCCCTCTGATCCCAACGGACTGATAATCCAACCTTTCAACTTTCTAGCTACCAAATCGCAAAGCACCATTTGCTATGCGAATCATGAGCTACGTGAGGTACTTTTTCTCTATGAAGTGCCTCCCCCTTGCTTCTTTTTAATCCCCTCTTCCGAGATGGATGCTTTTTACGAATCCCAAGGGCCTTCGTGGATGAAGGGGATCCCCAAGGGGACCCTGGTCGTCATGGAGCATTTATGCTTTGCGAAACACCCCTCATGTACACGTGATCTACATGCCCAGAAAGGGTCACTGTAATTCGCGAAGTACATCGCATCACGAAACTTTTCTTCATGAGGCGCATGTTCTCTATAAGGCAGGGCTCCACGAATGCATTTCCGCTTCGCGAAGCACCTCTCATATACACCTCTTCCCTATGCTAAGGCTGAGGCACCACACTTCGTGAATAACATCCATTCTCAAATTCTTTCCGCCATGTGGAGTGGCATATCTTCACAAGGCCACTGCCTTTGAACCACTTTGATTTGCAATTACTCTTTCTGTGCGACCCTCGAGGTCTGCATGATGTGATTTCAAAGTTCCCTGGATGATACCTCCCATAGAGTTGTTCTACATAATTCTTCTTCTCATAGGCATGCTAATGGCTATTGGTTCGTCGCATAGCCACACTATCGTGGACCGCTCGATGGTTCGCTCTGCCACCCCCTTCATCACGGCGTTGCAGATGCCTTCCCTCCCACAAGGTGAAGAGGGTACTGGTTATATAAGTCCTAGGGTTGTGGAACAAACCCACCGCATCCGATCTGTAGGATGTTAAACTGCCAAGTGACATCATCCTCAATACATGACATTAAACTGTGACCTCTCCCCATACCCCACATGCAGAGTCCCCCACCTCTAACATTCTCCATGCCCCCTGGTCTCCACAGGGGATGATATCCTCCTTCTTAGAGGGGTGTTTGTCCGCAGGGAAGGGCATCCAACTTCGTGTAATCCCCTAGCATTTCTTGCAAGATGCTGAACCTCTGCTCCTACTCACTTCTTCGGTGCCATGGCCAGCGGAGGGCATGATAGGGAATACGGATCTTCCTTTCTTCGGTACCAAATCCCTCTCCCGCTGCGCTTTGTCGCCATCGGGCCTCCATCTCGGAGTACGTCCCAATATTTCTCTCCCTAGGCCGCCCCGTGCGTAAGCCCCTCTTCACTTCCCATGGACGAACCTTTCATGACGTGGTCGTCAGGAATTTTCTATCTCTTATTTCTCACAGCGAGCATGACTCACATGGGTTTAGATTAAGCATCGACCATGACATCGCCCCATCCTGCATGACGTTAAACTGTATTTTGGCCCATCCCAAACTACGAGGATTTTGATCCATCTCAAGGAATTATACATAGGAAGCCCCATGAGGTTCATTCCACAAAACCTTGGGCTTCCTTGGAGTAAAATCCCTAATACATCACGAACTACGGGAAGTTTGATCCATGTCAAGGCATGGTACATAGCAAGCCTCACGAGGTTCAATCCCACCACCCACTAGTCCTGCCCATCCTCACGTCGGTTCACCAACTCATCTTGAACAACATTGTCTTTGATCCATGTCAAGCCATGGTACGTAGGAAGTCTCTCTGAGGTTCAAGCCCACTACCACCAGTCGGACCCCCGATGCATCTTCACATCAGTTCACTGACATCTATCCCGAACTACGAGGAATTTGATCCATGTCAAGGCATGGTACGTAGGAAGCCTTCATGAGGATCAATACCAGCACCTTGTCGTTCTGATCTCCTTCACGTCAGTTCACCAGCACCATTCTAAACCACGTGGTCATTGATCCATGTCAAGGCATGGTACGTAGGAAGCCTCCCTGAGGTTCAATCCCACCACTCGATCGTTCCAACCTCCTTCACGTCTGTTCAACCCCATCCATCAGTAAGCCATTGCAACCTGATTCAGCGGTAAGCCGTTTTCAACTTCATTCGATGGTAAACCGTCGCCAGATGAACAATGCAGACTTTGATTCCCTACCACGGGGATACATAAGAGGTCTACTTGAATCTCAACCCCAAAACCATCATCCATCCTGATTCTTACACGGGCCGCCACATCCCGGTGAGATCATTCCACCCCATTCCCCTCCACAGCATTCGGGAAGCCGCCCATGTGCTGGCCCCGATATCAGTATCCCCACCAGGGGGTTCCTCCATCTGAACCACTCCAGTCAGTGTTCTGATCAGTCCGATCCATCCCTTCTATACGTTAAACATGCGGCATACCATGTGTTAAGTATGGGAAGCTGAGGAAAACCTCAATGACATGCCTATCGCATAAGATTCATGGAATTTGATGTGGGATGCCTCGCACTTCCATGCCCTCAAGAAGCCATATGATAAGGGGAAAAAATCTGGCACACCAGTGCTCCAGCGCCCAGACATGCCAGCGATGCCTCAAAGTGACTACTTCCCCAACTGAAGGTTGCTACCCCCACCGGACCCCTTGGAATGTCCTAACAGAAGCAATGTAATTAATCGACATCCATGAAAACATGGCCCTGGGAAAAGTTTCATGAACTATGTCTTAATCTATAAGGGAGACCCATACTACATGGGGAATTTCGGGGACGAATCCACAAAAAGAATATCCAACATCCCATCATACTGTTTCGATCAAGGAGAAAACGTCCTCGAATAGGGAGCGAATGCCGCCAGCCTTTGGAAAGAGGGAATGCGGGGAAATAGAACAGCGCCGACATCCTACGAACGTGACGGACACACGTGCCCCGACGAAAGCATCAGAAACAAACATATCCTTCTCTTTACATTATTTTCTAACATTTTTAACCTCTAATTCATGAATTTTTGTATTCATTATATGAATATTCCGATCTCTATGATCCTTTTATAGTTGATATATGATTTTAAATTCTTTATATGAATTATATGCTTTATAATTTATTCCAATTTCTAGATCATCAATTCAAATTATTTAGTGGACTCAAGCTTTTATTGGATTATATTGATACAATAATCTTCAAACTCTTATCACTTTTACTCAATCAATAAATTTACTTCTATTATTTATTGATTCTATTTAGAGATATTTGTTAAAGAAATAAATTTATCTTACAACAGAATCCATGTATTGTTTATATTCTTCTTTAATCTATGTTATTTTTCCAGTATTCTTTCAATGAACTCAAACAATTTTTGAAAATAATTATGTTGGAAAATCATACATTAGAACTTTTAATAAATCTATAAAAATATTTTTTTACATATGATCACTCATACATTTTCTTCTTCTTAAGTAATTTTTTTATAAGAACATTCACATACCACATGATTACATGAATACATTAAATCATTTAAGGTAGAGAGGTTTTAAACATCCTTCTTTTTAGATTAAGACACAATCTATTCTCATTCCGAACTAGTTCTATATTCTTTAATATCATGGAATGGATTAACTTATTCATCACTATATAAGATCTGTATATTCGTCCATCTATTTTTACTTTGTTTATCTTGATTAACTAGGTCATAAAAGAAACCTAATTCTGGTCCAAAGTGGATGAATCGATACAAAAAATAGAACTAAATGTAAATGATGAAAGGGAACTAAAATCAGTAATAGAGTGAAACTTCATAATATCGTGAATCCCATCAACATTTTACTAGGATATTATTCCCATTAAGGGTCTAGTTGGTATGAAATAAACACATAGAGATGGTGAATCAATGTTAGAAACTTTTGTTCATTTTTATTCTTTCTGTCTATTTTCTTTTTATCCTTAATCACTATTTAAGGTGAATGGGTCTCAAATTATTTCTTAAAACAATTTTCTTCATAGGAATCACTTTAAAAAACACATTCACACCCAAATAAAAAAATAAATCTGAAAGGTTCACCACTCAATATGATAAGGAAAATCATGTGATCCAATAAAAATTCAGGTAAAAATACCAACTCATAAAACCATTTGATAATTTACTTTTATCTTTTTACACGTGTGGTGTTTTTATCCCATGCACTATTCTGGTTAAAACCCCACCCAGGTACATCTTTTATCTTCACAATGATGTAGGGGTAACAACAAGAGAGTCAATCACCAATTGAAAACTCTAGATGCTGTTAGTATATTATAAAAATTTCCCTCTTCCTCAGTTTCATTGAAGCAGGTAACATTTTTTGTATTCTTAGATCAATGTATAATAACTTATTCTTTAGGGAGTATCAAATTATAAAGGGTTATTCTTATAATACCATTCTCTATATCATAAACCCAAATATTTCCCACTCTATCATTGTTATTATACTCTTATACTCATATCATACACAACTTATGGAGTTCATATTTCATCTTCTTCCTATAAAAACTAGAAAGAACAAACTCTATTTATTTTTCACTTATTATTCTTCAATTTATTCTTCCATATTAGTGTATAAACAGTCCCATTGTATCTTCTTCCTATCTTCTTATTTGACTCAGAGAATTTATTTAGAATACATTAGTGTTGTTATATATCCATTAGTAACTAAAACTTCTCAAATTGTTTACACTTATAACTATATCGGGTCACTTTTATCATAGAACACAAAATTATTTTCCTGGGAAAGAGAGTGTTGAATACACTAATACACTTCGACTATAAAAAATATATATATTTTAAGATAATTTCTAGTTTCTTTGAATTATGTTTTTCATCTTTATTGTTTCACTCTATTCACAAGACCATGTGAAAAAATTATTTTGAAATAGAAAAATCTATGATAATTAAAAACACCTGGAATATTATTTCTGAATTCCCAACTGGTTCTCCTTATATTACTATCTATAACTAAATTTTATTATTTATAAAAATTATTTAGAAAACCTATTTCATAATCCTATCATTAATCTTCTTTAATCCATAAAACCATCATGTCATGTTCATTATAATACATGAATTTTTAATCACTATATATTTATGACATAATCCACATTATTATCAGGTGCTTACACTTCTCTCCATTATAAATTAGATTCATTGTTAATTTTTTATGAATTAATGTAGTTGTGTTCATGGAATACTCGTTTTGGGAATGTAATGATCCTAAAAATTATTCTTCATATAGGTTTATAATTTTTTATACTAGAATAATAAAAAACAATGTTTAAATTGTTTTCATTAATGATCAATATACCTAACAACATCTTGATAATTGTTTTGAGTAGAACCATAGATACTTTATTAAAAACATCTCAAAATTCCCCTTGAATGTGACCTATGGTGTGGCATCACTCGGTGATTTGGAAATGGACTCCTCCCTTTCAGAACAACATTCTTTATGGAATATAAATCCTAGTTTCATGATTTGAAAAACTTCCTATGTTATTATCCTTCTCAATATACCCACCATTGTTTTTCCACATCATGAGCTTCATTATATCAATCTATCGACCTCAGTTCTTATTTGATTTACCCTTTTTTTTATCATGGATGACCTTTAAATAGAGGGACAAACCTTTTATATAGGACTTTATTACCCTTGTGGTGGTTTTAAAACTCCGTTTTTACGATTATATAGATGCATATGTACATTTACGCAACACTAAGAATACCATCATGTAGTTATTATGATTTATAAGTAACATTTACATATGATAAGAATACCCTTATGTAGCATGTTCTATAGTGTTGATACCTTTACATAAATTTTAAATGCATTTATTATAATTAAATTATTTATGAGTTAACTTAATGTGTTCTTTATAAAATCATTATTACCTATATATATTAAAGCATTTTTATATTTATATACCACTATAATTTTCTAATTACTTTTATTCAATCATCTATGACAAATAAATATCCTCCTGGATTTTTGAATTACCCAAATGTAACTCAAGATATCCAGATATACAATTACATAACACAATTATTTCTCAGATTCCCTTATAGATTATATAGATCTATATAGTTAACATTATATAGAGATCAGACTACATTTTTGTATGTAGTGAAATTTTGAATTGTCATTTAAATAGCTACTCATAATTCCAGACCACTTAAAAATACATTGAGACGTTTTCATGATTCTTTTGGGAACCTATAACATCAAAAATACATTCAACATCTATATTTAAGAATATTCACAATATATTAAATTATAAATTGGCTTCAGTTCTTCAATTACTTTTACCATACACATAAAGTAAGTATCAATTTATTAAACAATAATGTACTCATTTTTTCATAATCAGATATGTAAATAAAAGTTCATAGTAACATTCAAGACATGTCTTCCAGTTTTATTCTCATAATATTAATAAAACGACTTTTCTGATCCAGTTCATTTTTAACAAGATTGGGTTCACCAACAAAACATACAATAAATTCTTCTTCAATGATTACTTTAAATATTTTCATCAATAATAAATGATTATCTATATTTAATGAATACCATATATAAAAAATCAGTGTATGTTGGTTTTGAGAATATTTTGAGTGTGATTTATTTTATGTCAACGATTTTTAATGAATATGGGGTATTATTGAGGATTTATTTTAATTTATTGTTGAATCATAGAAGAATAAGAGTGAATAAAGAGTTCCTATAAGTTTAGATGATTATCCCAAGATTATTAAAAAGGAAGAGTATTGTAATAATTATTTAATTAATATTATGTGAATGATATTGAATGGTGAGTCTTATATTATATTATGATTGTTCTTTCCATGTTCTATATGATAAAATTAGCTAATACCTATTGAATAATTTCATGATTTATTAATGGTGAAAGTAAAATTAATTGTATAATAGAGTTTAATAGAGATATGTATTTATTATGAAAATTATTATATAAATTTTTTGAATGTATTTTTGATGATATGTTTTTGGTAAAGAAGTTAGAAAAAATAAATAAGTATTTGAATGTTGTATGGGATTATCAAATGTTGCGTAATGGGTGGCATTGTGCTAAAATATCTATATAAACGTAACCTGATTTGTATGTAAAGTTTTCTCAAGTGATCTACTACATGTTTAAGGGTCACTATGACATCCACAAGTTGTGTGAATATATATCTAATAAACTTTAGTTATGTAAGGGTCATTTATAAATTTATAAGGCTGTGTTAATATCATGGAAATTTGTCTTAGAGTATTTTGAGAATCCCAATGGTACCTAAATGTGACTATTCATTTATGTGTAATGGTAATCTGGAATATACATGGAAAAAATAATGATAACTAAAAAAATATGGAATATAAATATTGTCCTTTCATATATATATGTAAATGTTACTTCAGTATATACTTTGATGGGAAAATTTATTGTTGGTTCATGTTAAGTTGGCTTAGAAATTACAAGAACAACATGAGGGTATTTTTTCTACTACATTAATGTCATATGAAGTTATGTAATGGTGAAACTAAATCTTCATAACTACATAACAGTAATTAAAACATATATAAATGGTTTTTTCTTCCATATAAAGGTGATTCAGGATCTACTAATGGGTATCTAAAATGTGAACTGGTGGGGGAATAGTTTTATATGGTAATAATTATGCCATGATGTATCAATGGATGTCATTTTGAAAAGGACTTTCAAATAGATACTTTTCTGAAGATTGAAATGGGGATCTATATACCATAAATATTATTTTAGTGAAATGGAGGATTCCTACTCTAAAACATGATGTGACATTTTTTTATAGTTAACTTTTAGTATGAATTTTCAAATGTTCCTGAAAGAAGTATTTGTGGATCATCTTGAGGAATTTATCAAGATAATTTCATGTTTTCTATTATTTAATGAAAAAAAATATCTTGATTTTTGATCATGATTTCATTAAATATTATTTATGAATATTGAGGAAGTGTAATTTTTGGGATTATTTAGCGAAACAATGGAGGTTCTAGGACTTTTTTGTATTCATTCATATACAGTTATAACGATACAAGATATATTTTCGAGATTAGAGGGGAATATAATAATAATTTTCTTAATTTAATTCATTACTTTTGATATTAAATTCATGTAATATCATGTGGAAAAGGATATGGAATTTTAATAGATTAAAGAATTTTTTTTTATTATTATAGAAGAAGTAATATCATGATAGTTTCAATAAAATCACATGAAGTTACTTATGGTTATGGGATGAGGAGCAGTGAGAAATTAAGATACATTATTTCAAGTATTTTAAATTACTATGAATTTTTGCAAATAAAAATAATGTATTCAAAAGGTATTTTGAATAAATTACATTTATAAATAAACAAACGATAAACATATATTGTTGGACACAATCAGAAAAATATAGTCTCATAGGTGAAAGCATACTACATTGTTTATAACTATTATTCAAAATATATAATTATTTTTGTCAATGTAAAAGAGACTCGATAAAATTTTGAGAGTAAAAATATAAGAAGAATCAAAGACAATGTGAGAAGACCTCACAATACTATATTATGATGAATTTGTTTCTATCAATGAAAATTAGAGGAAAAAGATCAAATGATGATATTTTTTCACAAAATTAGTAGAGGAATAGAAAAAAAATAATGGAATAAGAAATATAGGTTGAGAATTCTAGTTTGAACTTAATGAAGGTAAAGGATGAAGTTCATGCATTCACGTTGTGAGTAGAATTATATTACAACTATGCCATAATGGAAGCACTTTTGGTTTTGTTTTCTACTTTGAAGTGAATAAAAATGATTAAAAATAAAAATTTTATGACTTTAAATTATTTGATAAAGAATCAATTTTATGTAGTGTTGCACATACAAAAATATTAAGTGACTTTATAATGTGAAATGGATAAGGGATATGAAAGATTAAATACACAAAAAATATGTAGATATTTGATTTAGTGTTGGAATATATTAATTTTCCCTATTTTCATTATAAATATCTAGTATAGTAACCTGATACTTTTTTCCAAATTATTACTTGATTTTTAACATTTATATCTATTTATACAAAAAAATGATAGTGAGACCTAGTGTCTTTTGAAACTAGGATCTAAATACATCAAAACGAACCTAAAACATGAAAAATCCCATTTTATGCTCCATACTAAGATTCTAAATCCATTTGACCTGCTAAAACTACAAAAGGCACCCTATGATGAATCTAAATCAAAGTGGTGAGATAAATACCAATTAAAGGTATAAACATGAAAAGGAAACATAAAAAGTGAGTCCAAGGTATAACATAACATCATAAAAGAGAAGGATCACGAGTAATCAAATGTAAAGATAACATAAAAAACATGGTATCATAAGATCATAATAATATTGGAAAACTTGAAACAATATAAAACATCCCAATAACATGAGTAATGTCTAAATTCCTAATCCATATCACTTAGTGGATAATGTCCTTTAATGGATTAGTTTTTCTCCTTGATCCCATACATTATGTCTCTTGAGTCTAAAAAATATACCAAATGAATTGGGGATCTGTATGAGAACACCCATAGTAACTTGTTAATAATCAATTTGTTCCACATAAAGTACTTATAGATTATGGAATAACATAAGAAATACCCATGTACTAAAAATGGGTTTCATAATATTTCCACATATCATGATAAAATGAAATTTCATAATTGAAGAATTTTATAAATAAAAAAAGAAATGTATTAACCAATAAAATGAAGGGATGATAATCTAGATAGACATGTTATTTCTTTATATAAAAAAAATTCTTATCATTCCTTAAATTTAAATAGAGTGATATATAGAGATAAATTTATTTATAGAGTGATTATTCATAACTCATAGAAAATGGTGGTATAGAGAGATATATTACCTCGATCATGTTTTTTCATATTCATTATTTAACTTATAAAAAAATAATTTTTTGTTAATTAAATACATTCATTTTAATTTCTTATGTACACTATTTGTTTTATTATTTTTATTATCATGTTATATTAGATTACTTATTCATTGAGGTTCAAGTCATACGTTTTGATGATATTTTTCTAATATATCCAAAATCATATTGGATAGTTCACTATGGGAAAAGAGTTATTATATAAAAAATATAGAATAATAATAATAAAATAATTATTTTTTTGTAATTAAATAATTCATTTCAAACCAATAAGAAAGTATATTAATGAAAATAAAACAACATTAAAATCAAGAAGAATGTAAGTAGTAATTACTTGTGAGTAACATTTCATATTTCCAAAATAATAATGAAAATAAGGTAAGTCTAATTTTATTGATCCGTAATTATAGTTATATCGTAAATTTTAGATAATTTCATTTAATACACTAAAATATACTATCGGTGTGTTTCATTAATAAAAAATTAATCACATTTCTTCATGCTTCAGTAGTCTTTTGTACACATGAATGACATTATCCTTATTTTAATGGATGATAACATAATAATTTATAAGGTATATAAATTTTAAATAATGTTTACATTATCATTAAAATCATATATTTAATTATTAATTGCATAATACTTGACATACATTAAAGGATATGATGGAAAATTATTTTTATCGGTTCATGAGGCAGTAGTCCACCATACACATGAACAATGATTTCGTTTCTCATTAGATGGAAGTGGAGATGGATTTCTTTTATTTCATTAACATAATAACTTATGAATATATGAGAGATAATTATGATATTATATATTACTTATTTAGTATTATTTAATGTATTTGGAATGAAAAATAAAACAAGGTTTCTTAGTTAATAATGATACCTCTTCATCAGACCACTTCTTTAGGGTTATTCGTAAATTAATCCTAGATTGGATTTATGATCAATCCAAGGATTCTTGGAATTGGGTAGGTATGTAAGAAATATATTTTGTAATTTATAGGCCAAATATATTATTTTTCTTGGTTTTTAAATGAGGGGAGAGAGGGTTCACTTTTATACGTGAGGAGGAGTAGGAATCTGGTAAATACCCAAAACTATTAAATGATGTGAAGTCATTATGAGGACAACTACATCCAAAATTGAAAAGTAATAGAGAATATAAGATATAAGGATGAAAACCCCTCAAAAATTCATTACAAACATGTTTTAACTATTTTTTTCAATTTACCTTTTTAGTTTACCCCCCCCCCTTCTGTAAACTTGTTTCATCATTAACCGTTGAAACTGTTTTTTTACTTTTTTACATTTCATTATGACCAAAAATTAACATAAAATTATTATAATTTTTTTTATTATGAGTATTAAAATCATTATTTAAATTTCAGTTCACATAGTTTGTAGAATTTAATATTAAAATAATCCCGTATAATTAAGGAAAAAAATATTTCTTATAGAATTATATTTTCAAGCCCAATGTAATATTTTAACAACTATATGAAAAATAATCATAATTAAACGAGTTAAAATTTATATTTATAGATATATAATCTATAAATTTAATTTTAATAATTTATTAAGATGTTTTATTTTAATTAATAAAAATTGTAAAACATTATTCACTGAAAAAAATGTTTTCAGAAAAAATGTGTTTAAAATCCAAAAACAACTTATATTAAAATTTTAAATTGATAAGATTAAAATATAATAAATTAGAAAAAATATAAATAAATATTACATAAATAAAATTGAAATTTTATTAAATGTATTAAGGTACTTTTAAATTAAGTAATTTACTTAAATGAAATGATAGTTTTTCTAATAAACTGTTTTTTCACCAATCACTGAAAATACATTTTTTTCATAAAAATACCAAGACTTAAACCATAGTTAATATAGGTATACTGATTTAAAAAATACATTTTCTTTTATAAAATTAAATTTTTAGATGTCTCTAAAATTATTTATAATATTTTCTAAAAAAACAATAAAATATTTTGGAAGAAAACATATATTTTTGAAGACTAAAAGTCTTCATTAGAAATTGAGAGATTATTTTGTAAGAATTTATAAATTGATTAGAAAATTTATATCTATTTAACAATTTAGTTAATCATATCCATACATACTAATTTAATTTTTTTTTGTCATAAGAGTCATATTTAAATTATAATATCAAAAGTATACTGAAGTTCATTAAAACTCTGTGTTGTGTATCGTATACACTATAGAACATGACATTATTCATTTAAACACATGGGTATTTATTTGAGGATATACCTGAACGTGAAATTCACCAAAATTTGTTTGGGATATAAACATTATAATTTTCAGCAACAACATTGAAATGCTCAAAGTGTTTCACTATTGGATTGTGTCACATTGGGTGTTTCTAGATCAGAGTAAGGATTAAACATCTCCTATTGAGAGATGAACTATGTAAATATCGATTCCCTATGTGTGTTTTTTTGTATGTATTTCAAGAGAATATGTTGCTGAGGGAGAACACATTTATATTCATTAACCTTAACTAGTTAAATCAAACTAAATAAAAAGTTATGAAAATAATAAAAAGAATTACAAGAAACCAACATTGACTCATCCACGTATAAATTTTGATTTCACCCCCATAGATCCACTACATCATGGTGAGTAATCTCCCTTGATCAAAAATTTTAAATTCCATGATATGATACGGTTTTTACATATGGTTTTATAGAAATCCATGTATTGGGTGCCTGAATTATCATAATAAAGTTATTATTATTGTTTTTAATGTGGTTTAGTGAGACTAGGTTTTAAGAATTTACCCATTGGATGGTAGATACCAATGAAATTTATTGGTTATGATAAAAATTTTACCTTTCACATAACTTGATGTAGAATTATCATTTTTTCTTAGTTTATCATAATGTTTGTTTTCATGAATCATTTAGGGTTTGGTTGAGGTTATTGTTTATAAGATCAGTACACATGATGAATCCATTGTAATGTGAAGCTGCCAATGCATGTGTATATCTAGTATGTGAATTTCATAATGGGTGTAATTGTGGTAATTCTATAATGAAATTTAAAATATTTATATGATGAATAATTATTTATTACAGAACATGTGGCCCCAGTGGATTGAAAATTATTCATAATACCCTTGTATTCAGTGGTATAAGACGACTTTTGATGTGTATCCATAGGACCCTACCATTAGTTGATGGTTTTGGTTTTGTGATTGGTTACCTATTATGATTCCTTCTTCAAAATACTCCCTTAATGGTCAGTGCATGAAAAATATCCATGGAATCATACCCCGAGTACAAGGTTTTATAATATCATGTGGTTGGATATTGCAATTCCCTCATTCATCTTCTTATGTTGTGATCAGTGTATATGAGACATAACCATGGGGACTTACAATAGGGGGAAGGGTCAGAACACATGAGACGATTTCTATCATTATTCCATCTTCAGATGTCATAAATAAAAGTATTTCCGTGTTTTGTTCAATAGGGGACACCATTAATTTTGATTTTAATGCATCCATTATAGTTTTTGTATAAGGTACCCTGGTTAGTGATCAAAATATGATATAGATGAAGTATGTTTTATAATTTGTATATTAATTATAATTTGTTTTTATATTCATTTATAAATGTTTCATTTATACCAAGTATTCTTTCATACTGTCCTTCTAGATTTTATTACTCACACACTGCATAAGAATCTCAATGAATATGTAGATATTGTTATAAGGGATCCTACTCAGGGAATTGGGCCTATATCATGTTGTTGATCGGATGGATCATGGTATGGATAGATTAAAAATAGTACATATATTGTGATCATTATAGATATATTCAACTTTATTTATTGTTCCTTTTTGTTATCATACATGTTGATTATCCACATGTGTGGATTCATTTTATTATTGATGTATGAATATATTGTAATGTGTTTAAAATAGAATATTGTATTTAACATGTAGTCTTCCATGGTGATTAAAGGGTTATTTTTTATTTATAATTTATATATTGTTATTTTATTATTCATAGTTTTTGATATCAACATATTAACAACTCCACTATATGGATCAAGACTTTACCACTTATAGATATACTCTTTCGTATGATAAGTGTACAAGAAGACTTGTTGAATAATATATCCCTCTTGGTGAATTAGTTTTGGGAATGATAAAGAACAGGATGAAGTTATTTTATTTTTGAAGACTCTCTTGTTGTTAAAATTCTAGATTATATGTCATTGTTTTGTCAGGTGCACATTACACATATTAAAAGACACATTGTGTAACCACAATTAATGGATAATCCAGAGTAACAAATGTGGTGAATATATTTTAATATATAATCGTGAATGATAAGAAATATAATTCATTAATTTACCGCAATCATCGTAAATTCACATTATCTATGTGTCACCCTTATCATGTGGTGTTAGAGTAAAGGATTGAAAGTTGAAGTAATAACCCACCCAATATTTGATCGTTTGATGAGGTCACTTGTGATACTAAGGAATATTATGTCTCTCTACCCAAAATCTTCATACATGTTTTTGTATTTACTAATGGAAAATATAGGTGATCTTACAAATAGGTTCCAAGGGAATTTGAGGTGACCCATCCACAGAGTAAATATTCGTAGATAGAGTTTTTTTATTCGAATCATTTACTTATATTATTATACTTTAATGTGGGATAAAAGAATTATTGGTTTCCTTGAATGATTATTAACTTTTAATGTTCAGTGAAAAAAATTTCCTTTGTGTTTGATAGTTTGGGTTTTTTTTTTCTTGGTTTGAATTATTTCTTTGAATGGAAAGGAAATCCACACATTTGTTACAATAATTATTATATACCAAAATAGAAAATGATATTATACAATTAATTTGTTATTATGTACATTTTAATAGTCTTTACCAATTGTATTAAACCATATACAATAGCTTTTATGATTATAGTAGTGGATAAGATGAATTTGGTGAATAATGGTTATTATTTCAATGTAATTCTTTCTTTTCCTTTAGAAACTGATTTTCTCAATGGTAAATGGATTTCAATAATAAAATGATTTTTTCTAAATTATAAAACAATATTTTACTCAATATCATAGGGAAGTAAAACATGTTATTGGGTTGGGAGTTGAAATATTAATATATCATGATTGATAATGAAAAAATGGTGGACGACTACTTCACATGAGAAAATAAAATTATTATCACTATCAATGGTATTGGTGAGAATATGAATGAATCTATGGTTTTAAAAAAAGTATTGAATATCTTTATATATTTAATTAACATAATGGTTTCATTAATCGATGACCATGTTCTGAGTATAATTTGACAACATAATGTCCATATAATTTTTATTTCTTATTAAATGAGGAATGATGTGTCTTTAAGATGAAAATAAATCCATATATGGAAATATCTTTTAAATAATTTAAATAAGTGAAAAAATAGTTTCTTTTACAGAAGATTATGGTTTCGATGAAAAAAATATATTTAAATTTAATATGAAAAACAAAATTAATTCATTTCAAGAAGCATGAAAAGAGTCTAAGTAAAGTGTCACTGAAAGATACCAATAAAGTGTTTTAATTAAGGATATATTGAATATTTTTAATAATTTTTCTTTGAATAAAATAAAATAAATATTTTAAAGAGGATGTTCTAAATCCATTATGTTTTTGAAATATGAACAATTCAAAATGAAATAATTTATATTTTTCATCAAAGGGGAAAGGAGGAAAATTTCTAAAACCAAAACAAGAATAGTCATATTTAAGTATAACGTTGAAGATAATAGTGAGTATGAAGAGGATATTGATACTTATAGTGATGTTAATGAAAACAATTTATAAAAAAAAGTGAATAAATAAGAAATTACTAGTGATGGGATCTCTATTTAGGATGCTTAGTGGAAACCCAAATAGATTTCATGCTATAGTGGGAGCTTAAGGAATGTCTTTCAATGATTTCAAAATAGTAGAGAGAGAAAAAATTAATCTAAATATTAAATGTCAAACATTAAGAAACAACTATGACTTATACCATAAAGTTTAGTATGTATTGATAATGAAAATTGAAAAATTAATGCATTATCTTATAGAATAGAATAAATTTAATTTTTATAAAGGATTAAGTGTTAAAGAAATGAACAAATAGATTGAAATTGGTAAATTATAAATGTTTTAAGTAGATAATAAATTAAAATTTTCAAAATATACCTTATCGAATTACATTTAATAAGTTATTGAATGATCATAGAAGAATTTTATAGGAATTGTTGATGAAAATACACAGGTGAATAAATCTGAGTTTGTGAGAAAACAAGAATATTCATAGAAATATAGAAATTCAAGTGACACATAGTTCAATGTAAATTATTTTAACAATATTTATTAAAAAATGTTATAAAAGTATTAATAGAAATGTAAAAATGTGTTAAGAAATAATATTAATTATTTTTTCAAATAATGGAACCATGTTAAATAATCAAAGTATGAAATAAAATCGTGATTATAATTATGTAAAACTAGTATTGTTCGAGTATAAGTACTCATTTTTGGGATAGTGTGATTATTTGTAGGGTTTATTAATATAGAAAAGAGATATGGGTTTCATTATTAATATATACACATGCATATGACTTATAATAGTCAGAGTTTTAAAGGAGATTCAATACACATGATGTATAAAATTTTATGAAAAATTTGATAATTCTAGAATGAAGATTAAAAACAAAAATCAATAATTGCAAGAATATTATAGAATATGTTACCAATTGTGTCAATTCACTAAATATGTTCACACAAGTATACCAATTTAATTGTTTTTGAATCAAAATATTCAAAATTTTAATATGATTAATGGTAATCGAACATAGAATGTATTAGTGGATGATATTTCACTCAAATCATCTCAAAAGCGAAGCCATGGATCATGGATCATGGATTCTCTTCCCATATGATGTCATATATGAATCTCCTAAAATATGATTAAACCTGAATGGAAGTATTAGAGACCATTGGAAATGATGGAATATCATACCTTATATTTAAAAATAAATATTATTTCTTATTAGATGAATATACATTACATTAAATAACAATCCACTGTAGAATCATTTAGGATTAGTGCCTTTGCAATCATGGAAACATAAATATATTTTTTATAAGAGATATACATAAAATCCAACTAAGTTATTAAAAACTACCATCATTCATATAAATATCATACATAAAACCATTGTTCATACACTAGGGAATGGAAACATATAAAAGGGTGATCTTAAATCCTTAGTAATGGTAAAACATGGAGATACTAATATAGTATGAGCATATGGGTATGAGAACTTGAGAATAACATTTCAAAAATATACCTTGTAAATAATAGATCTAAAAAATTGGTCACCGAATAAATCCTTCCAATTCATAAGACATTAATCATAAAGGAATAAAACAACATAATCCATTAAATTATGAAATTGTCAAAAGACAAGGAATTATAATATAAATAAAATATTAGAAAATAATTTCAATAGTAGACAAGTATCATTTTTAAAACTGTAATATTGAAATTGATTCTCTTTTTAGATGGTAATAGTACTCATGGATTACTCTGAAGGCTATTATAGTGGACAAAATCCCTTAATAAATGGGTTTACATCCCATTGTAATCCAATGTAACGTGTGTGATGTAAATCATCACCAAATTCATTTGAGGGAGATATGTGTCCCACCAATAACATAATTAAAATAATACAAATGTATTTCATAATATCATAAAAAATTTCATCAAATTAGAACCCATGAATAGAAATGGGTTTCATAAGAATTTCATCATAGCATAACCTATATAAAATAAAAAAGTATGATAAATATTTCAATTAAACATAAACTGTGGAAAAAGGAATTGGTGTTTTAAAAATATTTTTTAATAAACATATTCCTTTCGGAGAAATAATAAAACGTTCATCACTAGATAATATCCCTAGTAAATCATGAGAAACATCAAAGGATTTCATCTTAAATGGAAAATTATTATGAATTTTCAATTGGGACATTTCTTGAGGAAAATAAAATGTTCACATTGAGAATAACCTATTTGAAACAAATAGTTCCCCAAAAATTGTGAAAATAATTTTCCTTTAAAATAATATTTCAGTCATACAAATTAATTTTTAAAACATTGATTGTTCATAAAGATGGAATATAACATTCATATTAGATATGTTAAAATGAATATTCCTTTTTTGTTTTAGTAAAAGTCTAAAGGGTGATGTTTAGAAAACAACATGATGATTCGTTTTAAAATATTTTATAAAAATTTAAAATTATAAAAAAATCCTTAAAATAATTAAATAATATTAAAAAAAATATTTAAAACATTTTTAGAAAACATAGACTAGGAATAAAAATCATTTTCGACCGAAGAGAGAAAAAATTTCAGTTTTTTCTTCAATTTTTTTTTGTATCATTAATCCATTATGATATAAAAATAAAAGTAAAACTTTTTTCCCTAAATAATTAATAGATAATAATACTCATGGGTTTCATGAGAGATTTATCATATGAACTCAATGGTGGAATCAAAATATAAATAATCCTGTAAAATAATGAGATTGTAATATTAAACTATTACCACTTTGGTATGTTTTGAATCATAATAACAATGAAAAATAAAATCAAAGAAAACATTAAATATCATGAATAGAAAAATAAATGTAATTTAGCTTTTTAATGGAGAACTATATACACATCATATAAGAAGATAGGTTCTTACTATAGTAAAAGTATGAAAGAAATAAAATTGAGAAAGAATACCATCAGTATCAACTTCCATCATGAATGTTTAAACCCCAGGGATATTACAAATAAATTTATTATAAAAATATTAAATAACCACATTAATATTTACCATACCCTATATTATTTAATTATAACCACTATTTACCCGTTCATTAAGAATTCCTTGTTAATATCTTATTTTCCGTAATAACTCTTTTTCATTTCAGGTATGTTTTGGTTTACTGTTATAAATACTTCAACATTTATCATGGTTCCATAATCTAAATAATGATTAATGTGATATAAATATCATGTATATTAATTATATTGGTATTTATGGTGATCCATTTAATTTAGATATAGAAAATGAATTACACCATTCTGGGATACAATATGTCATATGTACACACGAATGTTGTATCCATTTTCTAGATAGATGAAATGAAAGAAAGGTAAATAATATATTACCTTTATATAAAATTTTTTATTTCATATATATAACATATTTACATTCAATATATCCATATTAATTTTTATATAATGCATAATCAAAGAACGAATCACATTGTGTCACGAGGTGATAGTCTTCCATTTACATAAGCAACATTACTGTATTCCCATGGAATATAAGTTAATAATTTATATGTGATATTAAAATTAAATAATAATATTAATTTCAATAATATCATATAATTTTTTTAAATATATCATTATATCAAACTGTGAGAGGTAGTTTTGGAAACACAAGTCATTGGTTTGTGGGGTGGTAGTCAACCGTACAGATGATCGATAGTTTAATTTCCTCTTTGATGTTAAAGTAGATATATATATAGGTTATTATGTGAACATAATAATATATCATTATATGTTAGATAATATTTATATTCAATTAGTAATTTTGGGGAAGATTTTTGTGGGTGTAAAATAAAATAAACCAAAAACACAAGTTTAAGAATTTGAACACTTCTTCAATGAACTCTATTAGGTTTATACAAAAAGCCTTATTATGAGGGTTTTATATTAACATTAAGGTCTATAAAACTTTATTATATATGTATGAAATTATTTTGTTTGAAATTTGGTGAACCAAAGGGTTTTGGATGTGTGAATTGTACACGATAATGGGTGGCCTTTATAAGTGGGGGATATGTCACACATGAATTTATGAATAGAATAATATTTACAAACATTTTTCACCTATGAAGTAAATAAAAAATTAATAATTATATAACCTTATATGAGATAAGGAAAATATATTTACATAAAATAGATTTTTATATGTATATAGGGAATTTTACACCTTATCTTTTCAGTATAACCCCCTGTAAACATGTTTTATCTTTAACCATAGTAATTAATTTATATTTTTATACTATTAATTTATTAAAATAATTATTTTAAATTTTTATATAAAATAAATTATTATTAATCCAAATATGGAATCAAAATTTATAAATTCCATTCATGTGATTGAAAAAAATTAATTGAAAAATTAGGCTACTAGATGTAATGAAAACGATGTCTTCCAAAGAAATTTTTTTCATAAGTATAGAATGTCTTCATATAGAACATCAATATGAAATTAAATAAAATAAAATAAATTGAGTTAATAAATATATAATTAATATAATTTTACATATAAGCACATATTAAAATGAAATTTATCATGTAAATGGTTCAAATAAAAAAGTCATCTTCTAATAGAAATTTGTTTTTTTTACTATTCATCATAAATTAATTTTTTCAAAAAATTAGACAAAAAATAACCCAAATGTAATTTTGACATATATATTTGAAAAGTAATTTTTTTCTTAAAATAAATTATCAAAAAGTGGTAAAAATTAATTTTATAATTTTATCAAAAAATGAAATATTTTTTTTGAGAAAATAGTATTCTTTAACATATAAACACTACTAAACAATAGGTATTTTTTTATAAAAATGATTTATTTATATAAAATAATTATATATAATATATAATAATTTAATATTACTATTTATTATTACTAGTTTAATGGCTAGGCTATATTTATCTTGGTTAAATAATGATATTAAAAATATTTCACGGTTTGTTAATTTTTTTATGTCTGTAAAACAAGCAATTGAAAAAATTAAATTTATTCATAAAAAAAATCTCATAAAATATCTGGTTTTTCAATATACCCCCTTCCCCGCTAAAATAATTTTATCACTAAAAAGACTAACACTTTTTTAAAAAACTGAGGAAAATTCTTCTTCATCACATCGTCAGGTTACCACATGGCTTCCTCAAACGGGTGGTTTCCTCACAAATCATTTATTAGGTGATTTTTCTTCCTTCATAGAAATTTCTCATCCTGAACCGAAATCTCAACATGTTTTTTCTTGAAAAATAATTTCAAAAATGTTATTACATATAGTTTTAGTATATGTGAAAGATCCAGTATGAACTTGCTCAGGAGAGATACATGAAACACATCACGCACTTGATAGAGGTTCAGTGGAAGTTCCAATGGATAATATATCATATTGATATGATAAATAATTTCAAAGGGATCGATATTACATGGGATTAAATTCCAATTCCACTAAAATCTCATGACCTTATTCGATATAAAAAGTTTTAGAAACACTTTTTCAGTAACTTCAAAAATCTATATCACATTGACGATTATTAGAAAAACGTTCCTAATGACCTTATTTAGTAATTATGTATTATTCAGTAGAACTAAAACCTTCTACCATTTCTTCATCAATATCATGTAAAAATATCATTCCTTATCTAACTTCATCCAAGTAAGTTGTATTTCGGCATTTACTTTCATAAAAGGATTTATAAGGAGCCATCTGAATTCTAGAGTAAAATCTTTTTTTATTAAAAAATTCCTAGAAGAAGGTGTCGATCCCAACACACTTTTATATCCTTATAAAAATATCAAAAAATATACTATATGGTTTGAAATTCCCACTTTTAATAACTATATTTCTAAAGATTATACATAGTGCTGAAACACAACTCTGTATCAAGAGCTTACTAAGGACGTCACCAGAAATTTGAGGTAAACCTCAAATCCCATTCAGATACAATAGAATTTGGTAGTCCATGAAACCTTATAAATTATTAAATTTTTATTCTACAATGATGATCCATAGATAAATATTCACTAATAATGATGAAGTGGGATGAATTTGTAAGGTTATTTTCTAAAACCCATGTAGCTTTATGAGCTTTAGATGTTTTGAGGAGTCCAATGAAAAAAATCCATGGTGATGTTTTCCCATTTCCATTATGGTATTGATAATTTTTATAACATCACCTAATAATTTGGTCTACTGTGTTTAGTTTTTTGACATAACAACACTTAGATAAAACCTTTGCATTATCTCTCTTAATGTCATCCCACTAGAAATACTCTTTCATGACACTATATATATTTATAATTCTAGGATGAATAGATAATGAATGAAAATATGATTCCCTTGAAATATATTTATTAAAATATTATATATGTGGAAAACATTCAATGTTCTTGAACCTCGTTATTCTATCATAATCAATGTAAAATAATATAAATTTCCAACCATCTTCTATATCAAAACATATTCCTCATGTACATATTTTACTTTACTTGTAACGGAATTTGAACAATTATTTAACCATGATAAGACTTCCCATTCCTTAATTATTTGTATATCCATCCATTTCAAAACTATAAACATTTGATATTTTTATATCCTCAACAAAGATTAGCTAGAATTATCATTTCGACTAAAAACATCTCCTATAATGTTTGTTTTCTATGGGCGGTAATGTATTAAGAAATAATAATACTCAATCATCCTAAATAATGTTCTCTAGCACATATTGAACTCTTTCATTATGATAATATAATTTATCCACTTATGATAATAATATATGTCACACTATTATCCCTATAGATAACCCCAATATATCTTTAATGAAAATATTACCACACATAACTCTTAATCATGAGTTGAATAATTTCTCTCATGAACAGTCAATTTTCATGAGTCATAATCTTTAACCATTTAATTATTCATCATAACTCAATATAATACCTTATTGTGTGAATCACTATAGATTACGGGCCCGTATCCACTACAGGGTAATGTAATAATAGATGAACTAGTTTAATATTTCCTCATTTCCTTGAAATTTCCCTCACATTCGACTATATGGATAAACATGAATCCCTTCCTACTAATATAGTGATTGAATTAGATAGTAAATATAAATTATCCATAAATAATCATTAATATCTATATAACCAATGGAAAAAATGGATCTCAGCCCCTATAGTAGTTATGGGTCAACATTCAATAGCCTTCCTATTTGATGGATCAATTGATATACCAAATATTGAAATTATATGACCCAAAAATGAATCCTTTCGTATCCAAAATTCATTCTTTATAATTTTATATTTTATTTTCTCCCTATATTGGGTCATTAATACTATTATCAAGTGATCTTCATGCTATTACATTGACTTATAATAATTCTGAAAACTATATAAGAATACTTCCACAAACTAATCAAGTTAATTCACAAAGAAAATATTAATTAAATAAATGAAGATAATGGGGGAATTAGTAAGAACTAATGGAATCAATATATACTCACATGGTCCATACCTTGAACATAATTTTTTCTTGGGGATTTCCACCTTCTTGCCCATCAACTGATCACATCTAGAATGATTTTCAATCATGTAAATGTATTAAACTTTATAAATTTGAACAAACATGTAATCAATATGTGGTAGAGGATACCTTTTCTTTGTAATGATATTTTTATACTTCCGATAATCAATGACTACATTCATCGATCTATATTTCCTTTATATAAAGTCCCGTAAAATTCAAGGGAAATTTTTTTCTTAATTTTCTTTGGAATTTTACAAGAACACAGTTTCTAACGGCACCTGATTCTGAGGCCCGGTGTGCCCTGAGTCATTTGCCGAAGTTTAGCTCGGGTACGTTCAGTGAACAAACGAGCGGGTTTTTCTATATTTTCAACCTGTGCTCAGAATCGAATTCTGAGGGCACCGATGGAATCACAGCGCTGGTAATTTCTTAGAAACACCTTTTCCGAGGTTGCGTTTTCTCGGGTGTGGTTTTTAAATTTTGGGGTTAAGTAAAGGAATAAAATAAAAATTGGACGCACAATTTTTATTTTACTTCAAGTTGTTTAACCTAAGTTAAGTGTGGGAAGTGGGACCCAAAATATCCTACCCACTTGGTAGGATATTTTTGAGGTGGGGCCCACACGAGCCCCATCATTTCATTTCTTCCTAAACCCCCTCCTTTAATTAAGTAACTCACCCGCACCCCCTATTAATGAAGTCATCCCATGCATTTATTCTGGTTAATAAACTCCTTTTTAAATGGGCGGTTTAAACTCCTCAATTAATTCAATTAATTGACCGTTTCAATTCTTTTTGAAATTTAATCATTGACTTGTGTGTTAATAAAATAAGACGAATCTTATTTTATTAGTCTGGTGGTGTTGAGAGGGTTTGGGAGAAAGAGGGGAGTCTTGAAGATCTTCATCTTCCTCGACGAAGAACGCGAAGAACGCGAAGCACGCGGAGAACGCTGATCTCCGACGAAGGTCGACAATAATGTCGGATCCTCGGAGATCGACGATGCAATGTGACGAATCCTTTATCTGCGATGCGACGACCCTTCTTCCGCGACACTTCTTCCGTGACGTTCCTTCTTCCGCGATGTGAAATTCCGCGATGAACCTTCGCTCGACGATGCTTGAGGTAGGGGTTTTGGTTCAATTAAATCTATGTGATTTGTTTTATCATCGGAATGTGTTTAAAAATTGGCCGAAGCCTTTTTAAACCGCTAACGCGGTGGGTGCAGACCAACGAACAAGTCCGAACCCACCGTCTCTTCGTTCTTGGTGTGTGGATCAGTTGGCGACGATAAAGCAGGTCACACAGGCATTTTGAGGTCTTCGCAGTGAAGAACCGGTCCCGGGAGGGCCATTGGCGAAGACGGAAGGCAAAACCGACCACCAGAGCTCGTCCGGTGGTCCACGGAACACTCTGCCGGCGCGCCTCGCCGGCACGTCGGTGCCGGCGGCCGGAGGCGGCGGCCGGTACCGGCCGGCTTCCATGAGACGGCGGCGCCCGGCGCGCCGCCGGGATGGGCCGCTGGTCTCGCGACCGCGTGGGACCGAGGGAGGTGGGACGCGGCGCTCGGCCGTGTCCGGTGGCAAGGGGCGGCCCCATGCGGGGCCGCGGTTTCATTCAAGGGGGGCGGCGCCCCTTTGCGTGGTCGTTTGGCCAGCGCCAGCGCACCGGGCCGAGCCGCCCGGCCGGACCGGCAGGCCAGGCCGCGCCCAGGTCGGGTCGGGCCACACCCAAGCGCGCCGGACCCGGACCCGGGTCGGGTTGACCCGGTTCAGGCCAACCCAGGGGGTACCGGTCCCAGTCGGACCGGGCCCTAACCACCTAATACCAGACGGTTATGGTATTTTACCCATAACATGGGTTGTGGACCTCCGATCGATGCACCATCAGCGGCGATGCGATCCATGGATCAAGACGGTCGTTTCGGTATACTACACTCAAGGTTTCGGAGTACTTTGGGTTCGCCCGGGTTGGTTCGTACACGAAACCAACCGGGCCCTCAGAGTGGAAACACTTATAACTTAAGCTCCGGACGTCCGATTGACGTGCCGTCAACTTTGTTGGATTCCTCTTGATGAGAAGAAACTTTTGGCATGCTTCTCTTGAGTTTTGGATGCAGTTGGATAATGTCCGGGTTGGATTGAACCGGAAATCTAACCGGGCCCCTGGAACGGAAAATCTGATAGCTTTCAGACTGGACGTCCATTTGATGAACCATCATCTGCTTTGGTGATCACGTTGAGAAATGGTCCCTATGAGCATACCCTATGAGAGTTCGGGGTACAGTCGAGATACGGCCGGGTTGGTTCACATACAAAACCAACCAGGCCCCTAGGACGAAAAGGCTAGTAACTCACAGACTGGGAATCCAACTGACGCGCCGTCTATTGTGTTGAGACCCCTAAGACGAGGCGGTCCTTTGAGATACTTCTTTAGGGAAATTCGTGATACTTGCAGTATCAACTGGTAGCTCGTGGAGTGGACCCTCCCGGTGACGAGCTAGCAGATTGCAAAGAACTAGTAACTGGATAAGACTTGACGAATGCTGATCTATTGACTCAGTGTATTTCGGATAGCCCAGTGGGGAGCGCTTGGTTGTAGCAGAAGACCCATGGTGGAGGAACGCTTGGTAGTAGCCGCAGACCCGCGATACTCAACAGAAGGAGTACCTCTTGAGGCTATGAGGGGGAGCGCTTGGTTGTAGCGGCATACCCATAGCGGAGGAGCACTTGGTAGTAGAGGTAGACCCACGATACTCAACAGAAGGAGTACCTTTGGAGGCTATGAGGCGGAGCGCTTGGTTGTAGCGGCAGACCCACGACGGAGGCGCACTTGGTTGTAGCGGCAGACCCGCGGTACTCAACAGATGGAGTACCTCTGGATCCTATGAGGGGGTGCGCTTGGTTGTAGCGGCAAACCCATGGAGGGAAGCACTTGGTTGTAGCGGCAGGCCCACTGTACTCGACAGTGGAGTTGTTCTCCAACAGCCCTAGTTTTGACATCATGAAGAAGTATACCTGTGGGAGCTGAGTCTTGATTTTCAATCCTTATCTTCGATAAGTTTGACTTGATATCCTATGTGGATTATTTTATTCTTTCCTGTGTTGATTTGGTTGTGTTTTCCTATGTGGACTGGGTTGTACTTGGGCTCGTATGTTGGATACGAACGAGAATTGATGACTTAGGTATATGTATGAGAATATAACTAAGTTGTGTCAGATGTTACTTAGTGATTGTATCTTACCTTGTGGATTATCCATTGTGGATTATGGGATACCTTAGGGGGTCTTGAGGTCCCTAATGAGTAGCTTATACTCACCCCTTCACGGGCTACGCCCGCACTACATTGTGTTGGTTGCAGACGACGGACAACACTGATCGTAGTTGAGGCATGAGGAGCAGGTCGGTACCTGGAGGTGGACCACTGGGCGGAGTGTACTCGGAGTGGACGGCTGGATCCGAGGAGTTGTGGAGGCTATCTGTACCCACCCTTCAGGTGGGACTTCCAGTGGACGGCTCGACACTGCGGGTTTACTTTTTAGTTGTTGTACTCCCTTTTTCAGTTGTACTTTACTTTCAGTTTGGGTTTGTATTCTGGCCCATTTACTTTTCCGCACTTACTGTTTTACCCAGTTTTTACTTAGTGTTTGCTTCTACTTTCTTGCTCTGTGGTGTTTGTTTAGTTTATAAAGGCAATGCATTCCCTTTTTACCTGGAATTATGCCTTGGTGCTAGTCGTCAGCCCCTGGCCTATGGAAGGCGGGCTTGGGGTAGTCACGGAACGGGCTTCAAGGAAGGGTCATGAAAAATTGGTATCAGAGGAGTTCGGTTCTACCGCAGAACTCATGACTCTGATCTTTTTCTATGTGAAGCAATAGTGTTAAGAGTATTGAGTGTGGCTATCAGTCCAGGGAGTCCAGTGTTGGTGTGGCGGCCGACGTATCCGTACACTAGGACCCTGACCTCTAATTTACAACTTAATTCATGAAAACATTGATTGCATGTGTGTTCAATGTTTTCCTTGTGATTACTTTGTGTCAGCTCACCAGGTTTACTGTTTAATCGTGGCGCACCAGTTTTTTTTCAGGATGACCCCACGACGGAAACCAGCTAGGGTTCTGAGAGTTGTGTGTGATGAAAGCCCACCGAGCGACGAGGCCTCGGTACAGGGCCCTTTGACAGCAGAGGCACCGGCGGTACCTCTACCTGCGGAACCACCGATGCTACAAGCCCCAGCCGCTGACAGTGCACATCTCTTTAGTGCACTGCACGAGTTTCACCGCCAGCGACCGCCTAGGTTCTGTGGGGAGACGGACCCTCACGCAGCCGAGGATTGGCTGGAGGTAGTTGTACGAGTTTTCCATTTGGTAGGGACACCAGCTGACCTTATGGTTGTTGTTACAGCGAGACTCCTGTACGCGGCAGTAGGTAGATGGTGGAGGTTGATGCTCTAGGTTCACGATGAGGAATATCTCATTTGGATGGACTTTGAGAGCCCTTTTCCGCTCAGATTTCGTCCCAGCCACCCTCTGTGCGGTGCACATCTAGGAGCTGCTACAGCTACGACAGGGCATCATGACAGTAGCCTAGTACGCGGCGAGGTTTACCTATCTCTCATGCTATTCGACTGACATGGTACGAGACCCATTCTTCAGGGCCCAAACCTTCGAACAGGGGATCAGGTGAGAGATCAGAGATTCAGTTGTTTCTCACAGCATTCCGACATAGATAGGGGTATTGGAGCGAGCCCTCTTAGTGGAGAGTTTCCTTGCTGAGCAGTCTCCAGCAGCAGGACCCACCACTAGCCGGTATGCGGCATAGTCTTCTGCAGTGGGTAGTAGACAGATGACACAGGGGTCCAAGAGGACTAGACCTACAGGTGGTCGACCACATGACACAAGATCGTTTGTGTGAGGCACCCGGGGTGGACAAAGACTTACCATGAGAAGACAATGTTACTCCTACGGCAGGGTTGGTCCATGGCTCATGACTGTCCGACCCACCATGCAGATGACCAACAGATGAATGAAGGACCTCCCAGGCAGAGGCAGAGGTTTGATCGAGGCAGACCGCATGGAGAAGGAGACTATGGCAGGGGAACTGGCCGTGCAGCTGTAGGTGGACGACTCTTCGAGGTGTTTCCACCACCACCACCAGGAGGTCCACCCTGACCACAGGGAACTGGTGGACATGGGAGAGCTCAGCTTCAGGCAGCTGAGGCTGACGATCATGGAGCTCCGGGAGCAGATGGATAGGAGCGGGACAATCTCCAGACTTGGAGACTTTTGTTTATGCTGCTTCTATCTTTGTTGGTGTTTGTTTGTAGATGCTTTGTGTCTTTTTTACTTTGAGCTGCAGTAATAAAAGACACCTTTCTTGTGGCTTTTACCTTCCTTTCCTCTCTTTATGTTGTTACTAAGAGGTTCCGGTTTAAAAACTGTTGACTTGACCCTCACTTTGATATACCTACTGGAGGAGACCTAGTGACCACACACTGATGCCGACAATGTGACTCAAACCTTGGAGGCGAGAGTAACGTTTGGATCTCTTGGTAGTAGCGTCGAGGTCTTACGACGTCATCCCTGGTATGGGTAAGTATCATCCATGTCGGTATTGACTGTATTAGGCGAAGAACATGGTTCATCCAGGGGATGACACCAGATTTCTCTTATCAGCAAAGAAGAAATCTCAACAGCTCTTGTAGGACCAGAAAGGTCCAAGTCATCCAATAGCGGATGAGGATAGCTCAGAGCCGGCAAAAGTCTAGTGCTGATAGGAGGCATAAACCACTAGAGTTCGGGGATGGTGACCACGTTTCCCTATGGGTCTCACCTCGACGTGAGTTACAGAGATGTGGCTGAGGCGACAAGTTTTTCACAAGGTTCAGTGGACCTTTTCAGGTCCTCAGTAGGGTAGGCGAGGTGGTTTACCGCTTGAGCCATCCACCTCATTTACACCAGGTGCATGACGACTTCCAGGTATCTCAACAGAGGAGATACGTGTTTGAACCTTCACATATCATCAACCATGAGGAGATGGACGTTGGTGATGGGGTGACATTTGCGGAGGTCCCAGTGGAGATTGAGGATCGACAGGAGCGGGTCCTTCGTGGATGATGACAGCATGAGGACCTCCAGGTGAGCACATGGGAGCGGAAGGCTCAGATGCATGTTCAGTACCGCTTTTGAAACCCTAGTTTGTTTTAAAGCTTTACGAGGACGTAAATCCCTAAGGTGGGAGTAATGTAAAGACCTATAAAATTCAAGGGAAATTTTTTTCTTAATTTTATTTGGAATTTTACAAGAACGTTGTTTCTGACGGTACCTGATTCCGAGGCCCGGTGTGCCCGGAATCATTTTCCTAAGTTTAGCTCGGGTACGTTCAGTGAACGAACGAGAGGGTTTTTCTAAATTTTGAACCGGTGTTCAGAATCGAATTCTGAGGGCACCGATGGAATCGCAGCGCCGGTAATTCCTTAGAAACACCTTTTCCTAGTTTGCGTTTGCTCGGGTGTGGTTTTTAAATTTTGGGGTTAAGTAAAGGTATAAAATAAAAAGTGGATGCACAGTTTTTATTTTACTTCAAGTTGTTTAACCTAAGCTAAGTGTTGGAAGTGGGACCCACAATATCCTACCCACTTGGTAGGATATTTGTTAGGTGGGGCCCACACGAGCCCCATCGTTTCTTTTCTTCCTAAACCCCCTCCTTTAATTAAGTAACGCACCCGCGCCCCTTATTAATGAAGTCAACACTTGCGTTTATTCTGGTTAATAAACGCCTATTTAAATGGGCGGTTTAAACTCCTCAATTAATTCAATTAATTGAGTGTTTCAATTCTTTTTGAAATTCAATCGTTTACTTCTATGATAATAAAATAAGACAACTCTTATTTTATTAGTCGGGTGGTGTTGAGAGGGTTTGGGAGAAAGAGGGGAGGCTTGAAGATCTTCATCTTCCTCGATGAAGAACGCGAAGAACGCCGACCTCCAACGAAGGTCGATAGGAATTCTGGATCCTCGGAGATCGACGACGCGATGCGACAAATCCTTTCTCCGCGACGCAACGAACCTTCTTCCGCGACGCTTCTTCCATGACGTTCCTTCTTCCGCGACGTGATATTCCGTGACAAACCCTCGGCCGACGACGCTTGAGGTAGGGGTTTTGGTTTAATTAAATCTATGTGATTTTTGATATCATCGACATGTGTTTAAAAATTGCTGGAATCCTTTTTAAACCGCTAATGTCGTGGGTACAGACCAATGAAGAAGTCTGAACCCATCGTCTCTTCGTTCTTGGTGTGCGGATCGGTGGGCGATGATAAAGCTGGCCGCACGGGCATTTGGAGGTCATCGAAGTGAAGAAATGGTCCCAGGAGGGCCGTTGGCGAAGACGACAGGAAAAACCGACCACCGGAGCTCGTCTGGTGGTCCGCGGAACACTCTGCCGGTACCGGCCGGCCGCCAGGAGACGGCGGCGCCCGGCGCGCCGCTGGGATGGGCCGCCGCGGCGGCAGGCCGCTGGTCCTGCGACCGCGTGGGACTGAGGGAGGAGGGACATGGCGCTCGGCCGCGTCTGGTGGCAAGGGGCGGCCCCACGCGGGGCAGCGATTTCGTTTAAGGGGGGCGGCGCCCCTTTGCGCGACCGTTTGGCCAGCGCCAGCGCACCGGGCCCAGCCCCGCCGAACCGCCAGGCCGGGCCGGGCCGCGCCAGTCAGGCCGGGCCGCGCCCAAGTGGTCCGGACCGCGCCCAAGCGGGCCAGACCCTGACCTGGGTCGGGTCGACCCGGTTCGGGCCGACCCAAGGGGTACCGGGCCGGGTCGGACCGGGCCCGAACTCCCTAATACCGGACTGTTACGGTATTTTTCCCATAACATGGACTGTGGACCTCCGATCGATGAACCGTCAGTGGCGATGCAATCCTTGGATCGAGACAGGCGTTTTGTTATACTACACTCAAGGTTTCGGAGTACTTTGGGTTCAGCCGGGTTGGTTCGTACACAAACCAACCGGGCCCTCGGAGCAGAAACACTTATAACTTGAGCTTTGGACGTCCGATTAATGTGTCGTCGACTTTGTTGGATTCCTCTTGATGAGACAAAAATTTTGGCATGATTTGCCTGAGTTTTGGATGCAGTTGGATAATGGCTGGTTTGGATTGAACCCAAAATCCAACCAACCCCTAGAACGGAAAAGCTGATAGCTTTCTGACCGGAAGTCCGTTTGACGAACCATCAGCGACGTTGGTGATCATGTTGAGAAAAGGTACCTATGAGCATACCCTATTAGATTTTGGGGTACAGTGGAGATACGGCCGGGTTCGTTCACACACGAAACCAACCGGGCCCCTGGGACGAAAAGGCTAGTAACTCACAGACCGTGCGTCCGGCTGACGCGCCGTCTGTTGCGTTGAGACCCCTAAGACGAGGCGGTTCTATGAGATACTTATTCATGGAACTTCGTGATACATGGAGTATCGACCTGTAGATCGTGGAGTGGACCCTCCCGGTGATGAGCTAGAAGAGTGAAAATACCTAATAGCTGGATGAGACTTGACGACTGCTGATCTATTGACTCAGTGTATTTCGGATATCCCAGTGGGGAGCGCTTGGTTGTAGCGGCAGACCCACGGCAGAGAAGTGCTTGGTAGTAGCGGTATACACGCGGTACTCAATAGAAGGAGTACCTCTTGAGGCTATGAGGGGGAGTTCTTGGTTGTAGCGGCAGACCCAAGGCGGAGGAGTGCTTGGTAGTAGCTGTAGACACGCGGTACTCAACAGAAGTAGTACCTCTGGAGGATATGAGGGGGAGCGCTTGGTTGTAGCGGAAGACCCACGGCAGAGGAGCCCTTGGTTATAGCGACAGACCTGGGGTACTCAACAGAAGGAGTACCTCTGGAGCCTATGAGGGGGAGTGCTTGGTTGTAGCGGCAGACCCATGGAGGGAAGCGCTTGGTTGTAGCAGCATGACCACTGTACTCGACAGAGGAGGAGTTCTCCAGCAGCGGTGGTTTTGACATCATGAAGAACTATACCTGTGTGAGCTAAGTCTTGATTTTCAATCCTTATCTTCGATAAGTTTGACTTGATATCCGGTGTGGATTACATTATGCTTTCCTGTGTGGATTTGGGTGTGTTTTCCTGTGTGGACTGGGTTGTACTTGGGCTCGGATGTTGGAGCCGAAAAAGAATTGATGACTTAGGTATATGTATGGGCATATACCTAAGTGGTGTCAGATGTTACTTAGTGATTGTATCTTAACTTTTGGATTATTATTTGGGGAGTCTGTGAGAACTTAGGGGGTCTCGGGGTCCCTACTGAGTAGCTTATACTCACCCCTGTACGGGCTATGCCCGCACTACATTGTATTGGTTGCAGACGACAGACAACGCTGATCGTAGTTGAGGCACGAGGAGCAGGTCGGTACCTGGAGGTGGACCACTGGGCGGAGCGTACTCGGAGTGGACGGCTTGATCCGAGGAGCTGTGGAGGCTATCTGTACCCACCATTTAGGTGGGACTTCTAGTGGAAGGCTCGACGCTGCGGCTTTACTTTTCAGTTGATGTACTCTCTTTTTCAGTTGTACTTTACTTTCAATTTGGGTTTGTATTCTGGCCCACATACTTTTCTGCACTTACTGTTGTACCCAGTTTTACTTAGTGTTTGCTTATACTCTCTTTCTCTATGGTGTTTTTTTACTTTACAAAGGCAATGCCTTCCCTTTTTACCGGGAATTACGCCTTGGTTCTAGTCACCAGCCCCTGGCCTATGGAAGTCGGGCTTGGGGTAGTCACGGAATGGGCCCCGTGGACGGGTCGTGACACTTTAAACAAATTGAATAGGCTCAACCCAAGGTGACACACCTAGCCGAATGAATCCCATGTCATAGTTCTCCTTGAGTTTCTTCTTTAATTCATGCACCACAATCAGGTTCATTTTATAGGTAGTCATTGATATTGGTGTCACACTAGGTATGAGTTATTTTGAGATGTCAATTTCATGTATCATTGGTAGAATAGGAATGTCCTATATAAAAACATCATCAAACTCCCAATGCATAGGAATATCATCGATGTTTAGGTTACCCACAACCATATGCGATAAATACCACTGTGGGATAGGAATCAAATCCCATAAAATTGATTTTATTTTTATCATAATATCATATATGTCATCACACTGATAGAATACTATAGTTCGGCTCAGAATATCCCAAATTAAAATCTTTCAATGGATTTTGATATGGGATTTATGTAGATAAATTCAATCCATTTATAAGATAACAAAAAATTCAACTAATGAGTGAATAATAATTTTTTTAGGAAGAAAATTTCCATAAACTTCAACTAGAGAATAATTATATACTTGTGATTTTTTATTGAACCATTAGAGTTTTCACTACTAATTGAACATCTAATCATTCGGTTGGAAATTTTTTAGACATATAAAATTATTCAGATATAAAAGCATTGGTATATAAATATTCCAATTAAAAATTAGATTCTATAGAGTGGATATTACGTATATTACACCCCTCACCATAAATAATAATCACATGATATTTCCATTTCTCTCTCTTATTAAGATTTTACCACATCGACCATTTTCACTGACATTTTTACTTGGTCACCTATAAGTATAATGATTATACTCCTTTAATTTGCAATATTATTCTGTGTGTTGGGTATTCTGTGGAAATTTCTATTTATTTTCATCATTAGATAACTTATTCCCATCACATTGGTAATAGAGTACTTAAAGGACAATAGAAAACCCTAAGAGGGGAGGGGTGAATCAGGGTTTCAACTATTTCTTTTAAAATGACAGATCTAGTTCCTACATTGGTAAGAACTCGTTAATCATGTATAATAGATTCGCTCTGTAATCAAACATCTAAATTTAATGAGTGACAGCACAACACATTTTTATAGTTCACCACTATGTTCAAGTATAAGGATCATATACAGACAGTGTGTTGGCCATATCTAAATCCACTAATCTTTATTAGATATAGAATAAAAAAAATTAGTCACATTCACTTTGTTCGAGGCACACTGCATTTACAAGATTTTAGAGATATCCTACTACTTCCCTCGTAACACTTCCATTGACTCCCCCTAGATCAATGTTTTGAGATAATCTTTACTCAGTTTATCAACATGAAGGTCTCTTCATTATATTTTCATTGAAGACTTTGTCCCTATCTAGCATGATTTTCTTCTTCTACCACTTCCTTGAATTCATTCACATGGAATTATCTTTCAATTAAACCTAATGTTCAATATTTACTTTCATGAATCTCTTTCGTGAAGCTCACTACCTTCAAGAAGTTCATTGAAATCATGGAACAAACTGCCTTCGTGAATCCCACTTCCTTCACACAAAACAAATAGCCTTTGTGAAGCTCATAGATTCAATGCAAAATACTATGTCATCATGAAGCGCCCTTTAATAAAAATAATGGGAATTATTAAAAAATAATAATATTTTCATGATGCTCAAGATCACATAAAAATCTAGATTAATGTAGCTCAATAATCTTCTTGAAATCAGTGCATCTTTCGATTTTACTTGAAAATATCATGCTCGGTGATGGGGGTAGCCTCATATTTATAGGCTCAGTTGTTCGTGATTCTCCACTACCTCTTCTAAATTTTTTATATATCTCATGAACATCATTTTCTATCTCCTTCTGTCATGAATCTCCATGGAAATTTCATGTTCTCAAATCGTGTTGATTTTTATCAAAACCTTCGTGTTGTTGCAAGACACAAATTCTCGTAATCACAAAGATCACCATCATTGATCATGATGCTCTAATTATTAATCGTTTTGGAATCTCTATTCTATGGCACAGATCAACTGCAAATTTATTTGATCTTTTATGAATTATAATTCACGAATCCAATATTTATGAAATTCACCACATTACCATATTTTCATAATGCCTCCAAGGAAATACAATTTTCACAATGATATTCATCCTCTTAATTTTGGACCCCAATTTTTTTTCAAACACTAAGAAACCATGCCACCATCAATACTATTGTCAGCTAAAACTATAGGATATATTTCCTTACAAACTCTCGGATCTTCCCAGTGAGTATTGTCAAAGAAGAAAACCCATACACCATTTCCAGAAAAGGACAACATTGGTTTAAACAATCTCCCCCTTTGGTGTTGTCATGAATCAATAGATAAATTCAACGATGCACCAACTAAATTAAAATCCTAATACACGAGAAATCAAACATCCAACATTCTAATTCTATGTGAGCAATGCTCGATTTAGAAACTAATGGGGGAATCAGGAATTGGGTTTTTGTATCTTAGAATTATTAAAGATTTCCATGATTATATATGACCGTTTTCTCATAACACTACCTTCTCACTGTGTCAAAGAATCATTATATTCCACGAAATGATTCCTCATAAAACCAAATTCTAATATTCACCCATTAAAACTCAACATTTTCCTCTTTTCTCCATTGAATTTATACATTCTCCCCCATTATAAATAAACTCAAGGAGATATATTTTGACTTGTGGAGATCAACACACACCCCATGGATCGTATCTACCCCATAAACATCCATCAATTCCAAAAATAGACTATAAAAAATAATACAACTTGGATGAGTGGAATCCTTGTAAACTCATCATGAATTGGGAGGTGGTTGAACACTGTGTTTCAACCGATGATTCTTGAAAACATGTTCCAACAATGGATTTTTCAGTATGTCATCCACCTGATCAGGATATCAAACATGATCCATTTTAATCATGGATTTTTAAACCTTTTACTTGATGAAGTGATATATAATTTCCATGTGACTCATAAGATAATGATGAAAAGGATTCATCATAAGAAAAATTGAATTATTCCTATCACAGTGAATCACCATTGGTTATTTCACCTCATCTCCAATATCATTTTATATTGCTTCATCAATAATTTATGAGTGAAAATATTTGTATCAGAGATATATTTTTCTTCAGTAGGACTAATAAAGGTAATTTCATGTTTCTTACTCCATCATCCCACATATTGCATTCCAATAATGAATGATCTATGACTTGAAGAACTTCAATCAACAAAATCTCTATCCCAGTCAGCAATTGAAAATGCTGATAGTTTATTGTCCATTCCTACATCAATATTATAAGTCATATTAGTTAGCACATTGAATTTACCTCATGATTCGTTTAACTACCACCAAATGTTCTTACCTCAAATTACTTAGAAACTAAGCCTCTAAACACGTTACAAAGAAAATATTTGTTCATGTTGTAGTTAAGTACATAAATATTCTGATGATTCCCCTATATGTGGGGGAATCCAAGAAGGACCACCCATAAGCCTTCCAAGTTATGTTGAAACAATAATCAGCGACGACATTGGTTTAGAGTCATTTATTGTTATTTTCCTCAACAACTCTCTTTCAAATTTTTCATGTGAAATGAAAGTAAGATCCTTCTTCTATGACACCTAGAGGAACTAGAATCTTGTTAGTTCAAAAATCATAAAAATATCAAATTTTAATTTCATGTTATTGTAAAAACCATCCAATAATATCTACCTCCCCTTTTTAAAATTAGTTTTTTCACATAAGAATATAGTGGATAATACAATTCATGTCATTCCTTCTTTAGACAATAGAGGACATTCACTAATTGTCAAAAAAAAATAGTTCTTCATTTTGAATTAGAAATCCAATTGGATTTTAATGTATGCTTGTTCTTAAATAACTTCATTTAAGAAAGTGGTTTTTACTTCCATTTGATAAACTTTGCATCCTATTTTATTAACATATCATGGAATATTCAGATTGAATCTAGTCCTTCCACTAGAGAAAATGTTTCATCAACATCAACACCATCAATCTATTCATGTACATTACACACAAGATGTTACTTGTTTTTGATCAAATTTCCATTCTCCTAAGTCTATGTTTGGGTGGTCCAATACCCAGTGATATTGTTTTGATAAATTTATTCTCTTATGTTTCTCTCGTGATGATCAGATGATGTTTACTCAGCCATATTTTCTTTTTAAGATTTTTTCTCAGAATCATACTTTTTTGATAGAAGAGAATATTATACAAGTATTAAACTATTTCAAAATTAGATTCTATCCCTTGATCACTGATCATGATAATTGAATCTCATTTTCCAATGACATGCTTGTAAAAAAATTTCTAGAATAATTATTTTATTGAATAACTGAAATAATTATTCATGAATCATCATTATCATTCTTCATTTTTACCCTCCTTAAGAGAAAATATTCTCAACAACTTCACAATGGTGAAATTGATAATGAATGGATTTCCAGAAATATCAATATGGAGAAAACACCAGAATGGTTCTTCAACTTTTGATGGTCCACATTGGAAATCTTTCACATCATCACAAAGGATAATCTTCTCAAACACTTGTTCTCTAGGATACCATGAATAAGATCAATACAAGATGGTACATTAATTATCCTAAATAAACATAATAGAATTTCTATACATTCATAAAAATGATCGTATATCATACATGTATTTGAATATCGAATTAAGAAATAAATCAAAGTTAGTGACTTCTTTAGCTTGGATATCAATAATTAATAGCTCCATATTCTTCTTTGGTTTACCCCCTCTAAGAACATGGTTCACATTCAATTCCCTATATTATAATCAAAAATATAATACACAAAATATTAAGGGATTAAGGTGGTTCCTTCATCCTTCATCAATATTAACTACATGGTTGAAATGATATTATCAACCATGTTGCTCCATTTGATCTAGTCTTCGGGCTTCCACATCTAAACATATGTTCTAATTTATGTTGTGGTATTATAGATCTCTTCACATACTTTTCTACATTTTTGGTGATTTTTTCATGTAGAAAACCTCCATATATGACAAATTTTTACTCCAAAAAATTAATTATTTGTGTTCATGTATTAAGGTTAAATAACCATTTTCAATGTAACCATATTTCTTGAATATCTCTGATAATTTTTTTGACACTTTATTTTTATTTTTGATGAAAACTACCATGCACTTTGACATTATCAAGTGGAATTCCTTCTTTTCCCTTTTCAACAGCCTTAGAATGTGTATCTTCATGTTTCCTCTTTCTTCACAAAGCATCTGAACTAAAAAAACATGCCATTATGATCTATTTCATAATGTGAGGATCTTCTACATGGGTTCATCTGAGTTTCATCCCACTAGGTAGTTCTTTTGGGTGAATTACACTTTAACTTCTTGGATTTAAAATCCATGTTCTTCTCAACTTCCTCATTTGTGATCTTCTTGTAAGAATTTTTGTTGAAAATATTCTTATAATTTATTCCAATAGAACCTTATTTATAATTTTTCATAATTTTTGGTCTTCGTTTCTTATAAAAAATTAATTCATGTTGATATAAGCATGTACCAACATTTTTTACCAGTACCATTGTATGCATTACATATGCAATCAAGCTTCCTAAATCTATTTTCCATAACCAGATGCTTCTAGACCTATGGGTGTTTCTTATTCTTCTATAGATTTATCCCACATTAAATGTTATTCCATTATGATCTTCTATTTACTACATTTTACCAACAATACAATGCACAATGCCCAATGTTTTTGCACCACAAACATTGAAAAATAAACCATGATCACCTTATATCATATGTATAAGGTTGTTGAATATTCTCCTTGATTTTTGTGCTCTTTATGGGTATCTAGAATCCATACCCTTTTCCCCTTCCACCCTATACTTGGTGGTAGGTTTCATATATCCTTTATTTATCCATAGTTTTCTAGTATTTCTATTGAAACCTGCACTCTTCATGAAAATACGTGTAGGTACAGTAACAATAGTTAGTATTAATAGTACATGTTTCTTCTCTTCCTCTTGAGATATATCATCAAATGATATCATGATCTTTTTATCACACGTTGGTGCTATTTTATCTTTTTAATCCTCGAGTGAACTTAGAGTATCTGCAGTAATAGTTTCCTTCTTATGTAAAGTGTTAATAAATTTCTCATCAAGATTTTCCAAATGAGCATCTAAATATAGACAATTCTTATGGATGTTGATTTTCTGTTCTTCAATTATATCATTTTTTTATTCAAAATACTTATTAATTATAATAACATCTACATAATTATGTTTATCTTCATTCCAAACTAAAGAGTCATGTTCCTAGATCTTCTTTGAAATTTCATCCAATTGTAAGCCCTTAACATCAATGCTATTTTTAATGTTTTTTCAACAAGGATATTATTGACTACATTTTTATCATGAAATTAGTTGGGGAATTTGGAGGAACATATTTCATGTTCACTATCTTTATCTTTGATCAATAAACATTCACTAATATTCCCATTCACGCCCATTTCCATTGATTCCGCTTCTCCTTCTAGCTGGGTGATCTCAGCATGTATTCATTGAATGATTCTAAAAAAATGCCACTCATTATTAGGGAATATAATTTAGATATTTTAAAAATATATTAATTAAAAATTCATGTGAGGTTATAGATAATTAACATCACTACTTTTTCTATGAACTTTATTTTCAGGATGACTTTTAAAGGTGATAATGCATACCTCCTGATAAATTGATATTTTTTTACACACACGAGGAAGAAGTGTTTTCATTTTCATTAGTGGAAACATGATCTACCTTCTCTTCACCTACCAAGACTAATATATATTTAGTAACATAAGTTCATGGATAACTTGATAAAACCTCTTCTTTAGATAAGATATACTTGTCAAATATCTCTTCTCTTTATTTTTCCTACTCATCATGGTCTTGAGGGATATAGAGTTACATTTATAAATAACAAGATCTTCATCAAAATTTCACTTAATTTTTTTACTTAGGAAAGAAACTAAAATCTTAAAGAGAGAATATATTTAATTTAGATTATCAAATATATGTTAACCTCCCATAAAATATCACATTAAGGACCACTAAACACCCTGATAGGGGATGGCTGACTCAAAGTGTCAACTATTTATTTTAAAAAGAAATATATTGTTACCACATTGATAGAATCTCTTTAAACTTGAATGATGGATTAGATCATAAATAAGACATTCACATACATAGGGATACAACAATGAACATTCACATGGTTCACCACTAAGGTATTATCCAAAGATAATACGATTAAAGTGTGTCAATCATACCCATAACCATTAATCTTCACTATATGTGGAAATTTAGAAGTTTCTTCATAGTCACTCTATGTGAGGCACACTTCCATTACAAGATTTCATGGATAGTTTAAAACGTCCCTCATAAAAAATAAATTGATAACCCTTATCCCACTATTATGAGATAATCCGTACTTAGTATCTCAACAGGAAGGATAGTTTAATATATTTTCATTGAATCCTTTGACTCTGAAAAGAACGAGACTCTTCTTGCATCATTTTCTTGAATTGATGCACTTTGAAATCCCTATCATCATAAACCTGATGTTCTATAATACCTTTCCCAATTCTACTCTGTGAATCTCACTACCTTCACAAAGCAGTATGCCTCTACATAATGAACATCCATCACAAATCTCACTTTTTTCATAGATCAAACTACCTTCCCAAAGAACATTGAGTCAATGAAAAATAATCCCTCATCAATAATCAGCCTTTAATAATAATAATGTTAATTATAAATGACAAATATTATTTTCATTATTCTCATTCCCACATATAAATTTTTATTCAAGTAACTCCCTTAGCTCCAAAAAATAAGAGTGTTTCTAGATTATCCTTGAAAAATACCTTTTATGTTATGTGGGGAAGCCTAATATTTATAGGCTCAGCTATTCGTGATACTCCACCACCTCTTCATTTATTTTTTAGATCATTCAAAAATATATTCGTGGAGATCATTCTATTGAGAATCTCCAAAAAAATTACTCATTTTCATTGCACATTGTAATCGAAATGCATTCCATAAAATCCTTTTATGTTGATGTGATGCTACAATTCTTATAATCACAGATATCAACATCACTGTTTATGATGCTCCATTTCTTTATCATTCACAATGCTCATCATTTTCATGAAAATCAACATAATATTTCTTTTATCCTTCGCAAAACACAATTGGTGAAGCCCATATTCCTAAAATTAATTACCATACAATATTTTCATAATTACTTCAATAAAATCCACCTTTCTCAATGATATCCATCCTTAAATTTTGTACCCCAAAAATTTGGAAAATAATAAGAAATGATACACCTTAAAAAAATCAACGTAAACAGTAGGATTCCATTACTTACAAACACCCTCCTCTTCCATCAAAAAATTTAAAACAAATACAAACCATAACCATATTCTAGAAAACTACATCCTCAGTTCCCATTTCACTCAATAACCATCCTTCATAAACTTAATACAATTTTTATTCCCCTTAACATAATTTCTACTACGTTTCCATCCACAGTTTGAGCATAAAGAAAGGATCAACATAATTTATCTAGGTTTTTAGAGTATACATTGAATTACATATATAATTTCTTATCAAAAACTCATATTGATGGTTAAAACTATTCAACAATTCGACCTTTACAGAAAAATTAGTGAATTACTCATAGATACTGAAGTCCCTTTGGGAAAACACCCTTCATACACATGGTTTTAAGACACTAATGAATCTTTCATCAATAATACCATTTTCTGTGAAAATACCTGAAGTGTACCTTGAATTTCTTGTAAAAGTTTCCTCATAAATACGAAAGGATGAAGCATCTTTCTTCTTTAAAAACAATTCCTTATCTATTTTTTTAAAATCATATGAGGAAATTACATATTGAAATATAATTTCATAAACTCATCCCATTTTATTGATTTAATATAATCTTGTTAAATATTATTCTTAATAATATTTTGCAGTTGAACCACTTCACCGTCCAAATGATAGACATACAGAATCAATATTCATGATTTAAATACTAGTGAATAGAAAATTTATTTTCAGTTGTACTAATCAATTTCTCATAATCTATTACATCATCAGAAAAACTAATGTAAGGTTGGTGTTTCCTGATGAAGTATTAAATAAAATGTTTTTTTTCTCATTTTCTCATTGGTATGTTCATCATAATTTTTATATTGAGATTGATGTGTGAGTGTAGCAACCAATTTTTTATTGTAGATCATATAAAATTTTGTTTCTCAAGAGGAAAATCATCTCATCTTATGTCACAATTATAATTAACAAGGATCCTTCAGGTTCCATCCATCGACTAAAACAAAACATTATAGAGTATGAAATAATAATCTTGAATAATCACTTATAGGATATCTAAATAATGAATCCTTATTTTAAATATAGAACACCTTAGGCATAACCTAGGTAATTAAAATACATTTTTCAATTCCTTTATAATGGTTCATAATGTGTATAAAAACGTCCATAACATATCCCCCTAGTAGTTAAAATAATGCTTGAAGCAAGGGCCATTATCTTGTACTAGGTGACAATCGAGTCCAGATCAATGCACCCATTTTAGAGTTATAACCCCTAGGTACAACTATTTCAGAGACACATCAAATTGTAGTATCTATTGATGGTTGTAATATCATGGGATATAATATCTATATCCTTCATTAAAATGATAATGTAGTTTCCTTAAGTTAGACTTATCCTTATTGTTCTCCCTAATGATACCTCATCCTAGTTTCTAAATTTTGATGAAAATATTTCTCTGATGCAAACTATAGTGACCCATACTTTTAATTCATAGAAATTACATCTTATGTTAATAACAATAAATACATAAAATAACGATCCAGATTATAATTTTTTTAGGTCTAATGCCTTTGAAAGCTTGGAAGCATAAAAAATTGGTTTATAATATTTTTACATCATGTCCTATAGAGTTATTCATAACCAGTAAACTTTTATTACATATCTTACATAAAATTAATCATCCATCCTTTGAAAAAAGAAATATATGAGATGGTGAGATCAGATTCTTAGAAATGGTGAACAAGGTAGATGTCAATATCACATAATGATAAAGGTCTGTGGACAAGATAATAACATTTAGAAACAATACATTGTATATCATATATCAAAAAAATATGTTATGGAATAAATATTGCAAGTTCATAAGATATGAATAAAAAAATAATAAAATAACATAATCTGTAGAAGAATAATATTTTCATAATACATGGAATTGTACAACACAGATAAAATTTAAAAACAATTTTATTAATAGTCAATTATTTTTTAAAAACTATCATATTGGACATTTTTACAACTTAAATCATCATAGTATTCATGGTTCACACCCTACATTATCAGAGTGTACAAATTCACATACTTAACTATGTACACTCCCAATTCTAATCTTTTTTGTCTCGTGATACGTCAATATTTACTGAATTAATTTGATGGATACATAGGCCCCACCAATCACATAATTATAATAACACATATATTCTCCAAAACATGTTGATTGATCCATCATATTACAAACCATGAAAATAAAGTTTTTTCATAAACATTAGATCATAGAATAACCTATTGAAATTAAATAGGTTTCATAAACTTTTAATCATGTCATAATCGGTAGAAACAATAACTAATTTAATAAAATTATTATCATCATAAACATAAATAATTCATAAAATTAATATGAATGGTGTCCCTCATTTATAACCATATTAAATCATCAGATACATCAAATGATGATATCTTATATGGAAAATTATATAGAAAAATAACTTCAAACAACTTTCAAGAAAATAATATTTTTACATTGAAAATAACCTATTAAAAACTAAAAGTACAGAAAAAATTATGAAAATCCTTTTCATTTAAAATATTAATTTAGTCTTATAAATATATATTTAAAATATTTATTGGTCAAAATTCTTGTAAATACCATTTATGTTTTATATGATAAAAAAATATTCCTTTATCATTTTCTGTAAAATCCATAAAAATATTGACTAGAAAATGACATAGATATTTCTTTTAAAAAAAATTAAAAAGTATAAAATAAGTACAAATATATTCAAGAATCATTTGATAAAAGTTAAAAAATTATTAAAACATATTTAGAAAATGTCGACATGGTAGAAAAAACATTTTTCACCAAAGAGAGAAATACATTTATTTTTTCCTTAAAGACATTGTTTTGGTATCATTAATACTTTAAGTGAGAAAATGAAATAAAAACATGTATTTCTAAGAAATAAACATATTATAATAGAATACATGACTGTTTATAGTGGTATATCATAATATCTCATCATTGTAATCATATAACAAACAATCTAGTTAAAAATGATATTTTAAGATTAAACCATTACCACTTTGGTATTTTTTATATAATAATACATGTGAATAATAACATCAAATAAAACAATAAATATCCAGAATAGAATGAGATTCATTATATAACATTTCAAATGTGTTGTATATACACCTCTAAAAAAATATAGGTAAATAATATAACATATGTCTCAAAGACGAAAAATATTGAAAAATATCTTTTACATTAAGTCTTGACGTGCTTCATATATATTCAATCCCAATGTTTAATTAATATAATATTTTTATAAATATATTAAAAAAAATAATATGTATTTTCCCATATATTATTTACTTAATGAATCTTTTATATCCTATTATAAATAATCTTTTCTTAGAATCAAATGTTAGGTAATGGCTATCTCATTTTTCATGTTTGTTTTGGTTTTTCATACGCAGTCTTATTACACTGATAATCGATAAATAATCATAATATTTTTAACAATGATATAAATTTAATATACATTAATTATATATGTATTTATCTTAATACATTAATTTTACATATAGAAAATTAATTACATCGTTGACAGAGACGGTAGGCCGTCCGTACACATGATTGTTGTTTCCTATTTCTTAACAGATAAATTAAAATAATGTTAAATAATATTTCATATTCATATAATAATTATTATTTTAAAAATATCATATATTTTCATTAAAAAAATATTTATTTCTTTCCATGTGATTTAAATTCAATAATGAATCACAGTGCTTTGAGAGGTGGTAGTTCATTGTACACATGAGGGACATTATCTTATTCCCAAGGAATGAAATTTACTAAGTTATATGTGATATTATAATTACAAATTTATAATAATTTAATAAATATTATATAAATATTTTAAATCTGTCATTATATCTGGTCGTGATTGGTGGTTATAGAATTCGATTTGTATCGGTTCATAAGGAGGCAGTCTAACGTATGCACATTTGACGGTTTCATTTCCCATTTAATGGAATATGATATGAAAATATGTTATTAAACTAACATAATAACATCATATAATTTGGTATATATTGGTGTTATTATATCATTGTATTGGAAAAATATTTGGAAGAGTTGGATTAAGAAATAAAAAATAATAAATTTTAGAATATCACTCCTTCTTTAGATAACTGTTTTATGTTTATACCTAAATCCTTCATAGGAGGGTATAATAATCAAAATAAGGACTCAAGGATTTACTTATGTATGTAGGGAAGTTATTTGGGTAGTTAATGTCCTAAAAAGGGTTTTGTGATTGTGAGGAGAAGAGGAGAGGGTTTTCCTTTTATAAGTGGGCGAGATAACACATAATGAATTTTAAAAAAGAAAAGGTGTATCCACAATATTCACCAGACACAAAGAATATATAATGTCTAATTATTAAACATTAGATGTGATAAGGTCAAAATAATTTCACTAAATTTGATTTTGATAATTTTTTGTCATTTTAAACCTTATGTTTTTAGTTTAACCCCAAACAAATATGTTTTGTCCTTAACCACTATAAATAATTTTTACTTTTTTTCTATTCATTCAAACCAATTTATTTTGCATTATTATGTAATACCAATTATTCTGATTATAATAATGGAATTAATCTATCATAATTCCATTCAAATTTTTGTCATAATGTAATTTAAAATGAAGCCTGCAGACTAATGAAAATGTGACTTTCTAAAGAAAACAATTTTCATATGTATAGAAAGTGTAAATATCGAAATTAAATTTTAAATTTATTAAAATGAGATAAATATGATTGATAAATATATTATTAAAAAAATTTATATTTTTAAAACCATATTAAAAAATTGATCTTATATATTTATTGAAAGAAAAAGACAATTTTTTTTTTGATAAAAATCAATAATTTTTGGAAATTCATTTAAATATTAAAATTTTTAGAAAATTATAAAAAATTAACTTAAAGATATAAGATTCATGAATAATTTAAAAATGAAATTCATTTTTTAAAATAAATTTTACTCATGGGGAATTTCATTTTTATTATATATAAAAATAGATTTTTTTGAGAACATAGTATTTTCGAAACATATACAAGCATTACTAAAAACTATGAATATTTTATCAATTATTTTCATTTTTATAAATAAAATATAAATAATATTTATAAAAATTTATTCTTATTCATACCAACATGTTTAAACATTAGGTTATAACAGTCTTGTTTAAATAATAATATTAAAAATATAACCCAATTTGTTAAAAATTAGGTGTTGTGTGTAATGTAAGCTATTGAATAAATTATATTTAATTAAAAATTATAATTGATAAAATATCAAGGGGATATATATGGTTCACTCAATACATAATGATTTGGATTAGTAGTATCAGTTGAAGAAAATATGAAGTAAAATAACACTTTATTTTTTATGAGTCGAAACACAAATTGTTAAGTATTTCTAAATATTATTAGAAAAGAAACGAAGTGGTCTTTCAAAATCTTGAATGTTTAAAAAGGAAATTGAAATGTGTATAAATTTTTATAAATGGAAAATTAACAAGGGGAAAAATTCAGATTGGTGATGCTAAAAATTAAATCTACTGAATCTTGAAGGAATAAAATTAGATGTGAAATCTTGGACATAAACACATTTGTTAATGGAATTTAATAAATATTAATCAGGGAAGGTATTTTTTTAAGTTTAAATATAGAAGAGAAAAGTAAATTTTGTATGATATATATGTCAATATGGGAATATTGATAATACTACTCACAATAAAGTAGAGATTCAAAAATCTACCAAGATATTGATTACCCATTCATATGTTATTGGTTCTATATGAAAGAAATAAACAAATAAATAACAATACCTTGTAATGCCCCAACCCCAATTACCCAGATTCAGTGTATTATTACATAACATGGACATTATACCAGCAATCATGTCCCGAAAGACCGATCAGTTTTGTAGACTTGGAAGTACTAGACACATTCATATGTTTTACATTACATCCTGAAATAAAAACATAAACAACATTTTGTCCCCTTTTTAATAAACTTATATCCTGAGCCTATCAATGTAGGTCAACTATAAAATACTTTTTCATATCTTGGAAAAAATAAAAGATAAAAAGGGCAAGATCATATGATCGGTAAGGATAACAATATTGCAAAAACATTCATAAATACGTATAAAAATTTAAGGAAATGCATAATAATAAAACAAAATCCTTTTAAACATAAACTACAGCATAATATGTAAAACATAAAATCAAAAAATGACAATTACTTATTCACATTGATATTCTATTAGTCGAATAATGACATGCAATATCAATAGACACTTTCATAATGATGGAATGCATAATGCCAGACTTCATAACCATATAGTCAAGGCCTCATGCCAAGACTATAAATAATATTTTTTCGAGGCCTTGTTCCAAGACACTAGTTTTTCTCATGATTCCTACTGATGTGTCAAGGAGATATAGCGGGATCCACCCCTCACTTACTAAGTCCAATGCATTCCTCATATGAAAAGTTTTAAAATGACATAAACATTCATGCTAAAACTAGTATATGAAATGTCAATACATTATCCATAAACCATGAATGGTGTAAAAATAACACATCCAAAGTGAAACATATCACAAAACCTTCAATATAATATGGAAGATTTGTATCATAATAAATCAACTTCAGAAAATCTTAAAATCCATCAAAGGATGTTGACATAGATGAAATCAAAACATTTTAAGATAAATATATCTTTCTATTTTGAAATCATTTTGTAGTAATTTAATTATAAAGGAAAAAATTTATTTTTAAAATACTATTATAATATTGTAAGTGAAGCTTCAAAGGTGTTATAATGGTAGAAAATATCTACACCCACCGTATATGTTAAAAAACATTCTTTCCGTAATTTGGTCAAAAAGGTCGTAAAGGACCTTGTTAAGAAAATGACTGAAATATGCCTTTATAAACATTTTATAAAAATACAAACAATGGTATAAATGAATTTAATTTATCATCTAGGAAATTGTATAAATTTTTTAGAAATTTATTTTTAAGAAACACAGATGTGGATGATAAAGAGGTCATAGTAGATACTTACTTAAAAACAACCTTGGACAATAAATAGATTGTAAAATTAACCCTTTCCTTGTACTTTTCCTTAGTTGAGGGTATGTTAACATCTTGTATAATAGTTAAAAAATTGTTATTAAATTATACAATAAATATATACATAAATATGATAACAAATATAACCCTCTAATATTGCATTGATAAAAATATTTCAGTAGTATCATCATTTCGGGTGTTAACTGATTCATTTTCATTTATATGATTGGTTACGTAATCCATTTTTGTTATGGATATATTATATTTTATTAATATATAGAATTATATTATGTTAATGAACATTATTTTTAATCATAAAATTAAAATTATTCTTGAATGATTATGATGGGGAATGAATCTCATCGTGTTCGTGGAGACGGTAATCCGTACATACGCACGAGCGAAAATATCATTATTTTGATGGTGAAATAGTATGTAATTGGATGATATATCATATATAAATAACCATTAATATGATTTATTTATTATTTAAATCATTTATATTCATTATTATACACATCCAAAATAATGAAATGATTGAATAACAAACTACACCACGACCTGAAGACAGTAAGCCGTACGTACGAACCTATGGTAACTTTGTCATTTTTAGGATCAATAGAATAAAAAATTTGGTTGTACCATATTTATAACAACATCACAGTATATAGAATATACTGGATTTATTAGTTTATAATGTAAACAACAAAGAAAGAGGAAGTCGATGAAGAAAAGAACTTGAAAGTGGTGATGAAATATTTACCTCTTCTTCGGGTTCTTCCTTTGGATTTGATCAAAAGGGACCTTAAGTTGGCATTGTAACCAAAGGAATTCCTCTAGGATTACTGTAGTAATGTTGGGAGGATATTGGTGTAGGTGTTGTACAAGCCAAAAGGATATAGAGGTGTGAAATTAAGAGAAGGGGATGTACCCTTTTATAAGAGAGGCGAGGGTAACTTTAGGAAAAGCTTGAAATATTATTTTATAATAAAATAATTTTATGTTTCTAATGGCTCAAAAATAATTTATTTAGTGGTAAGTGGGGATGGGTCAAAAAAATTTCAACCAATAGATTTTATTAAAGTTTATGTAACCATATTAACCTTATCTTTTACATTTAACTCTAAGTTAAATATTTTTTCATTTACCTTATCTCTTTGTATTTTTATATTATATGGTTAAAAACATACTCTAATAAGCCAATAGATCCCCAAGTGGTAAATTTTTAATATATATAACCTTATCTAAGTCATTTGGAAGAACAATATATTTTTAGGAATATTTTATCAATTAATAATATAGTATTTGTTTTGAAAACTCAATTATTTCAATTTTGACATTATTTAGAATTTGGTTTTTGTGAAAATCGTAACAGCCAGATTTATTCGAAGAAAATTACTTAATCAACCCTAAAATTTCCTATTAACCTAAAAAATTAGTGGAATTTATCAAACGTCTCAAATTTCATTTATTGGGAGATTCATAATATCAATTATTTTAATCTTTCATTAATAAGGTAATTACTACATTATCATTGTGTCCTAAACAAATTTAATTATTTAATGTATAAAAATTATTAATAAAATACCATTATGTAGAAAATATTTCTATCTTTCTAATTTATATTTATAGTCAAATGTATCTTTTGTATAACCCCATATTAAAAATGGTTTAGTTATTAAACATTGAATTTAACACTTTTAACTCTTCTTTAAATAAAATAATAATAAATGACCTAATCTAATCCATGTGGATCAAAGGAGGTCATACTTTATTCCAAAATTTGTTTTTGGTAGAATCATTCTTATCCAATAGAACTAGGACATTGTTTGGATAATTATGATATCATTTTTACCCGTAATTACCCTATTTACTTTTAACCGTGGTAAATAAAAGTCAAAAGCTACTATTCACATAATATTATTTTCATTTTATTTAACCACATTTACTTACTGATATTAAATGTTTCTCTCATAATTTTTGAAATTAAACACATAAAAGCCGTAAAATTGTGTTTTATGCAAATTGGCAAATGCTCCTAGGAGGTGGGTAAAAGACGGTAAAATGTCAAATAAAATTTTTATATATCTGAACATATTTTAAAATGACCCCAATGAATTACATTTAACTTATATAGGTATTATGTATCTATTTTTACCTATAATAAATTCAAATAAAATAAATAATTATTTTAATAAAAATTTGGTTTTAACCAATAACACATTGTTTTTCAGTATTCATCAAAAATTGAATGTTTTCAGAAAAATACCAAAAATTCACCCTAAGCTAATTTCGATATTACGAATAAAAAATTGAAGTCCATTTTGAAAAATAAAATTTATAAAATTATAAAAAGTGGGTATTAATATTCATAACATCTAGTTTGATTCGTCGCGATGTGTTAGAATCTCGAAGATGCATACAACGCAATATATTTCATTATTCAAAGGGAAACGTACCGTGGAAGCTTGGGGTGTTACATTCTTCCCTCATTTAGATAATTTCATGCTCAATATTTCTAGAATATTACCACACAAAAAGATTCGGGTGGTTCTTTATTATAAGTTCCTCTGTTTCTCACATTGTCTCCTCCATCTTATGGTTTCTCCATAGAACTTTTACCAGATGAGTTGTCTGGTTTCTCATCAATTGTTCCCTAGTATCAGGAATTTTGACAGGCTCTTCACAATAAGACAGATCTGGTTCCAATTCAATTTCCTCATTGGTGAGTACATGCATTGGGTCAGGCATGTATTTTCTCAATAGTGATATGTGGAACACATCATGAACTTTAGAGAGACTTGGAGTCATTGCCAAATGATAAGCTGCAACTCTAATTCATTCTATAATTTAGAAAGGTGTGATGTACCTGGGACCCAATTTACCCTTCTTACTGAAACGTATAACACCCTTCCATGGAGATACCTTTATGAAAACATGGCCTCTTACTTAAAATTTCAAATCCTTCCTTCAGTTGTCAGCATAGCTCGTTTTCCTACCTTGGGATGCATTGATGTGATTTTGGATAATATTCACTTTTTCTATTGTTTCCTCAACATGTTCAAGGCCTACGAGTTTTCTTTCACCAACATTATCCTAAAAAGTTGGTGTGTGCCATCTATTTCCATATAATTCTTCATATAGTTCCATCTGAATATTTGAATGAAAGATATTGTTAAAGGAAAATTATACCAGAGGTAAATATTGATCCCACATACCTTGAAATTCAAGTGAGCAAGATCTAAACATGTGTTATAAGGTTTGAATAGTCTGTTCGGATTGTCTATCAGTTGGAGGGTGGTAGGTAGTGCTCAAAAAAAGTTTAGTATATCAGGCTTTCTGAAGACATTTATAGAATATTTATTTAAAATAAAGATCACGATCAGAAACAATCGATAGGGGTACTCCCTGAATTCTTAAAAATTCATTAATATATAGTCTTGTTAAACATTCAAGTGGAAAATCTTCTCTTATATCAAGAAAATGTGCTGACTTGGTAAGACGATCGACAATGAACCATATTTCATCATTTCTTCTAGGTGTATTTGGTAGTCCCATTACAAATCCCATTATAATATCATCCCATTTCCACTCAGGTATGGGAAGAGATTGCATGAATCCTCTAGGATATTGTCTTTCAGCTTTCACTTGTTGGAAAACCATACAACATGACACAAAATCAGCAATCTTTCTTTTCATGTTGTCCCAAAAAAAATGTTCTTTCAAATATCTATACATATTAGTGCTACCAGGTTGTATAGAGAAATTGGATCTATGAGAATCATCCAACAATTCTTTTTTTAGACTAGCTATATCGGGAACACAAAGCCTCTTCCCAAATTTCAAAATTCCATCTTCCTATATAAAGTCACTAGATCTCTAATCATTTAAAGCTTTTATCTTCTTTTAAAACACCTCATCATCAGTATGAGAACTCTTTTTACATTCTACTAAACATAGTTTGGAAACAATTTGAAAAATTATTGATGTTTCACATTCGATGGTTATTCCAATATCCATCTTTACTAGATCCATGAAAATAGGATCCCTTTCAACTCTCATCTTGTTCAAAACTCTGTGATCCTTTCTACTCAAAGCATCTGCCACATTATTTTCCTTCCCTAGGTGGTAGTGTATAGTTCAATCATAATCCTTGAGTAGTTCAAGCCATCATATTTGCCTCATGTTGAGTTCTTTCTCTAAGAAAATATACATGTTACTCTTGTGATATTTATAAATCTCACATTTTCATTATAGAGACTATGTCTCCATATTTTTAGAGCAATGATTACAGCTGCTAACTCAATATCATTATTAGGATAGTTTTTCTCATTAATTGTTAGGTGTCTTAATGAATATTCAATAACTCTATCATTCTGTATAAGGACACAACCAAGTCATTTCTTTGAATCATCACTATAAATAACAAACCCATAATTCCCCAATCATAGAGTCAGGATAAGAGCATTAACAGATCCTCTCATTAGTTCATCAAAACATTCTTCACACTCTTTTCGTCAACAAATTTAACCCCTTTATGTGTGATCTTGGTTAATGGGTTATCCAACCGGGAAAAATTATGGACAAAACATCGATAACAATCTACTAAACCAATAAAATTTTCTACCACAGTTATACCCATAGAGAAATGGTATTATCCTATCAATGAATCGATCAATATTTATACTTGGGTTACGTATATAATCTTCCTCATGCTATTATATCCTTATTAAGTTAGCCTCATACTTTGGATCATTCTCATCCTCCTTTTTCCTCAGACTCAAAAGCTGCCTTTCCATAATTTTTCATCTTCTTTTTTTTGGATTAATGACCATCATTGATCTCCATCTCCCATGAGGTGATAAACTACCATGAAAACTGTTTCTATTTCTCAACTCCCCAAAGCATGAAATATTTTCTCTAAGGAACTTATGAGTCACTTAGCTACTAATGGATTTTTAATCCTATTTAATGTTGGTGGTTTTTTCCTCATTAAGTGGTATAACATTTATCCTTCACATTATGGATTAGGGTGCTGCATATGAGTAAGGTTATTATTCATAACCTGGGTGAGTTTTCCCTGTATGGTGATATGCTGATCAACACCAGTTACATCACCAACTCCACTATAATTATCTTGAGTAGGAGGGAAATAACTACATGGATTATTTTCAATGATATGGTTTCCATTCCTTCCACTTGGAACCATTTCAAAACAATGGCATATAGTTGATTAGTTTATGAATCGCAATACATATTCCTAAACTTGTAAAACACTAATCACCAATTTAATAGTTTATGGATATAATCCATAATCATAAAAATGTTTTATTTGAGGAGGTATATACTCATAAATCCATCATAATGATGTGTAATGAAAATGAGAATTATCCTAAGCATATCCCCCGGGAGTGTCGTAACCTAGAGTGCAGCAAGGCCCGTTGTTGTGCACCAGTTCTCATTCGAGCCTTGATCAAAGTGGTGTTTTCGAGATTTACCCCTTGGTACATCTGTTTCAGAGCTGCCTATACTCGCTCATATATAGACAGGGATGTATTCCTAGGAAAACTCAAAAAACTTCTACAGTACCAAAATTCTAGGATGTTCTTAAATACTAATACTCAAAGTCTATAATAGATAAATTTTCTCTAATGAGAGTTTTTCTAAATCTAGTTTCCAAGGTTTGTACTAATTTTCCTCTGATACCAACTGTAATGCCCCATCCCCAGTTACCTAGAGTCAGTGTATTATTACATAACATTGGAATGATACAAGGAATCATTTCCCAAAAGACCGATCAGTTTAGTAGCCTTATAAGTAAAAGATACATTCATATGTTTTACATTACATCATGAAATAAAAACATCATCAAAATTTTTTTCCCATTTGAACACACATATATCCTCAGCCTATCAATGTAGGTCGACCATAAAATACTTATTCACATCCTAGGAAAAAGAAAACATAGAAATTGGTGATCATAGATGCTCAGCAAGGATAAAAATATAGCGGAAACATTCATAAATAAGAATAAACATCTAAGGCAATGTATAAGACTAAAACAAAATCCCTTTAAACATAAAAATCTGCATAATATGGAAAAGATAAAATCAAATAATGAAATTTACTTATTCACGTTTATATTATACTCGTCAAATAATTACCTACAATATCAATAGCCATATTCATAATGATGGAATGCATAATGCTAGACTTCATAACCACGTATAGCAGAAACTTTCATAAATAAGTAAAATCATTTAGAGCAATGTATAATATTAAAAAAAAGATTTTTACACTTAAACTTCAGAAAAATATGGAAAAGATAAAATCAAATAATTCCATTTATAAATTCACAAGGATAATAAACTAGTCAAATAATCACATGAAATATCAATAGACACTTTCATAATGATTAAATGCATAATGACCGACTTTATAACCACATAGTCAACGCCTTGTGCCAAGACTACAAATAAGATTTTTTCAAGGCCTAGTTCCAAGACACTAGTTTTTTTCAAGATACCTATCGATGCATCAAGGAGCTATAGCAGGCTCCGCTATACACTTAATAAGTCCAATGCATTCCTCTTATAAAAAGGTTAAAAAAAAACATAAAAATTCATATTAAAACTAGTATACGAAATTTCAATACATTTTCCATAAACCATGAATTGTGTAAAAATAAAACATCCACAGTCAAACATATCACAAAACCTTCAATAAAATATTAAAGATTTGTATCATAATAAATCAACTTCAAACAAGTTTAAAATCCATCAAAGGATGTTGACATAGATGAATTCAAAACTTTTTGAGAGAAATATATCATTCTATTTTGAAACAATTTAGAATTCCTGTAATTATAAAATAAGACATTTATTTTGAAAATATTATTATAATCTTATAAGGGAAGCTTTGAAGGTTTTATAACGGTAAAAATATCCTCACCCTCCCTTTATGTGAAAAAAACATTCTTTCTAGAACTTTGTCGAAAAGGTCATAAAGGACCTTGTTTGGAAAATGAAGGAAAGGTTGCTTTATAAAATTTTTATAAAAAGTAAAAAAGGGTATAAATGACATTAACCTATAATATAGTAAATAATAAAAAAAATTTTGAAATATATTTTTATTAAACACCGATGTGGATGATAATGTTCTCTCAGTAGATACTTACGTAAAAACAAACTCAGATAATAAAGAGATTATGAAATTAACCCTTAAATTGTACCTTTCCATGGTATAGAGTACGTTAACCTCTTATATAATCATTAAATCATGGTATTAAATTATAAAATAACTATATACAAAAATATGTTTTGATGATCCATTTCATAACAAAGTCTAAACGACTGATAAAAGGGAATACCTTAGTCCAAGGTGATTCATCCTTTGAAGAAACACCAAAAATCGACAAAGGAATGAAAAAGGATTTCTTCCCACATGAGTCGCGCAAGTTTCGTCATGGTCATGCAAGAATACCTGTGCGACACCTAGTGGTCACGCAGGTGACTTGTGCGCCCTCTTTGATTATCGCTCGGGGTCTTCAGCAGCCTATAAATACCCCCGATGGGCCCCCATTTAACGACGGAAAAATTCCAAAACTCATATTCGAGGTCCTAGTGCCCTAGTATCTTCTGGACGTCTTATGAACACTTATAAGGTAATTTCCTACCTAGAATGGAAGATCTAAATATGGGAAACAAGGTTTGAGTGTAACAACCCTAGATTTTATGAAAAATATTCTTTTAATTTCATTAATGTCTTGTGTTGTATTCTACACCAAGATTACCTTGCGCTATACGCAACACCGTATTAGCTTTCAGTATACGCAACACTATTCTTGGATCGTGTTACACACAATTTTGATAATAGTTATTCTACGCAACATTGAGTATATATATATATATATATATTCAATGTATAAATGAAATATGGTTGGATTCTGTCATACGAAACAACGAAGGATTCTTTCACAACACGCAACCCTGACATGGCTTGCATTACACGCAATCAGGACGTTTCTCGATAGCGTGTGTTGTACGCAATACCGGGTTTTAATAAACAATGTTATATTATTATAATATTGTCATGAACTAGCCGTTATGAATAGTATTAACTAAATTTTTAATTTTATAACATTATTATTCATCTTACACATTTCTAGAACATGGTATAAGAACAAAATAAATTTTTCGGGTAAAATAACTATTTTTCAAAAAATGCAGTTTTGCCGCCTTTTGATGGTGCACCCACTTTAAATCTAGTTTTTGACATGTTTATAAGTTCAATTTGAAAAAATAAAATTCTTCTTTGGAATCAAGAAATAAAAATTTACTTTGGATAAAATTTTCATATTATTCTGGTAACTTTCACATTTTAATGAATAGTAAAAACACGCTATATTTTAATTAAAAACAACTTTTTTCATCGTAATATCTTATGTGGTAAAATTATAATATTGAATGGTTTTAAAGTATAAATAGAATATATTTTTTCCATTTAAGATAATGTATGTCATTAGCATTGATTTTACCTTGAATTCGTAGGTTAAATCAATTCTATCTTTTCAAATGTTTTAAACAAAAACCCGTTTTTATTCGACAACGGGATTAATTTTAATTTAATTTCTGCAACTTATGTGTATTGAATTTTAAAAAATGGATTCCATATTTGGAATCAGAGGGTCTAAATTATGTTAATAGACTACTTTTTATTTTTGGGAATTATGAATAGTAACTACGGTAAATTTTATTTACCGTAGATAAAGGTAAATCAGGTAATTAAGGGTAAATATAATATTTTAAAATTACACTAAAAAATGTAAAAATCCTATTGGACGACTAAACATCGACCCATATAACCTAAGGGTCGGATTAGATTCATTTAATTAAATTTTTTCAATGAAAATAATTTAATTATTATTAAAACCAAAGAATGTGACAACATGTCACTTTCTTAAATCTTATAAGTATAATAATTTTAATCTAGTGATAATCTTCATGAACCTTCGAAAATGAATAGTATCCAGAAATATAATACAATTATCTACATCATAGGAATTTATTTAGAATTTTTAAGGATTAAATAAGTATCATTTAGTATGACACAAAGATGATGCAATAATTGTCTTATTAATGAAATATTGACATAATTGATGTTATAAATTCCCAAATAAATGTAATTTGATACTTTTTATGACATACACTAATTTTCTAGGTAACTATGACATATTATTGATGATTTAAGTATCTTGTTTAGAACTTATAATTCTGTTATGAATTTCAAAAAAATCATGTACCAAATAGTGTCAAAATAGACATAAAATAGTTTTTAAAACAAATATTATATTATTAATTGTTATTTTATTCCTAAAAATCTAAGGTTCGGCCAAATGACTTAGATAAGATTATATATATCAATAATAAACAACTTGGGGTTCTTTTGGCTTGATATAGTTAGTTTATTAACCATATAGTGTAAGAAAACAAAAAGACACGGTAAGAGTTAAATTATTTAACTTAGAGTTAAATCTAATTGTTAAGGTTAAAATAATAAGCTAAACTTGTATAAATACTATTGGATGAGAGGATTTCGACCCATCCCCACCTTAGCCTAGAAATAAATCAATTTGGATTAATTTAAAAACGAACTTGACTTTATAATAAAATAATATATTTAGTTATTCCAAAGGTGCCCCTCTCCTCCCTTATTAAAGGGAACCTCCTCCCTCTCTTCCTCACACAACTTTGAGCCTTCAAGCTCAGAAAATCCCTGCCAAATTCTCTTCTCCACTTCACTAGAAACATCCTATAGGTTCTGGTCTTCCTCAAAGACTAATTTTAGTGCCCTAAGAGGAGGTCTCAAAGAGGCGCTTCAAAGAAGAGGTAATTTCCGTTACCGATTCTTTCACCTTTATTTATTCTTCCACTTATTCTTCTTAGGTTGTTTCATTATGAATTAATAACATCAGTAGCACTCATATACTGATATGTTATTATAAGTATGAAAAAATCCTATTTCACCATCTATCCATCCTACGGAAAACGAAATCACCGCGCGTGCGTACGTACGAAATACCGTCTCCACACCGTGGTGAAATCTATTTTCCTTCAACACCTTACATGGATGGGTATAATGGTGTAAATAATAACTATACATAGTTATTATAACATCATACTGATTCTGATATATTGTATCATCCACTCCAATTCAATTCAATAATCATGAAAACAATATCATCGCTCGTGCATACGTACGGACTACCGTCTCCACGACGCGATGAGATTCATTCTCCACTTTAACCATTCGTGAATGATTATAAAGTACATATAATAAGTAATCATGAAATATATGACATAATAATGATACTGGATTTATGTGTATATATATGTATTTCATCTACTTAATTCCATTCAACTCAATAAGGAAACGAAAACAACGTTCATGCGTACGTACGGCCTACCGTCTCCATGAACGGTGTATTTCTTTCCATTTACTGATTTATTATATATATGTATATTATGAATATATATTATATATAAATCATGTTTTATATTCTGGATTTAAGTAATCATGATCTAAGTAATCATATGAATAATTACAAGTCAAAACATGGACGACAAATGAAACGATTTTACCCAAAACGCTTCTTTAACATGGAATTTACAAAAGAACAAGTAATATAAAGTCAAAAGTGAACCATATATGATATCATAACAATGAATATGATTCTGGAATAAGTCAATGACATTATTTAAATCATTATACAGGAGGTTCGGACACTTACGAAGAAAATCGGACCAAAGGTAAGGGAAATATCACAATCTCATTTTTATCTGAGATTGTTTATACTTTGGTATTTACTGGGGTGTATTTTATCAACCACATCCATGTTTCCTCAATATGTAATATTATTTCCATCCACATACAATTGTTTAAATCCAATTTTACCCTTCAGTGAGTTTTTTAGTAAAAGATATGAAAGGAATCTTTTGTCTTTTTTCATACGAGGTACTTTTTGACTTTTCAGACAAAAGTACGAGAAGAATGTTTTTTTAACTTATAAGGCATGAATGTATTTTTTAAAACATTATTTCCAAGAAGCTTACTTTACAAGTTTTCAAGTTTATTTTTAATCAAATTCTTTTAGTTATAATTTTATGACATGTTAAGAAATGAAAAGTGTTTTTGAAGTAGAAAGGATCTTTTCCTCAAGAATGGAGTTCAAGTGTTTTATTAAAATTATTTTACATCTAAGATAATAAAGGGTTATGTTTCTATCCCTATTATTAAATGGATTTGATTATGCTGTGATGGAAATATTTTTATTCCTTTATCTTATATGAAATGTTTTATGATGTCATGTTGTTTAAGAATCCCATTTTTATTACATGGGTTATGCTATGATGTATGGTTTATGATTTTGTGGAACACATAATAATGGTATCATTATGAGATTGGTGGGACCTATATCTCCCTCCAATGAATTGGGTAATGATTTTATATCTCATGAGATAGACATGGCTGGAATGGTAGGTTATACCGGTTCAGTGAAACAGGACTGAAATGAGGGTGACTCGGTTCAGAAAGGGACTTTGTCCACTAAGATAGTCTTGGCAATGAGTCTTGACTAACAAGAAATGATTCTCTATGATTATGTGTATATGCCACAAAGTTTAATGTTTTAAGTTATGATTATTGTGATTACATTTCACTGCCATGAGTTATCCCAGGTTATGAAATTATGATCTCTTTCACAGGTTATGATTTCCAAAAGTTATGTGCTTATGTATATGATGTGATTGATATTTCTTTTGTTTACCCTTACTGAGCATTTGAGCTCACCCTTTTATGTTTTCTTTTCCCCAGGATATAAAGAATGGTTTAGGTATAAAAAAAAGAAGATCTTTATGGGAGATGTTAAAGATCTTTCACCAGGATTAGAAGATTATATTTTGAGTTTCCAAAGACACTAAACTATTACGATCCTTGTGTGTGTGTTTTTGTTATGTACTAAGTATTCCGCTAATGTATTGTAATGTTAATGTACGTCAAGCTTCGGGTCTCTACAGTTGGTATCAGAGGAAATGTTTAGTCAACCTTTGGAAACTAGGATGTGAAAGCGTTAGTGAGATCCCTAGAGATATTTCAAAGGTATTTCTATGGATGTCCGTAAGGATAATTATACGTATAAGATATAGTCCTATAACTACGGTAAAGATCATAGAATTTAACCTAAGAAGTTAGATATTGAGGATACCCCCCCTTTATAATGCTGTTTTCCCTAGCATGATTTTTGCCTCTCACACTATTCTTTTTGGGTTTTAGACGATGGATGGAACCCGAAGGAACCGTGTTGATCAATGCAATGGACAATGCAATGATTGTCCTCCTGAACAAACAAATGTTATGGGAGATGGAGTGAAAAAACTTATTGCTATACTTACACAAGCTATGAATCATTCTGGACTTCTAAATGAGCAGAGAAGGGAACAATATTCTATTGAGTCCTTCATGAGGCAACATCCACCTTCTTTCAGTGGGACTTCCGATCCACTTGTTGCTGAACAATGGATCAGTACCACTGAAAAGATATTTTCAGTTCTTCAATGCTCTGAACATGATAAAGTCATCTTAGCAGTATATCGTTTGGAAGGTGAAGCTGATCAATGGTCGAATCTTATCAAGAATACGAGGCCAAGAGATGAAATTGAGTCCATGGAATGGGACGAGTTCAAGAACATGTTTTTCAGTAAGTACTTACCTTGTATTCCTCGAACAAAGATGGAAAATGAGTTTCTTGAGCTGAAGTAGAAGGATGATGAATCTGTTGGTATATACGAAGAGATTTTTACAAGACTTTCAAGGTATGCATCTGGCATTATCATCCAACCTGAAAGTAAAGTTGATCGATTTTTCAGTGGCTTAAAACCAAGTCTTCAAAGGGCATTATCTATAGGACACTTCAGTATCTATGAAGAAATTGTGCGTTGTGCTATCAAGGTAGAAATGGAAGTTGGTGTTACATATCCATCTCATGGTTTTGACTAGAAACGAAAGATGGAGTTCAAGGAGAAATCTCAGAATAATGGTGAAAAGAAGATGAATGTTTCCTTATGCACAAAGTGTGGAAAGAAGCATGGTGGAGATTGTCTTAAAGGGACTAGAAAATTTTTTAAGTGTGGAAAAGAAGGTCATCGAGCAGCTGAGTGTCGAAGTAATGGAAAAAGGGTTTCTAATGATGTGAATAAAGCAAACACTGCAGAGAATTCACCACCAACACTTCAATGCTTCAAGTGCAAGGAAATGGGGAATTATGCTAATAAATGCCCTAATCCAAGGGTTAGTGATGATCGACATGAGCAACCGCTTAAGGCAAAGGACAAAGGGAAGTCACATGCGATCACTATTGGTGATGTTGAATATGACAACGATGTGGTGGAATGATTAAGTGTTTATGTAATGGGATTCCAAAATAATGTTGTATCATGGAGTATTGGAATATTTATGTATTGGTCTAATGTGGTATTCAAAGTGATTGAGATATTTTTGGAAATAAGATGATATGCGCATAATGAAGGGAAAACGAGAAAATGAAATGATATAAGGACTACGTGATATCATGGATTGAGTATATATAATTTTGAGGATTTTGGTATGTGGAAAGTGTTAACTTTTACCTACATTCATGTTTTCACTAAGGTTGAATGGGTATTCATTCTTCAAGAGAATACATGATTAAGGTATTCACATGTTTGTAATTTGACCAAAAAGATATATCTTATAATATATGGGGGATAAATGATGGCATTCACGTGATTGTTCTGTGACATTTCAAGTAGTCGTTTTCATTATACTATGAGCTTGGACCGAAGTATTTTAGATAAGCCTACAGATTAGAATGGATTATGTTTGACATAAGTTAGGATAAAACATTTTTCGATATTATTGATGGGATGTTATAGTAATATAGCTTTAGAAAAAGGACAACCTACAGGACGGGCGACAACCCATCGCGTCGGACAAGGATGTGGGAATCGAACCCACAACCGAAGTGCGACTGGCCTTTATCGCCTACCACTGGCCTACAGGAAGTCCCTATTTAGTAGAAACTAGTTTTATTATATTAAGTAGTATGATATATGAAGCATAAGTCCATTTTAGGAACCATATAGGATTAATCTCACTATAGAATGAATTATGTATATTTAATAACTTTTGCTAACCTTTTGTTTGAGATAGATGGAATGACCCGTCATTCTATCACATGATCTGCTAACACTTCACGAATAACAAATTCAACTTCATTTATTTAAGAGATGAAGTGGAAATTGTTCAAGGCAGGAACAACAGTGAGATTGTACCAAAATAAAGTAAGTATTTATTCTAATTCAAATTCTTCAACTTTAGGGAAATGATCTTAAAAACCAAAAATGTTGTCCTAGTGCTCTTATATCTGATTAATCAGATGGTACCTTAGATCATCAAAAATTTATGGATTTTTTATTGTTGGCTTTTCCATAGCCATGTTCTCTACCACTCTCCATCAGAACATGATGGTTATATTTTTCTTCCATATCCATATTTTCACCTATGTGGAAACCCAGTGATTAGTTTATTTGGGTAACCGTTACGTTTCATACATTTGTTTTTAAAGATTGGTTTTGGTATTCTTTTTTACGATGTGGGTTTCTATTAAAGAAACTTTCGAGTAGTAAACCATTTATAACCCCGACGAATTTCGAGGGAGAAATTCATTTTAAGGGGGGTAGAATGTAACACCCCTATATTTTATGAAAAATATTCTTTTAATTTCATTAATGTCTTGTGTTGTATTCTACACCAAGATTACCTTGCGCTATACGCAACACCATATTAGCTTGCAGTATACGCAACACTATTCTTGGATCGTGTTACACACAATTTTGATAATAGTTATTCTACGCAACATTGAGTATATATATATATATATATATATTCAATGTATAAATGAAATATGGTTGGATTCTGTTATATGAAACAACGAAGGATTCTTTCACAACACGCAACCATGACTTGGCTTGCATTACACGCAATCATGACCTTCCTCGATAGCGTGTGTTGTACGTAATACCGGGTTTTAATAAACAATGTTATATTATTATAATATTGTCATGAACTAGCCGTTATGAATAGTATTAACTAAATTTTTAATTTTATAACATTATTATTCATCTTACACATTTCTAGAACATGGTATAAGAACAAAATAAATTTTTCGGGTGAAATAAGTATTTTTCAAAAAATGCAGTTTTGCCACCTTTTGATGGCGCACCCACTTTAAATCTAGTTTTTGACATGTTTATAAGTTCAATTTTACAAAATAAAATTCTTCTTTGGAATCAATAAATAAAAATTTACTTTGGATAAATTTTTCATATTATTCTGGTAACTTTCACATTTTAATGAATAGTAAAAACACGCTATATTTTAATTAAAAACAACTTTTTTCATCGTAATATCTTATGTGGTTAAATTATAATATTGAATGGTTTTAAAGTATAAATAGAATATATTTTTACCATTTAATATAATGTATGTCATTAGCATTGATTTTACCTTGAATTCGTAGGTTAAATCAATTCAATCTTTTGCAATGTTTTAAACAAAAACCCGTTTTTATTCGACAATGGGATTAATTTTAATTTAATTTATGAAACTTCTGTGTATTGAATTTTAAAAAATGGATTCCATATTTGGAATAAGTGGGTCCAAATTATGTTAATAGGCTACTTTTTATTTTTGGGAATTATGAATAGTAACTACGATAAATTTTATTTACCATAGTTAAAGGTAAATCGGGTAATTAAGGGTAAATATAATATTTTAAAATTACACTAAAAAATGTAAAAATCCTATTGGATGACTAAAAATCGACCCATATCACCTAAGGGTGGGATTATATTCATTTAATTAAATTTTTTCAATGAAAATAATTTAATTATTATTAAAACCAAAGAATGTGACAACATGTCACTTTCTTAAATCTTATAAGTATAATAATTTTAATGATAAACTTCATGAAACTTCGAAAATGAATATTTTACAGAAATCTAATACAATTATCTACATCATAGGAATTTATTTAGAATTTTTAGGGATTAAATAATTATCATTTATTATGACACAAAGATGATGCAGTAATTGTCTTATTAATGAAATATTTACATAATTGATGTTATAAATGCCCAAATAAATGTAATTTGAGACTTTTTATGACATAAACTAATTTTATAGGTTAATATGACATGTTATTGTTGATTTAAGTAACTTTTTTAGAACTTATCATTCTATTATAAATTTCATAAAAATCATGTACCAAATAGTGTCAAAATTGACATAAAATAGTTTTTAAAACAAATGTTATATTATTAATTGTTATTTTATTCCTAAAAATCTAAGTTTAGGCCTAATTACTTAGATAAGATTATATATATTAATAATCAACAACTTGGGGTTCTTTTGGCTTGATATAGTAAGTTTATTAACCATATAGTGTAAGAAAACAAAAAGACAGAGTAAAAGTTAAATTATTTAACTTAGAGTTAAATCTAATTGATAAGGTTAAAATAATAACCTAAACTTGTCTAAATCCTATTGTATGAAAGGAGTTCGACGCATCCCCACCTTAGCCTCGAAATAAATCAATTTCGATCTATTTAAAACCGAACTTGACTTTATAATAAAATAATATTTTTAGTTATTCCAAAGGTGCCCATCTCCTCCCTTATAAAAGGGAACCTCCTCCCTCTCTTCCTCACACAACTTTGAGCCTTCAAGATCGGCCAATCCCTGCCAAATTCTCTTCTCCACTTCCCTAGAAACATCCTAGAGGTTCTGTTCATCCTCAAAGACCAATTTTTGTGCCCTAAGAGGAGGTCTCAAAGTGGCGCTTCAAAGAAGAGGTAATTTCCGTTACCGATTCTTTCACCTTTATTTCTTCTTCCACTTCTTCTTCTTAGGTTGTTTCATTATGAATTAATAACATAAGTATCATTAATATACTGATATGTTATTATAAGTATGAAACAATCCTATTTCACCATCTATCCATCCTACGGAAAACGAAATCACTGTGCGTGCGTACTTACGGAATACCGTCTCCACGCCGTGGTGAAATCTATTTTCCACCAACACCTTACATGGATGGGTATAATTGTGTAATGAATAACTATACATAGTTATTATAACATCATAATGATTCTGATATATTGTATCATCCACTCCAATTCAATTCAATAATCATGAAAACGATATCATCGCTCGTTCGTACGTACGGACTACCGTCTCCACGACGCGATGAGATTCATTCTCCACTTTAACCATTCGTGAATGATTATAAAGTACATATAATAAGTAATCATGAAATATATGACATAATAATGATACTGGATTTATGTTTATATATATGTATTTCATCTACTTAATTCCATTCAACTCAATAAGGAAACGAAAACAGCGTTCATGCGTACGTACGGCCTACCGTCTCCATGAACGGTGTATTTCTTTCCATTTACTAATTTATTATATATATTTATATTATTAATATATATTATATATAAATCATGTTTTATATTCCTGAATTAAGTAATAATGATCTAAGTAATCATATGAATAATTACATGTCAAAACATGGATGACAAATGAAACGATTTTACCCAAAACGCTTCTTTAACATGGAATTTACAAAAGAACGGGTAATATAAAGTCATAAGTGAACCATATATGATATAATAACAATGAATATGATTCTGGAATAAGTCAATGACATTATTTAAATCATTATACAGGAGGTTCAGACACTTACGAAGCAAATCGGACCAATGGTAAGGGAAATATCACAATCTCATTTTTATCCGAGATTGTTTATACTTTGGTATTTACTGGGGTGTATTTTATCAACCACATCCATGTTTCCTCAATATGTAATATTATTTCCATCCACCTACAATTGTTTAAATCCAATTTTACCCTTCAGTGAGTTTTTTAGTAAAAGATATGAAAGGAATCTTTTGTCATTTTTCATACGAGGTACTTTTTGACTTTTACAACAAAAGTACGAGAAGAATGTTTTTTTTAAAATTATACGGCATGAATGTATTTTTTAAAACATTATTTCCAAGAAGCTTTATTTACAAGTTTTCAAGTTTATTTTTAATCAACTTCTTTTAGTTATAATTTTATGACATGTTAAGAAATGAAAAGTGTTTTTGAAGTAGAAAGGATATTTTCCTCAAGAATGGAGTTCAAGTGTTTTATCAAAATTATTTTCCATCTAAGATAATAAAGGGTTCTGTTTCTATCCCTATTATTACATGGATTTGATTATGTTGTGATGGAAATATTTTTATTCCTTTATCTTATATGAAATGTTTTATGATGTCTTGTTGTTTAAGAATCCCATTTTTATTACATGGGTTATGCTATGATGTATGGTTTATGATTTTGTGGCACATATAAGAATGGTATCATTATGAGATTGGTGGGACCTATATCTCCCCCCAATGCATTGGGTAAAGATTTTATATCTCATTAGATAGACATGACTGGAATGGTAGGTTATACCGGTTCAGTGAAACAGGACTGAAACGAGGGTGACTCGGTTCAGAAAGGGACTTTGTCCACTAAGATAGTCTTGGAAATGAGTCTTGACTAACAAGAAATGATTCTCTATGATTATGTGTGTATGCCACAAAGGTTAATGTTTTAAGTTATGATTATTGTGATTACATTTCACTGCCATGAGTTATCCCAGGTTATGAAATTATGATATCTTTCACAGGTTAAGATTTCCAAAAGTTATGTGCTTATGTATATGATGTGATTGATATTTCTTTTGTTTACCCTTACTGAGCATTTGAGATCACCCTTTTATGTTTTCTTTTCCCCAGGATATAAAGAAAGGTTTTAGGCATAAAAAAAAGAAGATCTTTATGGGAGATGTTGAAGATCTTTCACCAGGATTAGAAGATTATATTTCGAGTTTCCAAAGACACTAAACTATTACGATCGTTGTGTGTGTGTTTTTGTTATGTACTAAGTATTCCTCTAATGTATTGTAGTGTCAATGTATGTCAAGCTTCGGGTCTCTACAGTTGGTATCAGAAGAAAGGTTTAGTCAAACTTTGGAAGCTAGGATGCGAAAGCGTTAGTGAGATCCCTAGAGATATTTCTAAGGTATGTCTAGGGTTGTCCCTAAGGATAATTATATGTATAAGATACAGTCCTAGAACTACGGTAACGATCATAGAATTTAACCAAAGAAGTTAGATATTGAGGATACCCCCCCTTTATAATGTTGTTTTCCCTAGCATGATTTTTGCCTCTCACACTATTCTTTTTGGGTTTTAGACGATGGATGGAACCCGAAGGAACCGTGTTGATCAATGCAATGGACAATGCAATGATTGTCCTCCTGAACAAACAAATGTTATGGGAGATGGAGTGAAAAATCTTATTGCTATACTTACACAAGATATGAATCATTATGGACATCCAAATGAGCAGAGAAGGGAACAATATTCTATTGAGTCCTTCATGAGGCAACGCCCACCTTCTTTCAGTGGAACTTCCGATCCACTTGTTGCTGAATAATGGATCAATACCACTGAAAAGATATTTTCAGTTCTTCAATGTACTGAACATGATAAAGTCATCTTAGCAGTATATCGTTTGGAAGGTGAAGCTGATCAATGGTGGAATCTTATCAAGAATACGAGGCCAAGTGATGAATTTGAGTCCATGGAATGTGACGAGTTCAGGAACTTTTTTTTAGTAAGTACTTCCCTCGTATTCTTCGAACAAAGATGGAAAAGGAGTTTCTTGAGCTGAAGTAGAAGGATGATGAATCTGTTGGTATATACAAAGCGAATTTTACAAGACTTGCAAGGTATGCATCTGGCATTATCATCCAACCTGAAAGTAAAGTTGATCAATTTTTCAGTGGCTTAAAACCAAGTCTTCGAAGGGCATTAGCTATAAGAGACTTCAGTAGCTATGAAGAAATTGTGCGTTGTGCTATCAAGGTAGAAATGGAAGTTGGTGTTACATATCCATCTCATGGTTTTGACAAGAAACGAAAGATGGAGTTCAAGGAGAAATCTCAGAATAATGGTGAAATGAAGATGAATGTTTCCTTATGCACAAAGTGTGGAAAGAAGCATGGTGGAGATTGTCTTAAAGGGACTAGAAAATGTTTTAAGTGTGGAGAAGAAGGTCATTGAGCAGCTGAGTGTTGAAATAATGGAAAAAGGGTTTCTAATGATGTGAATAAAGAAAACACTGCAGAGAATGCACCACCAACACTTCAATGCTTCAAGTGCAAGGAAATGGGGAATTATGCTAATAAATTCCCTAATCCAAGGGTTAGTGATGATCGACATGAGAAACCTCTTAAGGCAAAGGACAAAGGGAAGTCACATGCGATCACTATTGGAGATGTTGAATATGACAACGATGTGGTGGAATGATTAAGTGTTTATGTAATGGGATTCCAAAATAATGTTGTATCATGGAGTATTGGAATATTTATGTATTGGTCTAATGTGGTATTCAAAGTGATTGATATATTTTTGGAAATAAGATGATATGAGCATAATAAAGGGAAAACGAGAAAATGAAATGATATAAGGACTAAGTGATATCATGGTTTGAGTATATAAATTTTTTAGGATTTTGGTATGTGGAAAGTGTTAACTTTTAACTGCATTCATGTTTTCACTAAGGTTCAATGGGTATTAATTCTTCAAGAGATTACATGATTAAGTTATTCACATGTTTGTAATTTGAACAACAAGATATATCTTATGATATATGGGGGATAAATGATGGCATTGACGTGATTGTTCTGTGACACTTCAAGTAATCATTTTCTTTATACTATGAGCTTGGACCGAAGTATTTTAGATAAGCCTAAAGATTATAATGGATTATGATGGACATATGTTAGGATAAAAAGTTTTTCCATATTATTGATGGGATGTTATAGTAATATAGCTTTAGAAAAAGGACAACCTGCAGGACGAGCGATAACCCATCGCGTCGGACAAGGCTGCGGGAATCGAACCCACAACCGAAGTGAGACTGGCCTTTATTGCCTACCACTGGCCTACAGGAAGTCCCTGTTTAGTAGAAACTAGTTTTATTATATTAAGCAGTATGATATATGAAGTATAAGTCCATTTTAGGAACCATATAGGATTAATCTCACTATAGAATGACTTATGTATATTTAATAACTTTTGCTAACCTTTTGTTTGAGACAGATGGAATGACCTGTCATTCTATCACATGATCTGCTAACACTTCCCGAATAACAAATTCAAATTCATTTATTTAAGAGATGAAGTTGAAATTGTTCAAGGAATGAACAACAGTGAGATTGTACCAAACTAAAGTAAGTATTTATTCTAATTCAAATTCTTCAACTTTAGGGAAACGATCTTAAAAACCAAAAATGTTTTCCTAGTGCTCTTATATCTGATTAATCAGATGGTACCTTAGATCGTCACAAATTTATGGATTTGTGATTGTTGGCTTTTCCATAGCCATGTTCTCTACCACTCTCCATCAGAACATGATGGTTAGATTTTTCTTCCATATCCATATTTTTACCTATGTGGAAACCCGGTGATTAGTTTATTTGGGTAACCGTTACATTTCATACTTTTGTTTTTAAAGATTGGTTTTGGTATTCCTTTTTACGATGTGGGTTTCTATTAAAGAAAATTTCGAGTAGTAAACCAGTTATAACCCCGACGAATTTCGAGGGCGAAATTCATTTTAAGTGGGGTAGAATGTAACACCCCTAGATTTTATGAAAAATATTCTTTTAATTTCATTAATGTCTTGTGTTGTATTCTACACCAAGATTACCTTGCGCTATACGCAACACCGTATTAGCTTGCAGTATACGCAACACTATTCTTGGATCGTGTTACACACAATTTTGATAATAGTTATTCTACGCAACATTGAGTATATATATATATATATTCAATGTATAAATGAAATATGGTTGGATTACGTTATACGAAACAACAAAGGATTCTTTCACAACACACAACCCTGACTTGGCTTGCATTACACGCAATCGCGACCTTCCTCGATAGCGTGTGTTGTACGCAATACCGGGTTTTAATAAACAATGTTATATTATTATAATATTGTCATGAAATAGCCGTTATGAATAGTATTAACTAAATTTTGAATTTTATAACATTATTTTTCATCTTACACATTTCTAGAACATGGTATAAGAACAAAATAAAATTTTCGGGTAAAATAAGTATTTTTCAAAAAATGCAGTTTTGCCGCCTTTTGATGGAGAACCCACTTTAAATCTAGTTTTGGACATGTTTATAAGTTCAATTTGACAAAATAAAAATTCTTCTTTGGAATAAAGAAATAAAAATTTACTTTGGATAAATTTTTCATATTATTCTGGTAACATTCACATTTTAATGAATAGTAAAAACACGCTATATTTTAATTAAAAACAACTTTTTTCATCGTAATATCTTATGTGGTTAAATTATAATATTGAATGGTTTTCAAGTATAAATATAATATATTTTTACCATTTAATATAATGTATGTCATTAGAATTGATTTTACCTTGAATTCGTAGTTTAAATAAATTCAATCTTTTGCAATGTTTTAAATAAAAACCCGTTTTTATTCGACAACGGGATTAATTTTAATTTAATTTCTGAAACTTCTGTGTATTTAATTTTAAAAAATGGATTCCATATTTGGAATCAGTGGGTCCAAATTATGTTAATAGGCTACTTTTTATTTTTGGGAATTATGAATAGTAACTACGGTAAATTTTATTTACCATAGTTAAAGGTAAATCGGGTAATTAAGGGTAAATATAATATTTTAAAATTACCCTAAAAATGTCAAAATCCTATTGGATGACTAAACATCGACCCATATCACCTAAGGGTCGGATTAGATTCATTTAATTAAATTTTTTCAATGAAAATAATTTAATTATTATTAAAACCAAAGAATGTGACAACATGTCACTTTCTTAAATCTTATAAGTATAATAATTTTAATCTAGTGATAAACTTCATGAAACTTAGAACCTGAATAGTCTACAGAAATCTAACACAATTATCTACATCATAGAAATTTATTTATAATTTTTCGGGATTAAATAATTATCATTTAGTATGACACAAAGATGATGCAGTAATTGTCTTATTAATGAAATATTGACATAATTGATGTTATAAATGCCCAAATAAATGTAATTTGAGGCTTTTTATGACTTACACTAATTTTCTAGGTTAATATGACATGTTATTGTTGATTTAAGTAACTTGGTTAGAACTTATCATTCTATTATGAATTTCATAAAAATCATGTACCAAATAGTGTCAAAATTGACATAAAATAGTTTTTAAAAAAAATATTATATTATTAATTGTTATTTTATTTCTAAAAATATATGGTTCGTCCAAATGACTTAGACAAGATTATATATATTAATAATAAACAACTTGGGGTTATTTTTGCTTGATATAGTATGTTTATTAACCATATAGTGTAAGAAAAAAAAGACACGGTAAAAGTTAAATTATTTAACTTAGAGTTAAATCTAATTGATAAGGTTAAAATAAAAACCTAAACTTGTCTAAATCATATTGGATGAGAGGATTTCGACCCATCCTTACCTTATCCTCGAAATAAATCAATTTGGATCTATTTAAAACCGAACTTGACTTTATAATAAAATAATATTTTTAGTTATTCCAAAGGTGCCCCTCTCCTCCCTTATAAAAGGGAACCTCCTCCCTCTCTTCCTCACACAACTTTGAGCCTTCATGCTCGGCCAATACCTGACAAATTTGCTTCTCCACTTCTCTAGAAACATTCTAGAGGTTCTGTTCTTCCTCAAAGACCAATTTTAGTGCCCAAAGAGGAGGTCTCAAAGAGGCGCTTCAAAGAAGATGTAATTTCCGTTACCGATTCTTTCACCTTTATTTCTTCTTCCACTTCTTCTTCCTAGGTTGTTTCATTATGAATTAATAACATCAGTATCCCTAATATATGGATATGTTATTATAAGTATGAAACAATACTATTTCACCATCTATCCATCCTACGGAAAATGAAATCACCGCGCGTGCGTACGTACAGAATACCATCTTCACGCCGTGGTGAAATCTATTTTCCACCAACACCTTACATGGATGGGTATAATGGTGTAAAGAATAACTATACATAGTTATTATAACATAATAATTATTCTTATATATTGTATCATCCACTTCAATTCAATTCAATAATCATGAAAACGATATCATTGCTCGTGCGTACGTACGGACTACCGTCTCCACGACGCGATGAGATTCATTCTCCACTTTAACCATTCGTGAATGATTATAAAGTACATATAATAAGTAATCATGAAATATATGACATAATAATGATACTGGATTTATGTTTATATATATGTATTTCATCTACTTAATTCCATTCAACTCAATAAGGAAACGAAAACAGCGTTCATGCGTACGTACGGCCTACCGTCTCCATGAACGGTGTATTTCCTTCCATTTAGTGATTTATTATATATATGTATATTATGAATGTATATTATATATAAATCATGTTTTATATTCTGGAATTAAGTAATCATGATCTATGTAATCATATGAATAATTACAAGTCAAAACATGGACGACAAATGAAACGATTTTACCCAAAACGCTTCTTTAACATGGAATTTACAAAAGAACGGGTAATATAAAGTCATAAGTGAACCATATATGATATCATAACAATGAATATGATTCTATAATAAGTCAATGAAATTATTTAAATCATTATACAGGAGGTTCGGACACTTACGAAGCAAATCGGACCAAAGGTAAGGGAAATATCACAATCTCATTTTTATCCGAGATTGTTTATACTTTGGTATTTACTGGGGTGTATTTTATCAACCACATACATGTTTCCTCAATATGTAATATTATTTCCATCCACCTAAAATTGTTTAAATCTAATTTTACCCTTCGGTGAGTTTTTTAGTAAAAGATATGAAAGGAATCTTTTGTCGTTTTTCATACGAGGTACTTTTTGACTTTTCCGACAAAAGTACGAGAAGAATGTTTTTTTAACTTATACGGCATGAATGTATTTTTTTAAACATTATTTCCAAGAAGCATCCTCTAAAAGTTTTCAAGTTTATTTTTAATCAACTTCTTTTAGTTATAATTTTATGACATGTTAAGAAATGAAAAGTGTTTTTGAAGTAGAAAGGATATTTTCCTCAAGAATGGAGTTCAAGTGTTTTATCAAAATTATTTTCCATCTAAGATAATAAAGGGTTATGTTTCTATCCCTATTATTACATGGATTTGATTATGTTGTGATGGAAATATTTTTATTCCTTTATCTTATATGAAATGTTTTATGATGTCATGTTGTTTAAGAATCCCATTTTTATTACATGGGTTATGCTATGATGTATGGTTTATGATTTTGTGGAACACATAAGAATAGTATCATTATGAGATTGGTGGGACCTATATCTCCCTCCAATGAATTGGGTAAATATTTTATATCTCATGAGATAGACATGGATGGAATGGTAGGTTATACCGGTTCAGTGAAACAGGACTGAAACGAGGGTGACTCGGTTAGAAAGGGAATTTGTCCACTAAGATAGTCTTGGCAATGAGTCTTGACTAACAAGAAATTATTCTCTATGATTATGTGTTTATGACAAAAAGTTTAATGGTTTATGTTATGATTATTGTGATTACATTTCACTACCATGAGTTATCCCAGGTTATGAAATTATGATCTCTTTCACAGGTTAAGATTTCCAAAAGTTATGTGCTTATGTATATGATGCGATTGATATTTCTTTTGTTTACCGTTACTGAGCATTTGAGCTCACCCTTTTATGTTTTCTTTTCCCCAGGATATAAAGAAGGGTTTTAGGTATAAAAAAGAAGAAGATCTTTATGGGAGATATTAAAGATCTTTCACCAGGATTAGAAGATTATATTCCGAGTTTCCAAAGACACTAAACTATTACGATCCTTGTGTGTGTGTTTTTGTTATGTACTAAGTATTCCGATAATGTAATGTAATGTCAATGTACGTCAAGCTTCAGGTCTCTACACTAAGTGTTGAAATTCATCAACACCTGAGCGCCTAGGTGTCTAAACCCTTAGGGGAAGTAGAAACACCTGTGTGCCGCCTTATCCCTTCACCAGAACCTGCGCTCCTCTCTTTTGGAATCCCCTAGGGATAATACTAAGGGCTTGATCCAAGACTCGCTAAGTATTATCCTATGGGTTGATCGTCAGATAGGTACCTATGTGTCACGCAGGTATACATGCGTGACTAGGACCTACGCGCCCACACAGGACCTACACGCCTACTTCTTTTTGGGTGCCCCTCCTGCCTATCCACCTCTCCTATTCAAGATTCCACCTTCAAAACCCTCTTCAAAGCCATTTTTGGCATAGTTCCCTTGTTGGCCTCCTTATCTAAAATGAATTTTGAATAATATCTCTTAAAACCTAGTTATTTACATATCATTATGTCACTAATGTTATAGATTTCATTCATTTCAACCTCATAATTTAAAATGAGAGGATCCTAAACCTGGGACTCCTTTTTAGGAGTAAGCCCCATTCCATGTTCTCTTAACCTGGGCCTCCTTCTCATGAATAAGCCCCAGTCATAATTCCCTTTAACCTGGGCCTCATGCTTAGAAGTAAGCCCCAGTCATAATTCCCTTTAACATGGGCATCCTCATTAAGAGTAATCCCCAGTTCTCAAATCCCTTAACCTGGGTCTCCTTCTCAGGAATAAGCCACAGTCCAAGTTCTATTCACATGGGCCTCCTTCTCAGAAATAAGCCCTAGTCACAATTTCCAATAACCAGGGCCTCCTCCTTAACAGTAAGCCCCAGTCATAATTCCCTTTAACCTGGTACTCCTCCTTAGGAGTAAGCCCCAGTTCTCAAATCCCTTAACCTGGGTCTTCTTCCCAGGAATAAGCCCCAGTCTAAGTTCTCTTAACTTGGGCCTCCTTATCAGGAATAATCCCAAGTCATAATTCCCTTTAACCTAGGCCTCCTCATTAAGAGTAAGCCATAGTCATAATTCCCATTAACCTGGGCCTCCTCTTTATGAGCAAGCCCGAGTTCTCTAATACATTAACCTAGGCCTCCTTCTTAGAAATAAGCCCCAGTCCAAGTTCTCTTAACTTGGGCCTCCTTCTCAGCAATAATCCCCAGTCATAATCCCCTTTAACCTGGGCCTCCTCCTTAAGAGTAAGCCCTAGTCATAATTCACTTTAACCTGGGCCTCCTCCTAATGATTAATCCCCAATTCTCAAATCCCTTAACCTGGGTCTCCTTCTCAGGAATAAGCCCCAGTCATTGTTTCTCTTAACCAGTCTTAATTTACTTTTGATTTGGACTTACTTCTCAGGAATAAAACCCAAATCATAATACCCCTCTAATTTGGGAATCCTTCTTATGATTAAGTCCGAAGTTATGTATCCAAATCACAATAAATTACATATACCTCTATGCACGTCGTTCCCGGGTTTCTTCCCTGAAGTAAATCCAAATTTTCATCAATCTGGGAAGTCATACATACATAAGCCCCACACCATTTCTTATAATTTCATATTTCATGGCACAATTTTCTGGTTTTACCAATACCTCTTATTTATCACACCGAGCATGACTCACGTGATCGTAGAGTGTAAAAGTAATTATGACATCTTTATTTGAGCCATCAATAATGCATAAACCCCATACTTCTTTACTCGGACTACATGGGTTCTGATTATTTTTCTAAATAAGGATACGTAGGTAGCCCATATGTGGGTACGACCCCATCTCTGAAACAATCTATGTCCTTCTGAATTACAATAAACTTCATGTGCCCCGCTGAGTGGATTTAAAACCAATATGGTTATCATAATGACCAAGAGATTTCTATATAATGTATCGAAGGATGACATTGAATAAGAATCTCTAAACAAATACAGATGATTCTCTACCGATGAAGAACCTCGAATACATATAAAATACTCTATAAATCTCCTACATACTAATCATTTATTGACAGATCTAAAGGAAAGCTCATTTTCATACTTGGTAATTTAATAAGGAATCACGAACATAACATAAATCTATAAAGAGAGTCCCGGAGTAGAAAACAATTCCCCTCAAAAAGGTGTGATGAGTTCGACCGTCCATCCTCTCGGCAAATTAAAATTCATAAGCCTTATCAGTTCACCACTAATGAACACCTATATTTGGAAAGTAGGTCCAAATAGATATAGAATCATTGGATGTTTCCAGTTATACAAACAAACCCATCAGAAACCACTTGGAATGTTTGAACCTTAAATCAAAGAGGTCATCCCCATTTCCAGAGGAAACAAAAACTGGTGAACCCGATGTGAATCTTTAACCTAGTTAAAATGATGTTATACTTATTTATTAGGCCCTATTTAAACTCAATGAGAGGGCTAACAAAATAATCAATAACATATGTGCTCATCCAAAATATGTAGTGGCCAAACTTATCTTGATTACATCTATTATGTCAAACAAGAACTCTTTTCCAAGATCTTATACTTTACAAAAATGGCTTCTCTTATGTTCACACCTATGAATACCTTTGCTGTGAATGCCTTTACTGTTACTCCTGCTGGATCGTTGTCTGCTCTGAGGATGACATCACCTACTCAGCATCTTCAACGATGGGTATAAAATGTGCTGGCTAAGGAATACTGTTAAAACGGTACTATTTCGACTCTGGAGGCCGCTCAACAAGCCCTCCAACTTAATAATTCACCCTGGTTGTCCGGGCAGCGAAAAACAATGATCAAGAAGCCGGTGGCGCCAACCACAGTCTACAACTGTTTCGGGTCATTATCCCCGGAACGCAATATCCAGTCCCTCCCATATTCCGCGGAGGTGAATGAGAAGGTCACTGAAGGCCTTAATTGAAGGAGACATAAGTCTTTACCGAGGGCTCCCATCAACAATCGCCGCCAGACTCGTGCAGCAGTGCGCCCTCAACATGATGAGGGTATCATCTGCAGGCATTCGGCTCATGTTCCTTGAACCCAAGTAGTAAAGACGAACCACCAGAGGTGAAATATGGTCAACAGTGAACAAGTTCCTGTTTCTTCCATTTCCAGAGAAGTCCACCAACCCAACTTAGTGGAAAGAAACGAGCGGGCACACACACCCGTCCGTTTTTATTCCACTGTCCAGCAAACTTGTCTGGTAGCAACATGCCAATCCTGCTAGGAAATTCCAGCAGAGTACTACAGACAAGAACATACACCTATTTATAAATCATCAGCTAGTCAGCAGGTTCATCTGACTACATACGATGAATCCTGCCAACCCAATGAAATGACAACCGATAAACAGGCACATAAACCAGCTTACACTCATTAATCCTGCCAACAGCCTCATCTCCCAGTATTGAAGTAAGTTCATCAACCATGGTCGGTGGAGTTCAATCAGCAGGCACATACACCTGATAATATTGATCAAGCCTACCAACAGTCTCGTTTGGTAGCACCCAGATAAGTCAATTGGAAGGCCCCAATGACAAACAGGAGGCAAACTCAACTCTCTTCCCCCACACATGAGTGCTGTCAGAATTAACTGATAGGAAATGGAGGATAGGAGCAGGAATACACACCTACTCAAACCACAGAGTGGACGTATATCCCCGTTCCGGCAGCTGATGTAACCAAGCATATTCTGTCAATAGTAAAAGAGCAGAAGCAAATACCTTCTCATATTCTGGATGCCTATCAAGATATTATAAGATCTTCAGCAGCATCTCAGATAAATACACATAAATCTATCCCTAATAGTAGAGTGACGCATCAACAGTTCACTCCGAAATAGACACACACCTATGTTCTAGTCCAAGAGGGTTGTGGGCCATACTCCCCCATATCATACGGATAACCAAGTCAGGCACATACACCTGATTTGAGTAGGGATAATCAGCCTAACCTGATCATTTCTCCAGAGCAGGTACAAACACCTACCCATATTAACCACATTCATCAACAAGCGGTTCCCAAAGTGAGTAAGAAGGCGCCTAAGAAGAAGACCCGCCCAACACAGTCACGAAATAAAGAGCCGATCTATAATAAGGCCTTGCTTGATGTTGGAGTTCTTGAATCTCTCAGACAATTATCTGTTGGAATTCAAGATTCTACTCTCTCATTTCCCAATAGTGGGAACATTAATTCTGAAGGTCTTCGTCAAACACTTCCTCATGAAGGCTTACTTCAAAACAATTAAGTCGATATCAAAGATTCATCTTCATATGAGAGCCACAATAACCCTCTGTGTGGCCTGAAGACCAAGGAACAAAATGTTTCATCTTTTGCAGTAACCCACAATGGTGGTCCTTCCCATGATGAAGAATTTATCTTCTAAAGTTATCTTCGCCGTAGTAATTCACATTTACATTAAAATGTTCCAATGGAAAATGTAGTGATGAGAAAGCCCTCTTACCTTGAGGCACTTGAAAAATGTGAATCCAATCATGTATGATGCTTTACCTCTAGGAGGTGAAATATTTTCTCAATCAGAAGATAGCACAGGGTGTAGGGCATTCTCCGAACCACCCCTGGGTCGTTCTTCTTCTAATTTGATCAGTGAATTCTCTAACAATTTTGTTGAATCCGATGAAGCAACAAGGAAGAACCAACTCTGGTCTAATCAGGTAGAATAATATTCATCAAATGATAAAGAGGACATTCTGAATATAAGAAAACAACTAGAAAAAGGTGAAGTGCCAGTTATGTTTTGGACTTTTTCTGACTCTCAGTATGACATTCTAGAGATGTTGATGGAAGATGGAATTCATGATATTCATCACAACATATAGAAAACTCTTTTTCATTTGAAAAATAAGATAATATCTTATGATGAATATGAAAATCATGTCAAGATAATAGAAGGGTTACAACGCCAAATTGACTTGGCATCTCTCTCAGTTTCTCGATATCCGAAAGCTGGAAAGCAGCAGATATCCCTTCAGCGTTCATGCCTTAGTGCACTATGAATATTGCGCCAGTTAATTTCCAATGCCCCATCTGGTATTCATATCAGGGGATGGGGTGTTCATGAGCACGACATTTCACTATACTCTCCATCCAACAAAGCCCTCTGATAATGGTCTCATGCAATGTTTTTTCCCATGGTCGGCCATAGCCAATTGGCTTTGTTTGTAATCAAAGTCTCGCTCAAGAACAATCATCAACTAGTTATTCTCAAAGACAAGCATACAAAGAACAAGTTGTTGAATTACTCCTCCATGAAGAAAACGATAATGTTGAACATGCTTCTCTTTTAGAGCGTGCACATCAGCATGTGACAGAAGTGTCAGAAATCAACCAATGGTCATTTGAGCCGGGTGATAAAAGTGGATATAGGTTGATGCATACTGACAATTTCCAGACTAAAGTCCACAAGATCAGGAGAGCTTTCAAGTAAGTCTCAGTTGCAGCAGCTCAATAGCCACCCCATATTTCCATAATGGGGACTCTTTTAACCAAACCCTCAGAATCAATATATAGGATTCGAGGAGTTGAGCAGGAATAGCCCCAGTCTACAGGACTGGGGACTTTCTCAAATCCTCAATCTCCTCCTCAGAGAAAGTAAGTCTTCTTTTGATTAAGGAATAAGACACAAGAGGAATAAAGACCATAATTATTAGGAGTTTGCATCCAAATAATGGTTCGTCAAGAAGTTCCTGAGGTATCAAATCAACAAAAAGTAATGCCTCATCAGGGACATAGAAGAAGAAAATATCACAGAAATGCTTATATAAGGGATGCAATGAATTATGCATAAATTAATGTCATCAATGCCATTGTTGCTGATCCTCTAGAACAGGAGGCTCACTCAGAGGGATCATATGAAGAGGTTCCTGCTCAAATGCTTACCCAGAATCTAGGAAATCCTTCACGTAACCCACTTCCCCCTCTCTGAAAGGTGTCCAATAAGGGGAATGGAAAGAATCAGGTTACATACCCTTCCTCTGGATAAGGTCAATCTCTCTCATTAGAGAAAAGATTTGCAAAACAGGAGGAATAAATGAAGGAGTTCAGGAGGTTGAATGTAGAACTACATCAAGGTATTCTTCCTCCTAAGAGTGCTGGAGTCAGTTAGCTAAGGGAATTTGTTGCAGCTACTGATATGGATCAAGAATATCCTCCTTTATCAGTTCACCCTCACAGGTGTAATCCTATGGGTCATGTGCAGAAAATATCGGTGGTGATACCATCTGTTGCAGTACCAGCCACTACATCTATCAGAGCTCCGTTTATTGCACCTTCTCAGGTCCAAGATCAACCGGATGTTTCTCAAAAGTTAATGACTACTATTGAGTCATTAACATCTCAGTTGGAATCTATGGAGGGAAAACGTACTCAAATTCACCCATAAAAGAGATCTTACCCCGAGTGGGTTGATATAATCCCCCCCATCAAATTTTGCACATACCACATTCCCAATCTTTAATGGTTCAGGAGACCCAGAGAAACAAATAAAACATTTTGTTTCTCGTTGTGATCCTATGATGGGAACCCCATAGTAATAGGAATTAGTTAAGCTCACGAGTTTTGTACAATCATTACAAGGAAATTCTTTTTTCTAGTATACATGCTTGCAATCCCGGTCAATTACTGGGTGGGAGGTTCTCTGTCAGGGATTCCTTCCTCAATTCAGCTCAAATTTTCCATAGACAATAGTTTTGGATCTTACAAATAGTAAGAAAATGGAGAATGAAAGGGTTTCAGATATCATTGCTCACTGGAAGGGATTAACATATTCCCTAAGCTTAGCACTCCCTCAAGAGGAATTGTTGCCAATCTGTGTGGCAAATTTGCATGATGAATTACGCACACCATTGATCCCTGTGAAATACACAGGAGGGTTCTGAGACCTTACTTCGATCGCTCAGCAGATTGAAGACTCTATTATGAAGACTAAGGATAAAACTCATGTAATTCCACCAGCTTCAAGAAGGAGAATGGGTAAAGCAGAAACTGCTACATCTATGCTTAAACAAGCACCTGTAACTTCTCTCACTTCAAAACCTTCATCTTCCCGAAGGGCTCCACCTCCTGAGCATCAACAACATAGGCCATTTCGTCAAGATGATCAAAGATATCAAAGACGAAAACAATTAAAGGATTTGAAGAGAAACATTTATTCTTTCTGAAATTAACAAGTTCTTGGTGACTTCATTTCGGATCTGGAAAATAATTTGGTTCAACTTCCAAGGCCCAAAAGCTGAACAAGGAAGGACATGAAGACCATCTCAACTATTTCCCCTTTCATCAGATGTTGGGGAATCCCATTCAGGAGTGTTTTTTCTTCAAAGACCTCCTGCAAAAAATGGTCTACTCGGGACAAGTCAAATTGAATGGTTCTTCAACTCAGGTAGCATGTGTTACTGCTACAAATCTAGAGGAAGAAGGAGAGTGACAGGAAGTCAAAAAAATGCACAGAAATATGATGATTGGATGGTCAAAAAAATGATCAACTGAACTCATTCCATTTTGCAAACGCAATTAAAGAAACCAATTGTGTCTTCTTATATTAATGCCACAACAAAACCCTCTTCATCAGATGGAAAATACTCAAAGAAATGACATAATTCAAAGAAAGAGGAACAATCAGAAGAAGATGAAATCGTGTCAAAACCCAAGTTGTATTTGACTCTGGAAGATTTTATGCCAACTACTTCGAAGCCACGGGCACCACCCCACCAAACGGAACAACCAAAACTGGATAATCAAGAAAAGTCTTCATCAGACGAAGTGTTGATCTCTGGTTCTTTTTAGATGATTCATTTAACATATCCTTATGCGAGTCACAATTGCGATCCTGATGAGCCTGAGTTCCCTGTATCAAACAGAGGAATTAAAGGGAGTTATAGAGGTCTGGAATACAGAGGAAGACATGGATATCCTAGATGCCACTATTCCAATTTTACCCCTTCTAGAACTGTATATGCAATAGAAACTCGTGGAAGATCCCTTCAGAGAGCTCAATAAGAACAAGCAAGTTCTTCCAAAAATAGCAGATTCAGTCTTGGCACAGTTATTCTAGAAAATCTATTGGAGGCTCTATCTTCTTCCTCTCAGCAAGTAAATAGACCGAATCGGTCTAATCTTCCAAATCCAGGAGTTTTTTCAACTCTTACCCTAATATAGGAAGAATATACATCCAAAGCATCAACTTCTAAGGAACCTATGAAACCACATGTTCCTATTGGGAAACACATACCTTTGGATCAAAAATATGAAGTTTTGAAGAATTTAGCCCAAGTACCAGACATTTTATCAATTCTAGATGCCTTGCATCCATCAAAGGATCTTCGAGAAGCACTTATTGAGGCTTTGTAAAGTCCTCATGAATTAGAAACTGAAATTACTGCGGCTGAAGTCTACTATGTTGAGAATGGTCCTACAGAATTCCATGCAGTGATATCATTCATAAATTAATATGAAGATGATGTTGTGCATGGACATATTAGACCTTTGTACTTATCTAGAAAGTTCAATGGTGTAGACATCTGAAGAGCATTCATTGATAATGTTTCAGGAGTCAACCTCATCACCATTCGTACACTTCGTCGATTGGGGCTCACAAAATCTAATTTATCTCCTTCTACTTTGATGTTACAAGGGTATGATAAAAATGAACAAGAACCACTGGGCGAGATTACACGCAGAACTCAGTTTGGATACAATGTATCCAAACATGGTGAATCACCGCTTTATTCATGTCAATTACGGAAATCAAGCCAGAGAACAAGAGAGAAAGTGGTGATTCACCAAGAATTGAAGAAAGCTCAAATGGAGATGCCTTCATTTCATCCACTGAAACCCAGAAAGTCTATACTTCACCGACTAGGTCAGAAGAAGTTATAGAAAATTCAGAGGTGAATGATGATGTTGATTCTCAATCCATCATCTCCTCTTTATTACCCAAGGAAGACCCATCATCATCAATAGGGTCAAAAATGGAAGCCTCTTCTTCAATATGTTCAAATTTTAACATCTCTCTTGATCCTGGAAATTCTGCTTCATCATATACTATTATAGTATAAACAGATGAAATAAGAAATGTTGAAGAAGAAGTGGAAGATCTCAGGGATGTTCCTCCAGCTTTTGAAGAGGGTATCTCTACTACTATGGATGAACTCAGAGAAATACATATGGGTACAAAAGAAGATCCATGCCCCACTATAATTAGTGCGACCATGACTCTTGAAGAGAAAGAGATGTATATTTCATTTTTAAAGCAAAATTGAGATATATTTTCTTGGAAATATACAGAGAATATAGGGCTTGATCCTGATGTTGGTACTCATCATTTGGGTTTTCCAGAAGAACATCGAGGATTCAAGAAAGCCGCAAGAAGAACACACCCAACCTATGCTTCCAAAATTTATGCTGAAGTGGATAAGATTATCAAATCTAACCTCATTAGAGAAGTTCAATATCTCAAGTGGTTGGATAATATTGTCCCTATGAAAAAGAAGAACATAAAAATTAGAGTTTGCATTTATTTCAGAGATCTTAATCAGCATTGTCCTAAGGATGATTATCTAGTTCCGATCACAGAACTCTTAATTGATGCGAAAGATGGATATGAAGCACTTTCCTTCATTGATGGATATTATGAGTATAATAAAATCCGAATGGATCCCGAAGATGAAGAATATACAGTATTCAAACCCCCCTCAGGGTGTGTTTTTCTATCGGGTAATTCCATTTGGCCTTAGGAATACAGGCGCAACATATCAGCGTGCCATGCATCGTATCTTCAAACCTATTCTAGGTATGTTTGTTGAATGTTATGTGGATGATTTGGTGGTTAAATCCAAGCAACGTTCTAATCACTTGTCTTATTTGGATGTCATATTCAAAAAACTTCGGCAACACAATTTGAAGATGATCCCCTTAAAATGTGATTTTGGAGTAACCTCAGGAACATTTCTCGGCTTTTTGGTATTCCATCGTGGTACCAAATTCGATCCCGAGAAGAAAAATTCAATACTTGGTATGTCACCTCCTCAAAATTTGAAATAATTGAGAGGACTTCAAGGACACTTAGCCTGTATTCGGCGTTTCATCGCCAATTTGGAAGGCAAAGTTTACCCTTCATCAAATTGATGAAGAAGGGAGTCACTTACCAGTAGACTAAAGAATGTCAAGAAGCATTCGATATTCTCAAGAAATATCTCTTGAGTCCACTAGTATTAATGCCACCTGTTGAAGGAATACCATTGATTAGTTATGTGACAGCTTTAGAGCGGTCATTGGGTGCCTTCATTTCCCAAAAGAATGATGCTGGGAATGAAAACAGCCTCTACTATCTCAGTCGGACTATGCATGAAGTAGAATCCAAATATTCAAATATTGAGAATTGCTGCCTAGAATTAATCTTTGCAGTTCATATGTTGAGACACTACCTGCAGCATCATGAGGTCCAATTGGTATCCCGCAATAACCCGCTCAAATTCATCCTTAGTTGTCCAATGCTTACAGGACATCTCGCATGGTGGGCAGTTATTTTGCAGCAATTTGATATTCAATATGTGTCTCAAAAGGCAATAAAGGGACAAGATCTGGCTGATTTCCTTGCTGAACATCCTTCAGTATAAGATACATCTTCAGATATTGAACTTCCTGATGGGGAAGTTTTCTATATTAAAGATAGTCCTCAAACATGGGAAATGTACTTTGATGGAGCTTTCATAAGTCCAACAGGGAAGAAAATGGAAGATCTTAAATTCAAAAAAGTTGGGTTAGGAATTGTGCTCATTTCTCCAGAAAAGGTAGTGCTACCCTATTCCTTCTCATTATTGGGAGGCAGGACAAATACTGAAGTAGAATACTAAGCTCTTATTGCAGGATTGGAGTTGGCTCTTCAAGCACAAGTTAATCACTTAAATGTGAAAGGTGATTCAGACCTGGTAATCAAACAAGTCAATGGGGATTATGCAATCAGAAAAGAAGAACTAATCCCTTTGTATGATTATTTGAGAGAGTTAATGGCGGAATTTTCTTTGGAACTGACATTTTCTTATGTCCCGCGATCACAAAATGCCCAAGCGGATGCACCATCTAATATTGCCACAGCTCTGGAAGATCCAAATTGGGATGAGACAACCATCTTTGTTGCCCACTGTCGTACAATTTCACCTTATGTTCAAACCAGAACAGAGGAAATAAATGAAATTAGTCCCATTCCGGAACCATATGGTCATACTACTAGATAGATGACACCTATCAGGGAATACCTTCAAAATGGAACAATTCCACCTGATAGAGCTGGGAATGAACAAGTCCAGAGATGTGAGGTCAATTTTACTATTTATGATAGCCCAGATCACCAAGAGGAAATTCTCTACAAAAGAGGTTTCGATGGAATTCTCTTCAGATGCATCGATGGTGAAGAGACAATGGTTGTCATGAAAGAAGTTCATGAAGGAGTCTGTGGTGCCCACCAATCTGGACATAGACTATGTGATCAAATTCGAAGGCATGGATACTTTTGGACATCAATGATACAAGATTGTATTGATTTCACAAATACGTGTCATTCATGCCAAGTACATGCAAACTTCATTCATCAACCTCCAGAGTTTCTTCATACAACAAAATACTCATGGCCATATGCCACATGGGGAATAGATGTGGTGGGACCATACCCTTTAGCTATATCCTAGCAGTTTATGTACATTCTTACTGCTACTTACTTATTTTCTAAATGGTCAGAGGAAATACCTCTCAAAGAAGTCAGTTCTAGAAGCATTGTTATCTTCATCAAGTCTAACATCATTACCAGATTTGGTGTCCCTCATACAATATTGACGGACAATGACACCAACTTCTGTTCATCCATGGTGATGAAGTTGTATCAAGAATAAAACATCAAATCCAATCATTCCTCTCGGTATCATGAAGCGGCCAATGGACAGATAGAATCCTTTAACAAGACTCTGTCAAATATACTACAAAATATGGTGGATAAAGATAAGAAATCATGGCCAGATAAACTCTTTCATGCATTATGGGCTTATCGGACCACCACCCGCACTACAACGCGGTCAACTCCATATTCATTGGTATATGGAACCGAAATAGTATTACCCATTGAGGTTCAATTACCCTCACTCAGGGTAGCCATTTGTGATTAGTCATCTACAGATGAACAATCTCAACAGTGATTGGATGAACTGGAACGATTAGACGAGAAAAGATTGTGAACCTTGCACCACTTGGAAGTCTATCAGAATCGAATAGCACAAGATTTCAACATAAAAGGTCGTCTTCGTTCATTCATTTAGGGAGAATTGGTATTGGTTCTCAGAACTCCAATTATCTCAGGAAAGAATCCTCTAAAGCTTGAGCCAAAATGGGAATGACATTACTCAATATATAAAGTCTACTCCAATGGAGCTTATTCTTTAATCTTAATGGATAGAGAACTCATCACGACTCCAACCAATACCAGATTTCTGATGAAGTGTTTTCTGTAACAAAAATTCCTCTTCATCCTACATGATGTTAAACTATGTTTTCCTTGCTTCAAGACTTTAAACTGCATAGTTTCTTATGTCCAACAAGACATTAAACTGCACCATCCATGGTCCATGCATATGACCTTAAATTATTTTCATTTTATTCATGCAACATGACGTTAAACTGTGAAAAAGTTCCTAATACGTCCTATATGGCGTTAAACTGTATTTTGTTATTACTGCATGACATTAAACAGCACAGTCCCCCTTTTCGTCCAACATGACATTAAACTGTATTGTCCCCATCGTCTTAGCTATAGGATACTAAACTTTACAACACCCTTATTGTACAACATGACGCAAAAATGTGTTCATGTCCAACAAGATGTTAAACCGTGTCCCTATATTTGTCCTACATGATGTTAAACTATACTGCTCATTCATCCCAAATGACATAAAACTCAACAAAGTCCCTTAATACATCCTACATGATGTTAAACTGTATTTTGTCCCTGCTAATTCACATTAAATTGTGCAGCACCAATAGTCCTCACTGCAAGACATTAAACTGCATAGTCCCTTCATATGTCCTATATGACATTAAACTATGTATCGTTAAGGTTGTCGCTACATCTTGTTTCTCACACCGAGTATGACTCACATGAGCTGGGAGTAAACTTCAACCATAACACCTTCTCTGGGCCACTAACCATGTGTAAGTCCCAACATCATTTTTAGGTTGTTGTCCTCAAAAATAACTTGATCTCCAATTCATTCATTAATTGTACTACGCGGACTTTGAACCTTGCCTTCTAGGTTGGGTACGTAGGAAACCTCCCAAGTTTCAAGCCCAAAACCAATCTCTTCACATTGGTTCACCTTTGTCCTTTCAATATGACATTAAAATTTACAACACTTTTATCCTATACTAAAATAAACTACACCATTCTATGACACCCTCACCTGAGATAGAATCATTATTTACATTGATCTACAATAATGTTATATTCGAAAGACTACGTGCATACATGGAAATTACTAAACCTTTTATCTTGGGTCAAACAATCATTGCACTAAAGTCCCCTTTTCACCCTTCACTTGTACGAACCAAATCTGTACAAAGGGTATTTCTATAACTACATGCGGCTTTATTCCCATCCTTATGGGATACGTAAGAATGTTTGAGTGTCCCTTGAACCCAGCCCCATGTCTTTGGGCCTAACCCCAAATTTTACATTCAGTCCCATGGCTGAAAATTTCCCTCATGAAAACACACACTGTGTACTCCTTATAATGTACTGAGCTCTATGAACCTAAACTAAGACTTCCTATATTCTTGTCTCACATGATGTTAAACTATATTTCAAGAACTACGTATGGATTGATTCCCATTCTTGTGGGATATGTAGTGAAGTCCATCATCTCAATTCAGGACTCAGCAACAACATGATTATGGTTAGCATTGGTCTGTGTATCTCTACATGTACTGAACAGATGCCCATTTTTTATGTGTCATACTCAGATCTCCATAACCCTTTTTCTTGACTTCTGGTCACAAAATGTCAAATTTATGAGAGTTCTTTTGCCTGACTATGCAGCACGTGCCCTTAGGCGGCCTTGCATAAACAATCTACATAACAGACTTGTCAGCCAAAATATACTATTATTTGACTATTCGGCCAATTCCCTTAGGTGGCCCTACATAATTCAACCCCCTAATGAGTTTTTCAAATAATGGTAACTTCATTCATGGGAGGAAAACCTCTTTGGTCCTTATTTGTCTTAACGAAAATATGTAGGGATCTGCAAAAAAATTGTCATCCTTAACATATTTGTCCCATACTCTTTTTCATGATCTGAAAGTATTCAAGTCTATGGTTTATATTTCCTACCCTACGTTTGGGTCAGACCTTCATAGGAGTGAAATTCATCCAGTTCTTAGAAAATATTTTTTTTGGGAATATCTTCTCCATATTCAAGTACCTCTCTCTATATAAAAAACTCTATGAATTGGAAAATTTGAATCTCCATAAACATCCACTGGCTTTTTAGCAGTAGGAAATTAAATTTTTTAGAGTTCTTTTTCCAGACTATTCCGCAAGTTCCCTTAGGCGACCTTGCATAAGTAGTCTACATAATGGACCTATCAACCAAAAGATTCTATTATTTAACTATGCAACCAATTCCCTTAAGTGGCCCTACATAATTGAACCCCCTAACGGGTTTGTTAAATAATGGAAACTTCACTCTTAGGAAATACTTCTTCTAATGCCTCTTAGACCTTTTTCATATCATTCCTCGGCATCAAAATTTTTTAAGTCCTATTTTACATATTTTCCCTCATACTTGAGTGTGGTAATATGTTTTCAGATAAATTTTCAAGGAATTGAGTCAATTTTAATCCATTCGGTCAAATCTATTTTCAACCTTAAATATTAGCCTTTTTTATGTCCGACATGCATGCCTTTAAACTGCCCAAAAAATACAAGGGAACTTTGAACAAAAGTGAAGTCCCAGCTCACTAAACATACATTTTGTATGAATTTAGGAAATATTGAGCAATTAAAATATTCAATGTTTGTAGGGTTATTTATAATAATCCTAGAAAAATAAAATACATGCATAAATGATTGAAGATGAAAGAGTTTTTCATTGATGCACAAGACTTAGAAGGACATCCATAGACTGGAGTCTCTTCTCTTTTTCAGGAATTACACAATACTTTCAACATAACTCTTCATTTGATTTATGGAATCCCGATATTCATCAGTAGCCTCTTGGAATTCATTCATTCAATTGGATACAATAAGAGATGCAGTGATACCAGATCTTCTTGGAATAATTGTAAAAGGATGTTCTTGAGTGCGGTTTGAGAAAATTTTCTACTGATCAAACAGTGACTCTATTTGTGTCCAAGAGACTTGGAAGATGGATAAATGGATTTGTAAGTAGAGCATTTGAAGTAAATAACCATTTGGAGAGATTAATATTTTTAGATATGGTTCTAATACCATGATAGTCTTATCTCCACCAATCGACAGTGGAAAACATTTCAACCCATGGGATTTCCATTTTCATATATGCAAGAAATTGACATGGAGGAAATATTTGAAAGTTCACACCATTGTTGTTGCTCTTAATGCACAACATAACCGAAATAGAGGAGTACTAGTGAAACTGCATCTCAGGCAGATAGTTATTTGCATTCGGAACATTGACTCCTTGCAGATGAATATGGCCATACAGAGGCTGGTATATGTTATGTGGAAAATTAACATGATATTTCTTCACATACTTGGCCAAATCTGGGAGATTTCTGTCGCAAATATCATAATAATCATGGCCAACAACGTTCATCATGTCATAAATTTGTTTTCTATCCAGTTCATCAGTCGTTCCGATTCTCCTAGGATCCATTTAATCTGCACAAAGGCTGAATAATTAACTATTAAGTAAGTTAATGTTTCATAAAATTTGTGAAGAAAATTGAAAAAATGGATAAGACATTATGGTGAGCAAGTCCCAAATTGGCGCGCAACTAAAGTGTGTCACACAAGTTTTGGTGCGGAGGTGTCACCACGCAAGTCCAAATACCTCTACAGCGGCGCAGTACAAAAGGAAGCAGCGGAAAACAGAGTAGCTTGCTCAGTGAAGGAAACTTGCGCGACGAGAGATCAGAAGCGTTTCGATTCAGTGATTTGTGTGAGGAATGACCTCATATATATAGTCAAGGCTGCACCTCTTTGCGTTGAAGCCTGCACGACTCACCCTTGCGCGCCACCAGTTTCGCGCTCAACACTTGCGCGCCGCATGTTCCATGGTTTTCCTCTTTTCCTCAGTGTCACATCCTCATTTCTTTCGGATCAAACTCTGAGGGGGGACTTTATGTTGAAACTCCTTTTCATCACATAGTCTAAATGACTGAAAAAGGGAATACCTTAGTCCATGGTGATTCATCCTTTAAAGAAACATCAAAAATCGACAAAGGCATGAAAAAGTATCTCTTCCCACTTGGGTCACGCAAGTTTCATCATGGTCATGCAAGTATACTTGTGCGCTGCCTAGTGGTCACATAGGTGACTTGCTCTCCCTCTTTGATTCTTGCCCGGGGTCTTCAGCAGCCTATAAATACCCCCGGTGGGCCCCCAATTTAATGAAGGAAAAATTGCAAAACTCATATTTGAGCTCCCGGTGCCCTAGTCTCTTCTAGAAGTCTTACGAACACTTATAAGGTAATTTCTTACCTAGAATGGAAGATCTAAGTAGGGGAAACAAGGCCTAAGTGTTGAAATTCATCAACACCTGCACAACTAGGTCTTTAAACCCTTAGGGGAAGTAAACATGCCTGCGTGCTGCCTTATCCCTTCACTAGAACCTGCACGCCTCTCTTTTGGAAGCCCCTAGGGATAATACTAAGGGCTTGAGCCACGCCTCACCCAAGTATTATCCTATGGGTTGACCATCTCATAGGTACCTATGTGTCATGAAGGAATACCTGCGAGACCAGGACCTATGCGCCCACGGAGGACCTGCACGCCTACTTCTTTTTGGGTGCCCATCCTGCCTATCAACCTCTTATATTCAAGATTCTGCCTTCAAAAACCTCTCCAAAACCATTTTTGGCAGGGTTCCCTTGATTTCCTCCTAATCTGAAAGGAATTATGTGGAATATCTCTTAAAACCTAGTGATTTACATATCTTTATGTCACTAAGGTTAGAGATTTCAATTATTTCAACCTCAACCTTTAAAATGAGAGGATCCTAAACATGGGCCTCTTTTTTAAGAGTAAGCCCCAGTCCAAGTTATATTAAGCTAGGCCTCCTTCTCAGGAAAAAGCCCCAGTCATAATTCCATTTAACATGGGCCTCCTCCTTAGGAGTAATCTCCAGTCATAATTCCCTTTAAGCTGGGCCTCCTCCTTAGGAGTAATCCCTAGTTCTCAAATACCTTAACCTCGGTCTCCTTCTCAAAAATAATCCCCATTACAAGTTCTCTTAACCTCTGCCTCCTTCTTAGGAATAATCCCTAGTCATAATTCCCTTTAACCTGGTCCTCCTCCTTAAGAGTAATCCCCAGTCATAATTCCATTTAACATGGGCCTCATCCTTAGGAGTAAGCCCCACTTCTCAAATCCCTTAACCTGGGTCTCCTTCTCAAGAATAATCCCCAGTCCATGTTCTCTTAACCTGGGCCTCCTTCTCAAGAATAATCCCCAGTCATAATTACCTTTAACCCGGGCCTCCTCCTTAGGAGTTATCCCCAGTCATAATTCCCTTTAACATGGGCCTCCTCCTTAGGAGTAAGCCCTAGTTCTGAAATCCCTTAACCTGGGTCTCCTTCTCAAGAATAAGCCCCAGTCCAAGTTCCCTTAACCTAGGCATCCTTGTTAGGAATAATCCCGAGTAATAATTCCCTTTAACCTGGGCATCCTCCTTAAGAGTATTCCCCAGTCATAATTCCCTTTAACCTGAGCCTCCACTTTAGGAGTAAGCCCCAGTTCTCAAATCCCTTAACCTGGGTCTCCTTCTCAAGAAAAATCCCCAGACATAATTTCTCTTAACCAGTCTTAATTCACTTTTGATTTGGACTTCCTTCTTAGGAATAAAACCCAAATCATAGGTCCCCTCTAATTTGGGCATCCTTCTCAGGATTAAGTCCTAAGTTAAGTATCCAAATCTCCATAAAGTACATATACCTTTATGGACCTTGTTCCCGAGTTTCTTCCCTAAATTAAATCCTATTCTTCATCTATCTGGTTATTCATACATACATAAGCCCCACATCATTTCTTATAATTGCATCTTTCATGGCACAATTTTTTGGTTTTACCAATACCTCTTGTTTCTCACACTAAGCATGACTCACGAGAGCTTAGAATGTAGAAGTAATTATGAAATCTTTCTTTGAGCCATCAATCCTGCATAAACCTCATAATTCATTACTCGAACTACATGGGTTCTGATTCCTTTTCTAAATAAGGATACGTAGGCAGCCCATCTGGCGGTAGGATCCCATCTCTAAAATAATATATGTCCTTCTGAATGACAATAAACGTCATGTGCCCTGCTGAGTGGCTTTAAAACCAGTATGTTTTTTATAATGACCAAGAGATTTCTATATAATGTATCGAAGGATACCATTGCTAAGAATATCTAAACAAATACAGATTATTCTCTATCGATGAATAATCTCGAATAAATATAAATGATTCTTTAAATCTCTTACATACTAATCATTGATTTTCAGATCTAAAGAAAATCTCATTTTCATACTTGGTAATTTAATAAGGATTCACGAACATAACTTAAATCTATAATGAGAGTCCCAGAGTAGAAAATAATCTCCCTAAATAAGGTATGATGAGTCTGACCTCCCATCCTCTCGACCATTCCAAATTCTTAAGCCATATCAGTTCACAACTAATGAGCACCTACCTTTGGAAAGTAGGTCCAAATGGATATAGAATCATTGGATGTTTCCAGTTCTATGAAAAAACCCATTAGAAACCACTAGGAATGTTTGATACTTAAATCAACGAGGTCATCCCCATTTCCAGAGGAAACAATATGATATCATATATGACCCTTTAATATTGCTTTGTTAATAATATTCTATTAGTATCATCGTTTCACGTGTTTACTGATTCGTTTTCCTTTATATGCTTGTTTATGTAATCCATGTTTGTTATGGATAGGATGTATTTGATTCATATACAGAATTATATTATGTTCACGAATATTATTTTTAATCATAAAATAAAAATTGTTCTTTAATGATTATGATGTGGAATAAATCTCGTAGCATTCGTTGAGACGGTAATCCGTATGTATGGATGAGCAACAATATCATAATATTGATGGAGAAATCGTATTTAATTGGATGTTATATCATATATACATAATTCTTAACATGTTATATTTATCATTTAAATCATTTATATTCAATATTATACCCATCCAAAATAATGAAGTGTTTGAATGACAAACTACACCTGGACATGGGACGGTAAGCCGTACGTATGCACGTGTGGTGAATTTTTCCTTTATATGATGCATAGAATAACGAATATGGTTGTAAGTTATTTATAATAACATCACAGTATGTAGAAGATACACAATTTATTATTTTATAATAGAAACAAAAAATAAATAGGAAGTGGAAGAAGAAAATAACTTGAAAGAGGTGATGAAATATTTACCTCTTCTTCGGGTTCTTCCTTTTGATTTGATCCAAAGGGAATCATAGGATTAATTTATGACCAATGGAAGCCCTCTATGATGAAGTTTGTAATGTTGGAAGGATATTTGGGAAAGGTATGGCCGACCCAAGTGGCTTTGGATGTGTGAAATTAATTGAAGGGGAAGTACCCTTTTATAAGAGAGGTGAGGGTCACCTTAGGAAAAGCTTGAAATATTAATTTATAATAAAATAATTTTCGGATTCTAATGTCTCCAAAATGATTTATTTATATAATATCGTGGTTATGGGTCTAAAACCTCTAATCCAATAGGTTTTAGATAGGTTTAGGTTACCATATTAACCTTATTTTTTAGATATAACTCTTAGTTGAATAGTTTGTCATTTACCATGTCTCTTTTTATTTTTTTATTATATGGTTAATAAACATACAATAACAAGCCACACGAACCCCAAGTGGTTAAGTATTATACTATATAATATTATCTATGTCCTTGGTCTAATCCTTATATTTTTAGTTATATTATATCAATAAATAATATAGTTTTTGTTTTAAAAACTCAATTATGTCAATTTTGACACTATTTAGTATTTGGTCTTTTTGAAAATCATAACAGCAAGATTAATTCGAAAAAGAATTATTTAATAAACCCTAACATGGAATATTAACCTATAAATTTAGTTTAATTCAATAAAAGTCTCAAATTACATTTATTTGGATATCTATAATATAAATTATGTTAATCATTCACTAATAAGGTAGTTTGTACATCATCATTGTGTCATAAATAAATTTAATAATTTTATTTCTAAATATTATAAATAAACAACCACTATGTAGGAATTATTTTTATCTTTTTAATGAATATTTATAGTCGAATTTATCATATGTATAACCCTGTATTAAAAATGGTTTAGTTATTAAACATTGGATTTAAAAATTTTGACTCTTCTTTAAATAAAATAATAATAAATGTCCTAATATAATCCAAGTGAACCAAATGGGTCATAATATATTCCTAAGGTTTTTTTGGTCGAATTATACTGATCCAATAGAGTTAATACATGTGTTAGGGTAATTATGATATCATTTTTTCCCTTAATTTCCCTATTAACTTTTAAATGTGGTAAATAAAGGTCAAAAGTTACTATTCACCAAAAATTAGTTTCATCTTATTGAACAAAATTTTAGTTACTGATATTAACCGTGTCTCTCTGATGTTTGAAATTCTACTCACAAAAGTGGTAAAATTATGTTTTATGCAAATTTGCAAATGCTCCTTGGAGGTGGGTAAAAGGCTGTAAGAAGTTCAATAAAATATTTTTATATCCAAACATGTTATAAAATGACTCCAATGAATTACATTTAACTATTATAGATATTATGTATCTATTTTTACCTAAAATAAATATAAATAAAATAAATTATCATTTAAATAAAAAGTGGTTTTAACCAATAATGGAGTATTTTTCACGTTTCATAAAAAATTGAATGTTTTCAGAAAAATACAAAAAATCCACCCAAAGCTAATTTCGATATTCTGAATTCTAAAATGAAGTCCATTTTGAAAAAAAATCATAAATTTTAAAAAAGTGCTTATTACTATTCATAATGGCTAGTTTGATTGGTCGCGGTGTGTTTGAATCTCGAAGTTGCGTACAATTCAAGCTATTGCATTATTATAAGGGAAACGTACCGTGGAACCTTGGGGAGTTGCATACATTATTTATTTTCTTGATTATTTCAGTAATAAAATATGAATTATTTTTATAAAAAATAAATTAGTGGATAAAATAATGTTTAATATTTATATAGAAAGTCATGAAAAATATGATTTACAAGTCAAAATTTTTTGGGTTATAGTGTTGAATACACATAACAAAAAATCTAAGAATTTCTGGGAAAGAATTATTTTTATTGTGAATTTAGTACACCATATAGCCTAAACAGAATGGTTTTATGCAAATGATTAATAGGATATTTTTTGAAATTATTCTTACTATGTTTCCAAATAATGATACTTATATATTTTTATATAGGTAATAAGTTAGTAAAATGGTTCAGATTTAAAATTGTGTTTATGTCAACCTAACTTTTATATGATTCCATATACAATGCATTATAATAAAATATAATGTAGTAAAATATTTATTTTATTTTTCAACCCATTTTCGATTGGGTTGGAAGCCGAAAACAATGGGAAATTTTATCAAAGAGGAGTTGAGAGTATATTCCTTGTTTATCCTCTAAAAACAAGATGATATCATTTCCACATTAATGAGATTGAAAATATTTTGTATTATGATGATACGAAGGTGTTGGAATAATCCATGAATGAGGTTACACATAATGAAGTGTTTTTTTAGTAGACAATGAAATTGAAACAAATATAGATATTTTTCGTGGAGTTTTGATAAATTATTGTAAATTAGAAGAAATATAATATTAAGGGGGTGGTTAAGTTGATTCTTGCGATGAATAATAGACTTTGGAAGACATATATGGATTATAATGAAGGTGGAGGTCTTGAATATTTTTAGAGATCAGGGATAGATGTTTCAAAATTGTACATGTTTGAGTAAAACATCACATATATCATTATTTTATCTTGTTGAATAAATAGATGTGAAATAATCATTCGGAAAGAAAAATTTTATCGATGTTTTGAATATGGAATTAGATTAAATTGATATGAATGATTCATGGGATTCTTTTACCAACCTATTGATGTTGGATATAATTGGGCCAAATTGGGTGTTAATTAATTAGTTCAATGAAAAAGGGGAGGTGATGAGAAACAAGGAAGAAATAATTTCAAAAGGTTAATCAATGATAGAAGGATTTTATTTTTAGGAAAAATTATTAGAAGTTTCTATACATGATATTTTTCGTGTTTTTTTCTCTAGTAACACAATGGTAATATATTATCTTCTAAAAGGATGTCATTATAGCAAACCTCAAAGGAGAAAAATTAGAGGATGTTTACATTTATAGACTCAATGGATTCATTATTGGAGAAGGAAAAAGATACGTTGTCAAGTTGAAAAAGAAATTGTATGATTTAATTAAAACACCAAAATAATTTTACTCAAATATTGATTAATTCTTGAGGGAATGAATATTCTAGAAGGGGTTTGTTCAAAAAAACCAAAAATAAAAATATGACAAAAAGGTGCCTCAAATTTTGTGTCACCCATAAAATTTATATTATCATTACTACTATTGTAAAATGGATTTTTTAGGAGTTTTATTTGGAAATGAAAAAAATTATTTAGATGTACATTCAAAGAAAGGTAAATAATTTCATGAGCATTAAATGTTTTTAATGGAATAATTATTTTTTCCTTTCTTAAGAGAACTATACCTGAGAACATTTAAAATGTTGAAAAATTATAACTAAATTTTGGGTTATACACCAATGAAAATTAAAATTTATATATTAAATGATTAATATGGTGAATAATCCAACATTAAAGAGTTTAGAAATTTTATTTTTATTTAAATATTCCTTATAGTTTGTGACCAGATATTTTTTATATTATTACACTTTGTGTCATAATTAAATGTTCACCAAAGAAAATGAATCGTGTTGTTTCGATTACAATTTTCATATACATAAACAAAACATTGAATTGTGGTTTAAAATATTATATAAATGGAAATATAATTTTTTTGGATACACTAATGTGGATTAGAATATTAATATAGATGATAAAGGAAACATTTCATGGGAAGCATTCATTCAATGAGAGTGGTGCATGGAATGTGTAACAAAGAAAAAATGTTTTCTATCCCAGAGCAATATCAAGATAAATTATATTGTTGCTACTCTAGAAAAATACAAATTGATATTCATAAAAACACAATTGGATAAATATGTTTTTTATTGGAAGATATCACTACTTGTGGTATTGCTACCCTCATCCCCTTTTTTAATCTAGTTTTTCTTCGTTCCTTCCCCCAATTTTCATTATAATATATGGTTCTTAAACCCTTCAATGGATTTACACATCTATCTCTCTCGAATTCAGAGTTTATCGAGGCCTTATCACTCTTTAACATGTCACTAGTTTGATGATACAAGCACCGACGCCTGTCAGTAAATTTTTTCAGTAGATTATTCTTCAATGCTTGGGGTTTAAATGAGCGAACAATAGTCAGTCTTTTGGATAACTGAAATATAACGATTTGGTTTTATTTTGAGGATGATCTAATTAGGTCTTGGTCTAGTGCACCCAATTTTTTCAACATTCATTGATTCTTCATGTTCATATGGTTTAATGACATCAATTTTCACCCGTATCCATCAATGGTGGAGATTTGGGTAAGCTTTCCAAGACATTCCCTTCCCTTTCAATACCCCTCAATACATCAAATATTGGTGAGCATAGTGGGACGATACATGTGTTTGGATAGTAAAACCCGAAAATTGTGTCACCCTTTTTATCTATGAATCTGCATTAGTGTTGATGTATCATGGAAGCCATTTGAGTTAGTGTGGTTATTAGTGGGAAAAGATCACTAATATAAACAATAATTTATTTGGAGATGTAGGTCGATTTCTGATCCTTGTTCTTGTGCTTTTTTCATCGAGTGTCAATGTGTAGGAATCAAATTTTGAACTGAGATCAAAAGGAAATAAATGAGGGTCCATGTTCTATAGATGATAGTCGATATTAAATCCATGATGCATGTTGGCACGATCTGAATGCCAGCATCCATTTGGAACCATGTCCGTCTTTTTCTTTTAAGCCAACAGGTCAGCTGGACTCTGGAAATGTTGTACCTTCCCTAAAAGAGGTACTTCTAACAGAGATGGAACCTAAGGTTGCAGATGTATTCATTAGGTTAAAACGGGACATGGCCATTTAAAGGGTGCATGGCACTTCTAGGATCGTGGGTTAGAGGGTTTGGGTGGATGTGGTTCCCCTTTATCATTTAATGAAACTACATTTGATGAGGCAGTTGGAGGTGGCAATTGATTCATTATTACCAAACAAATGTGCAGTCTCTCAGGGGGTTAGTGGGTCAAATCTAGGGAATCTTCTTTCCTATGCAGATGTTGTGCGTTCTAGCAGGGGAGACTACCCTAATAGGGTAAGACATGTAATTAACATATATGTTTCACTATGATATATGGTTTTGGAAAATCACTTACAAGGTTCTGATGGTTACCATAAGGTTACAAAAGGTTCGAACACATGGAATATTTTGTCTACTTTAAAACTATTTAATCATTTTGATGGAATGTATATAAATAGGCAGGTCCTAGATCAAGGTGAGACTTCTGAATTCTTAGAAGTTGTAAAAACATGGTCCTAAGCTAACTCAACTGATGGAGAGTCTAGATACCTTTTTGATGTTTTTGTAGGGGGATATCTTAATATAGGAATTCATTGTCCAAGGAGGAAGAAATGGAGGAAGGTATTCATCAACTTAGGGAACTACTTCCATGATAAAGGAAATAAATTTAAAGGATACAAAGATTATTCATTCCTTCCCAAACAAATGGAGACAACATATGTATCTAGTTTGGGTGCCAATGGAATGGATAGTGTCTTAATTTCCAATGTTATGGAACTTGAAGGTGAAATTTCTAATAAAAATGTACTTCCTAGTGGGGTGATAGGAGACCTCATCTAGTTAGTGGGTGAATCATTGGTAGATTATCTTTCTATTAGCAAGAAACCTAATGGGCTAGATGATCTACATGGAGAAGCATGGGACCCATTAGAGGCTTCTAATTTAAAAAACCCTGGCACGAAGGGTCCTATGGACTTAGAGATGATTGTTTATTCAAAGGAATAAATGGTGAAGGAGTTCAAGTGATTAATTCCACGCATGGAGAAGCATACCGTATAACGAAGATATGTATTTTGGTGAATTATTATATTAATATGACTACCTGGATAGATAATAAGAGCCCAATATTGACAAGGGGATTCAATGAAGGAATGATGAGGAGAGAAGAATACATGAAAACACGGGTAATGTTGGCGTATCACTATGAGAACCTTAAAAAGGATGATTCTGAGCTTCATTAATCAAATTTCACCTTGAAACTATTTAGGGAGATTAATTTCTATAGGCTCAAGTTATCCATCAATAATTATTTATTTTCCTTTAATTCCTGCATTTTTGAATCTTTTGGTTTCTCACTTTTTCCATAAAAGAGTTTTGATAACAAAAAAGTTAATTTTCAGTCTTTGAGTGTCTGTGATAGAGAGATATTGAGAGATAGTTACTATGTGTGTGTGTTTGTGTGTGTGTTTGATAGAGTAATTGGTTAAGTGTGTATATTATTCTATAGTTTTTATCATGTGTATACTAATATTAGGTTTGGATAATGTTGAAATAGTTTTAATGAAAATTGAAAGAATAATAAGTGAAGCATTGGATGAAGATATAGGAAGTGAATGTAGTTTACCCTAATACACAACTATGTCATTTTAATTAAAAAAATTTGTTTACTAGGATGACATGGATCACATACCCATAGAATTATGTAATTATGATTTATTTCATTGTTGAAAAGTTGATACATGATAAATAGAGTAAATAAATATTTATTTTAATTTTATTGATGTTTGAATGATAAAAATTAAAAATGGGATTTTAAAAATTTTTCATATTGGTTTAAGGTGATATAAATGAAATTATTCGTAGAGTGACCTCTTAAATAGTCAATTACATAGTATATAGACAAAAATATGTCCAAGGTTATTTTTAACTATTTAGAAAAAACTAACATAAAAATTAATGTAACTGTTTTTTATTTTTTTAGTTTTGAGATGAGTAATTTGGTGGTGATTTCAGATGTTATCAAATTTTGTAAGAGTATACTTTGTGAAAAAAGAGAATTAGTGATCATCTTTGATTTGTGGAATGATAACATTGATATGATTTCCTTATTTGGTGATTATGAATTAATACAGCGATTCAAAAAACATGTTACTTTCCTTTTGGGAGATGTAATAGACATTCTATCATAGTGTTCATGAAGCTAATAACTTTTTGAAAAGGATGAAAATGGTATTAAAGTTTGTATATTTTAAATGAAGAATTCAGTAAATTGGTAGTGAAGAGTTACATAATATTATTTAGTTGTATGAGGCACATTGTGTGTCTTTATTAATGTTTGGGAGTGATTCTTTCTCCATGATATGAATGATAAAGTTAAAATTGTTTTTAGGGAAAAGAGTTTAGATAATATAAATATTTTTTATTGGATGTATCATTGCATTATGATTTTCTAATATATTTTCAAGATAAACCTATTATTTTTATATGATAGAATAATGTTTAATAATGTTGTTTTTGGAGATGGTCCATTCACATTTTCTGACTGATGATGATTTCACATAATTTTCCAGTTTTGAAACTATTATTATTCTAATTTATGATTAAAAATTATATGATTTTAGATTTATGGAATGTGTATCTAATGATTTTACATAAAATAGATCAACTAGGAATACAGTCGAATTAATTTTATTTAATTTATGTTTCTAATGCAGTTTGAGATATATATATTTTCATCCTTTTAGAACTCAAATATGTTCAATAACTATATATTTCTCTCTAAAACATAAGAAGACATGAAAATTTAGAAGGGGTTATTACAAATGTATAATGAGTTAGAAAGACAGAAAAATTTCGGTTTGGGAAGGATAGAAGAAATCTTTTCATTATGGTAATGAGACCCTTCATGAGTATATGACATTTCAAAGATCATTTTATATCTCTTCTTTATATTGAAAATCTTGTAACATGACTCTCTACATTTAAAATGATTGTATAATATTAATGTATAATAAATTTTTTAATTCATATATTCTGTATTTTATTATTGAATTCTTATACATTATAGTATGACCTGATTTTTCATGGAAACTAATGTGTATCTTATTTGACAGTTGTATATGATGGGGTCTTTTTGAAAGGAACTTTTATGATAGTGTGTATTGTATTATTATTTATTTAAGGTAGTATAGTTATATTTCTCAAAATATGAGTATTGAATTCTTTTTTGGATTAAATTCTTGAGTTATTTTTGATGGGGATGGTGTTTTTTTAAGATGGGGTGGATATAGTGTTTTTGGTTCATAGATAATGACTTTAATATGATCATAAATTTAAAATTATTTCGGTTTCACAATATTCTCTAGTTCCCATAATAACAAAATTCCTCCATATTATGATTTAATTTATCATTATTGGTGGTTTTGATAAGGACAACGTTCTTTGGTCTTGATTCCACTAAGTGGATAACGTCTCGAACTTCTATTTTAACATGAAATATCATATGATTATTTTTTATAACCCTTTTTAATTTCATTAGATTATGTCATACCCATATTAATAAAATTATACTTCTTGATGTTTTGGGTGAGCGAGACACTAATTTTTGGATTTAAATGAGAACATTGGGTGTCTAAACACGGTTTGGGGTAGAAATATAAAATTACATAAATTAGAATTTCAAATTGGGGGATGGTGTTATGTATTGAGTTCTAGACATTAATACATTTTTTTCTATGAGCTTTCGTGCTAATATAAGATTTTCATAAATTTTAGAAAATTTTCAACTCTTAATTTAAATAAGTATTATTGATTTTTATGTGTCATATAATAGTTCACCAATATCTCTCCATACTTTATTATTCTCTCTCACAGGGAAGAAACTAGGGTCAAGGAATGAGCATGTCTTGTGTATGTTGAGGCATATTAAGGAAATATGTGAAGTCATGGATCTCAGATACTATATCTATTTTAATATATATATATATATGTATATTTGGATCTAGTTACCTATTTGAGGATTTAGGGAAATTTTCAATGAATGATATACATTATAATTTTTGGCTAGATAGAATAAATATAATAGTACCAAAAGTATAATGGTCTTAGTTATTGTTTGAAAAACCCTAATGTCAAGGATTTGGGTGGGTTTGGTCCAAAAATATTATTAACAGAAAATTAAAAATATAATGATATTTAGGCATTACAAGGGAGTTTGAAAATTAAGGAGTGAAAAACACGTCACATTTCATCGTTCACTAGTGAGGTGAAATAATCAGGAGACCTGAAGGCACACAATGTTCTTACATTAAGAACATAACTATTTGAAAATATATAAGCCACATGGTTAGCTATTCTATAAGCATGTGAGACAATAAAATTAATTTGTTGGACATGATTCACAAAAGCAACCGAGTGAGGAAGAATCTTCTATGGGAAATTCCTAATTCTTGTTTTCAGCAGCGTGTCCACATTTTCCAAATCAAACTCGATCCATAAATCACAACCCTTATGGTGGATATCATACTTAATAGCATAAATAATCATCGTAATTTAATTTTTTTAAGATATACCAATTCCAATGTAATGATAAAAGAACCCTTTACGAAATAGTGATGACTTTGAAAGATACCTCTAGAGCACGCCGGACCAAGCATGTCCAAGGACTCCCAGTCAAAATTTACATTGACAGATATTCTGATAGGGGTATCCATTTAATAGACATGAAAACTAAAGGCTTCTTCCATCATCCTACAACTCCCAAGAGTATAATAATATTCTGAAAACCATTTTCATTGTGCATCGAACCAACATGAATGTTTATAGCAGCATGAATGTCTCTCTACATTTTTAAAATACCGACATAAGTGAAGGGAACCTATATCTTAAATAGATACATGTTCTAGAATCCTTAGATAGAGTCCAAGAAATAATTTTGGGCTACTAATAGCTGATTCCATAATTATGGGCTCCGTCAAGTGGTGTACAGGAAAGTGAGTTGATCTGTGAGGTATATTCTTGTGTTGGTATCCTAGACGAAGCATTGTCTAGTATACTTCTCCAGGGATCTTGTATAGCTTAATTCAGTGAACATTTTCTATAAATTATCTACATCATTTAGGAATAATTTGGGTGCCAAATCAATGCACTAGACATTATTCATCAATTTTTATTGGTTTGGAAATATCCTTTTCGTAATTCTCCATCGATGAATGAATTGTTTGGGATGACTAAAACTAAATTGGAATGAAGGAAGCATCTTGGTAATTTCAGTAGAAAATTACACCATGAGCCTATAATATTCCTTAAAAGTGAACATTCCATTTTATCCAGGATTCCACAACATAGTTTTAATATCTATGATGGTGTAATAATGAATATCTCTAACAAGGTGTAAAGGAATAAATTCAAGTGTCTTTTAATTTGTGATATCATCCAAAATTTTATCTTTCATCCTATTATGAGGGATGTACAGCCAACTCTTGAGGGGCTGATTGAGCCAGAAAATATGCCAAAAATTATGTTTAGAGTCCTTACTAACCATCTATATGGTGTTAATCAAAATATTGTGGAAATATCACTTAATGGATCACCAAACTGAAGATCCAATGTGGTAAGGACACTCATCAAACATCATGTCCCTAACACTACTGAATAAAAAAATTAAAATATTGGTCATATTAAGTAATCTTGTTCCATGTGAACTTGGTGATTAATCAATCATTAAAAACCCTCAGTTCCTTAATTCCATGTCCTCCGATTACAATGAGTTTTATACATTCCTTCTAGGACATAATAAAAATATTTATTTTAGGCATAGACCCAGTAGATATAAAATTCATGATCATCCCTTAATGTTCCTTGATGATCCCTCTTGGCCACCTATAAATGGAGATAGAATTAACTATGTTAGAAGTGATATAGAGTTAATAATAAAAACTCTTCTAGATTGGGATATTGACTTCCATTTCCATTTGGTCAATTAGTTGATGAAAATAGTGCAAGTTCTTCTAAGGAAATGGTTCTTGACTCCCTCCCCCAAAGAGAGGGACACCAATATATGTAAAAGGAATGGTAACTTTCATTACCCCAATATTATTAGCCATCATGTTTGGTTTTCCCATACATAATCTTTCACCAATGAAAATAAAAAATTTACCCCAATTGATGACCTATCCAGAAACTTGTTTATAATCAATGAAGAGTTTTGTAATGATATAAATGGTTCTCTATGAATATTTCTTAATGATACGGATATCAGTAGCGTAAATCTTGTCAGTGGGAGTAAAGATATTCCTACCAGCATTAAGCTACTTAAAGTGTCTGACCAGAGAAAGATCATTGATCCACCTACTTATGTTGTCTTCAACAACCAAAAAAATAATCCTTTAAAGTGGATTAAATTATCTTACCCCTCATGCACAAGGGAAGTATCCACTTTTTATCCCATTTATTAAGATATATTATTGAGCAGATGAATGAATGTGGTTTATCATTTTCTCAAATATGTTTGAAAACCAATATCTACTTAGGATATTTCAAAGAAATTTACATTTAACATTATCAAATGCTTTTGAAATGTCATTCCTGTGGGAAATATTCCCCTCTTTCACATTAATCTTCACAATATTAACTCTCTATAGGGTATAGAATAATAAATTTTGAATATATATACCATGGAAAATCAGATATTTATTCAAAGTGTCTTGGTCTTTCATAATTCCTCCTATCCTGGACATTATGATTTTCTTGATGACTATAGGGATTGTATTGTTAAGAGCCATGGGTTTAAAATCCATTATATCAGCCACACAATCCTTATTTAGAATCATGTAAATGAAATTATAATTTATTACGTAGGGAAGAAAAAAATTCTCACAGAAGTCCCTGATAGGATAACTCAAATCCACTTGATGGATGTCCCAGTAGAACATGAAAAACATATTGGTAGATCCATATGGTCTACCAGCACATTCCATATTAAGGGAGAATATAATCTTCCTTATTTTCTAGATATCTGGTGTTCTAACAAGCCCCTAAATTTTCCTCTCATCAATACAATGTTGAATGTTGTTAATAATATTTAATGTGTTGTCCAACCCATCATCAGAATAAATACTATAGAAATCGGAAACAATTTCTATGGAAATGTAATCCTTCACATTGTAAAGATACCCATTAACACTAATGAAATGATTTATTTCCTTAGATATTTTCTCCCTATGAAAATGATGAAAGAACAATAACCTTTTGTCCCCTTCCTTCATCTATTTAACTCTCATGTCACCCTTTTGCAAACTTTCCTTGATGGTTAAAATATCATCATGTTTTTTTGTGATCTTTCACTTCTTCTTTAGAAAGAAAAACAAGATTTTTTTCCCAATTTTGTATGCATCTAATATGTTGTTCATTATTCAAGAAATCAATATCTACCTATTGAAAAGGATTTTTTACTACACAGACATAGGATCCTTTTCATATGATTAATATTTTATACAAGATGCTAAATTGGGGTTCCAAATGTGACAAGCTTATGTGACTCCTAGATAGTTTCTATTCATCTAGGGATGTCAACCCATCAATTCGTGAAATAAAAGTGAGGAGGGTGTGACCTTTGCAAGAGTAGAATGTTCCAGCACAATATGGATGTGATCAGAAATATTCTTTGGTAGATTTTTTCCTTAGATTCACTAGGTGGTACTTTAGTAATCCCTTTTTAAAAATAATCTATCAAGACTTATTGATTTCATTCCCTTCTAGGTGAAAATACTCTATGTGAAGTAACTACCAACAATTGTAACATAAATAAGGTTTCATCAATCAAGGTAGTATGATTTTTCACTCACTTTCATGCTATGGAAATTAGAACCAACATTTTCCTTTAATACAAGATTGTGTTGAAGTTACCAATCACCACCCACATGAAATCAAAAATCCTAAAGATATCCTCCTTATCCTTCCAAAGATCTCTTCTCCTCATGAAGGATGTAGAATAATTTACAAAATATACAAAAATTGTATGTCCATAGTTATCAAAATTGACTATAATGCTCTAATTTCCGTACATATATCTAGATACATAAATATTTTCATGATTTAGAATCCATATATGATCCATGACACTATTATAGAGATTCTAATAGGCAAATTGATATCCCTTATATGACCACTTGAATGATTTCCTATTTTCTAAAAGAATATTATGTTCAGAAATCCCAATGAGAATTGGATTGTTGGATAGAATAAACTTAATAAGAATTTTGGTTGTTATAGGGTTACCTAAGCCATGGTAGTTCTATCAAAAGATCACAATTTCTTATAGTCCCAACCCATAATTATAGCTCCCTCATTCTACGCCATCTTCAGATAGAATTTTTTCTTCTTCTTCCTACTTTTCTTCTTCTCATCGTGGGAGTTTTGCCCTATTCTGATTTCATCTATATTTTCATATTCCCAATATTTACCTTTTCATGATCATATGGATACATCCCCTCAACCACATTAGTTCAAAATATTCAACATAATGGTCTGAATGTGTTTTCAGAGAGTATTGGATCACATGATCCCTCTATAGGAGTCTATCTTCAAGTAGCTCTGGCACTAAATACCTGTAAAGAAGACATACTAATTGGGGCATGGATATGATCTACCTATGATTTAGACATCATTTCATCATGTGATGTCAAATCCAATCATTCACCAATAACAATAGGTGCATCACTACCACCACTAACTAGGTGCCCTGGAGACACCTCCACTAAATGAGGGTTGTCATCATTATTTACTACATAACTTGTGCTCAGTGATATGTTCTCATGATAGGTCTGTACATGAGCTTATAGGGCCTCATGTGATGAGTAAACCCCTTGAAATCACATGGGGTCTCATAATTCTCCACTGGCAATGATTTTTGAAGAACTTTTTATGGGACATGTGATCTTGGGTTCAACTAAAATTCATCTTTAAGGTGAATCAGTAAATATAATGCGATGTTTTATCTATCACTTATAGTGGAGTATTATGATAAAAATTTTATTATCCTATTATACTAGGAAAAATTATTCATCATTATTATTTGATAATTTATTGGTAAAAACATCCATTCCTTACAATCATGTTTGATACTGTGGTTGACAATATATTTCTTATATTTAACTTGTTTACAAAAGAGGAATTATAAGATGAATGAATTAACATATCAAAGAATGATATTAGTGTTCAATATAATTTAATGATGTGAGAATAAATTATTTAATATTTTATTATCCCATAAAGATTTAGACTTGTCGTGATTAAGAATTGAACGTTTTATTGTGATGTTTTGGTCTTATCAAGGTGATGATATAGAACTATATTAGGGAAATATCAAATTTACATATTATTTAGGTTTATAAATGAGATGTTGGTGTATGGAATATAACATCACATATATTTAATTTTTTCATTGATCTAGGTATAAGGTTTTCTTACCATAGATTATCTACTCAAGCATGACTATAATACATGGGACCTACTATAGTAGGTAAACACTACATCCAAAAACTATTACATAATTTGGACTCAAAAGATCCTATATTCATAAATTTATTTAAAACTTGTATTTTAATTTTAATTTTAAAAATATAAATTCACTTTTTCATTTATAATTTCAATATTAGATTCAGTTCAATTTTCTAGATTTTTTTAAAATAATTGATTTTTTGGTGAATATTGATAAATACAGTTTTTATCAAAAGAATTATTTTTAAGGATTTTAAACCACGTACTAGAAGAGTAAAAAACATTATAATTTTTCCAATATTTATTTTATATGTAAACCTAAAAATATAAAATTACTATGTCGGGGTTTGAAAACATATGATTATCATTTTAATGAACTGATTAATATTTTCAAATTTAATCCATTGTGGTATTTTTGAATAATAAAATCTATTTTTGTTACAATTTGGTTATAGGTTAATTTTAAATACACATAAATTTTATTATAAAAATTATCATTAATATTAATTAACAAATAAATTTTACCAGACACATAAATATTAATAATTAAATTACACTTTTTCTAAAAATGGGTTTTTATATGTTACATGTGATATTATTAAAATTTATTTTTCATACGTATATAAATTTAATTGGATAAAATGGATTCTTTGTTTATAATAATTAGATCTAAATAATTTAATAAGTTCCATTTTTTTGATTAAATTTTTTTTTCATTACGTATACACTCGCTACTATGATAAACCTAAAAATGGTAAAAGTAAAAAATCAATAGGTAAAGAGCATGAAAATTGTTTTAAAAAAAATTATAAATGATTGCTTGTTATATAATAGATATCATATCTTAACAAAAACAATAATGTTCCATTTTTTGTGCCATTTTACTTTTTAGACAAGTGCAATCATTATATTAAGTAGAAATATTTACAGAATTGTCAATCTCCTCGCTTATAAAAGGGATTCTCTCCACCCCTTCAATACTATTCAAATTTTTTTTACCACTTTAAATTATTACATTATCATTACTATATAATACCTTTTCAACCTATTAATATTATTTTAAAAATTAATTCATGCAATCTTTCTCTTTTTATGGATTCGATCACAGGAAACCCCATCAACTCAACGTGAGATCCGATTTTCACAACTTTATTTTATTCTCGAAAATAAATATCTAAAAATATTTATTTTTATTCCTATATAATTTTATATATATATATTTTGACAATGTTCTTTATTATGAAAATGTTGTAACTATGAAGAAAAATACAATTTTTCCCTCAAGAAAAACAGAAAATCACATTCATTTTTGTGTCAAACCACCACCTCTCCAAAGTATCATGTTTTAGTTTCCTTTTCCTTTTTAAAAGAACTATACTAATGATGATTTTTTAAAAACAGGTATTATATTTACAAAAAAGTTTTATTATCTAATTATAAATTATTTTATAAATTTCCCTCTTAATATGGAAAATGAAATCATCAACCATGAATATATGCAGACTACTGCCTCCTTAGAACAGTTAAAATCATTTTTTCTTTTTATCATATCATTTAGTGTCTATTATTGAGAATGTGTTTAATGGGTAAATATTATATTTATAAAATTATTTAAAAAAATTAAAGAAAAATGTATAAACTGTAAACTATATAAGTTATAAAAAACCGTTGTAAATTCAAATTTCTATAAGAGTGTTTCGAGAGGAAAATGATGATTCATTCATATTATGTAATAATATCATGTAGGTAACCTTATTCTTATAATTATTTAAAATTATTATATAACAGAGTAATAAAAACTATACAGGGCTTATATTAATCTATTATAATGATCTTACAACTAAATCAATTCGTAATCATCCATTAATTATGGTATGTTCTTGTTTCATTTGGTTTAACCACCACCATGGACTTTTATATAAATTTATATCACTAATCAATATGGATATTTAATTTTAGAAAATATATTAAATTAAAATTAAAATTATTGAATGTTTTTTGTTCATAAATTGAAACATTAATGTTAATTTCGTTATTTAAGATACTAAAATCTGATTTTTAAAAATAACTAAAACACGTTTGTCGCCAATTTCATCATTAATGATCATAAAAAAAATCCTCTAAAATCAAATTATAAAATTATAAATAATCATAAATAATAAATTATAGTACATCTTATGAATTATAAATGAGGATCTTTTGGATAATAATGAATAAAAACACCATTATTATGAAACTAGTTCAAAATGATCAACATTACTCACCCCCAATATTGAAACTTGATAAAAATTAATCACTATACATGTGGGGAATAATTAAAAATTAAGTTCAATTTTTTTTATAGATAATAATAATGATATAATTTTTTTAATTAACATAGTTTTTTTAATTACAAATTAGGTGACAGAACATTTATCATTCTGGGAATAAATGTAAGGATACATTGTCTCAAATTTCAATTCCTTAAGACAATATTATATTAATCAACATGTTTTATATTGTATGGTATACCAACTACCCATTTCATATATTATATAATAATTCTCTCATTATTCTTGGTATTTAATGTATATTTTAAATAGTATCTTCTAGGGGAGTTTTATTTATATTTAAGGTAAGCAATCATAATTCCAAAAAATCATAAATTCTAGAATGTACAGTGAAAGTGGTATTCCAAGAAAATATATCCTTTTTGTATTTTAAAATGTGGTTGGGATTTTTTAATAGATGCACCTAGGGGTAATCACCCTCTAAAATGATGGTTGAGAATCCACTCAATATAAAATTAGTGTATAATGAGTGGGACTACGAGTGAACACATGTTGAGACATTACTATGTTATATTCATTAAAATATAAACTTGATACATACAAACCTTAATGAATGGTTCTCATACCATTTCATTGGTATTATACCAAAAAAACTAATCTCAATCACAATCTTCTTTTGATAATGCATCATTGTTAATGTATCCTCTCCACTACCTTATCATTATTTATTTTAAAAAGGTTAATTCCTATTACATTGTGATTACCCTATAGTTTAAATGTTGATTTTTGGGATAATATCAATGATATTTCCATTATTCAATTGAATTAGGAAATAATTTTTTTATTGTTTCCATCATATGAATAACAGTTGTTCTATGTTCCCAATGATTAAGTAATAATTTCATTATGTAATGTTATGAAATATCTTATTAAATCATAATATGAATTCTTTAAACTTAATTAGCCATGGGTTAGAAACGATATAGATAGCCCCTAATTGCATTGGTAGGTCTCTAGAGTTAAACCAGATGGGTTATTAGAATATGACTTACTGATTTGTGTATGATATCATAGAATTATGAATTTGTAGCATGTTTATGTTTTTAATAATTATTCATTCTATGAGTATGAGATCAAAAATTATTATCCATGTTTTTATTTATTTCTATGGATATTGTATTCCGAAAATTTCATTTGACAATGTAATTATTGTGATCGTTTAATTATTTCCATACTATTTATACCATATTATGTTTTGATAGATTTTTTTATACTCTAATACTTACATATCATATATGCTCACCCTTAGTTTTTCTTTCTTTCATTATATGAGATATAATAAAATTATTTGTAATAATAAATGATATACTATATGTTATAGAAATTTTCTCATGGGTTTTTCATACTATACTTTATCTTCTCGGCTATAATGAGAAAAATATATATGTATCTTGTCTTTTAATAATACTAATATGTTGTATCCCTTAGGATCTCTTTTATTATGTACCAATAATGTAATATAGAGATCCACTCTAGTATTCTAGGGTCTAGGTTGTTATAGTTGGTATCAAATGAATTTTAGTACAAACCTTGAGGACTAGATTTATAGGAACCTAGTTAGTATCAATATTATTTTGGAGAACCCATAATAATTAATTAAATTTTACCCTTTATATAATTATTGAGTTTAATTTTACAATTCAATGTCATTCTATAATTAATTATTCAATTTTTTATAGATGGAAACAAATACAATGAATGGTAACTATGTTAACCCCCATAGGAAATGTGGGGATATTCCTCCTGAGCAAGTTAATGGGGATAAATTGGATATAATATGATCATAACCATATTAGTGAAGTTTACCAAGGTTATGAAAAATAAACTCACCCATATAGTGCATCCAGTTATTCCACGATATTGTGTAGTTATATTGGACATCTTTGGGTTCTAAAACCTCTAATTTTCAATCGAACTATTATTATATTGGTAACTTGGAAATTGGTCAGGTCCATAGAAAATACATTTCTCACTCTGGGAAGTAATTAAATGAAAAAGGTTATCATGGTAGTATATCATTTGAATGGGGTTATGGACTAATGGTGGTCACTAATTCATAAAATTAAATATGAAGTAGAGATAAAGCATATTAAATGGAGAAAATTTCATGAGTTATTATGTAAAAATAATTTCCTCGTGATAAAAGTTCTAAAATGGGAACATATTTCAACCATCTCATAAAAAATGATAATAAAAAAGTGATTTATTATATTATAGTATTATATGGTTATCTAGACATATTTATGACTATTTGAGTAGACCAAAAATCATGATTTTTTGTTTCATTGATGATCTAAATTCATTCCATTGAAGGGAGTTTATTTTTTATACACATTCATTATATAATGATACAGTCTCAAGTCACATTAACATAGATAAGGAGTTGTCCAATAATTATGTGTTAAAATGAAATATGGAGACTAAAATTTATAATGAGGAAAATAGAAAGAATTTTATGTCATAGGGGATGAAATTAATAATGGAATTTCCATCATGTAATAACTAAGGAATGAAAAACTCATGGAATTTCATGAAGGGAATGACCGTTTGGTTCAAGGGAATAGAAAGTGGTTTTCAAGGTCCTTCATGAAAATGAATTTAATATTTTCCTTATGTTTAATGATTTAACTATAAATATATAGGGAATAATGTAAAGAAATCCCGTAAACCTTGATGTAATTTACCTAAAAATATCAAGGGTGAATTTTCAAACTTATATGATAAATATATCAGTGGTCGAAGTTACTAGTGGTGTTGTAGAATATACATAAATACTAAAAATAATATTAGAGAATTCATTATGTATTTCTGGATAAAAAAATACATTATATCATGATTGTTTTATATGAACTATTAATTATCCCCTAGTACTCTAATAAAGGATTTGTTAGTTCAAAAACCTAATAGGATTATTATAATATAAAATATTTACCTAGAAGTATCTATTAATATGCATTGATATTTCCATGCGGGAAACATTATTTTTATACATGTGGTTTATTTTGACCTAATATGTGAAATAAAATAGTTCTCAACGTCTAATACAAGAATTGATTTCGAAGAGAATGAGTTTAGTAGTAGTTAAGGGGGTATATAATCCCTTATATTCAAGATAGATACTTAACATACTAATTCATTTCTTAACCCACCTTAAATAGAACACCTTAATTAAACTATTGGGGAAGATGAATAAAAGACATTATCTAGGGATGGTATGGACATTCTAATGATAGAGGATTCACCTATTATGTAAAAATTCATTTATTAATTTCCTAAGTAAAATCATATTTGGTTACCCGAGTGTCAAGTTTATTTTTCCATTTTACTAATTATTAATTTCATACTCCTATCGAAAACTAAATATAAAATGAGACCCATAGAGTTGTTAAATTTTAAGAAATAGTTACCTGAGTTGTGTAAAATAGATATTTAAGCCCTAGTTTTTCTCCTTGAGAAGCATGAACATTATTAAAAAAATAAGGATCGTTATATGAGATTTTTTAACGATTATATGGAGATAAATTTTATAATATAAAAAATAAACATAATTTACCATTAATTATTGACATATTTGATAAACATAAAGGAGCTAAAAAAATTTATCATTATATAATAACTTTGGTTATTATTATATAATAGTGAATGAGGGGGTTTGTTGAAGACAACATTTTATACAAGATATGGACCTTATGAGATTATGGTAATTCACTTTAGATTAATTACTACACCTTCTATTTTTATATATCTGAAAAATAGAGAATTCAAGGAGTGTCTCTATAACTTCATGGTGGTGCTAATTGATGATATCTTGATACACTCTAAATTTTTTCGATGATCATGAGAGGCATATGTGAATAATTCTTGAGACCCCCAAAGAAAATAAATTATATTGAAATTTTAATAAGTGTGTATTATGGATCAATGGGGTTTCTTTTCATGGATATATTATCCCAGAATATGGAATGACTATTTTTATATAAAAATTAAGTGCTTTTAAATAATAGGATACACCAATAAAATATAATCGAGGTATAAATATTTAATAGCTAAGTAGGTTTATATAAGTAGTTTGTTCAATTTTTTCTCAACTCACCACCCAATTAAATATGTTTATATATATAAGAGTAAAATTCACTTGTTAATGTGAATATGTAGTTATTTTTTAAGATATGTATAGGATATTTTTAATGATCTGAAAGTTACATTTCCCTCAAGGAAGGATGGATTTGAAATATAAGGGGATGCATTGAAGAATGGACATGGTTGTATCCTTTTAGGGAATGATAGAGTGGTTTCATAGACATCATTGTAATTGAATGTATAATAATAAATCTATGCATATCATTACTTTGATTTGTCCATAATTACGTTTTCCTTGAAAATATTGAAGCACTATATCTTTCAAGAATGATGTGGCATATATAGTGGACATAAATGTTGAAGTATATTTTCTCTCATAAATATACCACTATGTGGAAAAGAATATGGATTTAGAATCCAAAGGAAAATGATTACTTGATTCACTATCACCAAAGGAAGGGAAAAAGGTGTTTGATGAATTGAGTAGGAAGGAGCATGGGGCTCTTCTCATGGTTAGGATTTATAAGTTTCCAATTTTCAGAGATATAGTAAAGATGGATATGGTATTTTTTTGTCAATGGTATATAAAATTTCTTCTCGAAGAAATTTCTAAATCATATTTATTAGAAAATGTATAAATGACCAACAAGTATGATAAAGATTGAAAAAATGAGGATTAAAGCATAAAATTGTAATAAATTGAAAAAAAATCCTTAAAGATAGATAATTGAGGTTCTGAAATGGGTTATTTGTTCTATCCAAACCTAAACAAATGAGGGGAACCTAGATGAAGCACATAGTTTTAATTTATCAATTAAACCTAGTATTATTAAAATATTTATGGATTTATGAGAACATTTCATATGGTATGGTATAAAGTATGATTTATAGGATTATGTGTCTAGATACTTAATATGATAGAAGAAATTTCTCAAATACAACATATTATAGACGTCATGTAACTTCAGACTATACCTATATATAAGCGGGAACATGTTATAGTGTAATTTATCACTAGAATTCTAAAAAAATATGGAATAATGATGTTATATGGTTCATCATTGATTTATATACCAATTCTGCACATTTTATAGGTGTAAGGAAAGAAAACCTCCTTGATCACCTTATCAATCTCTATATCAATGACATTATGTGACATCACTAGGAACACCTATCAATTATATTTGATCATGAAGCTTTGTTCACATTGTAATTATTGATGATTCATTAAAGTGATCAACGGAGTGGTGTATTTCTATGATGTCTATCACCCCAAATAGATGGTTAGTATAAATGGACTATACAAACACTATAAGACATGTGTATATCATGTTATCTTTACTTCCAAATAGTATGAACTAGTACCTACCTCTGGTAAAATTTTCATACTACAAAAATTTTCATTCGATTATCCATATGGAACAATATGATTTACTATATGAGAATAGATTTCATACACTATCTTTTTTGGAAGAACATTGTGGAATGAATTTAGTAGGAAAATAACATGCTTTCAATGTATAAATTATCTAGGATTATCCTAATGTATTTAAAAACTAAAAAAAATATTAGTGGAAAACCAAAGGAAATAATTGAAAGTTAATATGGGGACCCATGTGTTATTTAATGTTTCATGCTGAAAATGATTTTTTAGATTTAGTAGAAATGTGAACATAAGACCTAGGAACATTTGGCCTTTTGAAATTATATAGAAAATAGGATTTGTAACTTACTGACTAGGAATTCCACCAAAACAAAAAAACGTACATGTCATTATTAATGATTCACTGTTAAAAAATAAAATTAGGATCCAAAATATATAATAACATCTGAGGGAATATTTTTGAAAGCTGTTTTATCTTATAATAAATATTCTATCATTATTCTGGATACTAGAGAGCTAGTGTCGTGGAATCAGACAACCCAATTGGGGAAAGTCCTTTGAAAAATTTAAAAAACAAGAGGTTGAAACATTGAAGACTATTAAAGATATTAGGAAGGAATACAATTTTTTATTATTATCTAACATCTAACAAATTTTGAGTATGAAATTATTTAAGGGTGTGAATGAAATACCAGATACCCAGTTACGGAAACTAAATACCACATCCTAAAACAATTACAAGATGCACAATCTAATGTTCATTTATTCATTAAATTATTTTATTTATTAATTTCAATTTTAATTGGACTAAATTAACTTCATTTTTTTAATTTCATTATTAGCTTAAGAATAATTGTCAATATTTTTTAGAAAGAAATAATTTTTAGGTGAATAATTAAAAATACCATTTCTACCAAAATTGTGAATTTTATGAATTTATAAGATTATAATAAATATGTTGTAAATATTTAATTGGTTATAGATTCATTTAATAAATAAATTTAAAAAATTTAAAAATATAATGTTTGAATTCAAGAAAATATATTATTAACATTTTAATGGCATGAGTAAAATTTTTCAAAAAATGTTTCTTATTATTTTATTTTAATTAAATATTATTTTGGTAAAATAATTTTTTGAATTTTGTTTAAATAAACATATAAATATACTTATATATATATTTAAAAAATTTATATCATGACAATATAATAAATTTATAATTTTAGCCTATGCATAAATTTTATTATTAAAAATACACTTTTTCGAAATATAGTTTTTTACATGTTACATGCACTAATGGTAAAAATTAATAAATCACATATAAATTTTATCTTTTTAAATAAATTTTATATTTTCAATAATTATATATAAATTATTTGACAAGAGAAATTTATTTTTAGGCCTAACCTTTTTACAATGGTAAAAACTAATTACAAGGGAAAAACTAAAAATAGTTAATGTAATAAATATTTGGGTAAATATTATGAAACACGCAAGAAAATAAATTTATAATTTATCTTTTGAGATTTTATAAACCTTATATCATCCTAATATCAATTATCTTCCATTTTTAGGACAATTAACATGCGAAACATGTCTCATCTTAATATTTACTTGACGTGTTCACACACACAATTCAGTCTAAATACATATAAAATTAGCCTCTCCATTACCCTTGAATATAACTCAACAAATAGATTAATCAAGATAATAAGATCATATTCCTTCATGTGGAATAATATTTCAACATATTAAGCTTCTGAGTACAATATATTTTCATTATCCCTCCATTTAAAAGTATTCCTCCATGGGAAATCCCAAGTACCCAACGTCAGTAATAATTTTATCTATTTTATTATCGTTTCCATATTAATTTCAAATATATATTTTATAAATTGATATATTGTTAACTAAATAATTTGGATAAACAATATTAGTATACTTTTTTAATATTTTTTAACCACATATCTCCATTTCTCTTAAGTAGAAAACGATGTATGTGTAACAACTACCACCTCCTCGAAGCATCATGATTCATTTTCATTAATAAAATTACATGGAATGTAACAACGTTGAATAAAATAAAAAATTATTTTATTCATAACATATTTTTTAATTAATATTGGAGGAAAATTTATTCATTTTTAGTCATTCTATGGAAAATTAAATCATCAACCATGTGTGTGTGTGGACTACTACCTCCGAGGAATGATTGACTTCCATTTTTATTTTAATCATTTCCTTTCATGGATGTTAACGTTATTGTATTTAATGGATAAATCTAAATTTTATGATGTCATTATGTTTATATAATGATAAATTTTATAACCTATTAAAAATTTGAGCATCAAACAAATTTGATAAATTAAACCATCAAAAAGATTATTCCAAGAGAAAAAAATGATACCGTCATACTAGGAAATATTTTTTAGGTTATATTATTCTTATAATTCAATAAATTTTTTATATAAAACAGGAATAAATACTAAATATTGTCATTATGAATCTTTTGTAACTATATTAAAACTAAATCACACCTTAATAATCCATTAATTGTAGCATGTTTTTCATTGGGGTTCTTTAACCAACCACTTAAAAAATATATTAATTTATTCAATGGATGACTATTAGAAGTTTAATTTACCGTAATATCTGATATAAATAAGAAAATTGTGAGTTTATTTTTATTTTGGAATGGTAATATTAATAGAAAACTCACTAATTGTGATAATAATGTTCATTTCATAAGAAATACAAAAATATTCTCACCATCGATTTTATCTTTATGGATTGTAACCAAATATCACATGTAATCAAATTATCACAATTTAAATATCTATAAATAATAATTTCATATAGATTATATGATCTGTGAATGATATAATTTCCAAGAAAATGAATAAAAACTCCAAAATTATAAAATGTGTTCAAGTTGATCTAGAATACTTCCTATTGATTTTGAAAATAGATAAAAACTAACTAATATACATTTAGGGAATAATTATAAATTAAGTTTAAAAAATATAATAGAAATACATAATTTTATTAATAAGAAATTAATGGATTTTATCCTATAATGTAGTATGTTTTATTACACCCTTCTAAGTGAGAATAAAGGTAAGGATTCCTTGACTGAAATTTTAATTCCATGATCAATGATTATGTTATACACCATGATTATATTATTTGGTGAACCTATTACCCATTTTATATTTCATATCATGATTCTCACATTATTCTTGTAATATAATATTTTATTTGAAATTTTACCCATAAATAGATTTTTTTTGGGATATAACATAATCTATCATAATGACCAAAAATCATAAATTTTGGTATGTAATGTGTGTCTGGTTTTCCTATAAATTTAATCCTTTTCAAGATACTAGGGAGTGGATGTGTATGTGGCATAGATTCACCTTGCAGTAATGACCATGAAAAAGGTTGTTTGAGTAACCACTAAATATTCACATAGAGCATAATGATTTGGCTTAAGACATCACACCTAACGAGACACTCTTAATGGATATGTTTTGAATAAGTCACATGATATTTTTACACATTAATAATGGATTTTCATTCCATTTATTGTGTATCCTCCCACTAAAAACTAATAAACATAACAACTACCTTCTGTTGATAACCCAACACATTGAAATTTACCCCTCCATAACCTTATCATTATTTATTTTAAAATGTTAATTCCTATTAAATTTTGAATAAACAATTATTTATATGTTAATTTATAGGATATTATCTTTGATAGACACATTTTTTCATAGTGTGGAAGTACTTTTTTTCATTATTTCCGTCACATAGATATCCATTATTCTATTTTTTCCATGTGGAAGTGATAATATCCTTATGAAATGTTGTAAAATTTCTAATTTACTCATATGATGGATTCATTAAAATTTATTAGATAGGAATTGGGTTGGATATAGATTTTCTATCAATGCATCAGTTGGTTTAATAAGACATAATAGATAGTGTATTGATCTAAGTCATACTAGTTTATGTATTATTTCTTAGAACAAGGCCTTGATGGTATATTTAGGTAATACAACATTTTATATTCTATAAATATAATATTGTTAATAATTATCCATGTTTTTAGTTGTTATCGTGGATTTAGTATTCCCTTGGTGTCATCAGATAATGGAATTATTTTGGTCAACCACCATTTTCAACACTATTCATTCTATGATTATATTATGATAGCATCTGTATTGTTCTACTCCTTAAAAGAATATAGGTTCACACTTATCTTTTTTTCTATCCTTAGGAATCCTGGAAGAGAGCTATTTGTATTTTTTATGATCGTTTAGAAGTAATAATAATTTTCTCATAATGTTTTCATGTTTTACATCATGTTCTTATGTGTAATGATGAAAATACAAATATATCTATTCTTCAATGATTATTATGCTATTGGAAAATTTTATAAATCTTCTATTATTCAGAAAGAATGTAATATAACTAAAACTCCACATATATGATGTCTGTATCATTATAATGTGATATTTTGTTTTTCATTTTATTGTTTTTAATAATATTTTAATGTATAATTCTAAATGATTATTTTTATTTCAATTATTTTTCTATAATGTACCACAACAAAGAGTTTTTCCCTGTGATAAACGTTCATAGGATTGATACTTATAGTTTCTATAGATATATATTTGGTCGGTATGGAGTTTTTTTATGACACGGATTAAATTATTTTTATATTCTTTTTATTTGAGTTTATTATTCCTTCACATGGTATAACTAAGATGACATGAAATCAGTGAATGAATGACATGGATTTTGGTATTCTTTTACATCCATTGATATTAATCATTATTTCTTCCATGATCGGTTTTGGGTATTACATTATCATCTCTACATTTTACATAGTCTAATACCCCATATATTTGATAGTTTTTTCAAGTTAATACGGAAGTATTTGTCTGGGTTTTTATTTTGTGTGAATATATCGACATGTTTTTTTATTTACAAGGATATAGTTTTCATTCAACCATAAGAAAAATGAATTTGAAATAAATTATTTCTCATAATGATAATATTGAGGGGTTTATTATTTTAATCTGGTTTTATATATATTTATTGGATTTAGTATTATATGGTTTACACTTTACACTAGGTCAATTCACATTGTTAATCACATTATTTTGGGTTATGTTCATTTAATGGGATTCCCATATTAAGTATTATCACCCACCATGTCATGTTCACAAGCTTGTTTCACTATTGCACTTATATATTTCTATATGTGTTATTGTGGAGATATAGCCGGGTTAACATCTCATGACCTTCTTCTGGGTAATTATTGACCATTGTTTTTATTCCCCTTTGGTAGAGTCATTTCATGCGGTATTATGCGTGAAATTTATAGCAATTTGGGATATTTTTTTTCCAGTGTATGGTTTTCATAAAGGTTGTTTAAAACATGAAATAAAAATAGTAGGAGGTTCACTATTGTATTTTCCCCCAAACAATAATCCCACACATGGTGAAATTATACCCCTCAAACAGTAGGGGAGAAACTTTTTATTAAACATGTGGCCCCTATAGTAAACATTTTACATGGAAATTTAATCCCCTGAATTTATATTAAAATATTAGGACCCTTGTTTTAAACCCTAATCACCATATTTTGAGCCTAATACAAATCTATGGGCTTTGAAGGATCTCAAGTGTGTAATTGACTCTTATAACCCTTTTTCTTTATAGATCAAAGATCTATTGTTTTTTTCGATATCCTATAGGTTAGTTGATCTCATATCTATTGGTTTCTCCTCATTTCCCTTTCTATCCACCTTATAGAGTGATATATTTTCATGTTATAGGTTGATCAAACATCTATTTTTATGGATCGTGATTCTGGTTTATATTTCTTGATCTTATATTCCTTCACTTTTCCTTGGCATTCCCAATTGGATGTGTTGATCGTTTGATCTCAGGATTAAAGGGTGTTAGTTCCATAAGGCATAAACCTATAGTTGATAACATATATTCCTTGATCTATTTGATATGAGTTTATAATTTATTCAAAATCCCTGATTTTACTTGAATTGGCTTCTGATTTAAAAAATCATAAAAATTATAAAACACCCTAATTTTAATGAATTTGAAATTTTTGGGTAAATGTTATTTTAAAAAAATGTTTAGAAGTGATATGTACACTAATTATTTACTAATATAATATTGAAGAACACATGATCCTGGTTATTTAATATGTTTTTAGGACAATCAAGATAGGTCTCGGACTCCCTCAAAAAGGATTTATTATGATAACATTAGCTAAAAAAAAGTTTGGCATGATTTCTCGAAATAGATACCCTCAGAGGAGTGTTTATATGATTGTGACCACACACCTTGTTCCATATTGATGAATGAGAAGTTTGAGGACCCTATATGAATAAAATAATGTTCCATTTATTTTATCACCATAGTTATCATCTTTTTTTGGTTTGAATTGATAACATAGTCCATTAATTATACAACTATATTATTAATTCCAAATATTTTTATATAACTGTTTTATTTAAAAATTTCATTTAATACTCTTTTGATATATCCTCTACGTTTATTATTTGAATGGTTTTTTTAAAAAAAATATATAAATCTCATGACACACATTTTTTTTAAATTAAAATAATAAACAGTTTGTTTTTATTGTATTTCTTACGGAACACTTGGTGAGACCCTACTTGGATTTTTTTATCACACTCACCCTTTTCCACCGGGTTTATATATACTGTCTTTTTCTAGGTCTATGAAAAAAGAATGTTCCATTTGGAGGTGGTGGATATTCATCATCCTTTGTACCCTGAGTAATAGAGGCTACTAGTGGAGATGTTATCCACCAATTACATGGGATCTATGGGAGTTTACCTTGAAATATTTTGTTCATTGATGATGTTCTATTTTGGGGGTTTTTACTAGGTTTGTATGCTTCTTTTTCCATGATGTTTATTAACATACTGACGTGTAACTTTTATATTATACTATATAATGGAGAAAATTTTCCAACTTTATTTTTATATGATGACGGTTTTTATCTTCAACTTGTGGGGATCAGAAATTCCCATCAGGCTATATCAGGAAACTCATGTATCATTGTACAAGAGTATCTAGGATGGATTGTGATAATGTTGTATCATAGGTGTAACCTATACAACATTCCATGAATTCGGTATATACCTGATAGGTCTTGTTAGATATGAGGTAGTATTTTCAAAAATTATGAGGTAGTTATGAGTGAGTTCCTAGATAGATATGATCATATCTATCGCTATTACACCATTTGAGTTTTTGGAAAAGTTCTATTAAGGGTTGTTTGATCAAATTATAGTCTGTTCCAAAATGATCAGAGTAATTTGATATACTTATAACTCTTCATTCTATTATTTATATGAGTATACTTACTAATGTTTTAGTAATTTCTATTGATATTGTGTATAATTATGCCTCTATGAGGACATTTTAATAGGCCACAAGACAATATTGTTGTTCAACCATAGTGAGTGATTCATCCAATGGATCAGAATCATGATGATATAGTGGTGTGAACTGTAAAATATCTGGGATAGGTAGAACCTCTTGTTTTCATTGAAACATTGATTGAAAAACCTCATACAGAAGAATTGAGACATCGTGAATAAGAGTTTCTAAATTATAAGCCACCATCTTTGTAAATAAATAATGATCCTTAAGTTGATAATGATTTGATAAAAAAGATAGAGTTTCTTTTTGAGTTCTTGTAAATGGTGGAACCTATTAAAAAGAATTCTCATACCTTCAAGATTCACTAACATAGAAAGAGATGGTGGGATTCAATGCTAGATAAAATAATCATGGAGGACTAGATTTCAATGAATTTTTAGTTTTTCCACTAATCTGATCTATCTAGAATCGATTTTCTTAGTGAAACACATGGTGATTTATAACCTCCAGTGGGGTGACAAGACCCTAAAGAAGTATGAAATTTTTTCATTATGTTCATTTACTCCTTATGTGGTGACAAAGGAGAAACAAATGGCTCAAAGATTTCATATGGCTTTTCAATTGGATATTCAGTCTCAAGTAATTTTGATAAATCCATCTTCTTATGTTGATAGTATGTATAGACCATTGATAGATGAACTTGATCTTGATAGTATAATAGGGTTGCAAGGAGTTCCTTCAGTCCAAGTAAATGTTCTATTATTTTCATTAAAAGAAATATAAATAATCATGAGTGTTATGGTGGATCACAACATTAGCTGTAATCTATACCTCTTCGAGTTCCTAGAATATTCCTGTTGACTTGCTTTCAATGAGTAAAGGATAGGAATTCATAACAAATTTCACTAATGCACCCATGATCTGTATTTCATGTGGATTCTTAGTCACTTTTAGAATATATTTAATATCATTAATCATCCTTATAGTATAAGGGGATCATTATCATCAAATAGAGCTATGTTGAAATAATTTTCTTCAAAAACTAAGCATTCCAGCCTCATGCATCCAGAATGAAGATTTTTTACACCATTGAATAGTCTCTAGAGGAGGTTGATGTGGTTCAAGAGATTTTGAGAGTTATAACCACTACATATTCTCTTTTAGAGACTACTAAATTTAATACTGGTACATCTCACTTATTTATATCGACTCATATTTTTAACCTTCTCAATCTTCCAACCGATCTTTTACCTTTTAGGGTCTATATTAATACGCCCCTAGAAAAAAGGCGTAAGAAATTTATGTAGTGTCCTACATGAGATTTCACTCTATAATATATTGAGGTGACCTGGAATATTTTGTTTCTAAAAAAAATCATCAAATCCTTCTGATTATGGATTTTATTATATCCAATGTGGTTCGAATTATATTTTTATCTTTGTAAGGTCTAATTTAGTATGCCTATTGGGGTGTGCCATGTGTTTTAGGAAGAACGAGACCCAAGATCAGGTACAATAAGACCTTCTTCTCTGGGGATATAAAGGATAATATTAGTGTTTTATTATTTACTTGTAGTGAGAATCATGGAGATATGACCCCCCTTTATTTTTCATTGAGTTTCCAGGTATGTTTATATCCAACTTTTATGGTTTTACAACAATAATATAGGTTTAGTTCTCTATTGATTTAGTCTCTAGTACTCATCTGCTGTATATTATTTCTTATCTTATGGTACTAGTATAGTTTTAACAGTTTAATTTTCAGTTGTATCATCTTTTAGAGAAATGATTTATGTCCCCCAGTGGGTCATCATGGGACGTACCTATTATATTTTTCGGTAAAGTGGAAGTGACACTTTTCTAATTTGTTGATTACTAAAAACTCAATCATGGAATGGTAAATAATACATATGTTTTTACTATAAATTGATTATTTTTTTGATAAGTTAAAACTATTAAATTATTCTTCAAAGATAAATCTTTGATCTAGTTATCACCCATTGTGAATTGAACATTATTTGAATTTATAAAATTCCATGTAGAAGTTTTAAGACCTTTATGATTATATTTTTATGCCATTTGTTCTAACCAATGATCTTATGGATTTTATTTAACTGATTAATATGATACTCTAATAATACATTGATTAACTCAGGGTTATTTTTTTAGATGAGATCATTGTTTGTTAAAAACCCAAGGAGGATCATGTGCATAATTTGAGAGTAGTTCTGGAAATTTTGATAAATTGTTGACATTATGTAAAGATTTCAAGGATTAATTTTAGGTTTTGATAAGTGTGGTATTTGGGATACACGGTCTCGAAACATGGTATTTTTATTCATCTTGGGAAGGTGAATGTTTTTATGGAATCAGAGGAACTGCATATTGTTTTTGACACATGGATCTTCTTTTTCTTGATGGGGTACTATCATAGGTTCATTAAATAATTCCCAATTTTGGATTCCATTATTACCACCCTCACGTAGAAGGGATTGATGTTTTTGTGGGATGATAAATTTCATAGTTCTATTGATGGTTTCAAATGACTTTTGACTTTTATTCTAGTGTTGACTCTTCCAATGGTCGATTTGGGTTATATGGTATTTGGGGAGCATCTGGTTTTAGTATCAGTTGTTTCATTATAAATAATGATCATGGAGTAGCATGTAGTTTTAGAAATATTAGGTCACAAGAGAAGAACTACCAGACCCATGATCTAAAACTTTCAGTTGTGATTCATTCTCTTATGAGTTGGTGGGAATACATTTTTCTGATAAAGGTTTGTGATTTATTTGAACCAAAAAATCACGAGTTACATTTTCTCTCAAACATATTTCAATATATCAAAAATACATTGGGTGAAGTACCTTATGTCTTTTGATATTAAAATTTACTACACCCTATGATATTTTAATGTCATCACTAATATATTGAATACGAAACATTTTACCCATTCCATGAATGAATCATTACAACACTTCATTCTGATGGATATCTTTTCTTAGATGAATTTTGGATTCCAGATTTATGTGATTGAGGTTGTTTTTAACATTTTCCAATTGAACTATGATCTTATTGAGAAGACATTATAAGATAAATATCCTGATGAGGAATTATATGGAATTTTCAAATATATTTATGGTGGAGAAAAAATTGGCGATTTTTCATTCTCTACAAAGGGAATCCCATGCTTCTAGAAATGTTATATTGTACCATTTACATTGAGAATGGTTGTGATTGGGGGTTTCCATAATTCTTGGTGAGTGGTGGACCTTGGAACTCTAAATATGTTTTATGATATTTGGAGATGATTCTAGTATCCATGTTATATATGATACAATGTGGTCTCTGTTTATAATTGTTATTCCTACCAATATCTCAAATAAAATCACCTAAGTCATTTTTGGTTTTCATCAACCCGTTCTAGTGCTTAATATGAATTTGGTTGAGATTTCAATGGATGTTTTGTTTGGATCTCCTTGTAATCACAAATAAAGAGTGGAACATGTGTTGTGATCGATACTATTTCCTAATCACCTAACATTATACCCATTAGAGATATAACCAATGTTGATGATTTTAAAAATCTCTATGTGAAAGAGATTATTCATTTTCATGGATTTATATCCCAAATAGTCTCTAATATGGACCCCCATCTAACTTCTCATTTAGGGAAGTGACTCTAGGAGGCAATGTGATATCTGGAACATTTTACCATGGAATGTCATCTTTAGTTTGACAGTAAAATATAAAAAACTATATATATTCCTTATGACTAGATTCATGATTATATTCATGACTTTGGTGGAGCTTGGGATATCCATTTAGCACAAATTTAATTTTTTCTACTATAATAATTAATATTACTCTAGAAGGATGGATTGTTTTGAATCCTTGTATAGTGAACCATGTAAATATACATTGTTTTGGTCAAATATTGGTGAATAATTATTCATTGGGATCAGCTTTTTCTAATATATGATGTTTAACATTCACTTGATTCATCAAAAAATGGTAAATTGTTTGATTTGGTATATATATTATGTTAATATCCATTAACAACTATTAGAGTTTTCTATTTACGAACAAGTGTATTTGAGATTTTAACTTGATGGGGGGACCAACATTGTAGGAAAAAGGGAAAACATAAAGTGAGGATTGTGGGGATTTTGATATTATTGAGTAGTTGGTAAAAGTGTTATACCATTTATAACATAACCTGTATTTGAAATTGAAGCACAAAATATTTCATGTATCACATCTCGAGAGGTATCTTGTTGAGCCCTCCCATTTCTTAATATGGGAATATTTTGATGTCGAACTCTATTTATCCAGCATAGAGAATGTAGTCTAAATTATTTATTCTCAGAAAAATGGTTCTTTGTGTGAAGTTGATAACTTTGATCTTGAAGTTATCAATGATTTTTTTGAATCACACAAAAAATCAAAGAGTGAGGCACTAATAAGGGGGCAATGGTCTCATCTATTTGGAATGAACTTTTTTTGACTGTCTATCTAGGGAGAGAAACTATTTTTAGTTTGGAGTTTAAAACATCTCATTGCCTTGTTTCTAGTAATTGGTGAACCTTTTTTTTATAATCCTTGCATTTTATATTACCTTTGGTTTTTTTGTGTGAAATTTGGAAAATATTATAACATTTTGGGTAGTTAATGATTGGTGTGTGATATTTCCAAGTTTTGTTCCCCATAATACAAATTACACACCCCATATCGAAGGGTGTGCACATCTAGTCCATAGTTTTCCCAAATCGTGTGCCTATCTAGGAGAAACTATGGATCCAACACAGTATAGGTTTACAGTAAAGGAACATAGTTTTCTAAAAAATTATCCCCCCTCAACTAAAACAAGAATGTATGAATTTAATAAACAAAATTATTTTTAAAATCTAGAAACCCCATGGTTTAAACCCTAACCACCCTATTTCAACACTAATCTGATTTTTTTGGTGCTTTAGGGGTCTCAAAAGGTTGAATTTAATCCTTAAACCCATTTTTTATATTTAAGATCCATTATTTTCATTTTATCGCTTCTAGGTAAGTGGATATCCTCTCTTTCGGTTTCCCTCCGTCTCCCTTTCCCACAACCTTTGAAAGTGATAAATCAACATGTTATTGATAGTTCTAATATATATGTTGATTGATTATGATTCAAGGTTTCAGTCCATGATATATTTTTTATTCAGTTCTTCATTTTCATTCCCCATTATGGGTGTTGATTATTTTATCTTATTATTAAATCTAGGTGGTTCTATAAATATTTACCACAAAATTGAAAGCCTATATTGCATAATTTGATTTAAATGGGGTTCTGATTGATTTAAAAAATTATATTTGAACTGATTTAATATTTAATTTTAAATGTTTTATTAAATTATTAAATACACCAATTTCATTGAAGTTGAAATATTTGGGTAGAATTTTTAAAGAAAATATTGATTTATCTGAAAAGTTATTTGATGTAATTATTGGTTGATGATTCATGTAAAATTGAACTAAATTGAATGATTATTTGAAAGGAAATGAATTTGATAAAAACATATGATTTAATTTTGAAATGAAATGGCGTATTGAACATAGAAATTGGCTAATTGAACTTTGAATAATGAAATTATTTGAAATAATTAATTTTTTAATGATTGATTGATTGAATTTTGAAGCACACATGGGAATTGGTAGTTTATAGTTTATTAGGATAAGAGTTCTGAGACTCTAACTCACTAAAAAATAATTTATTTTCACTATACTAACTAAAAAATTCCATGAATTATTTCATGGAATATATCCCCACAAATGGGTGTTTAGTTAAGTGTGCGCACATGCCTTGAGTCGTATTGAGAAATGAGAAGTTTGAGGATCCTATTTCTAGAAACTAATGTATAGTATGGCTCATTATCATGGTTTTTTTAATTGATTAAACATTAATGTGACTATAGAACTATTTTATTCAAGTAATCTATTTTTAATAATTTTCTTAAATATAATATTCATTCAGTACTGTTTTGACATAAATTCCTTTTTTATTTGAAAGTGTGTTTTGTTAAAAATGTGTAACTGTTTTTTCATGCCTATTTTTTATAAATTGTGATCATAAATGGTTTTTTTGTTAGGGAATTTATTATGAAAAACATGGTGAAAACCTATTGTGTAGTTTATATAACATTATATATTTAATTGTTTTCGTTTATAGATTTAATTTTTTCAAGTCCAAAGAATGGGAAATTGAATCATAGAAGTAATGGATATTCTTCATCATTGGGACCCAAAGTTATGTATGTGACTAGTGTAAATGTAATCCACATACTACGTGGGATGTATGTGATTCTATATTTTTAAATTATTTGTTCTTGGTTAGGTACTATTTTTTGATTTTTACGTCTTTTATTTTAGTACATTCTCCTTGAGGAGTATTGACATACCGATTTGTATCTTTCATATAATAATATTTTATGGAAGGACCATTCCTACTTAATTATTTTAAGATTCAAGGTTCTAATTTCATATTAACATTAATCATTAAATAATAATTTAAAATGAATGACTAATCATTATTAATAAATATATATTAATGTTAAATTAATTATTGTATAAATATATACACCACGTAAAAGTAAATAGTCACATATTACTAAATATTACTCAATCGGATAGAAATTGAAACCAAATATGATACCTCAAGTTTCCTCTTAATTGAACATGTTTTAACCACATTAATAACAGTTTAAGGAAATTAATTTATACTATAATCATATTATTGTTTATAATACCATATATCAACCTCTTATAGTATCTTATTACCCATATTTCAACAGTCATTTCATTTTTATCATTGTTTTTGGTGTTGTACGCTATATTTTCTCACGCACGTTTTGATTTTGTACATCCAATCCTTGCACTTTTATTATGGTTACATGATATAATGAATTTTATTAATGGTATACAAATCTTATATATTAAATATATATATATATATATATATATTTATAAACATTTATACAATTTATAAATTAAAAAATGAATTATATCCATCACAGAGATGGTAGGTCGAACGAACAAATGAATATTGGTTTCATTTTTAAAAGGTAGAAATGAAGGGAAGAAGAAAAATAATTAATACCTAAATATATATATCATAAATAGTCCTTAAATAAATTATTATTAAAATACAGATAAATATTAAATGAAAAATTGATTGCATCTCTTCATGGAGGGGTAGTCCACACAAATTCACAAGCTGCATTATCATTTTCCAACAGGTTGGAAGGTAATAAGGTATATATGATATTATACTTACAGAATTGTATTTATGTCATAAATTTCAAATACACTCAATATTTCTATTTTTATATCCTTACATGTAATGTGGTTATTAAAAATGAATAACAATACTTTGTGGAAATGGTAAGCTGTACGTACGCATGAGGTATGCATTTTCATTTTTTATGATCGAAAAGAGACTGAATATGTTTGCATCAAAATCATGAAAACATATAAGTATATTGATGATATTTTACTGATTATTTTAGGACAATTAAAACAAATTATGATGATGTAGATGAATAAATAAGCATGGATGTTTTGGTAAAGACAATTACATCTTCTTCCATAATGTTTTGTTAGATATATTCGTATGGGACCTAAGGATAGTATTTTCGATGTTTCTAAACCTTGACAAATATGATAAGGATATTTATAATAGATTTTTTTATTTATTAGTAAATTTATATTTCTCAATGTGGTGTGCATAATTGATAGAAGGGATTTCCTTTGAAAGTGAGGGGAGGATAATTTTTAGAATTTCATCAACTATTAAATAAACATAATTTATTTTTATATAAAAATGGTTCAAAATTGGAATTATTATTAGATAAGACAATGATATTTCTATATCCATTAATATAATAAAATATTTACATGTTTTGGTTATGTTTTAACCCTTATCTTTTAGTTTTTGGCCCTAATAACTCTCTTCAAAATTATGTTACTATTTGAGGTGTTATCTTTTAAGGGTAAATAAAATTATTAAAAATGAAATATAAATGGAACATGGATGTTATTTTAATTCATATATCATTAATTTAAATGAATTTAACATTTTGTTTTCTAATTTTTAATAATTTAATAAAAAATTATTTATTATAAAATATCATTCATGTACGTTTTTACACTATTTATTTAATTTAAATTTGAATACATCAATAAAAGTGTGGAATTAGAATATGATACCTTGACACATCAATAACATGTTATATTTATCCAAAAAAATTATTTAGTAAAATTATTATATAATATTATGTATGTTTTAGTATTTTTGATATCATAATATTATTTTTATATTAATTAAGAAATCTTGTCTGAGCATTACGCAATAATTTATGGTAATTAATTAATCACTAAAAATTAAAAATAATTTACTATAAAAAATAAATCATTTTTATTTTAAATTATAATTTAAATTCAAACATAATTTTTGTTAATCAAAATTTTTTAAAAAAATTAATGTTAATAAACCAATGAGAATGACATTTTTTACTTTCAATTACATAAAATATTATAATGATAAAACATTTTACCAAATTGATGAAAATGTGATATATTAAATATTTGGTTTTTTATAGACGAGATATACTCATTAAATAAAATTAATCCTTGTTTTTGGTTAATTTGTAATCCACATTATATTATTTGAAACTTAAATTACCCAATTTAAATGCACTGTGGTGACAACAATTTATTACAAATACTATCCAAAATGGTCGAAAATAAGAAGGAAAATTTATTCATAATTTTTACCTCCAAATTTTAAATATATAATCCATATTTTAATATTAAATTTCAATAATAGGGATAAATTAATTTAACATTCATACACAAAAAAAACTAAAAACAGTGTTTCAAAAAAATGACATTTTTGTATAAAATGTATTTCTTCCAAATTCAAGTATAAAATAAATTGAAAATATTTTAATTAGATTAATATTAATATAATAGATATATGTTTTCTTTGAAACCATTTAAAAATAATTTGTAAGATTTAAAATTTTTGAAAAAAAATACAGGATTCAATAAAAAAGGAGTATTTTCACTATTCATTACAAAATCGAAATAGTTAGAAAAATATCCAAAAATTCACCTTAAGATAATTTCCAAATTTCTATTTCAAAAATAGAATTTAATTTTATCAAATTTTTTTTCAATTTTGTTAATATTAAATTATTCTATTTTCTCACTAAAACCACTAAACATTATTTTTTAAGAAACCATATTTTTTGAAGAATAAAATGGAATAACTAAAAAATGATTATTTATTTCTTAAGATGTAATAAATAAATATTTATTGATTATGAATATTATATATATTTAATAGTTTTTATTTTCATATTCATACCCTCCAATTCAATCTCTTCATAATAATAGTAATAGTTTAATATTATTATTTCAGTGTTTTTTAGGCTCGATGTTGCATGTCGTATACACTAACAAATAAAGTGTTCTTAAAAACACAGGATATTACATTATTAACTCCTAAAAAAATCTCAACCTCTAACTTTTTAAGAATATTAAATTCAAAATAGATAAGGGTTTTTCTTATTTATATTATCCTTAGGTTCCAATGTTTCTTCCTCTATTTTATGATTACTCCAAAGTACCATTACTAGTCTTGTAGTCTGATTCGTAAGGTGTAAAATTATTATGTCAAAAATATGGATAGGCACGTAACATTTAGATATATCATGATCCAATTCTGTTTCATTTTATGTGATCATATTCGTTGGTTCTTATATATACATCCATAACATGTAGAGGTGGAATACATCATGTACTTTAGAGTGGCTGAGTGTAATTTTTAATCAGTAAGCCTCATATCTAATTATTTATTGAATTTCAAAGGGTCTAATATACATGGGGCTAATGTTTCCCTTCTTACTGAATGATATAACACCCTTTTATGGATATACTTTCATGTAAACATTTTCTCCCACTTGAAACTCAAAATATTTTCTTCAATTTTCATCATGACACTTTTTTCGAGTTTTAACAGGCTATAATGTGATTCTTTGTCTAGATTGAAGTTTCCAATGTCTCCTTAACAAGATCTATAACTACAAGTTTTATTTCTCCATCTTCATCCCAAAAATTTGGAGTATGAAATATCATCACATAAAATGATTCATACAATACCATTTTAATACCTGAATCGAAGATATTAATGTTGGATTACTCATCCAAAGTTAGATATTGTTCCAACAAACATGGTCATTTCCATCCACCACCACAGAACACAATGTAAGGATGAAAATTATAGTAACTATTATGACTAGGGGCATGACCCCATGACTTGAACCTCATCCCTCTCAAACCCTTAACACCCAACCACTAATGATTGGGCATAAATAATGATCCAATGTATCTTGGTAGTCGAGTGATGATGACCTCTTCATGTATTTGACATTTTTTAATAGTCCTTTCAGAATTTCCATGTCCTTATAAAGAATTATACATAATTTTGATGTACATCATATATCAAAATCAAACTTAATTGTGAGATGTGCACTATGAATTCATTCAATATAATTAATATTGATTCATGAAAGGTGATCAGGTGGTAAATATTCTCTTATAAAGAAGAAATGTTAATATTTTTTAGTGTGTTATTCTCTAACTCATATTGCATCATTAATTATAGGATTCTTTGATAATATAATAAAAAATTCCATAGAAATTTCATCCCATTTGCACTTGTTAATAGGAATGACTTGCATGAATCTTATAGGATGATGACTATTAGCATTTACTTTTTTTTAAAAACCAACCATCTAGACACAAAATAACCTATTTCATGCATTATAATTTCCTCCAAATTTTTTTTTGACCATTTATACATCATTGTGCTAACATGGTGTACATAGAAGTTCAATTTATGGAAATCATATAAAAATTTTATTTTTTACATCAGGTGTATATATAACATGTATCCTCTTTCCAAATTTCTTAACATAAGCTACATATATGAATTATACCTATATTGCATCATTAGTGGCATTAATTTTCATTTTAAAATTCTCAATATCAGACATAAATGTTTTTACCATTTCAAATAGATATGGTTTGGAAATTATTTCAAAATGGATTGATGTTTCCCCAAATATAATATTTTAAATATCTATCTTTACAAAATCCTTTAACATAGGATCCCTCTCAATTATAATTGTTTCCAAAAATTGATGATTGTCCCTCCTCAATGAATCTACTACATTATTTTCTGTCCCTAATTGGTAAAAAATTTAGAAATATTAATCCTTCTGTATCTATTGTCACCCATTTTTTCAAATATTGATATTTTTCTATAATAAAATGTTTTTAGGATATTATAAAATATTTATATCACACATATTTCACCATAGAGTTAATTTCAATATATCCTCAGATAAAATATTGTGGCTTTCAATTGAAGATGATGAGATGGATAGTTATTTCTATAAATCATTAAACATCCAAATTTTTGGGTAATAAATTTATCATTATATATAAGGACGCAATCACGTCCCATCTTCGATGATTTTTTATATATAAAAAATACTTTATTTTATAAGGTAGAGTAAATATTAGATAATTAAAAAATATCTTATTCAATTCTTAAAAAATATTTTTGACATTCCATTTTCAATATGAACATTACTTCTTTAAAAGTAAGCTTTGGTTCAATGTTTTTCTAATGAGGCATATTTTTTTTTAAAAAATAACAAACACTAACATACTAATGAAACATTGTACCTCAGTTGGGTTTGCTGGTCTAGGTAATTCCTTCATCAATTTTACTTTGGTAGGATCAACAGAGATTCCATCATTTTAGACAATATATCCAAGAAAAAAATTATGAATCCAAAATTCACACTTCCTAAATTTCTCATATAACTCTTTTTCTCTAAGAGTCTCAAGAATGATCTGCAATTGATTCTCATTATACTCATAAATTTTAGAGTACATCATGATATCATAAATGAATACCAAAAAATAATACATTAAGATATTCCTGGAATCATATTTTCATTATATAAATAAAATACTGTTTTTGATTATAAATCTAAATTGAATTGCCGAAACTAGAAATGTTCATAGCTCAATTGAAATGTTGTCTTTGGAATACCCTCTTTATTTAATGAAAAATAATGATACCCACAACCAAGGTAATTATATGGTAAATATTGACTTCTATGAACTTAATCAAATATGTTATCAATTTGAGGCATAAGATAATTCTTCATTACTATAATAAAAAATATTCCCAAAAATAAATGCATAGCCTCATTGACCCATATTTCTTCTTAATGAACAAAACAGAGGGACAATGTGAAACAACAGAGTGAATAAATATATTAACAAACTAAACCTATAGTTTTTTAATTTACTCCACTAATTCCAAAGTGGAAATTCGATAGAGATATTTTTATGTATGTCTTGAATTATGGATTGAATCAATGGAAACATCCACTTCATGATTTTCTATATGTCTAGGTAATTCGTTAGAAAATACATCAATGAATTCTTATAGAATATATACATTATCTATTTGAATATCTAACATTCCATCAATATTTTTTTCTTCCCTTATTCCCAAAAAATTATCATTAAAAAGATCTAATGGATGTGGATCTATACATGAATCAAATGATTAAGTATCCCATCTAATGATAATGAATTCAGTATCAACCTCTCAAATCGTAATTTCCTTATATTTGAAATAATATTTTTAATTATTTTTAATAATAAAATCCAAAACAAAGATTATAAAAAATCCTAGAATTTGTATAATAATAAATACTATAAATAGTTAATTTTTATGTGTCATAGTGCAAACGGACTGACACATCCTCTTTGAGGTGGGATTTACACATGATGTTTTGACTAAAAATACCGTTGTTTTAGTAATATGGAGATATGTAATTTTCATGTAAAAATATAAGTTATAAAATATTTTTAAGACATAAACTAAAATAAAAAATTATATTATTTATAAGATATTATTATAGAACCTTCCTCTATATTATTTTGAACTTCAACCTTATCTATAGTTATCGCACAAGATTGGACTTCTCTTATGGACCTCTTTTTAGGTATGTTTGATTGATGCATGGGAAATTAATGTGAACAATACCCAATTTATGTAGATTTGAAGTACTAGAAATCATTTATTTATTTCATATTCCTACATTAATTATCTATTTGATCATTATCTATGTACGTGCAACAATATCCCATTCCCTTCAAACATTTACCATGATGTTTCTTTCTGTAATTTTCACATGATGGGCTTTTTTCCCCTTAATTCATCAAAAATGAATTGAATTTTTAAATGTTGTCATATGTACTATTGTTATCCTGACATACATTTAAGATATAAGATCATGAAAATTATTTCTATGTTTTGATGCCACATAAAACTATTTCATTGGATGATGAAACATTTTTATAAACAGATCCCTTTGGATGTTTAGATTATGGCCTTTAAATAAATTTTCAATGATTCGCTGTGGATTAAAAATATAATCAATAGAATACTTGGATATTATTGTAAATGAAGCCCTGTGCTCTATAATAAATTCATCATCAATTTTTATTATGTTGTGGAATTTCTCTTCTTTTTAATTTTTCACTCATGGAGGAAATATTTATTTAATAATATAATTATAAGAGCTCTCTACTCCATGTGTTCTATTTTATCATGTTCTATAGTATTCTTGACTGATGGGAATCATTTATTAGTATCACCTATATAGTAATACACTTCCATCATAAAAAAAATCCCTTTAATTACATCCCATGGAGAGAAATATATTGTCATGTTACATGATCCATTGTTCATATACCTATGGATTGGTAGTTTCACTAAAATATGGTGTATTATATCACATGGAGTGATATAATATAGGTTTATCAAGTTTTGGATAATCATTTTTTCCAAATATTAATGGTTATGTGACATAACCTAGATGATTTTCCAAAACATTTTCAAGAGATTCTATTATCCAAGACCAACTATATTGGCTTCCTTAGTGAGACATTCCCTATGTTGAACACATGTATTGATTTCCTTTCTTTCATTATGAGACATCACTAAATAATGGAACACACTGATTTATCTCAGAATCGTAATTAATATTAATCAACAAAATAAAAAAATATCTAATAGTAATATTTTTCAAATACTATAAGGGATTATCTTAATTAGCTTGTTATCTGTGTTTATTCAAAATCAAGTTCTTATGGTTTATATTAAACATTCTCTAACACCCACTATAACAACCCCAGCTCCAGCAATCCTGAGTGAGTGCATTCATTATTACATTTTAATAGATAAATGTAGATTAATACTGAATGGTTGATTAGTTTAATATTATCGGATAACCATATACATACATGAATCCCTCATTATATGAAAATAAAATAAAAAACAAAAAAAAATGATAGTCATCCTTGAAACTCATTAAAATATTTCCTCATCATATCATTGAGAAAGGAAAAAAATATGAGTTAGGAAAAACACTCACTAAGGGTTGTTTATAGTTGAATCTATCATGAATCAATAGGGAAAATTAATATACTAAGGAACATAATAAAACACATGTTATTTAATCAAAAAAAAATAGATTTAAATGAATCCATGGATAATATCAATGTTGTAATGTCATTTATACTAATAATATAATTCTCAAAGAAGTAAATATAAACTATTGGACATTATTATCTCAGCAATCCTGATGTCTATTCCATCAATACCTTTCACTGAGCTACTGTAAAACTATGAGAAAGACCCATCCAGTTTGGCCAATTCATTTGTCTCATGATACCAATTTATGCATAAAGTGCCTATATAATTTTAGGCCACAAATCACAATATATCAAATTAGTTCATCTTATATCGAATTATTTATTTATTTCATAAATATTATGCCTTAAAAAATGTATTTATTAATCAAACAATATTAATTATCAATAATTCCCCTGTTAAATAAATAACTTTCAAAGTGAGTCACCTTATGTAGGAATAATATAATATTTATGAAAGAATAATAACTATGATGAAAAGAATAAAGATATTTAAGGAAATTTTTTTGTAAAAAAATCGCAAAAAATTGAATTTTTTAGTATAAATTTATTGACCATAAATTTAGTAAGAGATATGAGATGACCATCAATTCATAACAAATATAGGATTTAAAATTAATTATTATATTTTAAAAATTGGATTAGAAATATTATAATAAACCTTCTCAATAGTTTTCTTTGTAAAACCTTTAATATAGTGTAGAAGAATCAAGTAGTGTAAAATTTTTATTGCATTAGGAAGGTCTGTAAACACCATTTTAGTTACAAAACATTCATTTCTTCTTTTTTAATATAATTATCTCTATGTTAAAATGTATTCAAATTTATGTGTCATGAACCTTGTCGGGTCTCCATCTGACCTAGTGCCCGACTCGGTCTGCGTCATGTCCCAAAGGGTGTTGCTGATCCCCACAGACTGGCAGAAGTTCTCGGGTATCAAGAGTAACATGTGGGAAAGGTATACGCGAAATAGTACACAGAAAACCACTAACAAGATAAATAAAATAAAACTATGAACTGAAAACCAAACATACCCTTAAACTAAAATCACATTTAATGGATAACATCTTGAACCAACATCCAAAAATAAACGACAAAAATATAATGTAAAACTCTAACACAAACCAACAAGAAACAAGAGAGGCGCATCATCCCCATGCCACAAAAACCAACCTTCACGAGAAGACCATCAATGACCAAAACTACCATCGCGGAGCATGATGCCTCAACCTAGAATACACAAAGTAGAAAGATATTTGTGCACCCAAGGGTGTGTATAGGGTGTTGTCCAAGAGCCTAGTAGGATACCACCAAATAAAAATGATCCATTCCACAACATCAAAAAGATAATTTAACATGTTTATTTAAGACCATACATTTAAAATGATTTTAAGGAAAACATATGAAGACAAAAAGTAAAAAAGAAAATAGCACTGGAAGATTTTTTTTACAAATACTACTTTAAAATGGAAGTGAAAATTCATAAAGAACATGCACATACTCCAGTTGTCCTCTATATGAAGACAGAAGGCACCACGTCCTGAATAGTAGTGCATTGTGGGTAAATCCCCTAAAGATTATCTAGCTTGAGTGGGACCCTAGAACCTCGTGTCTCAATGAAACCTAGCTTAGAAACTACGACACTCTGTAAACATGTCTTAGAAACCACAACACCAAGTCATTCATAAGTTTAGTTAGTGTTGCAATCGTCTATCCAACTAAGTGAAATAGGGATGATACCCCTCCGGATCACTAGCGCACTAGTTCTAATCCACCCACCTAGATTATTGGGGTTTTCCTTTGTTCTCAATCACGTTCCACATGCACATAGTATATCATTTTCTCATATTAGAGACCAAACAAGACATTACACACAAAATCCACCACTTGCATACCCATACACCATTATAAAAACACATGCACACCAAAACCATTTCACAAAAAACATTTTTCATAACATAATCATTTCACATATCCCTATTTGAAAACACTCAATGGAGAACATAATCAATTTTCAAAACTTAGAAACCATTATTAAGTAACATGACAAGGGAATACATAATAAACATACTCAATTCCAAATAGGAAAAACCCTTTTTAAGACACTTTCTCAAAAAAAGTTTCTTAAAATTAGTTTCGCACCACTTACTAAATTTAATGAATTGTTTGCAACATTTATAAAACACCACCATGTGACGAAAAAAGGGTTTACACCAAAAACATGTCTTATTTTATATAAACATACTAATTTATAACGAAATGTGTATTCAACACTTTCAAAATTAGACTTTTGATCCATCTAAATAATTAAATAAATCATTAAACTATTTATTAGATCATTTCAAGATTAAAAAGATACTTCACACCAAAATAAACATAAAATCACCCTTTTGAATCCAAACGTACACCAAGAGCCATTTCACACCCGAATTTTCATCACATGCTTGACCTGATAAATTATTTAAATAGCTCAAAGAACATTATTAAATAGCTCACATAGTGTTCTCACATAAAAATGTAATATTATGATTTAACACAAGTTTCTCCCTACAAAACACCTCTTTCACACATATCATTTGAGTGATTAAATCAAGTTAAACAGTCTATGAAATACATCAAAGTAGCACTAATGGTTTATAAAAAAAACAAAATCTGTTCTATATAGAATGTCACTCTAAACCAAATCTATAAGATAACCTTATCAAAAAATGTTTTCTATTTTTAAAGAAATTTTCAATTAATTTCAAGGGTGTACAACACGGAAAACACACCAAAATAATAATTTACCACTTGAACGCATGTCAAATCACTCCAAAATTACATTTCACACAACAAAGTTTTATCATAAAATTCATTCATAATACCAAATAAACATATTAAATTAATCAATTAATGGAAGGGTATGAAACTACCTACCTCGAAGGATAAAATCCCAAATATTTTATGAAACCTCAATCGTACCTAAGATCCGCCATAAGCGAACTGAATTGGATCTGAAGGTGTTGCATGCGTGGAAAAAGGGAGAGGCCCTGGTGGTGATGTCGTAGGGAAGAAGGGTGTCGGTCGTGAAGAAGGAGGCTGTGTGGGAGGGTTGTCCGGGAGGTTAGGGTGGCGGTGCAAGCTGGGTGATGTGGGGATCGCTGGATAGAAGGATAGGGGGCTTCTGAAGTAGGGTGGAACAGACTGAGGAGGGGCTAGGGGGAGCTGGGCACGACGGCAGTCTGGTGTAGCAGGCATCCAGGAGGGCGATGGTGGTCCGAAGTTGGCCAGGGAGGATAGTGTTGGTGTGAGGGAGATGGTGTGGGGGAGGGTCTATGACCACGAGAGGAGCATGGCATGGTGCCACTGGTCGGCCGGGAGGGTGGTTTGCACTGAGTCTAGGGAGGGGGTGCGACGATGGAAGGTCGAGGGGAGCAGTGGAGGGGAGTGCAGCACGAAGAGGAGAGGTAGGGTTTGGGGATTGGGGCGTGATAGGTTAGAGATAATGGGAGTAAGAGGGAAGAAAAATATGAAAAAAAATAAATAATATAAAAAATAATTAGAGAAAAGAAAAGGAAATAAGAGACAGAAAAAAAAGAAAAAAATAAGATGTAAAAGAAATAAAATAAATAACCTAAAAAATTAATCAACATAAATATGATAATAATACTAACAATATAAAAAATAATTTTTCTTATTATAATAGTAATAATAATTAACATATAAATAATTCTAATAATAATAATAATAATTCATTTTTTTGTTATCATTAAAAATAATTCCTTCAACTTCATTTTATTATTATTATTTTAAAGAGTTGGGCGGCCACGCAGTTATTCCACGTGGCCTATAAAAATTTTAATAGGATGATGATGATAATAATAATAAACAAAATAAAATATCCATACTTAACAATTCTTTTAATTTCAATCCTTTATTGTTCATTTCACTTTATTAATTAATTCATTAGTCGTGCATCGGGCAAGTCATGCAGTGAACTGGGCGAGGTCACATGGCGGCCTAGGTAAGGCCACATGGCTTCGACAGTGGTGCACTGGACAAAGTCACGGCCAATACAAGCCTTTTTTAAAAAGAAATAAAATTTTTAATGTCGGGCTAGAACCCGAAACTCCTGTTGCCCATAAATTTAATAAAATATATAATTTAAAAATAGTGGATGTGAAAATTCTCCCCACCATAATGCTTTCCATACTAATAAATCCACAACTAAGGTTTAGACTCAATGTAGAATACAACAGACCCCTTATGTTTTAAACGGGATTCCCTAAAAAGCAATTGAATCTGGGAAAAAGCATCGTGCTCAGAGAGAGTTACTAAAATGACGACCTCCAGAAACCCATAAAAAGGTTTTCGGCTATGTGTCACCCACCTCAAAGAGCTAACCCCCCCCAGTTGATTGATTTATGAATGGAACTCTTCCACCTGTAGAAACCAACTTCACAAGTTGAAATACCTAAAAAACTATTGAATTTAAACCATGTCGTTTGACTGGAACAAGCAAATAAGACCAACCATTCCCAAGAAATACTCCTATCACCTATCACCAAGTAATCTCTAGAACCTGAACTAAAAGGACAATATGGTAATGCCCAAAGGGGCTCCCCACCATTAGAAACTTACCGATGCTCGAGAAAAAACTAGAAAATCGACACGAGGAGGCTCGGGCAGACTCCTCACCATTATGAAAAAGGCCAACGCCGACTCATTCCAGAGACTCTTGTGTGAGACCCATCGTGGATCTCCACAGCATTAGAACCAACAGAAGGTACAAACATTGAATTTTTTTTGATGCTGACGAAACCCTCCACCACAAGGGGAGGGGAGGGTGGGGCCCAATTACCATGGTGTCAAAAACATGACCTAATACAAGCCAATATCATTACATCCATGTATGAGTATTATTAAAATTTGAGACTGATTTACCCAACAGACCCCCAAACAGACCACTAAAAGAAATTACTTTCAGTGTGGTGAAACCCCCGAGAAATTAAGATAACAAGACGACCATGCCTACACATAGTCACAAAATCCATACGCACCCAAATGGTTCGTTCATAATGGAATAACCACATAAAAAAATTAAATTTCATTTACTTTCAGCACCGATGACAGAAATAAAGTCGGGGTCTCATACACTTCTAGGGTTCTTGACCATGTGCCAGGTTCACTCCAAGGCCTAAGGCTAGAGCCCTATTGTATGAAGCACCTCCTTCCTCATAGTTAGGTATTGAGGACTCCCGAATGGATATTCCCCTTTTTGTTTCATCATGAAACCACACCACAACTGCGACAACACCAACAACCACAACACCCCACGACGTCCAACTACTCACTCATTGTATATCCACCAAAACAATGGTTTAGATGGTGCACATGCATCACCTCTTCACCTTAACCAAGAAACTTAAGAAGGGGAAGACACACGACAGCCACTCCCCTTGGAATAGAAAATCAATTAGAACAACCCAACAGGAGGAAACACCCCAATGAAAAATGGGATTTCAGAAGGATGATATGAAATCCACCCTTTCCCTTCAAAGAGAACTCACATTGAGAGACTTCACCAAAGATGACCCTTGCGGATGATGAAAGCAATATAAGCCTTTTAAGATGTCGGTCAACACTGATAACATTGAACCACATTCACCATTCCTATCTGGAATTCCATTCAACGTTTCTAGGGGATCCATGAAACACGACAGTGTATAACTTCATACCCGACGAGTCAGACAACTCAAAAAGACCAAAAATCCCTTCAAATATCCTCGCATCTATCATTCTATTTCAAGAGGATCCATTTAAATAAATGAAAATGGACTAGAATTAGCACTGTCACTAAAAAGGAAGAGTCCTTACTTTAATCAACTGGAGGGTCAGCCAACGAAAAATTACTCATGGCTCCACATAAATGTCTTATTAATGATTTATGGGGGCATACACTAGTAAAGAAAAAGAACCATAAGAATTTAAACTCAAGACACAAGTCCGTCAAAAAGGATTCCTTTCTCGAAATTCCTAACATCCATTTAAAAAACACAAGGACACCCCACATAATCACCAGTTTCTAAAACAACATATTTTAGTTTAACAAACTTTTTGAAAGTTAGCAAAGATATGGGTTGCACAAACACCAATGGTGTCCCATGGGCCTCGCACATGCATGTTCTTATGCCACACTAGCACCCAACTCATGTGAATCCAAGAATACATTCGCTAGTTCCATTGAACATTTCTCTTTCTATGTACACTCATGTATGTGGTGGTCTAGGAGAACACCAAGGATCAAAACCAAACCTTTCCATTTTCTCAAAACCAAAACATTCAACCCAATATTTTAAAACATTACACATCATTTTATTTTTAAATTTCTTCATTTCGAAACATTTTCCATGACCAAATCATTTATACATAAAACCCATATTTCCATGAATACAAATAAAAGAGACACGAGACGATGCACGAAGAAACTAGTGTTAGTGGGTGACTAGGACATATGGTCGGTGACCATTTTCTAATCACGCAGCCACCAAAGAGAGTATTCTAGGAAATTGTCCCTGGATCCACATGGTTTGGAATACCCTGAGGGCTCACTAGGACAACTGTCCCAACTCCCATTTAATTTCCCCTAAACATGATTAACCACAAGGACCAATGACTCAGAAAAACTGAAAATTACCCTTGTAACTTAAGTCCCGCCACGAGGTGTGATAGACCGACACCTTACTCATAGCCAGGACGTCGAGTGACGATAAAATTAACTCCATTCTACCATGAATCTAACCAAAAATAACATGACCTAAGAAGAAAACCTCCTCTGTTAACATTTGTTCACAATCATATACGGGTCTCCATCCAACCCAGTGCCTGACCCGGTCTATTAGATGGCCCAAAGGGCATTTCTGATCCCCACTGGCTTTCATAAGTGACCAGGTATTGAGAGTAACATGTGGGAATGGTTTACCCAAAATACTAAATAAAATACTACTAACAAGATAAATAAAATAAAACTGTGAACTGGCAACCAAAAATAACATTAAACTAAAATCAAATTTAAAGGATTACAACTGGAACCAACATAAAATAATAAAAAACAACAAAATAAACTAAAACTCTAACTCAAACCTCCATGAAACAGGAGAGGTGCATCATCTGCATGCCACAATCACCAACCTGCATGAGAAGGCCATCAAAGACCAAAAACACCATCGATGGGCATGATGCCTCAACCAGGAACACACAAAGGACAAAAATCTACATACACACAAGGGTGATTATAGGGTGTGAACCGAGAGCCCAGAAAAACAACCCAATAAAAAGGTTTCATTCCACCATAGCAAAAATAAAATTTAATATTCTAATTTAAGACCATACTTTTAAAATGATTTTAAGGAAAACATTTAAAGGATGAAAGTAAAAAAATGAAAATGCACTGGAAGAAAAAAATTCACAAATACAACTTTAAAATGTAAGAGAGAATTCATAAATAACATGAACATACACAAGTGTTCCTCTGTATGCAGATAGAAATCAACACATCATGAATAGTAGAGCACTGCGGGTAAATTCCCTAAGGATTATCTAGCTTGAGTGGGACCCTAGAACATCGTGTCTTGGTGAAACATGTCATAGAAACCATGGACCTCTGTAAACGTGGCATAGAAACCACAACCCCCACTAAACATGTCTTAGAAACCACGACCCTCAGTCATTCATAAGTTCTGTTCATGTTGCAATTGTCAATCCAGCTAAGTGAAACATGGACGATACCCCTCCAGATCACTAGTGCACTTGTTTTAGTCCCCCAACCATGATACCTGAGGTTTTCCATTGTTCTCAATCAAGATCCAAATTCACATAGTATATTTTTTTCTCATATAATAGACCATACAAGACATTACACACAACAACCTCCACATGCATACCCATAAACCATTTTAAAAATACATGCACACCAAAACCATTTCACAACATAAATTTGTATTTAATTAATCATTTTACAAATACCCATTTGAAAACACTCAAAGAATAACAAAATAAATTTTAAAAACATAGAAAACATTATTAAATTACACAACAAGGTATTACACGATAAACATACTCAATTCTAATAAATAAAAACCATTTTCAAACAACTTTCTCAACAAATTAAACCTAAAACTATATCCAAACCACTTGAACAATTTAATGAACTGTTTGCACAATTTATAAAGCACCACCAAGTGACCCAAAAAGAATTTACACCAAAAAAATTTCATATTTTATATAAACATACTACTTTAAAAATAAACATGAATTCACCTCTTTCAAAATACAACTTTTGCGCCATTTAAATAATTCAATAAATCATTAAACTGTTTATTATATCACTTCATGAAAATCCAAAAAGACTTCACATGTAAATACACATAAATTCCCCCTTTTAAAACCGAACATAGACCATGATCCATTTCACCCACGAGTTTTCATCACATAAATGTCCTGAAAAACTATTTAAGGAGATCAAAGAACATTATTAAATAGCACAGTCAGGGTTCTCACAGAAAATTTTCATTTTAATATTTAACAAAATTTTCACACTACCAAATTCCCCTTTCACACATCTCATTTGAGTGAATAAATCAAGTTAAACAGTTTATGAAATACATCAAATTAGCACCAAGGGTTTATACCAAAAATAGAACTCGTTCAATATATAATGTCACTCTAAACCAAATGTGCAAGATAACCTTATCAAATTTTTTTCCATTATTAAAACAATTTTCAATAAATTTCAATGGTTTGTAACAAAGATAACACAACAAAATAATAATTTTCCACTTGAGCGCATGTCAAAACACTCCAAAAATAGATTTTTAACCACTAAATTTTATCATAAAACACTTTTATAAAACCAAATAAACATATTAAATTAATCAATTAATGTAAGGGTATGGAACCAACTACATCAAAGGATAAAATCACAAATGTTATTTGAAACCTCAATCGCACCGAAGACGCACCACAAGAGAACTAAATTGGATTTGAAGGTGTTTCTTGAAAGAATGAAGGGTGAGGCACTAGTGGCGATGCCGGAGGGAATCAGAGCATTGGCTGGGTAAAAGGAGGTTTTTTGGGTGGGCTGGCCAAGAGATCAGGGTGGTAGTGCAAGCTAAGGTCGTGTGGGGCTCACCAGACGAAAGTATATGGGGTGCTGATGTGGGGTGCGGGGGATCGAGGAGGGGCCAGGTGGTGCTGGGCGTGATGAAGGTCTATCCCAGCAGGAGTCCGGGAGTGCGACTACGGTCTGAAGCTGGACAAGGAGGAGAGTGTTGGTTCAAGGAAGATGGGGGGTGAAGGTTCGGAGACCAAGAGAGGAGTAGGGAACGACACCACTGGTCGGCCGGGATGGTGGTGCGTGCTAAGGCTAGAGAGGGGGTGCAACGATGGAAGGTCAAGGAGAGTAGGGGATAAGAGTGTGGCGCGAAGAGGAGAGGTAGGGTTTGGGTGTTGGGGAACGATGGGTTGGAGATAAAGGGATAAATATGGATTAAAAAAAAGAGAAATGTAATAAGGGAAAAAATAAATAAGTGAAAATAAAAGGAAATAAGAGAAAGAAAAAAAAAAGAAAATCAGAGGGAAAATAAATTAAATAAATACCCGAAAAAACTATTCAACATAAATATAATAATAATACTAAAAACATAAACATTAACATTTCTAATAATAATTGTAATAATAATTAACATATTAATATTATTAATAATTGTAATGATAATAAAAAATCCATTTTTACTATCATTGAAAATAGTTCCCTCAACATCATTTTATTGTTATTATTTTAAAGTGTCAGGCGACTACACAGTTACCCCACGTGGCCCATAAAAATTTTAATAGGATTATGACAATAAAAATAAATATAATAAAATTCTCATTCTTAACACCTATTTTAATTTAAATCCTTTATTGATCATTTCACTTAATTGATTTATTCATTAGTGGTGCACTGGGAAAACCATGCATTGAATCGAGCGAGGTCACACAATGGACTAGGAACAGCCACATGGCTTTGATAGTGGTGCACTAGAGACAATCAAATCTAATACAATTGTTTTTAAATAAGAACTGAAAATTTTAAATTCGGGCATCAACCCAGACTACCCGATGCCTAGAAATTTAATAAAATAAATAATTTAAAATAGCGGGTGTGACATAATGTATTTAGAATATAAGATTGTTATAAATCAAAACAATCTCTTCCAATAATATTTATCGAGGTTTTTGTTATTTTTTCACCCTTATCATTTACTTATAACCCTTTGTTAACTATTTTGAAAATTATAATACTATTAATTATTTCTATTCTTTAAGGGTCCATGATGTTACTATAACATGAAAAATTTCCCAAATTTGGAGAAGAAATTAATTTTTCACAGTATCCCAGTAATTGTTTTGAACATAATATTTTTATGACTTTTAAATCCATTAATAAGATATTTTACTTATAACATGCCATTAATATCATTTTTAATCCTAATATTTTAATATCAAATATAATACATCAAGAAAAAAAATAAAATTATAGTATTATACATTAAAACATCACTAAAATGTTATATTTTACAAAAAATATGGAACACAATAATTATATCAAGTCAAATTTTTATTATTATTTTTATAATCATTGTTTCTGATGCTTTCTTCGGGGAGCACACGTTCGTCTTGTTGGCGGATGGTGGTGCTGTTTGTTTCCCTACATTCCCGTTTTTCAAAGGCGGGCGACATCTGTTCCTTGTTCAGGGATGTATAATCCTTGATCGAAACAGGATAATGGGATGTCAGTTCTTCATTCTGTGGATTCCTCCTCGAAACTCATCAACTAGTCCGGGTCTCCCTTAAAGATTAAGTCTTGGTTCGTGAATCGAATTCTCGGTGCCATATTTTTGTGGACACTAGTTAATTACAAAACTTCCTTCAGGACATTCCATGGGGTCTTGACATGGTAGAAACCTTCGATCGGAGTAGATGACAACATCAGGCATGTCGAGGCATCTATGGATGTATGGACATTGGGGAACCTGGATTCTTCCCCATAAGAGGGAATCTCAAGGGTGAAAAACCCGAGGCATCTCGTGTCGAATGCGAGGAATCATATTCCATGGGCATGTATCTGAGGATTTCCTCATCTTCCCATGTTTAACATAGTGTATGCTGCTTGTTTAAGGTCTAGCAGAGACAGTTACACCAAAGGCATGTCTTTCGAGGTTTTCCTTAGGAATATCATGTTTATCATTAGGCAGGTTGCGATTGTAATGTCTTGCAGAGACAGAATGATTGTGATAAGAACGTCCTATAGAGATGGATCAAATTGGTACATCCCTAGGAGGGGACACCTTGACGGTTTACTGGATGGATGGACCATAACACTCAATAAGATCATACCCAAGATGATGTGTCCCATAAAGGGAAGATATCACACTGTGAAAGTTGATTTGGACACCACTAAGGGTGGATTAGGGAGTGTTCACCCTAGAATAGAGGAACACCAAGGTTTATCATTGACTAGGATTGAACATCATGGAGGATTCATATATACCCTATGTAGACGATAGGGATGAAAACCAACATAGTTTAAAGGGCTAATAAATCAGTGTGTACAATAAGGAAAGCGACCTGGAGACATGCTGGGGCTTACTCGTGAATAACATTCCAAGTAATGCTAGGATCAGCGAGGAGGTGGATGACATGATCCCCCTAGGATGTGATGGCCCGGGTGAGAATCACAATGGATTATGGAGAGTTGAATTAAGTGGAGTGGGAATGATATGGGACCGTCGTGAAGGTGACTTTAGTGTTGGTCTTGAGCCTCGAAGAGACTTCCTACGTATCCCCGAAGCAGGGAATCAATGTCCGCATAGTTCGGTGGCACGATGTGACACCTGAGGAGGCGGTCTGTGATAATGGATGCATGGATGGGACCCGGAGGAAGTAGAGCCTCCGAGTTGGGGCATGATCTTCCCAAAACACATGGGATTGAGGGATAGATCAAGATTAGACATGGATGCTGGGCTTGAACGTCATGGTGGTTTCCTATGTATTCTCATGGCTGGGAATCAAAGTCCACGTAGTTCATGGTGGAGTTTGGTGAACCAATGTGAAGGGGGTCAGAACCAATGGGGTGTTGGGCTTGAACCTCAAGGAGGATTCCTACGTACCTTCCCTTGGCAAGGATCAATGACCACGTAGTTCATGTTGGTGTGGGGCTTACACTCATGGATGCCCGTGGGAAACAATATCTTACTACTGATTGGGGGAGATAACGACTTACCAATAATTTATTTTCATAGTTTAATTTCATGCAAGATGGGGGTGGACCAACGTGAAGGGTGTCGAAATGATCGGGTGTTGGGAATGAACCTCATGGAGGCTTCCTACGTACCCTACCATGGCAAGGATCAAATACCTTGTAGTTAAAGTGGAAGGAACCGACGTGAGGGGGGTTAAAATGATCAGGTGTTGTGGTTGAACCTCGTGGAGGCTTCCTACATACCTTTCCATGGAAAGGAGAAATGACCTCATAGTTCTGGTGGTGTTTGGGGCCTACACTCTTCGCTACCCGGGTACCGCTATGGAGCAACAAAGGTGGATGGGGCTTACGTGATGTAACTTCTTGGGTGCCGCTATAGACCTGCAATGGTGGATGGGGCTTATGCAAAGATGTTTCTCTGGTGCCACTATGGAGAGGAAATGGTTGATGGGGACCAAGGAAGTTGCTTGGGTACCGCTATGGAGCGGAAATGGTGGATGGAGATTACGCAAGAAATCCACCCAGGTGCTGCTATTTAGTGGAAATGGTGGGTGGGGCTTACGCAAGGAAGCTTCCCAGGTGCCGCTATGGAACGAAAATGGTGGACGGGGCTTACGCAAGGAAGCTGCCCCTGTGCGGCTATAGAGCAGCAATGGTGGATGGGGCTTACGCAAGGAAGCTGCCCCGGTGCTGCTACGGAGCGACAATGGTGGATGGGGCTTCTGTAAAGAAGCTCTGTGGTGCCGCAATAGAGAGACAATGGTGGACGGGGCTTACACAAGGAAGCTACCCGGGAGCCACTACGGAGCGGGAGTGGGGGATGGGGCTTATGCAAGGAAGTTCCCCGTAATGTCTTCCTCATGTACGTCTATGAGCACATCCCAACTCACTGGTGGGTTGAGGTATATAATTTGGGCCAACAACTATGCGCAAGGGAACAAGTGGGATAACACCAAGGGGCATTGGAATCAATTCGAACAAAGGGAGATGAAAAGTGTGAATTACATGCCCGAAATTCAGAACACAATGAGGGTAGTGTGGCGATGGAGGATAATTTGTTGATCGTGTTTGAAACGCAGCATCCATATCGTGTTAGCCTGGAATGGGGACAAACAAACGAGGGTTGACTGCTGACTGTGTTTGAAACACAAGACCTGACTCAAAGTGCTATCCAACGTCTAATGGGGCGTTGGCCCAGGATGGTAGGTGAGCCGATGCGGCACGGGACCAGGCCATTAGGGGGTCCCTTCAGACATGGAATAGGTTGAATATCCAAATGAAGGACACCCAAAGCGTGAGATGGAGTGATAGAATGTTTGAACAGAGTCTAATGCTCTTGAAATTACACCACTGTGATCATGGAATTAGCCATCTTATGCTAGGAGCATAAGGTATATCTTGTTTGGAGTAAGAGGCATCATATGTTTGGAACATAGGGGGTACTACAGTTTATATTTATGTAGATAAGACTATTGGAATCTTATGTTTGGAGCATAAGGCATCCCTCATATATGGAAAGAGTTATCCTATGTTTGGAAGATAGGGCGTACTACAGTTTATAGTCATGTTGAGAGGACTTTTAGGAAAAAGGCACATAACAATGGATGGTTTTGGGACATACGCAAGGACGGCCTTTTATGGTTCAACCTGGAATAGAAGTCAGGTAATGGGGGTTTGGATGAACATCTTGAGAAATGTTTTGACTCAAGTTACTCGGGGAATTTATGATTGGAATATCATCTCATGACATAGGAAACAGACCAAGAACACGTGCACGCAATAGGGGAGTTATGTGCGCAATATGGGACATTTGCGCACAACATGAGAGATTTGCGTGCAATATGGGATAGTTTCACACAATAGAGAAGGTGTGCACGCAATATAGGTTATGTGCGCGTAATAGGGGGACATGCGAGTAGTAGGGATGTACTTGTACACAATAGGGGGGTTTGCGTGCAATATGGAAGATGTGAGCGCAATAGGCAGTCGTGCGCACAATGGGGAAGGAATTGCACGCAATTGGGGAGGAATTGCGTGCAATAGGGGAGGTGTGCAAGAAATTGGATTGGTGTAGCATTGGGCACCATGGCACTATTGTGAACAAAAATAATGTTTTTGTGCATAAAATTGGTCGTTTTCCCCCGTTTACGTTCAAAATTGATGTTTTGCGTGCAAGATTGGGTGTTTTATGTACACGCGTGGAAAAGTTGGACTTACACGCATTAGAGCGGCGACCGACCTCTTGGGGGGGATTTCGAGAAGGGGGTGCACATGTATTTATTGGTGAAACCAAAGGATGTGGTGCACGTACAATTCCATGAGCGCAAGAGAATTTCTACACCAGGCGGTGCGCGTAAAATTACTTGAGCACAAGTGGTTTTCTACACAGGTGGAGCGCGTAAAATTCCGCGCACGTAATTAGTTTTTCAGGAAAGGTGGTGTGCGTAAAATTCCACGCTCACAATTAGTTTTCCACACAATTTGTTGTGCATAAAATTCTGCACATAAAAGGTCTTCCACGCAAGGCAGAGCGCATAAAATTCTGCACAAGCTATCGTTTTTTCGCGCAGCCTACCACGGGTGCGCGCACAAAGGGGAGTTTTGACATCGCATTTTGGGGCGGAATGGGATACTGCATGGGGTTGCATGCAAAATTCATTAACTTCACACAGTATCCTATTCATTCAAGAAATATCCCTATTTTCATGCAATATTCGATTTTTTTGCGCAAACTTCCCTCTTTTGTGTGTAACTCCATACTTTTCCACTAAACAACCCTGGATGGTCATTTCCATCAGCCTGACTTCGAACGGTCCTAACATCTGATCCGTAACTCTGTTTGGGCTCCATGACCAGTCAAATCGAAGCTTTTCGAACAAGATATGTTCTGGGATCATATATGGAAACTTTTTGTGAATTAAATAGATGAGGTTTCTGGTTCCAACCAGCATTTATTTAATTTTTCAATTAATTAAATTAATGTTGTGTTGGTGTTTCACAAGAATTTTAGATAATTATTTAGTCACTACAATTTATAAATAAATTATCATAATAAAAATAAATAAAATATATTTAAAATCACTACCTATTACCATATATTCGTTGTATTAATCCCTATGTTAACACAATAAGGAAACTGATATTTTTGATGCTTCTTTACATAAAATACTATAAAGATAAAAATCATGGCCAAATGAAAAAATGGTAATATATTATATATTATGATGTTTATGAATGATATTTACTCAAAAAATAAGACTAAGGCATGTTTTTGGGTTTTGTTTAGTCATTGATATATTATTTATAACCTAAATTTCATTGTTTTCCATTACTGTAGTTATAATTATTTATTATGATTAATATTTATAATGAAAAAAAATAAAATGGGATATTTAAAATAATTAAATACTTGTTTAATATATGGAATCTATTTTTCATTATTAAATTTTAATAATTGGATGAAATAAATTTAATATTAAAACACAAAACGCACTGGAAAACTTTTTTCCGACAAATGCCTTCTTCATTTTAAAAATGATTTAATAAGAAATTAAAGTATAAAATTAATTCCAAATACCATAGTAGGATTATTAATAATATATTTCAATAAATATTTCCTTTAAACCGTTATAAAAAATTTTTATCTTTCTGAAATCTCGAAATAAAAGTACAATTTTCAATAAAAAGTAATATTTTCCGCTATTCATTTTGAAATCATACATTTCAGAAAAATATCAAAATATTTACCCTAAGATAAATTTCAGATGATGATTTAAAAAATGATGTAAATAATATAAAATACATTTTATTAATGTTTCAAAAACTAATTGTATTATTTTATCACTGAAATCTATAAAAATACTTTTTAATGAAAACATATTTTTCATGAATAAAATGACTATACTAAAAATAATTATGTTTTATTTCATAAGAATTAATCAATAGATTTTTATTGAATGTGACCTTTTTAAATATTTCATAATTTATTCATTCCTAGTCATACCCACAAATTCAACATCTAGGTTGTAATGGGTAAATTTAAATAATAATATTCTATATCTTGTTTAGGATTAGTGTTGTGTTTTGTTAATGCTATTCAATAAGGTCTTCTTTGAAAATTGAGATATTATAAACAAGTAGTGTTAGTATAATTGTAATTGAGTCTTCGGTGGTGTGTCCAAATTATTTCCACTCATGTTATTTAGACTTGAAAGGTAGTTGAGAATAAAATTTCCCCATGCGATGGCTTTTCATAAAGGGATATATTGAAGTTTTGTTGATATGATATATGATTTAACTATTGTGTTTTCTTGTAAAAATGTTTGGAAAAACATAATCAACAAATGAATATATTTTAATCATATATAAATTTATAATTTTGAGATTACTTGAGGGTTTGTTTGATATGTCGATGTTAGTGGAAGATGGCTACATTTAAGGAGTGATGTTTCGAGAATTTTTGAGATAATCCCAAACTAATCATGTCACAATGATGAGGTTCAAATTGTTATTTTATATCTTGGATTTTTAATTTAGTGACCCATAAATAATCTTTCCATATTAGGATGGATCATATCATGATTTGGGTAAAACTTTTTTTGAGCTTGTATTATATACTTAAAGATAAAAAATGTAATTTTTATGTAGTGATATTTTTTGTTCAAGTTATTTTCGAAAAGAAATATATTTTAAATTGAGGGTGAAGGTGGTTCCATATTATATCAAATAAAGGAAAACTATTGAGGTCATAAAAATTTGGTGCACTTTTTATTTTTGTAGTTTTTAAGAGATCATGTTTTAATGGCATAGTTCATGATACAATTCACAATGAATTTAGAATTAAATGTTTTGAAATCATAAGTATTGTAACCTGATGTACCTCTTCACTTCATGATTTATGTGAAAATAATATTTGATGTGTTATTTATGATATGATATTGTTGATTAATCCATGTCTAAAAAAAGTTTATCCCTCTCATTCTTTTATGATTTCAAAGGTGACAAAAAATTATATTTTTTAGACATTATGATTTAAATGGGAGATGATTGAATTTAAATTGGTTAAAAAATTTAAAATATTAAATATTAAATTATGTAATGCTGATAGTATTTTTCATATATGAAAATTATTTAAAACATAGAAGTGTGGAATGACACCGAGAATAAGTGATCGTAAGAGAATAATCAGATACATCTGTGAAAGAAGGCTTCCTACTGATTATCAAAGGGTGTTGAAGTGGAATCATCAGATTGTGAAGATGAAATGTTTCATTATATAAGATATAATATAGTGGTACTTCCATGAGTAGTTTAGTATGTAATTTTTATTTAATTTTTAATTTTCACTAATATATTGAGTTTTATCAATTTAATAATTATTATAGCAGTTTCTTTTCTATCAAATGTTCTTGAATACTGAATTTCAATGTTTGGTGATCACAATGAAGAAGAAAATGTGATTCATTATTGATACTAGATTTGGAGATTCTTATTGACTATAGAAGATCTTTTTTTTGTTTCTATGAACATGAAACATGAACTTTGTTAGATCCTATCATATTTTTAATGATATATTTATACTCTAATGAGTTTTTAGGATATATTATACTTGTAGAGATACATTTATTGATTCTAGTGAATAGTGTGGTAGTGGATGATACCATGTCATTATAAGGATGAATAAGTTCATTTTTAATAGTGACCTATGTATATATCATAGTTAAATTATTTTTTTCTGCATAGTGGAAAATAAAATTTCTAAATAAAATTTATATTCATAAAATATTCTTGATGATCAAGAAGTACGTTTAATAAAAACATGTTTATAATAATCCATATGTGTGATGAAGTATGATTTGTGAAATTGTTTAAATGATTATTATTTACTAATTCAACACACTCATAGTAAATAATTATTGTATTCATGAATTTTATTGGTGTTTCAATCCTCTACAATTGGAATTAGATACATAGGTCTCCATTACATACATAAATTTTATTTAAATTTAGTTGTGTTAATCCTTCCCTATTTTTAATTATTGATTATAAAGTTCTTACAATGATAGTTCACATTTATTACATAAACTAAATAATAGTTTCAAATTTTTATGGGGAAAATTAAAATGTTTTGAAGGAAATATTTTCTTCATTAATAGGATCATAATTGGATGTGTCCACATACATGTTGGGGGATCCATTTGTGTTGGTATACATTAATTAAATTTTAAATTTTTTCCCTTGGAACCCAATCACTAGTTTACTTAAAAGATATCTAATCCTCATTATCTCACCATTTTTTGTTTTAATAAAATGTTATATATTAAATAATTAGAACATTAACACAAATATTTCTTGACAGGGTTCTTTTATGTGAACATTACTATGTTCATGGTGTATTATAGATATTATCCCATGTTCACATATTCTCTGTTATTATCAAATAATGAACCAGAAAGGTTATGGTAGTAAAATCATTTATCATAGAAATAAGAAAGTATAATAGGGAAACAAATTGTTATTAAATATGTTAAATATATAACACTATCCTCTTGTATAATACCAGATATCAGCATTCTCCTATTGATGTAAGATCAATGTTGGGTATCAAGCCCCTCTTACAGAATGTTCACCTCAATTCATTATCAATCCTATAAAACATAAAAAACATTGTATGCTATCTCTATCACTTCTCATCTGGAAAATGATGAATAAAAGTATAGCTAAACTCACTCTTATTTTTCTCATTTAGTGAATAATAATAGGTCTGATTCTATATTTATATCTTTTATACATAAGATCTGTAACATAATGTTATATTGGATAACCTTATTCTTAATTCTACTTAAATAATATTTTGTCTAGTAGAAACTATTGAACACTTTAAATATTTTTTTTGTTTTTTTTATATTTAAATATATAAACTATATTGTGTGAATAATCTTTCCCACAATTCTCACACATTGAATATCCTAAAATATCCAAATTAATCTCTACTTATTATTTTTTATTCCTGAAGACACCATCATATTTAATTCTTCGTGATATTTATAAATATAATTTTCTTCTTCCCCAAATATATTCTCTCCAATATACAAATATTTATAATCATTTTTTATCCCATCATTATATTCCTGAAACACACAAAACCGATGTGTATGTTGTGGCATGGAGTTCCTTGTATTAGGTCTAATTAATCACCCAAAATAAAAGTCATCTAAAAATATTCCTTATTCCAGAGCATGGAATGGTCCTCATAATTTCCAATTCTTATTCTTTATATCTTCATGTCATTTTTCATAGTCACATTTACATAAAATTCCCACTCACCACGTCTAATATGTAAACATTATTCCTAAAAATGTCAAATAATATAATGGTATCCACTCTCTAACCCTATGACAATGACAATTTTAACTATGGTTTCCACAATTTCATGTTCTTTCATCTTTGTTTTATTTTTAAACATAGTGAATCAAATGACTCTCACTATTTCTCATCACGAATAAACTCATCTAAAATTACCATTAACATGGTATAAATTGATCCCCCTCTACACCGGTTGAAATCATTCTTGAAAATCTCACTCACCCTAGCATGGTTAAAAAAATATTGTTTTGTAGTGACATCAATATTATCCAATGTGTGGTCCAACATTCTTCAATGTGGTTTCTCCTCAAGAAAATTTATCATCTATAGTTGATATATCTTCAAAATTCATTCTTCATTATTGAATTTTTTATCTTAAAGCATGGATATCTCATAATATCATCGTGATATTTTAATAATGAGTAATAAAAATGAATCATATTGATTACATATCATTATTTATAATTAATAAAATTTTGGAAACAAATCCATATTTCATACAACAACACCTTAAAAAAACCTGATGTGTCGAAGTTATACAGTATAGTAGAAATTCATATGAAATCCATTTCATATTAAATTTAATTGATAATAATAAATTTTTTCCTTTAAAAAGTCATATAAAATATTAAATGTCATTAAAATCCTTCTAAAATCATATGAAACTTGTGATAACTTTTGTACATAGTTATATTTGTCACAAATATAGAATTTCTTACTCCATGTTTATCATATGATTATGTGTATCTGATCTTCATGATTAATTTTACTTATGGTTCAATCCAACTAGGTTTCGTACATTGAATTACATAAGGATAGATATGATATAAATTGCATAAATTCATTTTGAATGATATAATAACTTACATTATGAACATTGTGCAGACTCACTTATCCCTTGTTGAAAAAAATTAGGTTATATCTCCCTTATAATACTCGACACGTCTTCCACACATTGATCAAATCAAATTTTCATCAAATGGGAGTCATGCTCTGATCAATATACATTTTTCATTCTCATGAGATCTACCTCATGCCCTTTAGTCCTATGAAAACCCACAAATGTATCTCCTTCACATATTCAATTCATTCTTTTAACACATCCTTTGAACTTTCTAATCCTCTTCTTGATGTATAAATACATAAGTATTGTTATTTCTTAGATACATAAAAAATATTTTGTTACACACATCAATTTAAATTTTTAAAATTGTTTTCTAAATAATATAAATCCCAAAAGAACATAAAATATATTTATTTGAATCTCTCATAGTCATATACATGAATATGTTTTTACAATATTTTAAAATTAATAATCACAATGATGGAATAAACACACTTGTACTTAAATACTAATTTCTCTAAGTGAATTGATCACATGAAAATAAATATAATTTTTTTAAATTCTTCGTTTATTATAGCATTATTTGGAACATAAACATACTTCTAATATTCCCCTATTCATCATATATTTACATGAATTTATAAAAAAATATAACCCAACACAAAGGGGGATCAATGATATTAGAAATTTTATTTTTTGAAAATAAACCAAAATGTTTCATGCTAATATGTCACAACAAAGATATTCTCTCTAATCGATATTCACTCTCCATTTATCATTATCATTTTTGATTTTCTTATCTCCCAATTTTTAATAATAAATTATATGTTAATGCAATAGGTTTTTATACCATCATTTAAATTAATTCACCATTAATCATTCCACTCTAACTCTACTTGATCAAGTCATAGTGTAAAAAATAAGATAGTTAAATATAAAAAAATATCCTTTTTAAAATACTGAAAAAACACTATATGAAACTCAATAAATTAAAAAATTATTAATATGTGCATATATATTCTAATTGAATACAAATAACTCTTATTAATAACATTACATCTTCTATAAATGAAAACATGATGTCATGAACTCATCTCAACACAATACTTTACATCATTCAACTATATGTAAAAGTATTTAAAAATTATCCATTATCTCTCCTCATGTTTCATAATTTTAATTTCTTTGAGAAAATAAATTTATCCCACCAAATATCATATTTAATTTTCTATAAATCAAAGATCTTATATTTTCACGACATACCATTTTCAATTCCAAATTATCAAGAACCTTTAACAAATTAGAGATTTATATAAATTGCATGATTGTGATTGTCACTTTAAAAATATGTTTCAGAACTAGAATATTTATCCCATATTTATTCAATTTATTAGTTTTCTATTTGAGAAGTAGAATAATCTTTAATACCATATAATTTATACATAAATATAAAAAAATATAATATATGGTCAAAGTGGAATCTCATTTTCTTCTTAGTGTGAGTAAAAAGGATGAGAATCTCTTCTCAACCATGAGACCCTTTATTTTCATCTTCATTCTTGAGAATATATATTTTTTTGTTTTTTTAAATAATCATTTACTATGAGAAACATTTGTTCCTTTCTTATATCATTTTTTGAGATATTATCATGGCCATTATGGAATGTGAACCACCAAGTTCTTTCTTCATATTGTTCAAAATATTTTTTCTCAAATTAATGTGGTTTTTATAATATACATCAAAATAGATCAATATTGGTTTTACCTCTTACAAAACACTATATGATATACAAGTTTGTTTTCTATTAAAATCAACTCATAAAATTTTTAACCTTTATCATGTGGAATTTTTATTTTCCCATAAAAAATATATTTTACTTATTGTTTTTTCTATATTTATATAATTTTATAAGTTTGGTGGCCAAATGAACAAAAACTATTTTGGTGTATTATCAGCTTTCTTATCCCTTCCACATGGCTTCTCATATGTTCTCCTTAAAACTACATTCATTTTATTCTTTTATATCACTGGTCTTCCCCTATTTTTACTTATATTTCCTCCAATGGTTTTAATTTCAATCACTTATTAAAAATAATCATTGGTTCAACCACTTGTTAAACCAAATAAGTATCTTATTTAATTATATGTTTCAATATTTTATAACTTCTTAGGAATTTGATTGATATTATTCTTATTTTTTTATTTTCCAATAAAACAAACCATCATCCTTTACTGACATCTTAGAAGTAACATATTTAGATTATTTTGTCTACATATTTTCTATGTCTCCATTGCCTATCTTTTTTAATGTATATTCTATGTAATTTGTGGAATTATCTCTTGGTTCCATTTGAAAGATTTTGGATGGTTTATAACATCATTATTTCTCCCTCTTATTAGAAAAAATAAAAAAAACCAAATAGATTCTTTAATATTTTTAATCGATTTGAGATCGATAGGGTTTTGCCTTCTTTCTAGGGATATTTCTCCATATAATCATTTCACCTCTATAATTTCATATTATAAAAAAATTTAGAGGTTAAAATAATTTATAAACCTTCATATGTCATGTTCGCCAATATGTTACTATAGTTAGAGTAACCAAAAAACCATTATATACTCTATTTAACTGTAGTTTTACAATATTTGATAGAGTTCTATTTTGTGGTTTTCTATTCCTATTAAACATAAAAAAAATAAGTAGTGGTATCTTCTTTATATTTTTTTATCTAATTTTATTTAGTTTTTTTAATTAGAACCTACACTTTATATCGAAACTGATTTTGAAAAATCATAATTCATAGGTATGTTTGGTATCTTTTTCATTTGGGATTAAATAGATTGAACATTAGATGATCTCAATATATTAATTCCAGTATATAGATTCCATTTATAATAATAATTCACCTTATAATTATTTTTTTAGAAAATATCATTTTAATATATTGTGACATCAATGCTTCATTGGATTTCAGATTCCTTAATTTAACATTAAACTATAATTCTTTCATATTAAAAATGTATTTATAATTAACCGTTTATGTTATTTTTTCTTCCAATATTTTCTATACATAATTAATATCATATTCATAAGATTTTGTTTCTATAACATATTTTCATGTTCTTTGATATTCTTTTATTGGAATTTTTTTAAACTATTCTGACAATAATGAATGAATTTCAATTTTCTATGAATACATATAACATATCATTGAATGTTTTAATTTCTTAGTCATTACTAAATATTTCTTCAAGGTAATCCTTTTTAACATAATATAGGTTTTCTTCATGAAACACACTTTTTCATTTTTATCATTACACTATCCGGTGAGGTCTACACATGTGATCACCTTCAATTCCATCACACACACACACACACACACACACTCTCTCTCTATAGACTTTACATTAAGGTTTGAAATCTTCTTTAGTAAATACTATTATGAATAACTTGTTTAGGTATCATACTCTTTAGTTCTTGGATATTTAAAATGATTTTTTTGGTAAGAAATATTTATTTCCCCATTTTCATGTAGAGATAGTGAACTAAATGATATATAACATATATTCATTTCCTTTTTAGATGATTCTACCCCTAGAAATTCTTATTTGGTGTCAAAATTTTTATTCATTGGGATTTACTAAATAAAGAAAACTTTTTATATTCATCCTCAGATAATAGGGAATATTTCTTATTCATTTTATATTATTTCATAATTTTATTATCTCAAGTCTTCTAAGAGAAATATTTTTTCCCCATAATTTTAATGTATTCAACATTTGTACTCTTATAAATTATTTGGGTAGAGAAAAATAAAAATAATGATATATTTTTTTAGAAAAATTAATCTAAAAGAGGTGAGACCATATATATTATACTAATTGAAATGTTAAAAATAGTATATTTCTAACATAATGGGTGTCAATCCTTGTTATTACACTTTTACAAAATTTTGTCACTTATCACTTGTCACCTCCTCACTTATTCAGTGAATACATCACTCTAATTTAAAATCTCACGTTCGATTGGTATGCATAAAATTTTAAAAGGTAGGCATCATAAAATGAAAACCAATATTTTTATATGAGGTTTTCCTCCTTAGATATGACTATATCCCTAATATATTCTAGTTGTTATCCAACATATATAGTGAAATTATTATTATTGAAGAAATAAAGGGTATGTGTAAGGCCTTTAACTACATTATCTAATAACCAACTAACTAAAATAAATTCACCAAACTTCAATGAAACATATGGTGTACCAATAATATATCATTATTTTAATATAATTACTATGTTCGATAGCATACAAATTACAAATCACCAAATATAAAAAAATCATGAAATAATATTATTTAAATTTAACTTTTATAACACAGTATTTCAATTGGAGGGTATGAATATGATAAAACTGATTGAGAAATATATTCAAATTTCTTAATCAATTTAAATATATTGATTAATTATTTATAAATAATCACTCATTTTTTTAAACAAGTAATTTTATTTCTCAAACAAATTTCCACAAAAAAGTGTTTTTATTTTAATGAATAGACACTATAATTAATATCTCAAGCATTTATAAATTTTATTTGATGAAATAAAATTAATTTTGTAATTAAATATGTCGAAATAATCATAAAATGAGTATATGAATGTAAAAAAAAGATTTTTCAATTAAAATTGAAAATATTGATTGTATTGAAAATTGTATATTATATTAAATTATTTTTAAAGTAAAATTATATTTTCATTTTTTTTAAACTTTAATTAGTTAATTTTTACTTAAAATAATCTAACTTTTTTTAAGTGACCATTTTACTTGAGTTTAGTACATAAACATTTTCACCTAAAAAATACATTTTTCTATAAAATAAATTCTTTACATTAAGACAGTTTAATTTAAAATTATATTATGTAACTTTTGTTTCTTACATTTTAAAAAATGGATTCCATATTTTTAATTTGTAGTTCGAAATTATAAAATAGGTCCCTTTTATTTTTTACCAATATAAATAGTATCTTTAGTAATTTGTTTAGTGCCTTAGGGGTAAATTAGGTAATTAATGTAAAAAATAAAATGATGCATTCTAGAAAATTACCCTAACACGTTCTTTAATTTTATTTGATGATCATAGTTCATCCCCAGTTATTAATATTTTTAATATAAGGCTTCTTATTTTCATTTGGATTCAATTAAAACGCTTATAGTATTATATTGAAATAAAATTCAAAAATGATACAATCTTGTTTTTTATAATAATAATATTTTTTACATAGGGATTACCAAAGGATATGTTTGGTTATAAATATTATTTTGGATGTAAAATTGTACATATTAATCATGGAAAATTATTATTATTTTTTGTGAAGAAATAATTTCCTTAGATTCTTACACATCGCTGATTTAATAGTTATTCCAATAAAGAATATATAAAATTAATAATATTAAAATTTATTAAAAGTTCATTAATTTGAATTAATTAATATGACCCATGGTTTTAATAGTTATAAATCAAATTTTATTACGATTTTTCAGCATTGTATTTGAATTTCATTTTTTATCTTTGTTTTATAAATGTCAATGTAAATAAGTTATTCTAAAATTGGAATTATTGATATTTTATTAGAATAATATTTTTCTTAGATATGAAATTACTAAAAAACCTATCTTCTTCCAAGAGATTAGGATATGATTGAAAATTTAAACCATGATTCATCATAGGGTATTCTTTCATTTATAGTAACTACCACAACTCGTCCCAATCTGGCACATGCCGCGACTCCCCAAGCCCACCTCTAATAAGTCATGGGATGGTGACTACCATTGAGTTGGAATATCACTAACATGGGAGGCATTTATTTGGTACATGTATGCACTCACACATCTCTAAGACCAAAAAATGCTAAAATGTAAAAAAACACTAAGAAAAAAATGCATGCATACCCCTATATCCCAATACATAGTACGATGGGAAGGTAAAGTGAAGTAATGTAAACATGGTAGAATATAAGCCCACCAAAAAGATTCTGTAAGCCACAAGTCCAAACTATAAAAAAGGTACTCAGACTATTTTTTGTAGATGTAGGAACACCTCGGCGGCCTAATCTCATAATTCTTGGTTTAGTAATTGTCTTTTTAGGACTCTGTAAAAGTGTCGCTCATCAATAAAATACAGAACACTTACTGGAAAATCCCATGATGGGGTGAGTATAACAATACTCAGTATGACACCCTAAAACCAAAAAGAATGAGAAAAAGGAAAGGTATAGTCATTTATACACATATATATGTTTGTAAAAATATAATAATAATCTCTAGATATACTCAGTCCATACCACATTATCTAGGGTAAGTCATAACCCCGACATACCAAGGCTAGGTATTAATCTCAAATATTCTACTAAGCACTCATATGAGAGAGAACACTCTTGAATCTGATAACAATGATGAAATTCATCTGAGAATTAATATTTTTCTTGGAACCTTCATGAGATAGGTACATTGATAAATCTGAAGAGAGAGATATGATACACATATGAGAATCACATATAAGGCCATTGGGTGATACCAGAAAATCCATATAGATTGACCCACTAAGAAGAGGATCGATGCCTGATAATGATTCTCACGTTAATACTAAAGTATCAACCTAGGTCATGAATAAATGAATAGAGTATCCTTTTCTAGGCCTTTTAGGGGATTCCAACAACTCTATCTAGAAATTTCAATTAAAGGGATCATAATCTTTTGATTAGTAAATGGTACGCACAAAATATCTGGGAACCGATAAAGAGAATGAACCCTAACGAAACATGTCCATGATATGATGGAAAAGAGATTCAAGCCATGTAGAATGTGTTACACAACATATATTAGGGTCACACATCGTGTCCCATGACCCTGGGTATGACCTGTATACAAAGGCCTTTTTCATTCCAACTAGGACTTGTAGACTATAGGCACATGACATGTTTACAGATTTAAATTCCATGTCCTTCCATATAGTATCAGCCCGTGTACTCTGGTCATGTTCCAGTACATGGTGTTAACTCTTGTGTCTCGGTCGGTCAAGTAGTAGATGGGGATGTCCATGTACTTGGTCTAGATCAATTTGTGTGTTGGATTATAAGCTGTGTAGGAAACCTATGTATTCCACCCAGGAACATGTACTCCCAGAGTGCATGTTGAGTGGTCTAATGATGAACACACACCGTGTATCCCATACCACACATCGTGTCTTTTGAAATTTCCAAAACGTCACATTCGTCCTCTACAACCATCATCCAATCTCCCATGTTCTGATTTTGTGGTCTCTTTTCCGTGAAACACTAGATCTAGGCCCGTTTCAGCACCCTAACACTTAATCGAGGTGTTTTAGGAATTCTATCGGCTCGAGAATGTGTTTTAATTAATTTCAACACAAACCACTTGAAGAATTTTTTCTTTTAATTAGATCTGATTCATCCATCACTGTCACCGCCACAAAATCATTAGGTCTTCGTGGGGTCAGAGAATCAATTTCAGATCATGTTTCCATGAAACAAAGGTGCAATAGTCATTCATTCATAAACGCAATGAACAACAATGAAACTCTGTAGAAACCCAGGTATAGAAAAACACAAGGATAAAATCTTAGGAACGAACCTCAACTGTTTCTCAATCTAGACTTGATTTATTCCCTGAAGAACAATAAAAAAATAAAAATATTCTCAATAATGAAATCTAGTAAATCCTAACCCATTCCATAAGGGACAATTGAATCACGAATCAACCAGTTCGTTTGTTCATCTGTGATTATCTTTGAAATTCAGATCATGGAAGGAAATAAAAAAAGAAATAATTATATGTAGAAATTATATCATTCTTTGTGGAAAATCTATTACCTTTCTCAAGATCCATCAAGAATGATCTTAAATCCAAGTCTATCTCATCGCCACATAGTGAATTCTCTAGTGTTTCTCCCCAGAGCCTCTAGGAAATTCTAGTGTTATGATCCTAACCATGGATCCCTAAATAGAGGATTATTTAAAATAATAAGTGTCACTTCATCGACCGGTTAACAAAATAGATATATAAAACTAATTCACAACTTATTATATTCATTTAAAATGCATGAAACTACTTTTCAATATTGACCCATGCCAGCTGATAATTGGGAGTTCCTATAGAAAATCCCTTGCTCTGAACACAATGGTGCCCACATATTTCTAATCTAGGAACCTATTTAGATGTTATTCCACATTTTCATGAAAACTACATGTGCGTGCTATTTAATATTTTAATATTTTTCAAGCAATTGTTTCAATCACACCAAGGATCAAAATAACATGTCGTCTCACTGACTGGTCTCAAATTTAATCCACATAATATTTAAAAATAATATACGGAAAATATAATACATTACATCCCCCCACCTTAGGGATTTATGTCCCTGAAAATATAAAACAAATGCTACTAAAAGAGATGTGGGTACTATGCTTGAATATGAGCCTCTCACTCTCATGTTCTCTCAATGAGATTCTCATGCTGCCATTAGATATACACTAAACGAATTTGTCACCCATGAAAAATACTCTCATTATAATCCTCGATATCTACTGGGTTCTCATCAAAATCCACTCCATCCTCGATGTCCATCTCACCCAAGTTCATGACGTGAAATGGGTCATGCACGTACCTCCTCAACTATGACACAAGGAAGATGCCATGTACCCAGTCTAATTTACTATATTGAGATAAGTGGTATGCCACCTTACCATCTCTACATAGTATCTAAAAAGGGCTGATAAACCTTGTAATAACTTGTGCCCACAGACAAATCTATGTAATCCCTATCGAGCTGAAAACTGATGGAAGACATGGCCTCCTTCCTAGAACTCCAAAGGCCCTCATTTCCTGTCATCGTAATACTTCTAATGGATCTATGTAGTATTCATCCACTACTGGATGATTTGTACTTTCTCAATAGTCACTCGCATCAACTCCAGACCAATGAATTCTGAATCTCCTAGGAAATTCAAGCAAGGTGCTGACCAGTTGGGTCACCCGTACATGGCCTCAAATGTTATCATACCAATGGTGTAATGGTATCTATTATTGTATGCTAACTAAACCATAAGTAGGTGATTCTTGAAACTACAATCGACGTCCAACATGCAGGCTCACAACCTATCCTCCAGAAGCTAAATGGTATGCTCAGTCTGTCCATCGATATGTGGGTGAAATGTTGTGCTAAAGTGAAACTGAGTCCCAAATGACTCATGCAATCCCTTACCCAACCAGGATGTAAGACAAGGATCATGATATAAAACAATCATCGATGGGAATCTATGGATTCAAAATCTCTCCTGTACATAGAGGCATCCCAATCCTTCTACATAACTCTTCACTCTAATAGGTAGGAAGTGGTCTAACTTTATAAGTCTGTCATTGATCACCCAGATGTAATCATGTCTCCTAGTCATACATGGTAAACCCGTATCGATGACTATAGATATGCCATCCCACTTCCATTATGGAACCTAAAGTGGATGAGTTAATCCCGCTATAACCCTGTGCTCAAGCTTCACTTGCAAATAAGTAAGGCATCGAGAAATGTACTTTTCCACTTTATCCATCACCCCGAGAATCCAAAACTGGCATCATTGGTCCCAATGAATTTTCTACAAACTTGGATATACCTCCAAATTGGACATATGAAACTCCCGTAGACTCTCCTCCTGCATTTCCACGGGTACTACTATGCATCATCTGAAAAAGGATATCCTCCCCACCTTTTTAATACTCATCAAGAACATGTCATATGGACATCTAAGCATATAGGGTCTCATAGCTGATATCCCCAAGTTATGCCTCACTGATGCATTGTTATAGTGGAGGGAAAAACCATCGACTGGAAGTAAGCTTCTCTATCTCCATCTATTTGGGATAATTATAACAAAGAAAACTTCTCGTATTCCTGGTTAAGAAACTATGTACTAGATCTCTTAATGAGGGTATCTTCCACCACATTACCATTCCCATGAGTATATAAAATATAAGATTCAGAGTTATGGAGGAACTCTAGTCATCGCCTCTATCCCATGTTCAGATCCTTCTAAGAAAATATAAATTTGAGGTTCTTGTGATTGTTTTAGATGATAAACTAATCTCCGGTCAGGTAGTGTCACGACATATTTAATGCGAAGACATCCACTGCTAACTCAAGATTGTGGATCATGTAGTTCTTCTCATGTGGTCTTAACTTGTGAGAAAATTAGGTAATAACTACTTTCCGTTTCATTAGGAAAAAATAAATCTCGGCTACTAATGAATTTCAGAACACAATGTACTCAATGAAATCCTTTGGAAATCTATGGATCAGATCACTCCTCAAATTTTACCTCAACTATTGAAAAACCTTATAACACTTCTCTTTCCACATGAATAGATTTTCCTTTAGATTCAAATATATCATAATTGATGATATCCTGGATCGATTAGGTATGAATCTTTGATAATATCCAACTATACCGTGGAAGCTCAGAACCTCTGTCATTCTATTTGGTGGATCTATTTCTAACACCACCTCAACAGTGGTTGGGTCCACTAACACTCCATTTGGTGAGATAACATGTTCTGGAAAGTAGACAGACTAATTCCAAAACTATCACTTGGAGAGTTTCAAATAGTTTTTGTTCTCTTTGAGTACGTCCAAGAACTATCCATGATTGTCTCGCATTCTCCTCCTCGAAGTCTGAGTACATAAGGATATATTCAATGAAGAAAACCATGAACCTGTCCAAGTAAGTATAAAATATTAGGTTCATAAATCCCTCGAACACTTCTAGGGTGTTGGTCATGCGAAATGGCGTCACCAAGTACTCATAGTGACCATAACAACATCTGATGTCCATATTTTATATATCACTGTCCCATACGTGAAACTAATGATAGCCAAATCGATTGAAAATCTTCAATAACCATCATGTCCATCTAAAATGACCATATAGGTCATCAATCCTCGTTAGTGGATTCATGTTCTTTGTAGTTACCTAGTTTATGCATTGATAGTCCATGCACTACCTCAAAATTATTTATGCCTTTTTAAAAAAATCAGGATTCCTACGGTGAAACACTGGGTCTTTGGAATCTCCTCCTCTACAATTCCTTTAACATCACCCTCATCTAGTGATGATTTTTGGGATCCATCCAATATGATAGTGTTGATATATGTGTAATACTAGGGGGTATATCAATGTATAAGTATATCACCCGGTCGGGGAGGTAAACTTGGAACATCTTTAGGATAGATGACCTCATACTCCGCCACTACTGTTGGGAATTAGAAGGTCATAAAACCTACATAACTGATGGTTAAGCTAGCCAACTGAAGAGTAATCAGATGAACTCTCCTATGAATGAGTCCATCATGCATTTCTTGGGATACCATTTTTTCGAAAAAGGAAAACCCCATTCCATCACAATGGAAACACCACACCCTTCACCTAAAATATTATATCCAGTCATTAACCGAAGATAAACAATGTATATGATGAATGATTTAGTAATACCTCAATGCTACCCCAAAAGGGTTCCAACAAAAAAATACCACCTCCTAGGTTCAGGTCACACAGTCAGCATAGGTGCATGATCATCAAGTCTTATCTAGTATGTGTCTTCAAGTGTAAGGTTCGATTCAACATTTCAATAGAAATATAAAGGTCTCATACAGTTAATGAGTTAATAAAAATGACTAGAACACATTCCTATCTGTATGGTAGCTAAAGTTGAAAAGACACAGATTATACCTTGAATCATTTTTGGTGCCCCTCGTTCATATACCTTAACCACATGTATCATTCCTCTCCCCTATCCTACATCACCTAGAGCCTAGCGTGGACCTCCTGAGGGTGGTGGCGGTAACATGTCGAAATGTTGACCACCTCAAACATCTCTCCCTGCACCTCTTCCATGTTCACCACCCTACGGATCTGCAAGCTCATGTCGCTATATCTGCATTGGTTTTCCATCCAATGACTCCCGATTAGTAGTGTGGAGGGTAGGAAAATTTTGAGTGACATGTACCCTAGTGTCACAAGAATAGAATATTTTCTCCTTGGGATAACTGGACCCACCATATGATCCTTGAACTAAAAATCCTCTATCTTCGGGACCTCCTCCTGAAATTTCTCCCATGAGTTGGTCCTTGAGACTGTCATTGGAACCCTACTGTTGAGGTCTCTACACCTGTATGTCCACTACTAACTATCACTATCTTTATCTACTCATCCAAGAAACTTTTAGCCACAAAATATCACTCAAAAACCCCATCATATGTCAGAATTATTAGAGGTATAATGTTAGCTCAGATGTCTCCATGCATAAATTTCTCCCAGGTCCAATCCCTAATGTAATAATATGCAACCATATCCATAGAGTACCTGGAAGGGTTGTCGAACCTCAATGAATAGTTAGGCACTTTCATGTTACCCACTAGAGATGAAAAAGTTCTTGTATATGCACATATCTTAGTATAACTGGTGAGAACTCCTCTATAAAGAGATGATTGATCATTATCCATGCAAGAGTCATTTATTCATTACTTCGGTTGAAAAAACTCCACGATCACCCCACTGAGAAATGTAAAAGGATCACTACCAGGACCACTATATAATCTGATGGTGTCCTACCTAGATGGAAAACTCGAGTCACCACCTCAAGATAGTCCTCAGCGACCTGAGGTCTAGGCTCACCATTAAACCACATGGGTCTCTATCTATAAAACTAATGAATCATGCTCAGCCTATGCTCCTTAACTGTTGGTACATTGGGTACCATGTGATGCTCCATAGGCAGTTGTATTTTTGGTGTGCCACCAGGAGGTAACAACATGTGAACTGCTCCATGTATCAAAGCCTCATCACGGAGGGGGTCATTCTAATTATCGAGCTGTTGAATCCTAAATGGTTTTCATTATGGGTTCATCCTATTAGAAAATGATATGTACCTTGTTCAATGAGTATATCTGGATATCAGAGCCAAGAAGTATGTTGAAACCATAACCCATTATTATATGATGAATGTACCATTATTTTTCATGCAACTGGTGTTCTTGTGTACTGATTCAAAAAGAATGTTATCAAATACCTGGTGTATGGATACATAATCCAATCATATCAACACTATAGTCCCAATCCTGGAATCCAAACTCAAAACCCTCAACATTATTTTTCCAAACCAATCACACACAGTCTCTGTCCCAAACTAGAATGTACTAATCCTATGATACCACTCTGTCATGTCCCATCGATGTGGGTCCTCTTTTGTGACTCCCCACACATTCCTCCAATAGGATAGGGGATGGTGACTTTCACGAAGTAGGAATATCACTAACATGGGGGAATTTCCTATGTACCTATATGTTTGGACACATATCCAAGCCCACAAAATGATGAAATGTAATAAAACCCACTAAGAAAAAAATGCATGTATACCACAATATCCAAATTTATAGTATGACAAGAATGTAAGGTGATGTAAAGTAAGAAGAGAAAAACTAAAGTCCCGCAAAAAAAAGACTCAATAAACCACAAGCCATACCTATAAACATAGGTACTAGAACAACTATCTGTATTTGTAGGAAATCCTCATCCGTCTCGTATCACAAATCAGTATCCAATACTGCTCCACCTAGGACTCCATCAGAAGTTCTTTCATCTTCATGAGACAAGAGACATGTAGGAAAATACTCTGAAGAGTTATGTATAACAATACTCTATATGAAACCTTTAAACCACATAGAAATATAAAAAGAATAGTTATATTCAACACTAATCAATTATATGTCTACAAAACATATAATAAGGATATACTGATATAATCTGTTCACGCCAAACAATATGGGGTAAATCATAACCATTGTATACAAATTCTAGGGATTTATCATGAATATTCCAAGAAGCACTTATCTGGAAGAACACACTAATGTGTCTTATAGCACTGATGGCATCTGTTTGAGATGTAATGTTGTTCGAAAATAGTCATGAGAAAAATAAACTGATAGATCTTAAGAGAGAGACACAATACATATTTGAGGATCATAGCTAGGTCCATGGGGTGATAAAAATAACTCCATCTGGATTAACCATCTCTGTAGTAGATCCAAACTTGGTAATTTGTTCAATTCAACACTAAAGACTCTACCTAGGGAATGAAGAATGGAATATAGGATCCTACATCGGGCCTATCGGGATATTCCCAAAACTCTAACCTAGAATTCATACTGAAGGGATCATAATCCTATGAGTAGGAAATGATACACACCATATTTCTGGGATACATTCAAGGGAACGAACCCTATAAAAAATTTTCAATGATATGGGGGGAAATAGATTGAATCCTTGTGGAAAGGGGTACACAATGTGTATTAGTGGTACACGTCGTGTCCCATGACCCCATGTATTTCTTGTGTATAATAGCTTATGTCATTCCAACTCTGACATGTCGATTATGGGTTCATGACCTCTATAAGGAGTCACACACCACGTCTTCCCATATGGGGTCTAATTGTGTACTCTATCCTTGTGCCAGTACATAGTGTTAACTAGTGTGTCTATTTTTGTGTTCTTGTACATGGGGTAGTCTGTGTACGTGGTCCAGGAGAGGTTGTGTGGGGGATTACATGCCGTGTAGGAAGACCATTTATTCCGCATGTTCCTATGTACTCCTAGAGTACACACTGAGTGGTATGACGATGAACAGACGACTTATTGCCCATATTACACCATATTTGTTAAGGAATTTATAGAACATTATGTTCTTCATCCAAGTTATTCAAATGATCTCATGAGTTCTAGTTTCATTGTATTTTCTCCTCGAAACTAAATATATAGGTTCATATCATCACCCTAACACCAAATCGAGGTGTTTTGGGCCTTCAGTAAGCTTGGAAAAAAATTTAAATCGATTTCTATACAAACTTCTTGAAGAATGGTTTCTTCTGATTTTCTCTGATTCTACCATCTTCGTCGTTGTGACAGTTCTATTAGGTTGTCTCGACATAGGGTCTTCCATTTCATCTAATTTCAACATTAAATGAAGGTGAAATGATTATTCGATCATAAATATGATGAATAAATGAAGTAAAAACTTTGAAAATGGGGGAGAGAAAATACAATGAACAAATCTAAAGAATGAGGAACGACCATTGTTCGTTCCATCCATAATATGTTCCTGTAAGAATGATCAAAAAATCAATATCAATTCTCAATAGTCAAAACCCATAAATCCCATAATGTTTAACCCATCCTTTTAAGAATGATCGAACCCTGGATCATCCTATTAATTGGTTGGTCTGCTTTCATCATTAAATTCAATAATTTGTAAGTAAATACAAAATAATGTACCCTACCAGAGAATTGAATCATTTTTTGTTAAATATAAATTGTCATTGGTGAGATACTTTAAGAATGATCTTCTATCCATGTATTTTTCATCACTGCTAAGATGATTCTCTAGGGTGTCTCTCCAGAGCCTCCGTGGATTTCCATGGTTATGAGACTAGACCTATATCCCTACCTAATGACTCAATTAAAATAAGAAGCATCATTGTGTCACTACATCGATAAAAAGGTTAACTAAAATAAATTATAATTTTATATTATTCATTAAAAATGCATAAAACTACAATTCACTGTCGACCGGAGCTAGATGATTTAAGGATGCACCTAGAGTAAAGTTGTTTCTCTGAATGCAATGGTGCCTCTATTTCTAATTCAGGAACCCATTTAGAATTTATTCCAATTTTTTAGGAAAACTGTGAGTGTGTTCTATTTAATAATTTAATAATTTTCAAGCAATGTTATGGGGCACACCCAGCCTCTGAATCATGCACCTTCTCTGTTCTTGATCTTGAATTTTGTACATATAATATTTAATTATAATAAATGTAAAATCTAGGAAATTTTAGTAACTATCATGCCTTCAAGAGTAAAAAACTACTTTGGCAGAATAAATGTAAAAGGGTTAAAAGGGGGTTAAAACTAATATAAAAGGGTAACAATGGGACCGAAACATCTCCAAAATATATTTTATGAGTTGATTTAAACCACATATTAGCTTTTAATACTATTAATTTTATCAATTTGGACATCCCTATTAATTTAGGTTAAATTAATATTAGTTCAAATTCCAAGAGTTCACCTCCCCTCTCTTATTAAAAGGTGAACCGTCTACTCTTTCCTTCCCACTTTAAATACTTTTGGTTTGTAAAATAAAATCCCAAAGACCATTCAATAATTCCTACCTACATTATAGAGGAATTTTTTTGGGTAGTTTAACAATGTTAGAGGTCTTCAGGTATTAAGAAAATGATACCTTCCAAAAAAGAGGAATAGTTTTTAAATACATTTTTTTATTCTACCACTTCATTAAATATAATTAAAAAATTAAAAAATAATAACGCGAATATCCTCTATATACTAATATGTTATTATTTTAATTGAAAATAAATATCAATCTCTAACATCCATTAGTTGGGAAATGAATTCATCATTCGTGTCTACATAGGACAACCGCCTCACAGACCAATGTAATTCCTTTTATAAAACCACCGCCCATAGATGGTTATAATGATGGAATTAATATTTACATATTATATTCCTGATATATTTATCATTTTTAAAGGTTAATATTTCAATTACTTTCATACACTTCCATTCATAGAAAAATTATATTGTTGTTCACGTGTTTGTGTGGACTGCCACCTCTACAAAGTGTGGTGATTGTTTTCAGCACCACAACACATGGATGATGTATATAATAATAATTACATAAATTATATTTTAATTAAGATATTATTATAATTATTTAAATATAAAATGATACTAACCTTCCTTCCATAATGATCTTTGAAACTTTGAAATGGTATTTAGGTGTATCTACAGCTAACCATCTCTATGATTGTAACGTAGATCATTTTTCAAAACCATATTTCATGATTGGTTTTAAATTTATAATTATGTTAAAAAATAAAAATTATTTCATTATTATTATTCTATAGATGATTGAATAATTAAATATTTGAATATATTCAACTTAATGATGTCCCTTTGGACTTAATAACCGAATTTCCTACAAACATTTGACCCAAACATAAATGATTAAGTAATTCATATAACATGGTAATAAATGAGTGAAAATGAATATTAACAAGAAAAAATTTCAAAAAAGGTAATAATTAACATTATTTTATTATTAAATAATATAAAAAATTTACATGACAAGTCGGACATAAGGTAAGGGACATTTATTTATAAATTTCCTCTTTTAAAGTTGCCTATACAACTATGCTTTATTCCATTTAAAGTTTTTTAAAATTATATTATGGATTTATTTATTTTTCTGTTAGATAATTTTAAAGGAAATATAGTTTCTCCTTTTACTCCCTTTCAATGGTTTTGAAAAATTATTTTTTAACAAAATGTTTTTTACTTTCTTTACAAAAGGGAAAAGGAGTGATTTCTTTTATAGTATACATCGATGATGATATTTCACACCACTTTAACCATTATTTGATGTCTTCATTCCATTATAACCTTTCAATTTTATTCAAATAGATACCCACTTTCCCTTTTTTCCATGATTTTTTTTAAAAATGGTTTTATAGAAAAGGGCTGTATCAATATCCAAAATTTATTTCTTATTGGTTAAAATAACATTTTATGACATTTATTAATAATAAAAATGTTATATTAAGAGTTATAATTCCTTAATCTAGGTTTCTTGTGTCCAAAAGCTGATAATATACACCTTTTTGAAACACCCTCCAGAGAGAGGTAAGGGTTGATCTGCCTCTATGTAGCCTCACCATTTCTTCCCCCTAGCAAATCCGTATGATCTCCATCTTATTCCGAGAATCACACATGATCTGAAGGTCCCCTTTTTTAATTTTGGTTACCCAAAACATCCAGTATCCTTACAATAGTTTATATAGGTACAAGATTTCCACATGAAGTCCCTTTTAAATTTCTTTGGAGGTAATTGAATATCATTTAACACCTTTGATAGCTTCATATCCAATTCATGGGATCTTCAATAGCATGATTTCAAAGTTCTAATGGACCCCTAAAATCTTTTCATCCCATTTTATATATAGGGGTATCTAAAATCATCAAAGACCAGCATTATTTAATTCTTCAATGGTGTTCATTATTTCATCTTTTTATTTTTATATGACATACATATGAAGCAAGATCCTCTAAAATCGTCAATCTAGGTATGTTATCTAGGTATTTACCTTCTATTTCAAAATACTTCCATCCTATCTATTATACTAAATTTTGTTAGTAGATATGTATTATTTGACAGTATATCCCACACCCATTATCATAATATTACTCCATATATCTCTACTAAAGTAGATGTGTTAAAAACATGATTATATTTTTTGTGGATTGGTATTGAAAATTAATATAAGATCAAACAAATGACATGATTTGAATTTTGGGTGGATATATTTGAAAATTTTTATTGAATGGTTTTCCTCTACTATGCATATATTCTTGGTTCTATTTTTCATGGCTCATGTGATCGATCCCCATTTAATGATGGGAATTAACCATTTCATTAACCTAATAGTAGAGAGGAAGCAACAGTCTTGCCGAAGGATCACATTGATAGAGCCATTATGGAATGATTCTAGGTTGAGACTACCATCCAGCCAAATGTGTCCTCTCTAGTCCCTTCTTCTTATGCATTAGTGGCATATCCTACTATAGTTTGAAACCCTATAGAAAATAGGCATGGACTATCTATAGTGTTTTTATTAGGTAATAATAAGGGATAAATTCTTTATTCATAAGGTCCGACGAGGGTTCATCCAGAGGATTCTTTAGGTGGATAAAATTACCTTCTTCGATCGTCCATTAAATCAACTTGAAATGGTCATGGTTTAGGAAATATGGATATGATCAACTCCCAGCCACTAACAAGCATCTAACATGTCCTCCTTATGAATATATTTTCCAATTTAGAAAATGAATCACCTCATAAAGAGTAAAAAAGAGGTATGGAATAGGGTTAGATACTAGAATTATAATAAGGGAGGTCATTCCCTAGTGGATCACTTTATAGAAAATGAGGGAACTATAGTTGAGCCTCGTCAGGCCTCATCATATTATGTAAAAAATAAGAAACGCACAATTTTTTCATAATAGTCAGATGAAGGAGAATAAAATGGACATTGACTTTGGGGACTATCTGGTGAATAGATGGAGGAATACTTATGCTCGAAAATATTATTCTTTTTCTTCCAAACTCTATGACTACTCGACCAGTAGGAATTGGTACTATTGTTAGATATATTTTCCAAAATTTCCTAAAAAGGAATTGAAATATCATAATTCCCAATGAAGTTACCAAGAATCAAGTGTTTCCTCTATCAATGGAAAATCAACCTAAAGAAAGTGGTTATGACCCTCATCCACAAGAATGTCCCATTCGAAGCAACAAAAGGAGTCAATCTAGAGTGAAATATAAAGAAAAATTAATACTATTTCGATAAATGGAAGATTGGAGATACAATTGGAATTTTAGAGAAATCATTGGCATCGAATACAAATGGAAAAATCCTCCTTATGAATTTTATTAAAGAGAGGGTGGAATATAATTTCTTCTTTAGAGAATTAAAGGAAGTCCAATGAAAAAATAATTCTACTATTGTGATAGTTGGAAAAAAGAAACAATATGAATGGAATAATTCTCAGACCCACTATAAACTTCAAGGCTACAATAAAATGAAAATAAGTATCGAATAATTAATTATGAGTTTGAAAAAAATGGACACTTTATTTGAGGAGTTGGTTTATAAGTATCCTAGGTGGAATTGTTTTCCAATCTTATGAAGTTTTCATCAAACACTAGATATTAACACCTTAATGTTGTATTGCCACAGAAAATCAATTCTCATCTTGGTTTAAATATGTTCTTATTTAGTTATCCACATTCCCTTAAATTGGTTTGTCTTTAAAATGATTAAAACATTAATTTCCATCCTAATAGTATTTTATGTTGAAATATTTTATATGTAATATTATGGTTTATATGAAAATTTATATGAGGAAGGGTGGTTATATTATAATACAATGGTTGGTGAGCCAATTATAGCACTCCAATTCATTTGGTAAATGGATGGAGATAACCTATTAGGTTTTCATTAAGAGAACATGGGAATACACTTTGATACACATACAAAATATGTGATACAGTTAACCAATTATTTTTATCCAAAGATAATACATGAATAAACTGTGATGGTTAATCTAAGTATAAATATGATAATTGTTTCATGTGTAACTTTGAAGGTTACTCTAGAAATAATAGTAATATAAAAATTATTTAAAATATTCCCACACTTTTTTATATGATTTATATGGGATTAAAAATGTTTTCTTTAAACAACATGTTTGTTTTTGATTCATTTTGAAATGATTTATTTTCATAATATAATATAATAATTTGATGAAGTTATATATTTTATGGGTTTTCATTTTTTACTACACTAATGTATTCCTTTCTTTTTATGTCCCTTAGTGAACTCTTTGTGATCAAATCTCTTTTTAGATCATTTTTCATAGTGTTTAATCATTGGTAAGGGAAAAGATGAAGACAAGTTGAAGGGCATGGATATTTTTCATTAAAAGAAAATGTGATTCATTTTAAATGTTTTTTTGTGGGAAACGGAATACCAAATAGAAGTGTCTAGTTTTGATATATGAGAATATTATGTATGATTTATGACTTCATTCTCTAAAAATATAAGTCTAAAATATTTTTGGGAATATAAGAAAATTAATAATTGATAAATTCACAGGAATATATTATGTTTAACACTAGGTCTTTAGTGGGTATCATAGAGGGGTTTAGATGACATTATAGGTTAGTATAATGTTAATATAATTTTCTTAAAATGATTTTTCTAATGGTTGTGTTTAAATGAAAAATAAATTGAAAATTATCAGGTCGATTCATCTAAATAACATTTTTTCTAGTCCTTTTCATTAGAGAAAATAAAAAATCTATTGTTGGAATAAAAAATGAGGAAAATATCGTTCACAAATAATATCTAATGGTTGTAATTGTTAATAATAATCTTTTTGCTTTGATGGATCAGTAAACACAAGCTATAAATGATGGTGGTATCCATGCTAGAGAGTATCTAGATCTACAAAAAAACATGTCTAGAGTGGAATATTTTATAAGGAAACATCCTATTAAATTATGTGGATATTTTTACCTTGTGATAGATGAGGGTGTATTGAAAACCTACAAATGATATTCTATTTAATGGGTTTTTCATATCAAAAAAAGGTAAATCCTTCCATTTATCATATTTAAGGTGATCTTTATTGATGGTGGTATTTCTTTAATAATTCCAATGAGATATATGAACATGATTCCATGAAATATGAAACATTTAAGAACAATTTTAACGATAAATATTTCTATAATATTTTTTAGGTTTGGATGGAGAATACCATTTTGTAATTAAGGAGAGAAGTTCATAATTTTAGGGCCATGTATGAGGAAAAATTCACAATATTATCCTGGTATGTGTTGGATTTTATTTGGTACAAATATTTTAGAATTGATATATTTTAAATAGTATTGAAACCATGTTATTTAGTGATTTTGATGCACAAAAATATCAAATATATTAATACAATTCACGGGGCTTGGATGGTTGACATGGATCATTTTGAAACTTATTTGGATCAAGATGAAAACTGTAAGAAATTATCAATGTCATAAGAAATTGAGATGAAACTAGTTAAGAATTATAGAGTTCAACCTCCAACATATTCCATGCCAGGTAGAAAACATTTCAAGGTATGTTTGATAGGTTTTGGAAATTGTTATCGATGTGGTATTATGGGACATAAGGATCATGACTAAAATGAAAAATTTCTTGGTAGTGGTATATCCAATTTTTATTTGTAATTGGAAAAGTTATTTAAATGTATTGAGATGGTAATTATTTGTATGGGTGTCTATAGAAGGGCATGAATTATGAGAAGTAGCAAGAATATAATAAAAAATGTGTGGTTAAAACCATTATAAGTACTTCAATTGATATGGGGCCATAAAATGAAGTAGTAATAATTATACAGAGCTCAATATTTTCCAAACATTAGACTATGATAAAGGTACCATTAATTGAAGGTGAAGGAGGATGACATTTCCAAAATAGCATTTTGGACAAGAAAAGGTCACTATGAGTTTATGGATATGCCTTTTAGGTTAAAAAATATCCCAACTATATTTATAGATCTTATTAATAGAGTATTCCATGATCTTTTTGATATGAATGTGGTTGTTTATATTGATCATATATTGATGGATAAAATAGGTTATAAATATCATTCGACAACTATGGATTATACTTTCATAGTTTTTATTCAAAATTTGGTATCACAAATGGGGTATAATTAATACCATTGAAAAGAGGTATAGAGGTGATTGTTTTTGCATACATTCAATTAATTCAATATGATAAATGGATCAATAAACCATTTGGATAATTTTTTCTTGATGATAAACAAATAATATTAATTTAATAATATTTTATTGTTTGAAAATATGTTGAATAGAATGTCATATAGGATAAAAATTGATTCAATGATTAATGAAATTTTTAGTGATGATCATAATAATTCATGTAATGCTATAAAAATTAAATAGTTTTTTAATAATGAAATACTATAGGTTGGGTGACAAAGAATCACATCCAAAAAGGCTACGGGGATTGAACGAACAATTGAAGGATGATTTGGGTGCACCACCAGCCACTAACCAACATCTTATCTTGGTTATTATAAAATAATTTATATTTACATAAATAAATTATAGTGAAAGATTAATTTATTTTTGGGAACAAATTTTTTATTCTAGAGATAACCACAGGATTGAAAATTTGATTTAATGAATATGTGGTTAACATTTTTTCAAAATATGATACCTAATTTTGGAACCTCATATAATTAGGGTAAATAGAAAAATATGGGATTTTATTTGGGGATTAATGTTTGAATCTTTTTTAGGAATATATGGTTATAATATGGATTTATAGTGATTCAAGTCATTTTTGTAAATTATTTTAATCTCTTATTGATTATATTATTAGGTCATATAATCTTTTGTGTGAGAAATTAGGAGTGATTGATTTTATTTGGAGATAAATGATTAATTTATCATGGAAAGATATGTGATCAAATACTACTAATTAATTCATTTTAATCTTAGTATGAAATATTTTGAATAAATTAAAATATATTTATTGATGGAATGATTTATTGTAATCATTAGGTATTACTAATCAATTTTAGAGATTAATGATGCATTTCTTAGAATAATGGTTTATTCACTTTATGAATTATCTTATCTTATCCTAAATAATGGCTAATATCTAATGATAGGTGTAATTACTTGGTATAAATTTTTAGTTTATGTTATACATTATTTGTTAATTCTTGTTCACTAGGAATGAAACCATCATTATGAATACTCATTGTTAAGAGGATAAAATAAGATTCTGTAGGAAATTGATTAAAAGATGAATCTATATTATTAAATTAGTTGTATTTATTTATGGCCATAGTATAGATGGTAAATAAATTCCTAAACTCTAGTAAAAGGGTCTTGAAAAAAAATTATCTATTTAATTTAATTATTAAAAAATAAATGGTATTTAAACCCATCATAGATTTTAAATTTTTGATGGTTAGATTTGTCATTACCATATTGGTTTCTATGTAATCACTAATTCATAATCCTTCCAAAAAAATCTTGAATTACATATTTTTTCTATTATTTGGGGCATTGTGTATTCCAAAGTTGAAAAACCATGGTCTATTTTGGATATTAAAAATAGACAAATACTTTTTTCGGTGGGAGTGTATGGAAAATGATTCCCATTGAATGCGGATTATACCACATTATAATGGGGATTAAGTAGGATCTTGATTTAGTTTGGTGCATTATAATGGATAATTTGAATCCTAGTGTCTATAGTGATTCAGAATGGGATATGAACTTAAATCCATTCACTCAATGAAATTTGTTAGTAAAAATCTGGGATAGACTACTTATACTAAACTGGGTGTATTGGAATCCAAAAATCCATTGTGATATTGTCTCTTTCATTTGAATCCCTATGACTTTGGACCATCACACTATAAATAGAGATCTTGGTCTTTATTACGGGGTTGTGTTTGACCAAAATTTTCACTCTAAACATCCATATGTGATAAATGTAATTGTTAATAATCAGAACAATGATGTTGAATTTGAGTATGAGTACAATCCACCATTTTTTGAATTGTGTTGAATTGTAGGGAAATCTGTTTTCAATTACAGTGCCATCCAGAAGAAGGTTAAGACATCCAATAGTCCTAATTCATAGAATGTTGATAAAATGAAAAATTTTATTCTCATTGACAAGGGTTTTCCTACTAGTGTAAATGATCCTAGAAAAAGGGCTATGATGTAGTCCAATGTATTTGACTTTAATAACACATGGGGAATTTTTTTATTTTCCTATTGATGAGGATGAAAAATAAAATGAGAAGGATGGTCCTTAAAAAAACTCTTTTCATTTCCATTATTGATGGCTATGGGGAACCGTTTATCCATTCCTCAAAAAATGAATATTGTTATTGAGAGTCCTGGTGGAAAGGTGGATGATCATGTATTTATGAACAGAGCGGAAGTATTTATTTACCATTAAATTATCCAAGATATCATGATTTTCTATGAATATATTCATGATGACCACGTCAAAAATACCTCTAACAAGTAGGATTATTCTGAACATATTCTGTTTGAGATAAATAAAAATACATTATATGTCTAGGAGAACATAATCATTAGTGTGACCACTGTTGATATTATTTTGGTTGTTGTTATAGGTATATCTAGAGAGACATTAAGGCCCCATGGTTTCATTTAGTCTCGTTACACTTCAATACAATAGGATTTATATATCAATTCCATTCTTAAAGATTATCTCCCTTTGTCTGTAAGTGTTGATGAAGAAAACATGTCTGAGGAATCCTCAAATTCTCATTCTGAGGTTACTTCTAGTGGAAATTTCATATTCACTTCACATTTTCATGGGGGTTTTAAGGGATTACATTATGTTTTATCTTCTTCGAGTTTATAATGTCTCCAAAACTAGTGTAAAATTGAAAAGCTAGCTAATATACTTAGTAATAATGTCACCATTTTTACGAAAATACTGTTAATTCTCATCATATTCAACATGCCTAGCTATGAGAAGATTGATGTTTTGGACTCTACATAATCTAATGAAACTTTTCGGAAGATATCTGACCTTGTTGAAGTTGTTATCATCATTTATAGGAAGTATATGCTAGATGAGGATACAATATTTTGTAGTGAACAATCACCATTGCTTCATGAAGTCCTATTTAAACAGCTTTTGTATAAGATTCTGAGAGATTGGATGATTCCTTAGAAGGAAATATATTCAACCCAATTTGAGTGAATATTATTTAAAATTCTCACCCTAATGTCACCCTTAATAATGATGTGGTAATTCTTGATCCTTGTCATATTATTAATGACTCAAATTTTACTGATAATTTTAAGAAATTATCTACTTCCTCTGGATTTGTTGACACCTCAGTTGGAATTCTATTTCTGGATGATTCAAATACATGTAACACTACAAAATTCCATACGAGTACACTCTTTAACAAAGAGGTAATCCCATAAGTCCATTATCCTATTGTTAATAGTTATTAAGATCAATTGAAGTCATTAAGTTACATCACTGAATAAACTCCATGCAAATAATATGATGTTCGTCCAACTAAAGATGTGCAACAAGATATTACAATAATGAGGTCACCCAGGAACAAACATTTTAGTTGTAATAAAATAGGGGAATCAACCTCCAATGATAATTTTAGATGAGGATCATGTTTTGGAATTTTTGGGGATTGGATGCCCCAAAAACAATTATTTATATTTTGTATTTTTCAAAATAAAAACAACTTTGATCTTCTTGGTCTCTCTTAGCCTAATATAATTTACTCAAAAAAGATAGTTTTTCGTGTTAAATTAGAATACCTACTAGTAAGTTCCAATAAGTCAAATGATTATATCAAAATAATTTGGGGTTTTCTCACATAGAATTTATGGAATCTCTATTTTTGTTCTGTAGAGAAAATTGTCACTCTATGATATAATTTTCAATGAATAGAAAAACAATTACTCTTATCTATTATTATAATGGTTATAAATAAAGAATAGATATTTGATTGAATATTACAAACCTATGAAATAAATTATTGTCTCTTGGACTCTTCAAGTATATTTAAATTCTATTTTTAACCTGGATGAGATGTTAGGGAAGTACAATTCTTCTATTTAAACTAGAGACTTTGGAGCTTGTATTGATAGAATCATTTTTCATTAAGGTAACCTGGTTGGTTCTAAATATACTTGTTACATGAATCATCTAAATAAGGTTGTTTTCAGTAGATTTGATAGGTATTTTGTTAACAGTGTCTCCTTGGATGTATTTACTTCAATTTCATGCTCCACCCTTTATATATTAAACCTAGACCATCAACACATCTACATTAATATTTTAATTTGAGTGACTAAACCATATTTTATATTCATATTCAACAATGATTTTACACTAAACAATAAATGTAAAAAAATTGGTTTATGACACATTTATCTTCTTATTCTATACAGAATATTTTAGAGATTGTGTTCTTAAGTTCACAGTTCTTAATGAAATATTGAAAAATTAGATTTAGGATAATATTAGCCACTTCAGTAAAATATTATTCACCGTGAATCTATACTTTATATTATTCAAAAAATTGATTATAGTGGTGATTTTTCTATAGGTCTTGAGTAGTAAAATAATATTATTTTTAATCATAATATTTTTTTAAACATCAAAGAGTGTGTGAAAAAGGAGGCTTTGAATGTTAAGTGTCTTAAAGAGGGTGATAAAAATACTAAATCATTTAACAATCTATGAAAAAATAAGAATCTAAAGATATCTCTAGATATTATCAATAATAATGGGTTATTTCTTAATAAAAGATAAAAAGTTTCATCTTGCATTATTTCTTTTTACCAGAAACGTTTTGATGGAACCAGTATTATTATTTGTCTGATATAAGGTATCATTCCTAGACTTGAAAATGATGTAGAAAATTATGAACTCATCACAATTAATTTTGATAATGATATTACAAATGAAATTTTTGTCTTATTCTTTTGCTACTCTCCTAGTCCAAACGGGTTTAAAAATTTATTCTTTCAAACATATTAAGAGATCATTAATTGTGATGTTTCTGGGCCTATAAGTAATTTTGTTAAGGGTGGTCAATTGAAAGAGGGAATCAATGAATAATTTATTTCTCTCATTCCTAAATTTTTTAATGAAAATTAAATCAATTTATTAATATTGGAAAAACTTTTAAAAACTTTTTATTAATATTATCAAAAAACAAATCTTACTAATATGCTCTCTATAATTTAAAATAAAATTGTGTCATGAAATCAATTTGGTTTCATCAAAGGTAATACTATTTAGGATTTTCATATTACTACCTATGAATGTATAATTCTTACCATGAAATCCACCATAGTGGATAATATAACTCTCATGTTATGTGTTTAAAAAGTATTTGACACCATGATCTAGGGCATCATTTCCATGGTTTTATGAAATTTTGGGTTTACTAACATCTTTATCAATTCATATTTAATTAAACTCACTTAAGCACATATTATTTTAGCTTATTAATGGATCCCATTAGGGTTATTTCACTTTTACCATAGGTTTTAGGAATGTTGATCCTCTTTAAAACATTATATTTTCTATTGATGAATATTTCATAAGAAGTATCAAATTAAATAGGGAAAATGAAAATAAACCTCATCCCATAAAAGCTTACAGAGGAATTGTTTCCTCCGCTTATTTATTCTATGTTGGTGGAATCAGTATTTTCACTCCAAGGGTAAAAATAAACATACAAAACATTAAATATTCTCTCCATCAATATGAGAGAGTGTTGGGGTAAGAGAACACCTGGAATTAATCTTTCATTTACTTTGGAAAAAAATTTATCGTAGCCATAAAAGTGGTTATCATAGGTGATGTGGGTATTAGAGATTATATGCTTCCTTTGAACTATCTTCGTGTCTCTATGTTTTGGGGAAACCACAAATCGGCTATTCCTGTCAAATTCTATGCCAATTCAAAATTCAACTGACTTCTTAGAATGAAACTAAATTATCAATGGTTGGAAGTGTTCGCCTTGTAGAATTCATGATGGTCTGAAAATTTCATTACACCTTTATAAATTATATATGGAGGACTAACCTCGTTAAGAGTATCAACAACACTATTAAAAACTTCTTTTTGGAGTGGAAGCATTCTCCAAAGAAGGCATGTGACTTTTCATTAGATAAAACATCATAAAAAAATTGATCTATGTGGGTTGGTCATTAAAAATATCTATAAAATCAATGACACTTTGCAAGTTAATTTTACTTCGAGACATATAAATGGGATGTTATAATATCATTCTTTTCTAATATCCAGATTTTTAGACAGACTCAAAATTCTCAATTTAAATCATTATGGTAATTCATTTAGGCTTTCCCTGAAGAACTCTTTTTCCACCATTTATGTGACCTCACACCAGATGGATAATATAATTTATTCAATTATTTTTTTAGACAAATAGGGAAATACACCTCTTCTTGGAACTCTTAAATATCATGATACTTGTTTTGACACTATTGTATTGATCAAATTGAAATTACAGACTTCACAGTGTTTGATACTTAATGGTATCATTTAATTTGTCTTGAATTATTATTTCATTAATTGATGTGATATTATTGTTTTGGAACCTTATTCTAATGCTATGATATTTTCAAAGGCTTTATATTGAGAGTTTTTCCAAGGGTATACCAACATCTAAGATAATGTTTTTAGAAGAAATTTCATTCTTCCATCAGAATTCTCCATTCCATTGAGATTAATGTATTACAAAGTGCCCATTAATGTTTTAAGGGTGTAATAATTAGATTTTTTACTAGAAGTTCCTTATGTCTCCAGTAATGTGATGTAATTGAACATCTTTTCATTGGTTATTCTACTGCCCGGTCCATGTGGACTAGTGTTGTGGACTGTTTTGAAATTATAATTCCCAAAAATATATATATGGGATAACATACTTATCTGCATTAATCATCCACTTTTCAAAAACTTAATAATCACTTTATTGTTGTTAGTTTGGATTTCAGTAGTACAATTTGGACATTCATGAATAAATGGGTTCATGAAGGCTCTACATTCAATCTTTAGTTTTCATTGGATCATGGTTTTATTGATTTAAAACATGAAAATCATATTCAAAAAATGTTATTTTGATATCTAAAGTCATTTTCTTACCATGATGAGTAGTCTTAGTATTTCATGTAAATATCTTCCTCCTTTTGAGACCTTAGAAGTCCAATGTCTACCTTCATTTCCAGGCTGGATCAAATGCAATATGGATGGTATTTCAAGAGAAAATCTAGGTCCTTATAGTTGTGGAGTGATTTTTAGAAATCATATATGTGAAACTATTTGTGGCCTTTTGGTCATTTTGAATTAACCACATTCCTTAATACTAAAATTCTCAGTATTATAAATGTGGTGGATATGGTAAAGCAATGTGGCTACCTCATATTGTAGATTGAATGTGACTTCACCATAATTTATTATGATATCATAAAATTAACTATTCATATTTCATGGAATATGGATTTTAAAGGGAGAAACTATATGAATAATAATCCATCCATCAACTGTATTATCGCATGTTCCAATCCTAATGAAAACATCTTGGCCAATAGAAAAACAAGTAAAGGGGTTACTACACATATGATGATATGTTGAAATGATTTTCCCAACGATTTCTTCTCTTTTTGGTATCATTATTATTATAAAAATATTCATTCTTAATTTTTTTAATTTTTATGATAATAAATATAGTGTACTTCTCCACATGGGTAATCTCTAATTCAACCATAATAATTAATAGGGGCAGATAATTTTTTTGAATGTTTTAATTGAATTTGGATTATTGGAAAAATTAAAACAATTAATTTTTTGAAAATATAATTAGATTCTTTTGAATTAAAATAATAACTTTATGGGTTTTTATATGAACATTGTACTTGAAATTAGTATACAAACAGTTTATACATAAAAATGAAATTTTTAAAAACCCTTTATTCCATCACGTTTTTCTATATTGATTTTATGTTAAATTATGTCACCTATGTGTTTTTAATTTCTTTTAAAAAATCATTCCAAATTTGGAATTAGTGGTTTCAAATTTTTTCAATAGGACCCTCTTATTTTGGGTCGATATAAATAGTAAATATAATATTTGTGTTGTCAAAATTAAGGATAAATAGGGTAGTAAACGTTATAAATAAAATGATAATGATTTAAAAATAACCGTAAAATGAGCCTAATTTTTATTGAATAAGTGAATCTCAACCATAGGAATTGAAATGTCTAATATATGAAATTTTTTAATTTCAATATGATTATATCTTTTATAGTTTATTATTTAATGGAAACTCAAAAATTTATAACCCTTTTTTATTAACTATAATAATTTTAGAATATAGATAAATAAATTAAATGTATAGTTATAAATATAATTTTAAATTTATATTATTTATCTTTATCAGACAAATTTATTTTTAATTTTTAATGAAAATAATAACGACCTTAAATTCCAACACAATTCTGATGCCATAATTATTGAAATGATTGAAAACTAGAAGAAAAAATATTAAACATTATAACATTTTATAAATTCATATAATTAATATTACCCATGAAATTTGTACATTAAATGACATATTATTGATGTACGGATGTATTTTATTATAATTTATTTTTTACGGAGTTATAAAAATTGAAGTAAATGAATAGTCCAAAAATTTACATTATTGATATTTTATGAACCAAATATTTTATTAAATCGTATAAAATTTATAAAAAACCTATATTCATCCAATTTATTATGATATGGTTTAAAAAATCAACAATGTACCATTTTTTTCAATTTATAGTATCTATCATGACCCTAATCTATTAAAAAACCTTATTGTCATGGTAAGTATGAAAAAGGTTAATAGGGGTTAAAAACAAATGATGATGGTAAAAAGTTGATCTAAATTTTTCATAATGTTGTTTTATTAGATAATTTAGAATTATCCAAATCTTATCTTATAATATTATTATTTCTGTTCCATTTTCACATTAAAATTCATTTAGATTAAATTAATATTTTAGGAAATTCCTATAGTGTTTCTCCCCTCTCTTCTAAAAGGAAACCACTTAATCTCATTATTTCACTATTAAAATACTTTTGTTTCATCATTAACTAAAAACATACCTTTATATAATCTCTACCCATAGTATATATTACTTATTTTCTTGTATAATACATGTCTTATAGGTCATAAGTTTTTATCCAAAAGAGAATTTAAAAAGATGTTGTATTGTTTTTAACCCCATGTTTTAGTTTTATTTCATATTTCACTTGAATTGAATATTCCTCAACCAAGATAAAATATTTTAAAAATATCATATATATATATATATATTGAGATGTTATTATTTTAATTTAGTAACCAATATCCATATCCAACAATAATAATTTTTTTGAAAGAATTCGTCATTCGTGAATTCGGTAGACAACGACCTCAAAAACCGTTGTAATTTGTTTTCCATAACAACATATCATGGATTGTTAATATAATGGAATTCATGTTCACATATTATATTACTTACATATTTGTTATTCTAAAAATATAATATATAAATAATTTTCTTTCTTATCCATACAATAAAAAATGAGAATGTTGTTCATGCTTACGTCTGGACTAATGTGATTTGTTTCATTTTTCATCTCCACAGCACACAAATGGTATAAATATGTATAATTAAATAAGTATCATTTTATTTATGATATTATTATATTTCTATAAATATAAACTTATTCTTAATTTATTTTCATAATGTTCATTGAAAATTTAAAATGTTTATCATTTATACATACGGTCTACCATCTCCTTGATTATAATGTAGTTCATTTTTTATAACCACTTTTCATGATGGTTTTAAATTTTTAATTTTTCATAAATACTAATATTATTTAAGGATTATTATTCTGGAGATTATGTAATAATGACCTCTTTGATCATATTCAACTATTGAAAACCATTTTTAACTTATGAACCGAATATCATCCAAACATTCTACGAGATTTTAAATGATAAAGTAATTGTTAAATCATTCTAATACCTATGTAAAATAGAATAAAAACATTAATAAAGTTCTCCTTGAAGTAAATAATTAATATAAATTTATTATTCATGATGATAAATAACCCATGTGATGAGTCATACTCAATGTAAGAGGATTTATTTTTTTAAAATCCGCTTTTATAGTTTCTGTTAAAAATATTTTTTTAATGAATTTTATTGATTTATTAATATGGGATTAAAAGAGTTATAAATGGAATTTTATATCTGTCTATACATTATTTAAATGGTTTGGAAAAGGACTCTTTTTACCGAATATTTTGATTAATTTAGAAAAGATAAAAAGAATGTACTATTTTTACATTTACGGAAATAAGCACATTTCCGACTACCAAAACCAGTATTTGGTATTTCGATTCCTTTACAAGATTTCCTGTCTTTTAAAAGAAAATTATTCTATTAATTTTTTCTGGGAATTATAATTAAAAATATGGGTTTTAATGAAAATGGTTAAATCAATATCAAAAACAATTTATTTATGGTCGAAAAAGATGTTTTATGATGAAACCATTTATCTACTATGTCATAGTACTTTGACAATGTTTTCAATTATAAACTAATGTTAGGTTATCCCTTTATTAATATTGTCAATATCTGATAATGGGGAGGAGTTAACTGATTGTGTTTCTCCTATTTGAATATGGGAATATATTGAAGTGGTTATTCCCAAAATAGAAAGAGTTTACAAATTTGGTATCTCTAATGAGATTATGGGAATATATTGAGATGGTTATTCCATGTATAACTATAATTGTTATTACCTATGTAACTGTGAGGTCTACTCCTTATATAATAGGGAAATAAAAAAGATTCCCATGTTTACTACAAATTTTATCTTTTCTTTCTATGGGTTTAGAATTATTCTTTGAGATAAAATTGTATTTTTTTATCTGGAAAGGAATTATTTTCAAAAGAACATAGAATAATGTTTAAAGGTATGCATTTTATAGTATTTAATATTTTTCACTGGAATAATGGATTTATTGCATTTTATATCCCTTGTCGATATTTTTTAACGTCCCACAATTGGCACTCTCTCATGTGGCTGATATGGGATGGTTACGTGACCTAAAGCATTCATCTATGTATATTAGAGGCTAATAACTAACCAGTAGTAGGGGTATGAATTGTATAGTGGGGAGACAAAACCCCTTAGTATGAAGTGTCATAATAGAAGAAATATTTCATAAATAAACTAAAAAAATACAGTAAAGAAATTGCGGAAGACCGCAATAAAAACCAACTAGATAATCAAATAAATATATAAGGACAATTATAATGAAATGGTAGAATGAATGTAAATGACATGATAACACAGTACAAAAACAAGTTTAGACGACTGAAATAGAAGGCTCATTGTCTTGGGATCGGAACGCCATTCAGTCCCATCTCGAAACTCTAACCTAATAGAAAACAAGAAATCAACGGGAAGGTGGTTTTCCACGGTACAAACCTGCATGCACGAAATCTACTTCGGTTACAAATAGACACTAAAATAGGGTTTGATTAAAACATAGTAGGTTGACTCCCCGTGTCCAAAAAAACCAATATAATAGGAATTATTTGACATAAATAGATTAACTGGTGTATTAATTAAATAAAAAATTAATTTAAAAAAAACACAATCTACTTCGGAACTGTGCCGAAATATCTCTAATCATGCCTTCCAAACATTTGAACCACCACCATCTAACCAAGGTAAAATAATTGACTTTCTTATCATGTTGGAATATCTCTATGCATGTATTATAACCAGGACAACCAAAATCATATAACCAAGGTAAGATAACCAACATTTCCACAACACTATAATATTAATAAGCATATATTAAGACCATTCCAACCATAACCATATAACCAAGGAAAGATAAACTACTTCAGCACCATGCTGGAATATCATTGAGTATATCTTACGACCATGTTAAACAATAACATATATTTATTTTATAGTCACAACAATACAGGTCAAAGCCCTATAATCATTACAACATTTTCAAGCTCAAATATCTGTAAAAATTACAACATTGACTAGGAATATCCCCGAATCTATAAGCATTTCATTGTGGGACTAGGTTGATCCCACTCAATATTGGCATTATAGTATATAACTGTTAAAGTTCTAGGGTCGAGCCTGATATATAAGCATTACAACATGGAAAAAAATTTATTTCATAGAACATGGAATCACAATATCACATTATATATATTAGTGGCCAATTACGTGAATTACCATTATTCATTCATATTACACATTTAATTCAATTCATAATTCATTGACAATTATATATATAATCAATAAGCCACAATTTAGGGATTCTATAGTAAGAAATCACCCTAGATCTCATGTTATCATAAACATACCTTTATCTAATGGGAAATTCAATTATAGTCTAGGGTTTTCTCACACAATGTGTAGTAATAAACTGGGTCAGATTATAGTTGAAAACAAAGGAATTCATGGAATAATATAATTTATTATTTATTCAATTTGGGGACATATTTGATTGGAATGATCATGATATTACATAAATGATAGAAATCAAACCATATGGTTAATATTTAGACACCCTAGCTTTAACTGAAAATCCAACAAAACATCCAATGGAAAAATCCCATGATAAATAAATAGCAAATGATTAAAAATAGGTTCCATGATTAAAACTGATCAAGTAAAAACCAAAAACAAAATTGGAAAAAGTATTTCTCTACAACATTTGGATAACCAAACGAGAGAGGGAATGAACCTATCCAATGGAAAATAGCAGTGATTGAAGATGTGAACGAAATTTTTTGAATGGAGGTTGGCACTTTAATATTTCATGGATAATTCAATATATTCGAGAGAAGATGATCTTCAGCTAAAACATATCAAAATTTAGCCACACACCATGTTTTAAGTAGCTATTCAAGAATTTAAACAACATGGAATGTGGATACACATCTTGAATTTTTTAATGGAATTCACCAGAAAACATGCCACATCAAATTTATTTTATTAAAACCATGGAAACATTACATGATGTGTAATCCCTTTACATGATGTGTAATTGTTCTACAGTTGATTTTCATCCCATTTATTTTAGACATATTGAGCTCCCTTAAACACCTCTTATCATACCAGAGACCCTGAATAACCATTAGACCCATTTATACTTGTACTTTATTAACTGAAACAGGAATAAATCCCCAATCATTGGGCCATTTTCTCTAAAAAAGGATCTGCATCTCTGAGAAAGACTCAACCACTAAGGCTAAAATGAACAACTCAGAGAGGAACGCACCTTGAAAATGAAGCGATCTTAAAACATCTCCATGTTATAATATCCCATCCCTAAGAAGCTCTGTGAATCAATCTGAGGTCTTAGGGAAGAAGTATAGCAATTGTATTTTCATATATACTTCCCTCTCCCATAAATCCTCTTGAACTCTGGCATGATTCCAAGGAACTCAAACCAATGGTATTGTATGACCCCAAATATATTTAGCACTATTATCCATAACTGGTATCATATGCTCCTCAAAGGAAAAATTAGAAAAAAGATCGATTTCTGCTACCTCTATTAGATAATAATAGTCTGGATGATTTCTTCATAGTTACAACACCTAGAAAATTTCATTTTGGAATTGTATCACTGTGTAAGGGATAAATAATACACCATTGGACCAACCCTTTCCACTATATCAAATGGCCTAAAAACAAGGGTGCTAGCTTTGCTTGATTCCAGATATGGAGATTCGCCATCCAAATACACACCAGAAAGGAAAACATATTTCCAATAAATTAACTACATTGTTCATCTTCTATTTTCATCATATGATTTCATCCAGCTATGTGAGGACACCTAATGTTATGTAATCAACTAAACTTGTATGTACGTTTCCTACATGCGACTTTTCCAAACAAGTGATGACTTTCATATCTATAGATAAAAAATTGGGTATCAACATGGATAGCCATATAAATTCTCAAAATGTGCTCTTTGGATTTATTCAAGGAAGATATTGTTATATACATACTCCAAGAGTGCCATATGTTTCTCCCTTGAATCACAAAAATCCAAAATAGAAGCTTGTAACATATCCTCTAGAACATTAAAGGCCTACTCAAATTGACCATCAATATATGATTGATATATTTTTATTAAAAGAACTCACGATATGATGACATTCTGGAGACACATCTTGAAAAACGATGTGATATGAGGATATCTTTATGAAACAATACTCTTCAAAACATCGTGCAACTGAACAACCTCATGGATGTAGAGATTTATCAGATCATAAAGAGTGAAGGTTTATCGGATAGGTAATAAGTGGTATACCTTAGTCAGTCAGTCTACAAAAACCCATACATCATCATTCCTACAGGTCATCCAAGGTATTCCCATCATCTGATCAATTGTGATGTCATTACATTACTACTATGGGATGTGAAAAGGCTATAAAATCTCAAATGGCCTCTAATGACCGGCTTTCCCTACTAAAAAGTGAAGTATCTATCCATAAATCATGCAACCAACTTCATCATTCCTAGCCACCAATACTATATAAAATGATCATGATATGTCTTTGTTGAACTAAGATTCACCACCCATCTACAATCATGAAACTCCCTCATCAACTCCTCAGACTAGCCCTTATGAACCCATACATGTCCATGGAAAAGAAGAGAATTTCCACTGCCAAGAGAATATATCGATGGTGCCTCCCCACCATATAATTTGTCTCTCAAAACTGATCCATCGAAATCTGGATACCGCTTGATCTTAATCATGTCCAAAAGAATAGGAATTACTGATTTCAAAGGTATAGCTACCCACCATTGATATTATAGAACATATAGATGCATGTCTCCAAATAGGGTCATTTTTTTGACTAATCACAAGACTCATGTACCACCTATTCCTATGTCTTTCAGATCACAATATTAGAATTGACATTTCTCTTTCCTAGTCTATAAGACAATTCAAATGTGAAAGACTACAGATACTCGACCCACCACTTATGTTGAAGGTTAAGGTATCACTATGAAAAGATGTACTTGGGGACCTTGAAATCTATTTAATGCAAAAACATCCCCATTATGAGTTAGGGTATCCAACATCCCAAGGAATGTACCACTATGGATTTCTCAATATCATTAGTACGATAATTCCTCAGATGTGGTATCAGCTTCTTAGAGCCATAAAAACCGCATGATTCTCTTATATTAGAACTACTCTAGGTCTAGCTTTGGATGCATCATAGTACATAGTATATTACTTGCCCGACGTAGCTACAGGGAGGATATGTGAAAACATTATATTACCTTTCAGAACCTAAAAATCTATTTCACAATCATTATACTAAACAACATTAGCTTCTTTCTTGGTCAGTCTAGATATTGATGCAACTAATAAGGAGAAATCTTGGATAAAATGTGGGTAACAACCTACTAATCTAAGAATGATTTTAGTTTCTATGGCTTTCGTGGGGTATTTTAAGATAACATGGAAGTGAATGTTTCTAGGTCCACATGCACTCTTATCTCTGATATGACATGTCCTAGGAAGTGAAAATTATTTTTACATAAACTACATTTAGTTATCTTAGAGTAAAGTTGATTCTCTTTCAATGTACATAGAACGTTTTGAGTAAGTTTGGCCTGATTATTGGATGCCTAAGAGTAAACTAAGATAGAATCGACAAAAACCACCACACAAATATCTTGATAAGGATTAAATATAGAATTCAATAAGTCTGTGAATACAAAAGTTGAATTAGTCAACACAAATGTCATCACTACAAATTCATAGAATCCTAAACTACTCCAAAAAGCATTCTGAGGTATGTCTGATAGTATCACCCATAACTGATGACATCATGATCTTAAGTGAAACATTGAAAAGATCTTATCACCTCTTAACTAATCAATAATACCTCCAATGTGTGGAAGAGGATAACAGTTCTTGACCATCATATGGATTAACCACTAATAATCCACACATAAGTGCAATGATCCTTTATCAATTTCGGTGAAGATGAATAGAGAATCCCAATTATATGTACACATCCATATTAAGCCTTTAGATTTGATATTTTATAACTACATCTTAGAAACCCAATGCACTATTGGAGATATTTGGAAAGGCAGGATATAAAATGAATCTGCTTCTAGAACCAAATTGATCATGAAATCAATCTCTCTCTCTCAGACGATAAGACATAGAACTAATATGGGAAAACATTTATAAAATGGTATACCACTAGAATAAAATAATACCACTAAATTCCACCATTATCAAAAGAAATATTAGTGATTTGATCCATGATACAATCCAATATTCACTGAATTGGTCACATATGACCTTCCTGAAGATCCCACTCACCCTAGTGAGAATAGCTACCTATTTCTGGAGATTAGACGATAAGCCACTTCTTGTGATATTTGATAAGAGCCTATCATTAAACTGACCAGTCCATACCAATAATCACGTTGAACCCTATCATTTCTAGGATTAACAGTTCCCTGAAGAAATGGTAATGAAAAATATCTAGAGAACATGCCTCAAAACATTTAATATTTTTAGAACACGCTCATGAAGGTGTGTTGATGGTTAAAACACCATCTACACTTTCCTCATCCAATCCCAAAACATTTTATGAAAGATAATATATAAAAGTATGTGATTATCCTATATCAAACAAACCAAAAGATAAGGTATATGAAGAAAGAATCCACACTCTGACTATATATGGTCTTGCATACACATTATCTGGAGTAATCTACATATTCAAAAATTGAATTCTCTCTCTACCCTAGGCCCGGGTCTTACTACCCAGAGCTATTTCCCATACATGGTATTGTTGCTCATGCACTGGGGTACCACATCCCCAGCATTGGCCTCAACAACTTGAGGAACTCTATCAACCTTCTAGTAGAGGTTTAGTTGATCCCTGTACTGATTTTAGGGATTGTCCTAATCCTCTTCCACTATTCTACTACAAAAAGTTCACATAGAGCCTCAGAAGATGACCCGGTCTACCATAGATGCGACACTCAACAACAGGGTAAGAAAACTACAAGGACATGTTAACTAATTTTCCACACTGATATCACTATAAAATAACACATTCATGGGATGGTATTACACTACTATTACTGTCTTTCCCATTATTACATTGGGAAAAACTATCGTAATTAAACTTCTTACCACTTTAAGTATAACTTTCACATCACCCTGTTGAAATACCCTAGCGACTGCACGTGGCCTATTTCTTATTCCCTATTGTGACGAGGGCCTCATTCATCATTTCTTCAAAGAATCTTAAACAGAAAATGTTTACCTATGACCTAATCTCATAATGAATACCATCATGGAAATGTTGGTCTGAGGAGATATCATCAATTTTCAAAGATGGGTTAATGCACTGTTGGTTGGTAAAATGTCCATTATATTCCATCACTCACAAGCCCTCACATGTCAGTTCCATTAACTCGTGATATTTTTCATTGTTCAAGGTGTTGAGATATAAATGGATTATGTTCTTCAACTCAACGTCCTTCCAAGATTGCTTATCCTACTACCAAGATTCCTCTAGAATACCCAACCAATGCATGGAAGGTCCATGAAGCATATACACAACAAGTTTCACCCTCACATTTGTGGATTTCTTGAGATGCTTGAATATTTTCTGTACTGAATCCATCCAGAACTTGGATTCTTTGTGTCCCCCTTCCCCAGTAAAAACATGTAGACGTTGAAGATAAAACTCTTTTTTCATATCAGAAATCGAAGGAACGGTACTAAAATTCTCTCTTTCCTTGAATTCCATGAATCACAATAAGCATTCGTGTTTCTTAACATCCATATACTCCTCAAAAACAATATGAATTTCTAGTTTGGGTGTATTAAGAGAATGAATATTTACACTCTCCTCACGCTTGAGTGGAACATAATTAAGTGTCATTTTCTCTTCAAGAAAAGCACGCACCTTATAGAACTGAATATCATCAATGTCAACCCATATATGTTAATACAATGGTGAACCACTTAATCATGATCTCTAGACATCACTTACATGTATTTTATCATGAAATGAAAACTCATTTCAATTGACCAGTGAAATAGATATCTCATATCATACTTCTAGAGGCATGTATATATAAAATGAAAAAAATTGACATTCCATATCATGAACAATTCATGTCAATATATCCCTATGTTCCAATTTTGATGCATGTATTCTCATATAATTCCTTAAAAATCCAATTGTATAATCTTAAAAAATACATCATAAAAAATATCCTAAACAACTTGTAAATCTCCCAAGATAAATTAACATTATCTATAAAATACACATATCACTAACAGAAATTCCGTCCCAGGGTACTCGAATTTTCCCCTGTACATGTGTTAGAAACTCCTATTCACAAGATAATTAACAAGCCCTAACAAATCATAGTCTCATTTATACATTTTGTCAAATAATAATTCATAATAAAAGAATACACGGTTCACTGATACCACATTGTAATTTCCCCCAATTTGGTACTCTATCACATGGTCGAAAATGGTTCGTTATGAGACCTCAAGTCTGCCACCTAATACACCAAATGATACTAACTAGAATTAGGGGTTTCAATAGTATATTTGGAAACTATACCAACGAGTATGAAGTCTTATAGTGTATGAATCACTCATAAATAAATGGATTAATCTGAATAAATACATTACAGAATACAATAATAAAAACCAACTGGATAATCCAATAAGTATATAAGTAATAATGTAAAGACATGCTAGAATGTAACTAAATGATACTCTTCTAAAATAAAAAAATTAAAAGAATAATAAAATATGTCTCAGGTGGCGAACCACATGTTCGACCCATATCCAAACACCATCCCAATAGGAAACAAGAAATCAATAAAAAGGTCCTTTACCCTTGTCCAAACCTCCATCCACAAAAACAGCTCAGGTTCCAAATAGAGGTATGAATATGGTGTTAGTATAACTCAGTAGTTCAACACCACCATTTATTCACAAAATAGATTTAATATGAAGTGTATACAATAAATAGATTAATGGGTGTATTTATTAATTCTCTAATAAATAAAATACCACGGTAACTTGATTTGGATCTGTACTGGAATATCTTTAATAAGATTTTACAACCATGAAATACACAACCATCTAACCATGTAAAAATTACCTACTTAGGCATCATGCCGAAATATATCTTATCATGTATTATAACCATGACAACCACAATCATATAACAAAGGAAAGACAAACTCCTTTGGCATCATTCCATAATATCTTTGAGTATACTTATGACCATACCAACCACAATAATATATCCAAAGTTATATAATCTGGTTATGAACCATGCTATAATATCCCTGATCATGTCTAACAACCACGCCAACCACTATCAGAAAATCATTGTATAGTCACAACAATTCAGGTCAATGACCTATAATCATTATAGTGTTTTCTCACTCAAAGACCTATAATCATTACACATGGGACTAGGCATAGACCCCTCTCTATAAGAATTATAGCATGGGACTTGGCTGACCCCTTTCAGTATAATCATTATAGCATATAATTGTGCAATTACCAGGGTTGATCCCAGTATATAACAATTACATCATGGAACACAGTTCTTGTCATATAGCATGGATATCACAATATCAAATTATATATCTCAAGGATTAATTATGTTAAATTACATTATTCTTTCATATTCAACATGAAATTCAATTTAAAATTAATTATCAATTATATCAATAAGAAAAAAATCCAAAATTTAGGGATTTTATAATAGGAAATCACCCATGGTCACATGTAATTCCAAACATACCTTAATCTATTAGATAGTTCAATTATATTCAATGGTTTTCTCACCTAATTGGTAGTAATAAGCCAGGTCAGAAGAAAATTGTGAACAATTGAATTCAATGAATAATACCATTTAATATTTGTTCAATTAGGGTACACATTTCATTGGTGTGATTATGATATTTCATAAACATGACACTAATAAAAACATAGGTTTATGATTCCAAAAATTCTTCTAATTCCCATATCATGCAAGGAAGAAGGTTTTGAGGATTGCAAATAGTTCCCTAGATTAAAATTGATCAAAATGAAAACTAGTAATGTAATTAGGAAGAGGATTTCAATGCAACGATAGGAGAACCAAAGGTAAGTAAGAAGAAAACATACAAAATGAAATTAAAATGGATTGAAAATGTGGACAGAATGTTGGGATGTGAGTATGGCACTCCAAAATCCTATGGATAATTTTCTAGATTGATAAAGAGAGGAGATGGAGCTAAAAAATGTCATAATAAACCGCATACCATATTTAAAATAGGATGTTGAGAAATTACATAGTGCGTATTATGGTAACACATCTTGTAAATGTTTTTAATGGAATTATCTAAAAAAATTGTCACATCGGATATATTTTATTAAATCTCCCTAACAATTACATGATTTTTAATCCCTTTACATGGCATGTACATGTTCTTTAGTTCATTTTTCATCCCATTTTCCTTTTAGACAACTAGAACTCCCTTTAAGGCTTCTCAACTTACCATGAACCATTATTAACACTTTGTCTCATTTATTAATGGACTCCATTAATTGAAACGAGCATAAATCCTCAATCATTAGATAATTTTCTCATACAAAGGCTCTCTATATCTGAACAACACTCTCCAACCAAGGTTAAAGGAAAAATTCAGATAGAAATATACCTGTAAAAAAAGATGTTGAATTTGTGATCATCCAATCATTTTTAATATTTTCAATATTTTTTAATGATGGGTAAGGAAAAATATGAAGGCATGTATAACATAATAAATATTATTCTTAAAAATAAAACATGTTTCTTAATTTTTGGGAAAATGGATACTGAATAGATGTTCCAACATTGTTATATGTGGGATTGTTATATAATATTTATAACTAAATTATCAATGAATATATACCTAAAATATCGTTGGGAATGTAAAAATGGGAATTATTTTTAATTTCACTAGAATATATAAAGTTTATTTATGGGTTATTATAGTAACACCGTGAGATTTTTGAATATATATTTCTCTATTAAATTTTATGTTTTTGAAAACATTGTTTAACTAAAACACCATACTTCTATAAAAAACATTATACAACTGAAATAAATTTAGAGATTGTTTATTTTAAAAAGGAAGAAACAAGTATGAATTGATTATTAAATAGATAAAAATAAAGATAAAATATTTTAATGGTAAAATAAATATTTTTCATAAAACATTTTTTCTTTTAATGATGTGTTTTTATCATAATGCGTTAAATTAATCACTATTGATAAATAATACAAATGAAATATATATTTTATATCCATTTAAATTAATTATCATTAATTTAGTTGGTGTTTTTAATCAAGGAATTATAATAATGTCATTTTATTCATAAAAATCATTTCCATGAAAAATAGGTTTCATATTTTTTCATAAAATATTTATTTTTATGTGATTAATGAAAAATAGCAATGTTTAAAAAAATATCAGTTCTTTTAATTAAATAAATTAATTAAAAATTTCCATTATATTAAGTATTTGGATAAAAATTAGCATAAAAACACTCTAATTCAATATTATCTAATTAATTCTATATAAATCATAATTTTTTGTGATTTTGATATATGATCATTTTTATACATAAAAAATCATTGTTTTTAAAAAAAACATAATTGGATTATGTGTGCCTATTTTATAATTATTTTATTCCAATTATGAAAATTGATGTATGGAAATTTTATTTATCTTTTTAAATCATAATTTTAATATTTATAAGTGATTTAAATTTTATTTTTGTTTTTTAGGAATAGTATTCTTAGTAAAAATAATTTTATTGTGGTAAAAGTGTAAAAAATGATAGTTAATATTAAAACATTATGATAAGGTTGATGTTATCAATATTTTAATGACTTATTATAAACCCCCTTTACTGATTTTATATGAAATGTTCATAATTTTGTGAAATATTAATGTTTTAATAATAAGTATAATTTTGGAGCATTTTTAGAAGTAGTCTAATTGAGTCAGTTTAGTATTTTATTCATTACTATCACCTTACTGATTTAAATTATGTGGTTTTTGTTTTTTAGGATTCATTATTTACTTTATCACATATAATTAGAAGGAATCATGGGCCAATTCTACAATTTGAAGGCTCATATTGTCAACACAAGAAGACCCAAAAAATTTGTGATGAAACTAGACCATTAATGATGATTGAGTTACTTCTCTAAATCCCGAATCCAAAATTTTATGAAACTCCAATATATGTTTGAGATTATACAAATTAACAGTGGATAAAAATTTTATGGTCCAACTATAAGAAAAAGGGGCCCAACTAATGCCTTAAATTCTAGCCCACCATTCTGGACGACAATTAAAATCCGGAAACTATTCATGAAATATCGCATGATATAATTATCAAATAGAGAAGAGATTTTTCATTGTGAAAGAAGAGATATAGGCGGCCGAATTTTTTCAAGAACTCATTCATCATTGAAGGAATATTACTATTCAAAAACCTTTTCACATTTTAGACTTCAAAAATATTGGATTGAAAAGGACAGATTAAAAATGTTTAATCAACCAGCCATAACATTGGCTCCGTATGTCCAAATGACTCCAAATTTTGGGAGAGGTAGTCCAACACTATTATCTAAATCTTTTAAGAAGGAGATAGATCATGATTCGGCTATCTAGATGTCCGAATCATCGAGCCAAGTGGAAGGACAGATTGGGGATGCAAACAGGCCACTTCCTTGGGCTATAAATGCATCCCCCTCCTCTCCTTCAAAGGATTTGGCATTTCAGAAGAAAGGAGAACATATTTCCAGGACCAAATACATTCCAAATTCATAGGATGAACTTCCATATTCACATTTTTACTTGAGATACCCTTCCACCTCTCTTCGTTTCCTTTCACTTTTGTGTTGTTCTTTGTTTGTAATCTTAGAATTTTGTGTTTTGTAATTCTGTTTTAATGCATGTTTCCTCGTCAATATCTCTTATTCTCATCCACCATATGCAGTTTAATATAAATGTTCTTCAATTATTTTAAATACAGTTGAATCCTTTTCCCTTATTTTGCTTCCTCATTCAATCGAAAATCTGTTTTTAATTATCATCATTGTTTGTGTGTGTGTGTGTTCGACGCACCACTCTTTTCTTATCCCTTTCCTTTTTTCTTCTCTTCTTAAATTATAATCAGAATCATTATAACCAGATTATTAAACACCCAAATGGATGAGTAGATCTCTCATTTGGTTGAGTGATAATTTAGCTATGTTAAGTGATTGAGAGATTTTTCTCGATGAATATTCTTTGAATTAATATTGTGTATGTTGGACTTAACATGTCATGGATTAATGAATTGTTTTGTTTAAAATGTGGTTTCCATTGATTATTTTAACCATAAATACACCACCATAAATAATCTCTGATTTATATTAGAACCTTATGTTAAGTAAATTCTTGTATTAAAGCCTTAACACTTAGGAATTCTAATCAACGCCATCTTGTGACATGGGTGTTAATTTAATGAAATATAAAGAAACTCTCAAGGATATAACTGGCTTAACTACATAATGATGAACTCACCCCAATATTTATCAATTTTTTAAATAAAACTTCATCCATAAATTATACCATATGATATGCAAACAAACTCCCCAATCGGAATATAGTTATCTAAAAACAACCGACTATTAAAAAGTATCATCGCCGAGGATTCGACCCAAGTGCTGCTATACACATTAGCATAGCATCAGAACTTTGACCGATTGATAGGCGAAAATTGGCCACGCATTTTAAATGGCGTCATTGCTAGGGATGGTCCTTTATGTAGTTATTGTCTATAGAGATAACTCTCATTGATGCCGTAAGTGGCGGTGCTCTTGTTGATAAAACTCATGCAGCTGCAACAGTTCTCATAAGAATCATGTCTGCAAACACAAAACAATTATATAATAGAGCACATGCTCATGTCAAAAAACCCAAATATAATCAATCAATTGTTCCAAACAAGATGACCGAGTGGATGAGTGAACATACATGTCTTGTGCAACAACTAGTTGTGGCTACCAAATCCCCAACTTCATCGTCTCCGCAATCAATGTTTCCTGGATCTGTCAATAACTATAGAATCTGCAACTCTCCATCTCATCCAACCGACACATGTCCACAAATTCAAGAGGATCAATCTGATTCATCTGGACCAATGGAGATCAATGCAGAAAATGCTCAGAAGAACACTAACCCTCAACTATCAGGTCAGTTTGTTAGAAATTTCAACCAACCTCACTCTAATCCATTCTCTTCTTCCCATAACCAAGGCCTTAGGTATGGCAATCCCATATCTTATCCCCCTCAATTCCATCCTCAACACTCAAACCAGTTTCAATATGGTCACGGTGTTGGTAACTTTCAACAAACTTATCCTTTTATTCCTCAACCTCAAAGGAAAAATCCTCATCCTGGATTCTATTACCCTAGTGAGCCTTCCCAATTCCAAAATCAATACAATCGCTTTCCCAGGAACCAAAATCCAGGTAATCCCAATCCGAGACAACCCTATTTTCCCAAAAACCAAGGGAAAGTGCAGTGTAAGATCAATTCTCTTTCACCAGTTCCAGCCTCAAGAACATTGAAACCCAAAATGGTCAACTTTCATCCCACCATAGTCAGCAACAACCATCCAATTCTTCCCAACTTCCAGCTTAACCGTTACCCAACCCCAAGGGTAATGTAAGTGAAATTGAACTTAGAATAGGAATGAAAATCGTAATACCTCAAGATAATTCATATAAACCACCTTTAAATGTTGACCTAGAAAATTAAAAGAAAAAGAAACTTGAAAAGGAACCTAAATCCATTCCCTCACCTCCTTCTATTCCACATAGGAACCAATTCCTTTTCCTCAATCCATTTTAAGCCAATGAAGTCCTTTAAACCCGATCCTGAAATGATCAACATGTTTAGATGTGTTGAAGTCAATATTCCCCTCATAATGCAATAAAACAAATTACTAAGTATGCCAAGTTTCCCAAAGAGTTGTGTACCCACAATAGGTAACATAGGACCTTCGAATATGTATCAACCCGAGAGTCCATACCTATTAAGTGAAAAGATCTAGGTACCATTATAGTTCCATGCCAAATTTGAAGTTCCAACTTTGATGAAGCACTCATAGACCTAGGAGCCTCAATTAATTTCAGGCCAAAATCCATATTCTCCAACCTTAGTCTAGGTCCCTTACATCCAACAGGTGGTGTCATTCAATTATCCAATCAAAGCATAGCCAGTCGTCAGGGAATAATTGAGGATGTCCTTGTCTGAGTCAATGATATTATCTTCCCTGATGATTTCTATGTCCATGTCATGGAAGGTGAGATGAACTCTTCTCTATCTCCGCTAATTCTAGGAAGACCATTCCTCATGACTATGAGAACCAAGATTGATGTCCATTCAAGCATATTATCCATGGAATTCGGTGACCAACTGGTCAATTTCTACATTTTCCAATCCATGCGATACCCATCTAAGGATCACCCTCCATTCTCAATCTATGCTTTTGAGGACACTTCTAAGAGTAAATCGAACACCAATCGACCATGTTCTTCAAGTTCTAATGACAATGGATATTTTGAAATCTTCACCACGATTAACAATTTCATAAATGGTGATGTTTATGTGGACCTTTCATTCATATACTCTATCAATCTAGAGGATCTTGAAAAATCTCATGAATCCCACATCAATTCAGATCTCTACTACTCCATCTTAGACAGTATTAAGGAAAATGAATCTGAAGCAACTGAAGTCCCTTCTTCCATTCCTGAGTTGTCTAACCCAAAAATGAAAGATGAGACTGATCTAAAACCTCTTCTTAAAAACCTAAAATATTCATTCCTTTTCCATGATCACTCATATCCTTTTATTATCTCTACTTCACTAACTGAAACCGAAGAGTTCAAACTTTTTCAGGTGTTAGAGGAAAACAAAAAGGGCATTGGTTGGACCATAGATGACATACTAGGAATCAACCCTTCCCTTTTCATGCATCACATCCATCTTGAGGTGTCATCCAAACCAATTAGAAAACCACAACTAAGACTAAATCCACTCATACATGAGGTAGTTAGGGAAGAGATCGCCAAGCTTTATCAAGCTAGTATTATCTACCCAATTTCTGATAGTGAATGGGTTAGTCCAATTCAAGTTGTACTTAAGAAGGGTGGGATAACTGTCGTCACAAATGAACATGGAGAGGTAGTCACAACTCGAGTGAAGAAAAAATGGAATGTGTGCATAGACTATAGGAAATTGAATGTTGAAACAAGAAAAGATCAGTACACTCTTCTATTCAGTGATCAAATGCTGGAACGATTAGCCGGAAAGTCACACTATTTCTTTTTTGATGGATACACCGGCTACTTCCAAATCCCAATCGCACCTCAAGACCAAGAAAATACTACTTTCACAGGCACCTTTGGAAAATATGCATATAAAAGAATTATTTTTGGCCTTTGAAATTCTCTTGCAAGATTCCAGAGGTGTATGATGAGTATATTTTCTAAATTCAGTGAACACTGCATGGAAGTCTTCATGGATGACTTCACCATTTATGGTGAGTCATTTGAATCTTGTTTGAATTCACTCTCTCTAGTCCTCCAAAAGTGTGTCAAGTGTAACCTTGTGTTAAATTTCGAAATATGTCACTTCATGGTTTTAAATGGGATTGTTCAAGTGAAAATAGTTTCAAAAGATGGTATTAAAGTCGATTATGACAAAATTGAAGTGATCCAATCACTTCCTCAACCCACTTCTGTTCGTAAAATCCATTTCTTTCTTCAGTCATGTCGTTTTCTATCGGAGATTCATCCATAACTTCAGTAGGATTTCCCTCCCACTCACTCTGTTTCTCCAAAATGATGTCACTTTCCATTTGGATAAAGTTTGGAAGAGAGAATTTGTCGAACTCCAAACTGATCTAACATCCTCCCCAATAATCCAACCCCCAAATTGGTCCTTACCCATTGAGTTGATGTGTGATGATTCTGATTGAGCCGTTGGGGTTGTTCTTGGTTAAATAAGAGAATAGATTCCTCATGTCATCTATTATGCCTAAAAACATTGGATGAAACTCAATCTCACTACACTATCACAGAAAAGGAACTTTTAGCAGTGGTTTTTGACTTAGATAAATTCCAGTTCTATCTCTTAGGTTCCAAAATCATCATCTTCACAAACCATTCTGCTATAAAGTTCTTACTCATGAAAAGTTATTCCAAACCGAGGCTAATAATATGGATCCTAATGATCCAAGAGTTTGACCCTGAAATCATAGATAGACCAGGAAAATAGAACCCTATGGTTGATCACTTGAGTAGAATGTCTAATCCTTATCATTCTGAAATCATCGATCATGAGTTACCCACTGAGCACCTTTCATCACTCACTCCTAAAATACCACGGTATGCCCCAATTGTAAATTACTTGGTTTCTGGTGTTTTTTCAGAAATAGTTTTCAAAAGAACAAAAAATGAAGTTGAAAAGTGATTCAAAATACTATTTTTGGGAAGAAAATAAACTTTGTAAAATTGGGTAAGATAGGGTAATTAAGAGATTTGTAATGATGATGAGCGTTCCTCCATCATAGAATTTTGTCACTCATTTTCCGGAGGTGGCCGCTTTGAACAAAAATGGGCCTCCCGAAAGGTCGTAGACTCTAGATTCTTCTGTCCATCAGTCTTCAAGGAATCATATGAGTTCTTTCAATCATGTACCACTTTCCAAATGTTTGTCACAATTTCAATGAGAAATTAAATTCCTCAAAAATCATTAATTTTCTATGAGATCTTCGATGTTTGGGGCATCGATTTCATGGGACCATTTACCCCTTCCAATGGATTCTCATACATCCTTCTTGCTGTTGATTATGTTTCTAGGTGGGTCGAGGCACAACCCACTAGAAAGGATGATTCACATATTGTTAGTGAGTTCCTAAAGACACACATCTTCCACCGATTTGGCACACTACGTGCCTTGAAAAGTGACTTAGGAACCCATTTTTGTAATAGAACCTTGGAATCTCTTTTGAAAAAGAATTGGGTTGTACATAAAACATCAACTATATATCACCCCCAAAAAATGGAATGGATGAACTTTCTAATAGAGAAGTGAAAAGAGTTCTTGACAGAATTGTAAAACCCACCAGAAAAGACTGGCCTAAAAGACTTGGTGAAGCACTTTGGGATTATTAAACTACCTATAAAACACCCATTAGGATGTCTCCTTTTAGTATAGTATTTGATAAAGCATGTAATCTACCAGTTGAATCCAACATAAGTCTTTTTGGGCTGTAAAACTTATAATTTTTATTGTTAAAAATCTGGTGAAGAATGATTATTGCAATTGGCTGAACTGGAGGAGATTTGACTTGAATCCTATGAGAATTCAAATTTTTACAAAGAAAAGGATAAGGTACTCCATGAAAAAACACATCCTCAGAAAGGTATTCCATGAAAGTGAAAAGGTAATGCTCTTCAATTCTCGATTTCGACTTCACCCAGGTATGCTTAATTCTCGTTGGGAAGGTCCTTTTGTTATTACTAATGTTTACCCATTTGGTACAGTGCAAGTCCAAGACCCCTCTTCCATTAGGACATTCACGGTTAGTGGACATCATTTTAAGAATCACCATCATAGGACACACAATCCTGGATCAACATCGACGTCCACTAGATCCCCAAATTCTCCAGTCAACCTACCACTAGATGGGGATGGAAACCCGCCATATCCAAACCAGGGGGCACCTCTTTCCCTTTAACTCTCTCTCTATCTCTTCCTATCTTTACAACTTTATTCTTCTTCCTCTCTCTTTTAATTTTTTACCACTTTCTTTATCAAACCCTTTCTTTTTCAATTTTATTTTTTGTGGGTGTATCTTTATTAAAAATAAAAAAAACCAAAACAAAAAAGACAAAAAAAAAACATCATAACAAAAAAATATACAAAACAAATCAAGAGTCATGATTACTCACCTTATAATTTCCTAATATTGTCCCACAATTTTGGGGAGTTAGCATACATTTTTTCATCTAAAATTTTTTTTATTTTTATCATGACTTTGGGAAAATATAATTTTTATCAAAATTAAAAAAATTGAATTCCCAATTTTTTATTTGGAAAATGATTTTCCGAAACAGTGAAGAACAAAATTTGATTTCATGCCAAGGACACCTATGGACATATTTTCAAAATGTGTGATTTCACCCCCATTTGTGGGTCTTGAGTTTGTGGACCTTCGATCTGAATTTCCTACTTTAGTGTGCATTATAGAGGCAGTTTTTGAACCACATGAGAATCACAATAGCCAAATAGCCTCCCATTTCCCTTAAATTAATACTCCTTTTGAAAGCCCTGTCGAGCCTATGAAAACCTTTTCTTTCATAGCCACATTACAAGCCCAATACATTTTACCACCCAATATCAACATGGATTTTTCATTGCATATTTTTTTTAAAATTTAAGTGTGGGGGGAACAGATTTCATTATGGGTACCCTATGTTGATTTCACCATGTTATCATATGCTTGAGGGAAAACATCCATTTCAGTGTGGGGGAGAGGTTGTCATTCAATGCAATTTGGGGAATTTAATGTACATTAATTTATGTAATCATGTAAATTTTATTAAAAAGTGTAAAAAAAATCAAAAAATATAACAAAACAAATGGGTTGTTTATTGGGTAGGTCAAAAACCACTTCTAAAAGTTCCATGTTTTATTGCATCTAAAATGTGCATTTCTTTTTTCTATGTTGGTGTTTTACCCATATTCTTCTATATCTTGGAAATTATATTCCTACCGTCCCATAGCCAAAAAAACTACATTAAAAATACCTCTTTATTCTTGTGCACTTTGGATAGATATTGGATGCTGAGAGCTCTTTCAAACTCTAAGATTTTCCCTTTTGGTTGGTGAAAGAGTGAACCTCCACAAATGAATTTTATTATCTTGAGAGGTGTGAGTTTTGAGTGTCCACATTTTCCGTTTCTAAATTTGAGCATGAAAAAATGAATTAGTTTTGGAACATTGTTTCTCTAACAACATGTGGTGGAATTCAAAATGGATGAGTGAAATAGTCTAAACCTCACCTGATTGGAGGAAACAAAATTTTAATATTTGTTGGTGAGTGAAAATGATTTTCTTCTGTTTTTATATTTGTTGAACATGGGGAAATGAACAATACTAAGTGTGGGGGATTATATGTTAGTAATATTTTCATTACTTATTATATACCCCCATTAATAATTTTATATGAAATGTGCATAATTTGTGTGAAATATTAATGTTTTAATACTAAGTATACTTTTTGATCATTTTTAGAAGTAGTCAAATTTAGTCAGTTTACTATTCTTTTAATAACTCTCACCCTACTGATTAAAATTCTTTAGTTCTTTTTTTTAGGATTCTTTATTTAATTTCTCAGATATCATTAGATGTCATCATGGGGAAATTAGGCAATTTGAAGGCTCGTATGGTCAACAAAAAAAGACCCAATGAATTTGTGATGAAATTGGACCGTCAATGATGATTGAGTTACTGGTCTATATCCCGAAGCCCAAATTTTATGAAAATACACCATATGTTATATATTCTCAAAAGGAATCATGTATAAAAATTTGAAGGTCCAAATACAAGAGAAAGGGGCCCAACTAATGACTTGAAGTCCAGCCCACCATTCTGGCCAAGAATTAACATCCGGAAACTATTCATGACATATCTCATGAGGTAATCATCACATAAAGTTGAGATGTATCATTGTGGAAGAGAATATATATGTGTAAAACTTTTTTGAAGATCTAATTTGGCTTTTAAGTCATCTTCTTATTCAAAAACCCTTTCTCATTTTGGACTTCAAAAAGATTGGATTGAAATGGACAGATTAAAAGTGTTTAATATACCGGCCATAACATTGGCTCCATAGGTCCAAATTTATCCAAATTTTGGGAGAGGTCTGAAAAAATTATTATCTAAAACTTTTAATAAGTAGATATATCAAGATTAGGCTTTCTGGATTTCCAAATCGTTGATCCAAGTGGAAGGAAAGTTTGGAAGTGAAAACAACACACTTCCTTGGGCTATAAATGCATCTACCTCCTCTCCTTCAAAGGATTTGGCATTTCAGAAGAGAGGAGCACATATTGACACAACCAAATCCCTAACAAAGGTTTGTGAGGACATCAAATATTCATGTTTTTACTTTATATACCCTTCATCCTCTCTTAGTTTCCTTTCACTTTTGTGTTGTTCTTCATTTTTAATCTTGTAAGTTTGTGTTTTGTAATTCTATTTTAATTCAAGTTTATTATTCAATATCTCTTATTATCGTCCACCTTCAATAGTTTAATATTAATTTTCTTCAAATAGTTTAAATATATTTTAATCCCTTTCCCTTCTTTTTCTTCTTCATTCAATCAGAAATACGTTTTTAATTATTAGCGTAGTTCGTGTGTGTGTGTTCAATGCAACACTATTATCTTATCCCTTTATTTTTCTTCTTTTCATAAATTATAATAATAATTATTACAACTACATTATTAAACACCCAAATGGATGAGTAAATCTCTAATTGTGATGAGTTTTAATTTAGGTATGTTAAGTGATTGATAGCTTTTGCTCGATGAATATTCTTGAAATTAACATTGTGTATGTTGAATGTAACATGTCATGGATTAATGACTTGATTTGATTAACATGTGGTTTCGATGGATTAATGGAACCATTAATACACCATAATCAATAATATCTGATTGAGATTAGAACCTTATGTTAAGTTAAGGCATTGATTAAAGCCTTAACACCTATAAATTCTAATAAATGTCATCTTGTGACATGGGTTTTAATTTAATGAAATATAAATCAATGCTCAAGGATATCACTAGCTTACCTACCTAATGACGAAATCTCCCCAATCATTATCAATTTTTTAAATCAAACATCATCCATAAATTATTTCATAATCTCTACAAACAAATCCACCAATCAGAATACAATTAACTAAATACAACCGACTATTAAAATGTATCATCCCCGAGGATTCGATCTGAGTGCTACTATAAACAATAGTAGAGCACCAGAACTTTGACCGGTCGATAGGAGACAATCTACAGTGAGTTTCAAAGGTCATATAAACTCTTCTAAATTATTATTGGATGGGTTTATTTCCAACTTTCTCCCCATATTTTAGTTGTAATTTTTTATGTTTCACTTGACAATGAGTAAGGCATGCATGACATTTAAAAGGTAAGAATAATTGCATGTGTGACACTCCCCACACTAATAAATGGTAACCTCATATTATCACTTTTATCCACCACTTTAGACCTTTATATTAACAATTATTAGAATATATATCTTCCCACCCTTCCTCCCAATGCCTTAGAAGTCTTCGTATCATCGAAATATGAACCTATAGTGCTTAATCTATAAGATAAATTTTATTTTTAAAAGAAGAGGTATAAATCTTAACATAGTTATTATATGTTTATTTATAATATTAACTCCTTAAAATATATCATAAAAATATGGTATAATAATTATCTAAAATATATTTAAATTTTACTATTTATATGGTATACCCCTTTTTATAAGTGTCGATATAAGCCTCCATGAAGTGATGTGTTTATTTTTTTCCACATCACATCTCATTACTGGTTATATGGATGGATTTAATATAAATATATTATTGTTATAACATATTTATTATTATAATATGATAAAATATTATCTACCTTCTTACCTTCCAATAAGTTGGAAAATGACAACGTTAATTGTTTGTATATGCGGGTTGTCACCTCCATGTATAAGTGTGGTTCAATTCTTATTTTTTCATTACATGGATGATCATAAGAATAGAGTAAATTAATAATTATTTTATTTATGATATTATTTTGATTTTATAAAGTAGAATTATTAATTACCCTTCTTTCTAGATTATGAATTTGTGCCATGATAGTAATGTATTATCATGATAAATGTTATGATAAACGTATGACTATGGTATTAGAGAGGATTGTAAGTTTATGATGGTGTAGTTTTTATTCAGTAAGGGATTAGTGTTAAATTAACCTAACAGGGGTGTGAATCAGGCTATGTAATGTCCTACCTGATTAAAACAACCATTCTTTTCAATGATAAAATTTCCCTAAATAGATCTGTACATTTCAACCTTGAGGGTCAGTTTTTATTCTCTTTAATTGGATATACATTAGATTACATAATCAGTTTTACAGTTTATGCATAAATTATATATGGAAATAGGGATTTACTTGGTTCACCCTTGATAGAATATGTCTAAGGATCATAAATCTTCATATTTTCATAAACTAAACTTCAATAAATCTCACTACTTTTCATAGTGGTCACTCCCCTTAAAATATTTTAGGGATAACTAATTGTTTTCCAATGGTTACCCCCTTAAGATTCCTTCTAATTTTAAATGACATTGGAAAATTTCCCCTCATTAGACATTATAAATTAGTAGGATCCTTCTCCGTTATAGTTTTTATGGTTTCACTGAATACTGATGGGTTTCAATTAAGTCCTCTAGTTTCTTTTTAAAAATCAATAAATTAGACCTCATCACAACACATTCTTCATTCTAGAACAACACTGAAACTCCACTTCTATTTGTTATTATGAAAAAATTCCTTCTTATTATACATTGATAAGATATTTAATTATTTCTACGATCTTATTTTTTCTTCTAACTCCTCACTTGGAATAATTCCTTCACATACTGATTCTAATATAAAATATTCCTAGGGTCTCCCTATCTCTCTTTAATAGATTATAGTAAATTAAATTATTATTGAGGAGAAAATTCAAACCAAATATGACACATATCATCATTATTATGGTCTATAAAATTGTCCCATAACTCCTCCACAAAACAAATACATAATATCCTCAACTTATAGTACACTAAATAAATTATTCATGGAACATTTTCTCTCCATTTTCATCATTAAAAAAATGTACATTAAATTCACATGTGTCACACTGAAAACAACATCCCCTCAATAATGATTCATGGTTTAAAAATGATACACTTTATTATGGATGCATTAAAAATCCATCAAATCATCCCCATAATAAATTATTTATAAATTTTTGTGTCACCTGTTAACACTCACTTCACCATGGATAGCTAAAAACCCTTTTCCAATTTTGAATATAAAATGATGGAAATTATATTGTGGTATCCTATTATTGGTTGTTATAGATTATATATCTTCCTACTGAATATGGATTCCACTATGGAATAGTGATAAAAATTTTGTCATTTTGAATCAAACACACCATCCACAAACTATAGTAATATCCTTCTACCCATGTGGAATAATAAAACTGCCTAACCAGCACACTTGAATTTAGCTTCCCCTATTTCAGAGGGATTCCCTCAATCCCCCACACACACATCTATGGAATTTTATATATTTGTATAGATATTTTCAATCCAAAACATCACCCATGAGTTCTTTGCTTTTGTTTTTATCATGAACACCCACATAGCACTTTTTAAAGCTCCACATTGTATTATATTTCTTGTTAGGAATCACAATGCATGACTATATCAAAAACCAAGAAAATATTATCCTTAAATGATTTTCATAGGTTCTATAGAATTCAACCATGGGGACCATTATGGTGTGGAACCATTTTGGTTTCCCGTTTTGGTAAAAAAAATTTCTCCACCATAGCCTAAGTTATGGTGTGTCTTACCTAGAAATCTATTTTGTAACCTACACCCCACCACCACCATTGTGTGGTATTTTATGGTTAGTCTTATTTTATTATTGTGAAACTTTTTTATTCTGTCCACTTTTGTAATTTTGTTGGTCTTCCTTTTATTTTTTATTGATAATATAATCAATTAAAAACCTTATATTCCTTGAAAAAAAATCTAATCATTACGATATAAGTATCATATTTAATAATACTATATGAATCACCATGAAATTCTTCATTCTAATCAAGCACACATTTCTTTATATCAACATCCTTACTCTCTATAAATCCAATATAATCCTTTGCGATTCAAAAAAATATTTCCATTGTGTTTTTATAAGAAATTAATCAAAAAACATTCTATATTTAATATTAAAGTTACATCCCATTATAGATAATGAAATAAATGGGGGAATTAGTTTTCCATCAAATGTAGTGATCTTCCCTTGATGTTAAATCTCATTCTTGAAGGGGAATGACTCCATCCATTTCATAAACTTCTCACCTCATTTAGTTTATTGAGAAAAAAACTCTATAATTCCCTGAACCCAAAATCTCAGAGTTGGTGCCTTGATTTATAAAATTAGTATGATTAAAATGAATAAAATACCCAAGAAACCATAATTTTAGAAGTTTTGGAAACCATATAACATACATGAAAACAATTTTACATTAGGAATAAAAAAAATAATGCATAATAAAAAACACTCTGAATCCTTTAAAATCATTCCAATAACTAATCTCTATATCATGGGGAATAGGAAAAAATAATAATGAGATCAAATCCATAATATAGGTTCTTTAAATTTTAAATCATAATGAATCGATGATAATAATCAATAAGGCGTGGTAAACAAATGAACACACATGTCCTGTAATCAATAAATTGAGAATAAAATTGATCCATAGATATATTCATAGTGAAAATATTCAGGATAATAATAACAAAAATTATGTCAATGCATAATTATCAAAACCACTATACTTTCAAGATCTATCCTAAATAAATTTTAAGATGTTGGGTAGAAACTCTTCTGCTTCTATTTGGAAACAAACTACATGGGTTTATCCCCAATTGATTTCGTCTCATGAGACTAGAGATTCATCGAGGGGATCATTTATAATGGTACCAACCCCATGTATTTAATGGATAAATAATTATTCGTATATCAATTAATCTATTTTATTAATAAATAATGATCCTTAAAAAATATATTTATTGAGTATATGCTACAAATTTATCAATATTTCCCTAACTAATAAAATAAATGTCAAATTAAAAACCATATATACAAATGGTATATGGTTTAGGAAATAATAAAATATATTTCAAATGAATATGTATATTTAATATAAATTTAATTTATAATAAAAATTATAATAAATAGGTTGTTATTTCAAAATAATTTTGATAGTTACAAAACAATGTGATATTGCAAAGATAACTTTTAACACTTGGTAAATTTCAAGTCAAAACCCCTTAGATGAGATAGTATAATGTTAAAATTAAAATGCCCTTACTTATTATTGAATCATGAAATTAAATTTCAATGGGGTGTTATATACACCACATTAATGTGAATTGGTTCATAATAACAAAAACTTCTCAATGGAAAGTAAATTGAGACGAAATCCCTTAACTTGAGTCTGACTTATCACGTGTGTCTTTATTTTCCAGAATAATAAACAAATGTTAAGTATTTATATGATTGAGAAAAATTTTAAAATTTATTATTACGTTTATTTCACCTATAAAAAATTCATATATAATTATAAACTAAAATAATTTTAAGTCATATGTTTTGATAATATTCTGTTTATGTGTCAAAATTGACATTGGTGGGTTAACTATGGTCAAAGGGGTTGTTATTTAAACATATAAATAATAATAATAATAAAATTATCATATTTGTAATCTAGTTTTATTATCAACACAAATTATATGATATGGTTATTAAAAATTAATTAACATTGCGACCAAGGAGACGGTATGTTGAAAATACGAACGAGTAAACTTTCAATTTTTCAATGATCATTATAGAAAGAAGGTAAGTAAAATTTATCTTTAAAGAATGATGATTTTATCATAAATATAATTTTAATAAATTTTGTAAACAATTATATATAATTAATATGATTTAAATGGAATCAAATCACTTTGGGGAGGCGGTACACCACATGTCCACGAACGAAGTTATCACCATTTCTGTGTGCGGAAGGGTCATAAATGAGATGATATATTATATTAATAGAAAGGTAATTTTTGACAAAAATATAATATTTTTTTTATTTATATAAAATATATTTATTAAACCAATCTTTAATATATTTCATGAAATGCGTGAATGAGTCACATATCTTTGAAGAGGGGGTAGTCCACACGTCCACAAATGATGTTTTCATATTCCAAAAAAATGGAAAGAATGAATGTGTTTTTTATAAAAGAATTAAAGAATAATAAATAAATTTTTAATATCGTATAAATCATATATATACTCTAAATCCATCATTATTCCCAATCATGAATGGTGGTAATGGAAAAATGAAAGACATCGGTTCATGAGGTGGCAGTATGTAATACCCAAGGATGATGATTGTGTGTCTCATTTTATGGAATTGTGTGAGAGTATAGTTTATAAAATTATCATAAAAAATCTCAGTATTATTATAATAAATAAATTACTATATGATAAGTTTATAAAAATAATTTAATGGGTGGAAAAAGAAATGAATCAAATGTTCTGGTTGAAGAACATTACCTCTGATTCGGGTAAATCCTTTTGATTTATACCAGAAGCTTTTATTTTTTTTCCTACACTCCAAAATGTATACTTATAGAATTGTTTTCGTTAGTTTGGGTGATATTTTGGAAGGTTTTTATGAGTCTAATTCATTTATATATTTGGATATGTTAGGGTGGTGTGTGACTTTTTATATTACAGGTGGAGTAGAATTCTTATAGATATAAAATTGTAAACACTATTGGTAGGTATAACTTATATAATGTGCCTAAAATAATTAATTAAATTAGATACAAATGTGTATTTCATTAATATATCTCCACCCAATCGGGTTTTTATATGTTTCTAGGTCATTTGGTTCTTTATGTTTAGGGGTTAGTCCCTTATTAAACTAGTTTTTTCTCTTAATCATTTTAATTAATTTAAATTTTCAATAACTATAATTTTTGGAAAAATATTATTTTACCTTACATGATATTATAAATTATTCATATTCAGAATATAGAATCCATTTTTTAAAATTAAAATCACACAATTGGTAGTAAATAATTTTAAATTATTCTCACATATTCGAAGAGAAAATAGAGTTTTAATGTAAAACTATTCAATAATTGGAAATGTTTCATATCCAATTTCATTTTTAAATTGGTTTAAATTAGCTAAATCTTATTAATATATTTATTATTTAACTAATAACACATTTAAATTAATTTAAAATATAATTTTACACTATAAATTATATATTTGAAAATTTATCTTTCAATTAAAATTCAGTATTTTTCATTATTCATCAAAAAATGAAACTTCACCAAAAAAATACAAAAGGATTGACCAAATATTATTTTGATATTCAAATTACAAAAATGGAATTTATTTTTACATTTAAAATTTATAAAATTTCCATGATTCATTTTTAAAATAGGTGTTCCTCTCAAAGGCACTAGGATGCATTTAAAAAAATATAGCTTTTTGTGCATAAAATTGGATTTTTTATTATCTTATAGATATTAAACCTCTAAAATAAATTTTAATAATAATTTATTGAATATATAATATACATATTTTATTAATATCATTTACTGAAATAAATTATTTTATTTAATTAAAACAAAATTCCATTTTTGTGAATTTTTTTATAAAACATTTATGTTACATTTAATTGGATTTTATTTTAATTTATAATTAATTGATAAAAACTAAATAAATTTTATATTTTTAGAAATAATAATTTAGTTATTCTAACTAAAACCATAAAATTTATTTTCTAGGAGTTAATTGTCATTTTAAATAATAATATTAATAGTATTTGGTATAACATTATCTGAGGTGTAATGGAAGCCCTCGAAGAAAGTGGTTGTTGTGTTTTAAAATAAAAATTAGGGGAAATGTGTTGAGAAATATATGAATATTGTTGTTTGTGAAACAAGATAATATAAATTTTTTAGGAAGTTTCTTCTTAAAATTGTGTTTCCTATAAATCATGCAAGAAACAAAATTTAATTTATTCAAAAAGGAAAACATTGTAAAGTCTTGGGGTGTTACATTCTCTTAACCTTAAATAAATTGTTAAATCTCGATTAAAAGGTGATCTCATCAATTATGGGACTGATATTTAAAATAATATTATTGATAAAGTCACATCATAATTAGGGGTAATAACACAAATTTTTTATAAGAGGGAAATGGAAATATAAATGTCAGCACACAACTAGGCATTCAAATAAGATAACATAAGTGAAAACATAGACATGTAAGAGAAATATAGATATTATGTTATGATGTATAGTGATAGATAACATTTATTGTAATAAATTTAGTGATCTAGATAATGTTAATAACCATATGACCATAAATGATATTGGTGTTAAAATGATATTCATATCTTCCAAAATGATGATAATAGGACAATATTTTTGTTTAAAGACCCCATTCCAAGAGTTGAATAATTATTTTACGCTCTAATAATATTAGAAAATATACATTATATGTTTATATATCCCAAGAACAATCTCATACAATGGTTTTTTTGGACTATTTTAACATCATCTCTTAGAATAGGATGCATCAAATGGTGGAGTACTACATCAATATCTAAAATATCATCCATATTTCAACATAAACCACATTATAAATGTTTAAACATATGAAACTTCTAAAATATTATAATCCAAAACATTATAAAAAAGGACATTAAATTTCCTAAATGATATTATCACCACTTCCCCAAATAACATGAAGTGGTTCTTTATCATCACTTATAACCATGTGAATACACTCATCATGTATTATCTTGAAGAATAGAAATAAACTGAATTTCTATAAAAAAATATTGAAATAATGAATTCTTCTTTAATACTCAAATAAAAAATATAGTTTTATGGATATATTTAATAAATATAGGAATGATATAAACTCTATCAATTATAGAATAAATCACTTTTCCCACAAGTCATTGATCAGTTCCAAGGTAGTCAGTACCATCCAATTTACGTTATCAAAATTAATAATTTATCACAAAATATTTATCTCAATATCAAGAACATGTTAATGGATATATTTTCCTCAATAATAGTTTTCCATGAAGATGATACTTCTAATGAATTATTTTTCTTATTTAGTGGTACTATTCAATACATGATTTCAAATCCTTAACAAATAAGTACTATAGTAAAATCCTTGTATAATCCATAATATATATAAAAAGGATATTATTGATAAAATACATTTAAAAATTACTCAAGGATCCAAATACAAAAGAACTTTAATCATTCAGCATAAATTATATCAATAACAGACACTTGACCTTGATCTTGTTCCTTTTTTTATGGAAGATTCCCATGACTATTGGGGAATTTATTTGCATAGTTCCCCATTTAACAATAGTTGAAACTCTAAATTGTAGTTACTTCATTCTTTATATTTCATTGTTTTTATACTTGACTGTAATCTATACACATAGAGGAAACTCATAATTCCTTCAAGAACATCCTAGGGTGATTCTTTCCTTGATTATGATAGGTGGGAAATACTTCATTCCCTTTTTCATATTATCCGTGTTTTTTTTGCCATCCTATTATTCTCTTGATTCAATTTTAATCCATAAGACAAGGAAAATTACTTCTCTGTCTTTATATCACATGAAAGTATTACATCTTATGGACAACAATTTTGATACACTAGTTACCTTGGGAGACTTGTATTAGGACCTTCAATAAAATGGGAATCCTTGCATTCTGTGTTGTGTAGGAAATATCTATCATACCAAGCTAACCTAGTATAGGTAAATTCATCCTCAATAATACTTTATTCATTAATTTTCATTAAACTAATGAACCTTCTCTTCATCTCAATTTTTTTCTCAATAGGGAAATATTTTTCAAATAATGTATCATTAAAATATTTATGTTCCACGATTTATATTTCCTCTTCCTCCCTATCATTTGGGATCAATGAACACCATTTAATAACTTATCCATTGAGATAGTAGACTAAAAGTGTAACATTTTCCATTTCACTATGTCCAATTTCCAAAAAATATAATATCTAATGATTTAATACATTTCCCTGCTACCATTGGATTAATAGTCCAACTAAATTATGGGGTCCTTTTTCACATTATCTGATCACACATTGGATAATTCAATTTGTAATAGGATTTTATATTTGGAAAAAGTTATGTTTCATTACATAATTAATCTACCCTAATATATCCATGGCTTCCTTAGTTCCAATACTAGCTATATCTGCTTCCTTAACAGGGAATCCTCTTCTTTTTCCATGATTATTGATATTTTTCTTTCTTCCAGGTACCATTTATAGGAAATGGAATACACTAAATTATATCATAAATTTATATTATATAATGTTTAATCCAAAAAATAGTGAAATAATTATCATAAAGTGAACATTTTATGCATTTTTAAACTCATAATAATATAAACGATATCTTTGTATATTATTCTATACATAATCTAAATGTATACCAAGGTTTATGTTCCCTAATGTGCGTTTTCCTAAATATAGTTTCCAAGGATTCTTCTAAACGTCATTTGATACAAACTATAATGCCCTGATCCCAGAATCCCAGAGATATCGCCTTACATTATTACATTATCATGATTAAAAGGAATCAAATCTTGATGTTTTGATCATTTTATCATTTTTAGAAACCATATTTCATACTTGGTACTCATTTTACATTGTGAATAAAAACATAATAAATAATAATAAAAAATTATCATCTTCTATGAAACTACTAACATGAATTCATCTTCATTCCCTAGGGAAAATAAAAAACTATGGGTGAGATAAAATAATCATTAATGTTTTATAATAGGGGAATAATGACTAATCAATGAGCATAATCAATATTTAATAGTAAATAACTTATCACACATTCCATGTAATCAATAAACTGAGAATAAAGTGCATCCAAAGATTTGGTCATAGGGAAAATCCTCTTGATAATAATAACTAAAATAAATGAAATAATTAATTATAGGAAATCATGTATTTGGCATAAGAACCACTCTACCTTCAATATCTATCCTTAAGACAGTTTACATTTGTGGGTATAAACTTGTCTGATTTTTTTTTGTAACAAACTCAAATAGTTTGTCGCAAACTAATTTTGTCTCAGGAGACTACCGATGAATTGGGAGGATTATTTCTAATGGTACCCAAACTATATATTACATGAATAAATAATTAATAATTTATTTAATAATTTATTTAATTAATAATCAAATCAACTAAAAAATGTCTATATTGAGTATAAGATACAGATTTATCAAAATTTCCCAAATTATTCAAATAATTTTCAAAGTGAACACTGTATGAAAAAATGGAATTTGGTTTAGGAAATAATAACTTTACTTCCATAAGAATGTTTATAGTTAATCGAAATTTATCTTATAATAAACAATTTTGGTTGTAGTAGAGTACTCAAGAGGGGGGTGAATTCAGTATATATAAAAATTTCTGTTTGAAAATTATTCTTAAAAGGTTCCTTATAATTTTAAATACAACCGAGTTAATCAAAGTAATATGGTAATGAAAGTTTAACTATTTAAATAAATTCTCCGAAGACTGATTAATTCACAGTATCATAATATCAGTTATTAACATTACATTTGAAGAGATTCTAATAAGGAAAAATCAATTATAACTTCCTTCCAATAATAACTATCAAAGAAAGTTTAGTGATTTTTAAATTATATAGTAAAACAGAGAAAACTAAATTAAAAAATATTGCGTATATAAAAAAAATAGTTTAGTCTCAAGCTGAGATCTAATCCAATCTAATTGGTGATCACCTTCCACCAAGCAATTTATATTAACAAACTTGATCCTCATCCTGGATCAGGGTAAACAACCATACACAAGAATTCCCATGTCACACGACCTCTTCCAAAGTTCTTTATAGGTATGAACTATCAGGTCACACAGGGACCTGTTCCGCACTTATCCATGTGAATAAAAAATTGTAAAAATATGAGAGAGGAAGGATATCTTTTATCCCTCAGTTTAATGCAGTAGACATTGTGTGTTTTTATACAAACACAGACACACTACTCGAAAGCTAAAAAAATACACAATAGGGAAATGATTATTATATAAGGACAAAAGTTCTCTATGTTTTAGATTATGTAGCTATGGACTAATATGATGAAGCGGATGTAGGAATCCAGTCCTCTAGTGAAAAACTAAGTATCACAAGTCTGTTAGATCTACTTAATGTTCTTCTTGTTATTGACAGTGTGAAGATGTTCTCGACATTGATTTGTGGTATCTCATATTTTTGGATTCAATAATTCTTCATGTGTTCTTCATATGTATTGAGTTTCATGTTTGTTTATTTATAAAGAATTCATGTGCCTCTTTGTTATCGTTCTCTTGTTTCTCTATCCACCCTTTTTCATTTCCGGCCACACTATTCTTTTGAATCATGGAGTGCATGTGTTGGACTTAACACGATGCATGTATTCTGAACATCGTACCTTGTACTGTCAGGTGACATGTCTATAAAAAAATTAATTATGTCATTGCATTTAATAGCTTCAAATATTACCATTAGAGATTAAATTTAATACTATCAAAATAGATTGCGAAACAATGTCACGGTCTGTATGGAAATATTGTCTCCATGAAATTGTCTCCTTGAAATGGTGTCTCCTAGAAACTATGTCTCTTTATTTTCCTTTGAGCGATGAGACAATCATTATTGCATAGTTTTATAGTGATCAGGTACTGGTAGCATATATGTGGTGTCTGATCACGATGTCTGGTCACGGTGTTTGAATGGTCATGGTGTCTGGTCACGGTGTCTGGTCACTGTGTTTGGTTCACTGTTTCTAGGTCACGGTGTCTGGTCATGGTGTTTGGTTATGGTGTGTGGTCACAATGTCTTGGTCATGGTGTCTTGGCCATGGTGTCTGGGTCCTTTTCCCGAAAAACATAACTAGTGGCAGGCTCATGTTTTCTTAGACTTATCCAAAATATCTGTATAGCATATTAAACAATGATATTCATATAATGGATTAGACATAATAATTTATCAAAGAAATCCATTATAACACAAACAAAAAATAGTTTACAATCATTAAACATGACACTTAACATCTTTTTTAGGATTATTAAAAGCATAAAGAAAGCATTCATATATACACAATATTTGGGACAGATTACACAGGATTTACAAGGTTTACCGAATGTATAGGATTTGTGATCATTAGATAATGATTAACACATAAGTATTTCAGCAATATCCCCCTTTTTATGGTCACAAATTATGTGAGTGAATGATATATTCTTAGTGAATGAGTCGTGTCCTTTTCCTTGGGGTTCATATCTTTCACTGTGCATATCTCTCAATTTGTATATCTCTCAATGTGCATATCTCTCAATGTGTGTATCTCACCATGTTCATATCTCTCCCCATATTGGTATTATAAAAAAGAATAAAAATTTAAATAAAATAATAGATAATAATATTGAACAATTTATTTGATGGATAAAAAGTGTCATTAAAAAGATTAAGAAAAAAATACTGATATCATCCCTATCAAAAAAATAGTGTTCATATTTCTTTAGCAACACATATCTTATTTTATCCCTTATTAGAAACATAATTGAAAGCCATATGAGAAGAAGTAGAATTGGAAGGTGGATGTGATCCAACTAATAGATAAGGAAAGGGGAGACCTTCAATTACATATGGTGCCATGGTTAGTGTAGTGAACAAATGAGGCAACTATTGGTCAACGAAAACAGGCCTGATCTGAATCAGAGCATAAGAGATGGACATAGAGGTTGGGGCAAGGACAAAGGATTAGAAGGTAGGAAAACTATGTCTCAAGGGTGCAGTTGTAGCGGTGAAAATAGCAGTACTCTGTACGTGAAGATAAGGCCTCAAAAGCGTGATGAAGTCAGTAATAATATCACCACTATAATTCATGGATTTATCAAATTCATCCTTGTTCTCCATAAACTAATCCAAAAAATGAGGTAAATATTCGATCTTTTGGACTTCAATTTTGAAATCTTGAGTGACATGAGGGATTCTAATATTCTCTACAATGTACTAGAAGTGGTTGGTCATGTAATGCTTCAAGAATATCTTATTGAAGTAGAAGTACGACTTCTTAGTTATATCCTCCTGAGCATCATTTTCTATTTTGGAATGAATTCTCACCAAATAAAGAACTATGTCACTGTTCATGACTACCACAAATAGAGAATCATTTTCAAAGCCACTGAGAAAAGCATGCAGTTCTTCTTTGAAAACTATTCTGAGCAGATCACTGTCCAGAGAGGGTTGAGATGATTTTCCAGAAATATTAGAAGTCGTAACAGTTAATGTAAGGGACTTTAGTTGATTCAGAGATTTCTGGAGATAGCAAGTATACTCATCAGTTAACTTTTTATGTCCAAGAACAAGCTCATGCATCTCTTGAGCAATTTTCTTATTTCTTTCAGCTACCTTGTCAACCAAGGAGGTTAGATTAGGTTGAATCAGGGAGGCTGATTCCTATGAAATCCCACTAACAATATCCAAAATAGGATGAGAAATAAGTTCTAGTCTTATGTCCAACACTCTCTACATAGCTTCAACCACACCTCTGAGAGACATTACTTTATCACTTAACTATTTGTTCTCAAATCTTAATTCTTGAATTTCATGACGAATTTTGGGATGAATCTACCAAATAATCTTCTCCAAAAATAAGGAAGCATCTTTTTCACTCAAATTTGTCAAATGAGGAGGTTGAGTATTCATTATCTTTTCAACTCCAACCAATAGGGTTCCTTAAAATTCTTTTAAATCATCCTTACTCACCAAGTTTGACGGTTCTTAATAAGGATTGTAAATTCGAGCTGAGATAGGCTCAGGATTCTTTGCAACTATAGAATAAAGATAATATATTGGTTTCACTTAAAACACAATAGATAGATCTATACCTTTCACTCAGGCTTCCAAGGAGTCATTGACATTAAAATAGCTAAGAAATTTATACCATGTATCAACTAAGATTAGATCAACTAGATTACGCATTTCTACACTTTCTAGAATGAGGGGATGCTCCCCCTCAATAGGTTCATCATTCCCATGACTGATAGATTTAGATCCTTGATATATTTCCAAGATTTTATCCCCAATTTCCTCACCCATTTCCTCTATAGCTAAATAACCGGCTTGGTCCATTCTTTCTTCAACCGATGGGATAATTTCAGGAACAACTTGTTCCTCCACATGTTACTCCTAAACAGTTTATTGCACAATAGAAACATAATATTCTATATTCTCTTCTATAATATCCTTTTACCTTACCATTGACATAGATTCTTCTTTAGAAGTAGGTTGTTTTTTCAGATCAGCAACTTCTTCCAGAACATGCTTTTCCTTCTCGGTTAAGTCTTAGAGAATAGGTTCACTATCTTTCTCATCTAAAAATAGTTCCCCCTGTAGGTAAAACATCCTCTTGTTATTCTTCCTCATCAGAATATTCATAAATTTTATTTGGTTCCAAACCATGATTAGAAATATCTTTAGGTCTTGAAGAGTGCTCTATCAGATTGAATTTTCACAAACCATGTCATTATCCTCCACCCATGATTTTCTCCATGGATTTCAACTTATTTTCATTATATTTACTGTAATTTTTTAATGAAAAGATTCATAGTCCTTAATATCATATTCATCTAGTACAACTAACACTTTTACATGAAGCATAGATGAGATTAATCTTTAGTAGAACATAAAGGTTGACTTGGTGGTTGTCTTGATCATCTCACACATATGGAGTATAACATATTTTTATAGGTTGATCTTATGTCCATTTTTTCATAATGTTTATAAAGAATACATCCCGATACTTTTGTGTAAAAAAATCACCTTTGATGGGGCTTATTTGGTTCTGAAAAAATTTAAACATAAGTTTGGTTTCGCCATAAAGCTCAGCAGTTATGGCGCTTCACTTTGTTTTGTTTCCAGTTATTCTTCCCAATGTTTCTCCTAAAACAAATACATCACTTGGAGAAGAAGGACCTCTCTGGTAGTCCTCACAAATACCCTCATAAGATATCCTTAGGCATGCATCCCATAAACTCGAAGAAAATGTACATCACTGGCCATTTATCCAGCTTCTCAAATCAAAATCATCTTCCTTATCAAATGAAAATAGAACAAACTGATAAAACCGTACCACTATCTTTGGGTAAATTGGTCTGTCCTCCTTTGTGAACTAATCCAACCACCCTTTATCTTTTATAACTTTCAATAACAAGGACTTACTTGACAACAGCCACTTGGGGTATATTTCATTTTCAGGAACGACTACTTTGTTCGCCTGGTTCAAATTCAACAGACCTTTGGGTGCCGACATTGGCATTATTTTCATTTTATTCATTGATCTTCACTTATATGGAGTTTAAGAAGATGTGTGCTTTATTATGGGAATTAAAAAAAGGTTATAGAGAGAGAATGGTTTAAAGAGGGGTTGCAGTTTGCGAGAAGTGATCTCATGTAAAGAAGGGAGTAAAACATCATTCATTTTTATCATTTAGGGATAACAAGCATTGCAAAAAACAAAAGTGCAGTAATGTAAAAGTTATTTACCAATATATGGGTTATAATATGTAAATAAAAGAATAAAGTGTCTTTATTGTGAGACTATAAATGACATTCACGGTGAGACCAGAACAGCTTTCACGGTTAGACCATAACAGACGTTCATGTTGAGACCCTAACATGCCTTCTTAGTGAGAGTGTAATAGTGTGATTTCTAAACTGTGTGACTGTATTGTTTGATATAGTAAGGGAAAGATAGTGACTTGTGAAACCTTAAACTATCAAATAGTAAGATGTCAAAATGTATACTTAATACATAAGATTTATCATTCCCAATTAATGTATGATGTAATCTATTCTTTCATAATTTAATGGTTTCGTGAATATATCAGTGAGATAATTTTATATTAAAATGAATTCCATAGTGATGTCACATTTTTGATAATGATCTCTCAAAAAGTGATGTATTACATAAATATGTTTTGTCCTAGAGTGTGAAACATGACTTTTGATATGTTAATAGCACATGTATTGTCACAATTTATAGCTACATGCCAGAATTGATATCCATAATATAGTAATATGTGTTTCATCCATAGAATTCGTGCACAACAACTACCAGCTTCTATGTATTCTACATTTTTATTAGATTATACAATAGATATTTGTTTCCTAAAGAACCATGATACTAGTGACTTTCCTAAAAACTGACATGTTCAAGAGTTTTCTATCTAACATACTACCACCGAAGTCAGCATCAGAATAACTAACTAACTCAAAATATTTTCCTCTGGGATAGAACAATCCATGATTGGTTGTATGCTTGAGGTATTTTAGAATTATCTTAACAAAATTTAAATGATATTACATAGGTTTTTATGGAAAACGATCACACATACACACAATAAACACAATGTCAGGCCACATAGCAGTTGTGTAGAGTAAGCTTCCAATCATCCCTCTGTAAGTTTTTTGATCAACATATTTTCCATATTCATCATGATCAACCTTACAAGTAGTTCTCATTGGAGTGTCACTACTTTTACTGTTATCCCAACCAAAACATTTTAGATGATCCCTAGTATATTTTCATTTAATTTAAAAAATACTATCATTATTTTGAAAGATTTGAAATCCAAGAAAGAATTTTAGTTCACCCATTAAACTCATTTAAAATTCGTTTTACATCATTTTTGAAAATTCATTACATAAATAATTTCTTGAAGATCCAATGATAATGTCATCTACATAGATTTGAACTACTAAAACATCATTGGAAATTAATTTTACAAAAAGGGTAGTATTAACTATTCCTTTTTTCAAACCATTAAAAATAAAACAAAGTACTTAATCTTTCATACCAAGATCTTGGATATTGTTTTAAACTATATAAGGATTTTCATAATTTAAAATATGATTTGTAAAATTAGGATTTATAAAACTAGGGGTTTCTCAACAAATACATCCTCAGGTATATAACCATTTAGTAATACACTTTTAACATCCATTTGACATAGTTTGTAATCCAGATGTGGGGCATAAGCAAGCATAATTCTAATGTCTTCTAGTCTAGATACTATTGCAATGGTCTCTTCATATTAAATTAATTCTTCTTAACTATAGACTTATGCAACAAATCAATCCTTGGTTATAACTATATTACCTGCTTCATCTACCTTATTTCTAAACACCCAATTAGTGCCTATAGTAAATGTATTTTTACGTATGTCAAAAAGTTTTTAAGATTTGTTCCTTTCAAACAGATTAAGTTCCTATTACATAGACATCACCCAAAATTCATCATTGATAGAATCATTAATGTTTTTAAGTTCAAGTTGTGTTAAGAAGAATTGGCGTTCAACTTGATTTCAACGAGAAGCTCTATTTTGAGTCTCTTTATCTAAATCTCCTACAACAACATCTAAAGGATGGTTCTTTATAGTTCTAAGAGCTCTAGAAATAGAAGGACTAGTGATTTCAGGTTCTTCAATATGGTCAGGTTCAATGTTACTTGAATATAAAGAATTTCCATAACTAGAAGTTTTCATAGTTTTGTTCACATAATGGTTAGATGATTTTTAATTATTTTTCCATATTCGATACATTATCCTTGAGGTTCTCGAGAGTTTTCTTAGGATTATGTGGATCCATTTCATAAAATTTGACATGGACATGTTCTTACACACATTTAATTATTTTGTTAAACACTCTATAAGATTTACTAGATATGGATGATCCTAAAAATATTCCTTCATCACTCTTGGATGTGAATTTGTCAAGATCATCCTAAGTATTAAGGATATAAACATTTCCACCAAAAACATTGATGTATATTACTTTGGGTTTTCTATTGTTCTATACCTCATATAGATTTATTTTATGAATAGGTCTAATCAATACACTTTTGATAATATAGCATGTTGTATTTATAGCTTCATCCCAAAAAAATATGCAATTCATATTCAATAATCATGGTTCTAGAAAACTCTTGCAAGGTTCTGTTTCTTCATTCTACAACTCTATTTTGTTGCGGTGTTCTATGGGTAGAGAAATTATGACTATAACCATTTTTTGAGCAAAAGGATTAAAACTCATGAATTTCACACTCACAGCCATGAACACTTCTTAAGGATTTATTTCTATGTCCATTATTATTTTATACAGTTTTGGCATATTTGGTTAAATTAGAGAAGGATTCACTTTTTTGAGCCAAAAATACAGTCCATGTATATATAGAAATATCATTTACAAGGACATAAACATAGTGCATCCCATTTAAACAAGAAACTCTAGATGGTCTAGAAAAATCCATGTTAATCAATTCGAGAGGTTGAGAAGTTCCACTAAATTCATTGGTTGGAAGGAAATTTTTTGTTACTTTTCCTTTTCATAGGTATTACACACATTATCATTTTGAAACTCAAGTTTGGGTTGGTCTTTGCCTATGATTTTTCTAGTTAACTTTCTGAGGGATTGAATATTACAATGTCCTAGTCTCCTATTCCAAATCCTAGACTCTTTGTGAAATACACTAGAACATGAAGTATTTTTATAAACTAAAGAATCTACCTTAACAGAATATACATTTTCATTTCTTAAAGTAGATAATATTAATTAATTTTTAGAATTGGAAGCATCACAGCCATCATTTTCAAATTTATCATGAAATTAATCATCAAATAGTTGGGAAATAATAAGAAAATTATATTTCAATCTATCAATAAAACTAATTAGGAAATCAAAACTGTATTAGAGTTACCAATTTTTCCAAGGCCAATGATCTTTCCTTTGGCATTGTCACTAATGGTGACAAATCCACCGTCATTGTTTATTAAATTATTGAAGCCTAAATAGTCCGCTGTCACGTTTCTTAAAAACCCACTATCCATGTACCTTATGCTTCTACATGAGTTCTTTAAGCATCTTTGCAACAAAATAGTCAAATAAAAACAGATTTTGGTACCCATACCTCTTTGGGTCCAGTAATATTAGTGACTTGTGCTTTAAGAACCCATATTTCCCTCATAGGATTCTTATAATCACTATGTGACGTGCTTGAAAAATAAATTCTATTTGGTCTAGAAGAGCTTGAATCAGTAAAGAGTGTATCATAACTTGAACTAGTTGAACATTTTCTAGAACTAGTAGTAAACTGTATGTCCTCAACATAGAGACAAAATTAGTTCTTCCAAAATTTCTTTTACCAGGTTTATAGCCAATCCTAGTGGTATATTTTGGGGAAATATGTTCACCTATAATTTTTACCAAATTATATTTTCCATTAGCAAACCATTCAATATAATTTTTCAATTTCCCATTATATAGCTTTAGTTCATTGTTTTATTTGAGTAATTGAGCATTTTTTCCCTTCATACAGTAAGTTCATACTTAACTATTGAGGTAAGATCATTTTGTTTCTTTAAAGATTTGTATTTATCTTTTAGTTAATTACATGTCTCTTCAAGAATATTATAGTATTCAAACAACTCTTCATTAGAAATATTGTCAGAGTCACTCTAATCTTTAGAATAATATGAATTTTGTATAGGAGATTCCAATGTAATCTCAGATATGTTTTTCATGAAGCACATATTGGATTTGATAGCATGTTCATCATGTAAAAATTATAAGCCAATTGAGTTGTCCTCAGAAGAACTCCATGCTACAATCATTGCCTTTTTATACTTTCTATATTTCCCTTTCTCTTTGTGTTTAGAAGTGGTGGCCGTAAATGCATCAGATTTTCTTTTGTGTTCATCCTCCTCTTTCTTGATGACCTTCATATATTCTTCGTAAATCATCTATTTCCCAATGAGTTCTTTTACAGGTAGATTTATGATGTCGCATGATTCTATAATAAAGACATAGGTTCCTATCCATCTGTCTAGTAGGCATCTAAGAAGACACATAATCTGTTCTTTAATGGTTACTTCTCTTCCAAGAGAAATCATTGTGTTGAAATTTTCATTGAACCTGAGATATATATCATTAATAGGCACATTGGGATTCATTTTAAAGTTATATTATTTAATAGTATAATTATTAAGTATCATTTCTTCCACAGTAGATGTTCCTCCATGTGAAACAGACAATGTATCCCAAATTTCAAGGGTAGTTTTACATGATTTTTTTTTGATAATTCCTCATTATCTAAGGAGAAAAATAAAGAATTCATGGCTTTTCAATTATTATTGTAATAAGTCTTGGTAGGGTTATCCAAAGTGATTCAGTTAGTAGGAGGAATCTTTTACTCATCTATAATTGATGACCAGATTTAATGCTCACACTTTATAAATGAATTTTAATTTTAATTTTCAATTGGGCATAGTTGGTTCCATTAATGATCGATGGTTTGTTTGTTGTAGCTACTTACAATATATTATATATAATAAAGAAATAATTTGAAAGAGATGGAAATTTAGAACTAATATAATATTTGTAGATCTTTAAATTTCAACTAAAATCATAGTTGAATATGGTCAATAAAGAGTTCTGATAGGAATAAAAAACACCCTCTAATACCAAATTTTGGTCGGAGTAGAGTACACATAAAGAGGGTGAATTGAGAATCTATAAAAATTTATATTTCAAAAAGTATTCTTATAAGGATCCCTAATAAATTTAAATAAATCCCAGTTAATCAACGTAATACTATTATAAAAGTTTTACTATTTAAATAAATTCTCAGAAGATTGTTTAATTTTCAGAAATCTTAATTTCATTTATTAACATTCCAATTGAAGCTATTCTAATAAGGAAAATCAATTATATCTTATTTCCAATATTAACTGTCTAAGAATGTTTAGTGATTTCTAAATTATATAGTAAAATAGATTAAACTAAATTAAAGAACACATCGGATATAAATCAAGTGGTTTAGTCTCATGCCCATGCCTAATCCACTCTAGATGGTGATCACCTGCCACCAAGCTGTTTGCATTAATAAACTTGATCCACACCGTGGATCAGGGTAAACAATATTACATAGGACTCTCCAGGTCACATGAACTCTTCCACAGTACTTTGAGGGTATAAACTATCTGGTCATATCAGGACCTCTTCCAAATATATCTGGGGGAATAAACAAGAGTAAACATATATGGGAGGAACGATATATTTCATCCCTTAGTTTAATACATGAGAGAGTGTGTGTTTTTACATAGACACACACACATAGATCGGAAGCTAAAAAAATACACAACAAAGAAAAGATGATGAGAAAATAAGTTCTCTGAGTGTTAGTCTATGCGTCTCTAAATATATATGAGGAATCAGATGTAGGAATATATACCTCTTGAGAAAGACAAAGTTTCACAAGTCAATTAGGTCTGGCTCATGTTCTTCGTGGAGTAGAAAGTGAGAATATATTCTTGACTCGGATCTATAGAATCTTACCTTTTTGGATTCAACAATGCTTCATGTGTTTCATACATATTAATTTTCATGTGTCATTTTTTTCTCAATAATGTCCGTGCTTCTTCGTTATCGTTCTCTTATTTCTCTATCTACCCTTTTTCGTTTATGCCCACACTGTTCTTTTTTATCTTGGAGTGCATGTGTTGGAGCCGACATGATGCATGTATTCTTCACCTTGTACCTCGTACTGTCATGTGACATGTCAACAATGAAACATTAATTATTTTAGGGCATTTAAAACCTACAAATATGATTGTTAGATATTAAATTGTAAAAATAACAAAACAGATTAATAAATGGTGTCACAGTCTATCGGGAAATGGTGGCTCCATAAAATAGTGTCTCATTAAAATGGTGTCTCCTTGAAATGGTGCTTCCTTGAAATGGTGTCTCCTTATTTGACATTGAGAGATATGACAGTCATGATGGCATAATTTTATAGAGATCATGAATTGGCAGCACAAATGCAATGTCTAATCATGGTTTCTGGTCATGGTGTCTAGATGGTCACGATGTCTGGTCACGGTGTCTGGTCATAGTGTTTGAGTCATAGTGTTGGGGTCACGGTGTCTGGTCACGGTGTTTGGTCATGGTGTCTAGTCAAGGTGTCTAGTCACAGTGTCTTGGTCATGGTGCATGAGTCATAGTGTCTGGGTTATAGTGTCTTGGTCATGGTGTTTGTATCCTTTTTAGAAAAACATAATTGGTGGCAGACTCACGGTTTCTGAAACATAGCCAAAATGTCTGTATACTGACTTAAATAGTCATATTCTTAGAATTGATTATACATAATCATTTATCAAGGTAATCCATTATAACAAAAACTCTAAATAATTTAAAATCATTAAACATAGAACTTAATATCTTAGATAGGTTTATTTAAAGAATAAATAAATAAATCATCAGTACACATTGTTTGAGACATATTACAGTTGATTAACAAGGATTAAAGAATGTATGGGATTTATTATTATTAAAACATGATTAACACATGAGGTGTCCAACACAAATTATCACATGGGAGTGATTCATTGAAAAAAATGTTAACAATCACAAAAAAAAAGTGATATTGTAAAGATTATTTTTACCACTTGGTAATTTTCAAGTCAAAACACCTTGGTTGAGATTGTTAAATATGAAACACAAAATACCACGATTTATTAGTGATTCGTGATATTGAATTAAAAAGGGGTTGTATATACACCACATTAAAATGAATTGGTTCATGATAAAAAATAAGTCACAATGGAATGTAAATTTAGGCGAAATCCCTTACATTGAGTCTGAATTGTCACAAGTGTCTTTATCTTCCTGAATAATAAACATAAGTTAAATTTTAACAATGTGGGTAAAAATTTTCAATTTTTTTATTACATTTATTTCACCTATTTACAATTCATATACAATTACTAAATAAATTAAGCTCATTTTTGGTGATTTTACTTTATTCTGTTCATGTGTCAAAAAAAACATTAGTATGTCAAATATGGTCAAAGGGGTTATTATATAAACATATACATTATAATTATAATGACATGATTATAATATTTAAAAATAAATAATAATTTTAATATCAATCATGTAATATGATTATGAAAAATCAACAAATATTTTGATCATAGAGAAGGTAGGTTGCATGTATGCATGAGTAAGGTTTTTATTTTTTAGTGAACATCATGGAAAGAAGGTAAGTAAAATTTAACATTCTAGAATAAAAATTATATATTAAATACCATATTATTTAATAGTATATAGTTTTATACACACGTTTTGTGATGTAAAATTAATCAAATCTCTTTTAAGAGGTGGTAGTCCACATGTCTAGGAACGATGTTATCACTTTTTCAATGTGTGAAAGTGTAATAAAGAAAAAATATATTATGATAATATAAAGGTTATTATTTAATTAATATAATAATTATTCTATTTATATAATATATATTCAATTAACCCATACTTAAAACATTCCATTAAATGTGTGAACAAATCACATCTCATTGAGGAGGCATTAGTCCACACGTCCAAAAAAGATGTTATCTTATTCACACAAAAATAAAATCATGTATCTTTGTGTTATATATAAAATAAAGAAGAACTAAAAAATTATAAATATCATATTAATAGTAAATAAAATATAAACCCATCATTATTCCCAACCATTAAAGGTGTTAATGGTAGAACTAATGTCCTCGGGTCGCGAGGCGGTAGTCCCCCGTATACACAAATAATGACCATGTGTCACATTTGATGGAATTCTGTGTGAGATTTGGTTGTAACCATACCATAAAAACTATAATTATATTTAGGATAATATTTTTATTATATTATCATGTTATTAAAATAATTTAAAGGGTGTAGAGAGAAATTAAGAAAAGTTCTCCTGGAAGAACGTTACATCTTATTTGGGTAACTCATTATGGTTTATACCAAAATCCTTTATTGGTATTATTTAATTCCTTATTCAAGATTCTAGGACGATGGTGTGGTATTTGGGGAGATATAGGATTATGTTTTTAGTTTGAAAAAAATGGTTTTATATGTTTTAATATCTAATGAGTGGGTTCCATTTTATAGTGAGGAAGAGTAAGATTCTTCTAACTATGAAAAGTTAAATTCTATATAGAGGTATAATGTAAATATTTTTCCTCCAATAATTATCCAAATTCTAGATAATTGTTGATATAGTCTAAATATTTCCCTAAAATGATATTTTTACTTGATTATAGGTGATCTTTTCCCATAAGTTTATGTTTTTCTCCATTGTTAAACCAATTATTCTATTAACTGATAAAATTAATTTTAATTACTTTAACTAGTATTTTTTGTTCAAAATTAAGTGGAACCTAATAGAAAGAATAATGTTTTCTGATTTAAAATTTATAATCATTATTTTCCAAATTTATATCATAGATGAGTAATAAATTAATTTAATATAAATCTTGTTAACCGGATGAGAAAACCGTTTTTAAAGTAAAAATGCTCAAAATATTGAAATATATTTATATCGAATTTAAATGTTAAATTCATTCCAATAAGTTAAATTTGATTAATTTATTTATAATTTATCATATAAAACATTTTAACTAATTTAAAATATAATTTAACAATGGAAATTACATAGACAAAAAGTATGTTTTCCATTTAAAATCAATATTTATCGATATTCCTCCAAAATTGAAGCTTTACAGAAAAACGACAAACCTTCATCGTAAGATAATTTTTAAATTATGATTTCAAAATTTATGTTTATTTTTAAATATAAAATTTTTAAAATTTTGTATATTTATTTTTAAAATATGTGCAATATTAAAAGGCGTCATAATTTCCTTTATAAAAATTTATCTTTTTATGCATAAAATTATATTTTTTTATCTTATCCCTATAAAACATAATGTATTAATATCAAAAATAATTTATTAAATATATAATTTATTTATTTATTTAATATTATTCACTAATATTAATTATTTTAATATATTATGACAATTTTTTTGAGGTGTATAAACATAATTTTCTGGAAAAACATTTCGGTAACATTCAATAGGTTTTTATTTTAGTTTTTCAAATAATTGATAACCAATGAATTAATTTATTATTTGTTTCAACCAATTATTTTCCATATGTTATTTAATAATATCCATATCTATTATTTTATGACTATGCTTTAATTTTACATTTAAATAATACTATAAATATTATTCAGCAAAACATAGTCATTTGGGTAATGTAAGACATCCAAAAAATTTGTTTTTGGATATAACATATGACAAATTTGGGGTTCCATAGATAGTAAATTAATCTTATTGTTTTATTTTAAATAATCAAATCTAATTATTTTGTGTTGTAAAGGACTAAATTGTGGTTGTGTATAAATAAATCTAGTAACAAAATTAAATTTATTATAAAATGAAAATATAATAAATAATCAGGGTGTTACAAACTCTCTGAATGCTGAATTCCTCCAATATATTTTTCTTCCAATAGGGATTCCTCATGGGATTCAACCTCCCACACCCATGATATTTGGGAGGAATTTGTCATCTTGTGTCTTCTCCCCTAATTTTAAAAGATCTTCATCCTTTGGCATGAACTATGTATTGATTAGAAAGTTCCTTTAAAATATATTTTTTGTTAACATTTACAAATCTATAAAATTCACATATGAAAATTTCTATAACAAGAACTATATTCATATTCCGATTATGTAAAAACCCCATATAGTATTAATCCTAACACTAAATACTCTGACCCAACTAATACTGAGCTTGGTGAGGAAAACAACAGTCATTGAAAAATTTCTCATTGTTTCCCTTACAACCCATGAAACAAAATCAAGTAGATTTGGATCTTTCAATTATAAAAAACTATATGTGATCTCTAACATACATTCACACCAAAAATATTAGCAATGATACATGAAAACCTTTAGTGGGGAACATAATGATAGTTAAAAAGGCTACCAATTGTTCCATGAACATTTATACCAATTGAAACGTGTTCTCTTTCATTTCTTCAAGGGAATATATAAATTTCATATAAGGATAAGTAACATTTAAATGGAAATCATATCTTCCCCTAAGAATTTGGATTTTGAAACAAATTTTTCGTATTAAAAATGGGGAGACCAATTTTGGAAATAACTTCTATTTTAAAGCATTTTGAAATGCAGAAAAAAAATATTTGATGCCAAAAAAATTTAATTTTTTAGATAAAAAATATTTTAATGTGAAATTTATATGTTTTAAGAAAAAAATATTTTATTCTTTAGTATACTTAAACCAATAGAATTTTTATTAATGTTAGATCTCCCTTCATATCTAACTGTATGTACATTTCATGTACCATCACACTATGTATCCTATATCCCCATCAATTATAAACCACATCATAAATGGGTATAAATAATTAATCATATTTGTATAGGAGAACCTCAAACATCCCGAAGTGGAGAAATATGGCATGTCAAGATGGAGAAACCATTTCACTTCCATCTTTCATTTTCCCCTTATAACTTTGAATAAAGGAAATATATGATCTCTTCTACCTATTTTTCATAATTTTTATAAAATTTTATCAACCAGTTTCCAAAGGATATACTTTTTTTATACCAAATAAAAACTTGTATACATGTATGTGATCGTTTTTAGATTTTAATGTCTTTTAAATTTCCAAAATTGTTGAATTGATCAAACTTGAACAAGTATATTTATGAGTTGCATCAATAGGGGTCTCACCTCCAGCATTATTATCCATTTCAAATTCAACTTTTTCTTTTTGGTTTTTGTGTGGAACCAAAATAAAAAAATCAGTAATGGACAATACTGTTATCATGGAATACTAATTATTTATCTGTGTACTCTCCTTTACATATTGTTCCATGATTTTCACGGAAAGTATAACCCCTTACTTGTGCATCCTGTTTTTTCATTCATTGATTAGAATATTGTTTTTTTGAATATTTATATATAATTTCTTTATTAACTCTTTATTAAGGCTCTTTCTCAACAAGTAAAAAATTAATCATATTTTCCATCTTAGCGGTTCGTTTTTCTCGGTATGAATTCCTGTTATAATTCATAGTATTAGAGTTTCTATATATGTTTAGTTTTCCTTCACTGCGTTATTCCCACTATAATTCCTTTACATATGAACTGGGTTAGAAAAACTAAAAAAAATATATATGATGATAATCCTATATCAATTGGTCTCTCTTGGATTACGATATTGGAACTTTTAGAAATTTTCTACCATCTTTGGGCTTTTTATCATCGAAACACCGATTCTTAATTTTCCCAATTATAATAAAATCGTATCACATCGATGTCTTATTATCTTATAGAACTCAAATGGTATATAAATTCTCATTTTATATACATTTAATTTCTTTACACTTTCATTAATTAGAGGAAATAATTAGAGGAATTATTATCTTTTTATATGACATGTTTTTCTGCTCCCCGAGTTGTTTGATCTTTTAAACTCTTTCTTTTAATTGTGTATCCATAAAATCTATAATTGAAAAATAATATATCGATTTTTTTCTTATTTTTTCCCATTAGTCTTTGATAGGAATGATTTGTTCCTTCCATTCCTTTTTCTTGGAAATTTTATCTGAAATTCATTATGAAATATCTTTAATCATGTAGCTTTATTCCTTCATTTTGTTCTCATTTTCAGTATATTAATATTCATATCCATATTTTATTTATTTATCAATTTATTTACCAAGATTAAATAGTAAATAATTGAAAAAAATCATAGATCAATTCCCATTTCACAAGATTCTATTATAGAATTGGGATCTATTCTAGTTCACTGCATGAACACCCCCTTGATTAGAAATTTTAGGTTGTTTTTAATTCTTTATTATATATTCTTTTCACCTATAACATAGATTCTGAAATTAAAAATTCTTTATAAAATCCTATGTTAATATAATATTTTAGTTTTTAATCATTACGTTTTATCGTTGAAGGTAAATTATTTCATCTATTATCATTCTTCTACTTATTGACTTTAAACAAGGAGAACACCTCTTATTCTATTCTATTAGTTTCTTGCAATTTAATCCAAATTCCTTTAGAGAACATTCAATGTAAAACATCTACATATATGTATTCTCTAAGAGATCCATTTAATAACTAATTAATGTGGAATCGATCTCAGTGTTTCTTTTACCAAACTTAAATGTAATTCCATATCGACTTCGATGTGAAATTATATCATCCATAACTTCTCAAGGAACACCATTAGAATCATCCATTTAGGAAATAAAATACATTTTATATTTTTGGATACATTTTCAAAAAATATTGGATACTTGACAATATATTCCATTTCTCTTCAACATCTTCATATAAATGACTACTCAACTAAAAAACCTAGAAATATTGATGAACATTCCCTTTGATAGAACTTTTCAGTCACTCAATAGTGGCATTTTGTGATATTTCCTTGAGCAGGGGTGAATCAGGATATCAATTTTCTTACCCAATTAAACCACTTGTTCTATTTAATTTCTCTATTTCCATAAATTGATATTTACGTCTCAAATTTGAGGGACACATTCTATACTCTTATACTAGAAAATAATATTATACTGGCCCAAGAATTTATACATATAATTATATTATTTTTAAGATAATTATTAATTAATTAAAACCCCAATATCTTGAGGCATAATGTCTTTGGATAACTATTATTCTAATACCTCAGTGGAAACTAGATCATGGTAAACATATTGTTTTATATTTTCCTTACTGATCCCCTAAATCCATTTGAGCTCCCAAAACTCCATAAGATAACATATGGGATAACATAGAATAAGGTGGTGATATAGAAATACTATTAATGTAATAAAATTGACAAATAAAACAAAACATGTGAGTCAAATATAAAACATGATATCATGATATTGAAGAAATATGAGTAGTTATACAGAAGCATAACATAAAGAACATGGTATCATGAGGTCATGTAATAATAGGAATTGTGTACGAAGCGCAAAACATAATGTAAAAATGACTATATAGTAACTTCCTATACAATATAACATGGTGTAAAAAGTCCCTTAATAGATTAGGGTAACATTATAATCCCATACATGACACCTCTTGAGAATAAAGCTTTACTAAATCAATTTAAGAATTATTAGGTTACACCCATACTAAATTATTCATGGTGTTAGTTTTTCACATAAATAAAATCAATCCCAAGGAATAACAGAACCATTACCCATAAAAATTGAATGTGTTTTAAAATCTTGTTTCATATTATAATAAAAAAGAAATTTCATAAGGAAGGCATTTGAGAAATGATCACAAGTAATGTTTTACCCCATCAAAGAAAATGAGAGTGAGAAAGGTATTTATGTAATATATATATATATATTATAGAATCATTCCAAAGAAATAAATTTTATTTTTTGTTTATTAATTGAAATACAATGAAAAGAAATGGTTTTTTTAGAAAAATAACCATTCAACTTTTAAAATAACTTTTTTTTAAACCTAACTTCCAAAAATATTGGTGAAATTTTTTTGTTTTAAAATAAAATTGTAATGATATAAATTAATAATCATGTAAAATAAATATTGTGATGTTGGGAAATAGAATTTGTACAATACAAGTTAAAAACAACTCCTTTCAGATTTCTGTTAAATAGGTGGGAAATACAGTTTTTGGAAATTGAAAAGAAGATTAATTTAAAAAAATTAAAATTAAACATGGGTAAATTTTACATTAAAAATTATATATGATTGTTGATTTTTTTTATAAAAACACTTTAAGGAAAAAATTGACATGGAAGTTAAATTATTTTCAACCGATGAAAGAAATAACATTGAGTTTCCTTAAAAACATATCCTCAATATTTTAAAGTTACATAGATATTAAATTGGTATTATTAAATGGTATGTTACTAGATAAACAGAGGACAATAAAATATAACTATTTTATTATTATATGATTAAATCATTTCCTTTAATGGATATTAAATCATAAAAATATATTTAAAATAAGAGAGTGATGCATTAACCCATACCACCATGGTTTAATTGGAATCAAAACACCGGCGAATGAAGTAATCGAATATGAACATACAATTCCTTGATTTATGAAGGATTAATCATATATTATTTAAATATTTAGTTAGCACACCATATAAAAGAAATTAGGTGCATAAAATCACATATGTCTCAAAGAAGGATGTTTTGAGATAAAACCCTTACCTCAAGCCCAAATCATCATGTACATCCCTTATCATCTTGATTAATAATAGATTTACTTTATTAATTTTATTAATAACATTTTTATAATTTATTATTCCTTTTATTTTTATTTTTACCATGTAATATTCAATTAAATCTCCCATTTAATCCACATCTTATGTTTTAGCAATAAATGGCTCTTATGTCCAAAATGACTTTGTTAATTTTCATAGGTAATATAGATTATTATTTAATAATGTATATTATTGTAATAATTATATAATTGTAATTTTTATATCTAAATTATTCATTTAAATCAATCATTAAAATATGTTTATGAAAAATTAACTATGATTCAATCATGGGGTTTGTAGGTTCTACGTATGCATGAGTGTGGTTTACTTTTTTGGATGACCATGATGGAAATATTTTATGTTTTTTATCTATAAATGATGATAATTATATTATAAATATCAAATTCCTTCTTAAAATAAAACTTCATATGCCATATATGTGATGTAGTAATGAAAAACAAATAACATCTCCTGGGGAGGTTTTAGACTTCCGTACGCATGAACAATGTTATCATTTCTTCAATTGATGGTAAGATAAGAATATATGTGATATATTTATTTTAAATAATGATTAGTATTTCATTATTATAATACATAATTATAAAATTATTCCTTATTACCTTTCATTTAAAAAATATGTAAAAAAACAAATCACATTGCTTCGTGAAGATGTCTGTTGTCGACCACATGAGATACATTATCATATTCTCTATGGAATGGAGTGTTAGAATTAATAAGTGATATAATAATTCCAGATGTATAATTATTTCAAAAATATATTATATAAACATTATATAAATCGTTATATCCATTAATTATAAGCATTTATGGAGAATGAATTATTTCTATTCATTAGTTGGTAGTCCACCGTACACATGATCAAGGGTTTTGTTTCCCATTTGAGAGAGGATGAGATTGTTATAGGTCATTAACATGACATAAAAACATATAATTATATATAATATACAGATTATATTATATCATAAGTATTTAATTATATTTTATGTTTTTGTAATAATATATTTAATAAAACGCCATCTTAATGATATATCGCTTGTTTGGAAAAATTATTTGGGTTTTCACCAAAACCATTATTATGAAGGATTTATGATCAAAGAAGGTATTATAGGATTAGGGGAGGGAATGAATGACGCTAATTTGGATTTTTTATGAACTAATTGGTTTTTGAAGTTTTCAAATTATAAGAGGGTTGGTGGCCTTTTATAAGTGGAGGAGAGGACACATTTAGAATTTTTCAAACAAAGAATTACACTCAATCAATTCAAAGGACACAAGGATCCAAAAAGGAATATTTGCAAGAAATTGAAGGTACAAGTTCCAAATATGACCATAAAATAGTAATTATAAAATTTATGGGTCATTTTATACCTTAAACTTCATGTTTAACCCCCCACGTAATCTTTTTTTACCTTTACTTTTTAAAATAATTTATCTTGTTTTCAAAATTTATTATGGTAAAAAATTAATTTGACCTTATTGGATAATATATATTATTATAATTTCAAACATGGAATCCATTTTTTCCAAATTAAACTCATGGAATTTGAATAAATTAATTTTCAATAAAACTCGTAATCATGTCGATAAAAAGGGTTTTTTTTCAATAAATATATTTTTCTCAAGCATATGAATATTTTATAATAACCATGAGACAAGAAAATATAAATCATTTAATTCAAAATAAAATTTACACATCTAATCTATAAATTTGGATTAAAAAATTCATCATTTTGTGTTTTTTTTAAATTAATTAAAATTGAGAAATAATATGAAATTTAAAATAATTTTCAAAAAATGTGTTTTTAAGAATAAGAATAATATTACACTAAAATAAAGTATAAATCTGTTTTAAGGGTCATTAATTGGAATTCATGTAACTTAATAATAATTATATTAATTTCAAATCAATATTAAAGAATAATGGGAATTTAAATTAATTAATTTATTAAAAAATGGTATATTTTATTATCCACTGAATAATTATTACTTTCTCAAAAATAAAAAAACAACTAAGTTAATATTGATATACAAACTACAAATGTTAATTCCATGTTACCAAAAATATACAAAAATTGTGGAAAACTAGTTATACTACATTCTCAGAGAGAGTAGTAAAAAATGCTTTTTCAAATAAATGTTTTTTAAACAGAGTTTATATTTCCTAAGAATTTATAAATTAATTAATATTTATTAGAACACTTATAAAAAATTTATCAATTAGTTAGTAGTATCTAAACCCACCAGTTTGAGATCATCAATAAAAAGATAATATTTAATTGAAATTATTTTAATAATATGTCGGGGCTTTTTTGAAATATGTGTGGTGTCTTGAATATGCTATCGAACATAGTGTACTTTTAAAATATATGGGTGTTACGTTATAACCCCATAAATAAATTGAAACATCTCAATTATCACTTTTTCATCACAATTAGGGGTTTACTATATGCAAATTTATTTTTGGAAAACCCCATTTTTGTAAAAACGGTTAATAAAACGTCTTCATAAAAGTTGGAAATGGATATAAAATGATTATCTATAATAACACGTGATTAGGTTTCCGAGTAGGGGAATATCAATAGGAAGTGAAAATGAGGATATGATAGAAAAATATAAATTGATATAGTGAGAGATAGATCCATTTGATCAAAATAAAGTGAATGATAAAGATATAGTTAACAATACAAAAAAACAAAAATATTTAAGGAATGAAAAAATCATTGATTCAACATACATGAATGTAATATGAAATCATTTATATATTAATATCATTTCCCAATATTTTAGGTATTCTATTACTATTAAGATAGGGAACAGATAATAATATACTTTATTTATATCTTGTTATTTAATTAAAAAAAATTTATTATTTAGTTATGATTTGATCAATTTCCACTTCACATATTCCTCTTAAGAATTAATATCCAATAAGAATTTTTATTCCAAAATCAGTACAATTATATTTTATTATATCATTAAATCTATAAATAAATAACAAGTAATTCCTCATATAATTAAAAATAAAATATTTTACAAAAAGTAAGATAATACCCAAAATAAATATGAATATATTATTTTATAAAATTAATCAATATATCAAAAGGTTTAACATAAATAATTTCTTAAATAAGTAATCCTATATCCTGAATTATTTCAATAACCCCAACATTAAATAATTTTTTAACTTCAATGGTCATCAGATACCCTTAAACATATATCTACAGAAACACAACACCATTCTTCCAAAATAATCGTATATGTTAGACCTAAATATTTTCTACATATCTACCCAATAAAATACATCTCAAAATATAGTGAACATTATAAAAATAAAATTAATCATCAAATCATTTTTAACCACTAATGTCTTCAATAAATCCTTTTTTTCCGAAAAATAAAATAATCTTAATTTATTATAATTGCATCAACATCTTGTACATATAAAATATTATCTTCTCTTCAATATTGTGTTTTTTCGTAAAATATCACGTTAATATTAAATCATCTTTCTAGTCCCTTAGTACCTATCAAAATATTATTGAACATGCATATTCAAAACTTCAATAGAATGTTTACATTACTTGTAACCAGAATTTATTTGATGAAAATACATGAACAACATTATTCTTTAGTAACAAAATGTAAACACTTAAATCATTCTTGATAAATTTATTTCATAACACAGTACCTAAGGAATAAATCTTTGGATTAGGTTATTGACTCAGATAATGACAAGATTCATCACATTTATAAAATCGACCAATTACTGGAGCCTTGGGTTGAACATTATTTCCTTATATCATATTATCCAATCTCTTCATTTTCCTTCCGAAACTAGATACTTTTTGGCATTCTTTAAGACACATAAAGTATATTGTTGTTACATTAAGGAACTTTACATGGTTTTGCTTCCTATATTTTTATCATTTATAAAAATGAATCTTTTTTTCTTTATCATATTTAACACATGAACTTCTATGATACTCTATCCTTATCTACATTGATGTGTTTATAAATTCATGTATGTTATAATTTTTAATCACAATTCAATATTTCTCATTTGATAGGATCTTATTATTCATAACTGTTATTCCACTTATATTAGGATTAATATTCTGAAAATCTTTACATTTTCCATCACATTTGTTGTTGGCATGCTTTCTCTTATTTTAATCCATTTATTGAATGAATAAAAACAATATGTGAGTACGTTAACAATAAAATAGATCTTATAGACTTTGTAGTAATAATATATAAATTATAAGTATCCCAAAAATTATGTCACTATTTGTTTCATTATACATTCTCCATGGTAATGGTTCCTATTAGGTTTTCTAACCTATCAGTTTGTCCAAGTCCATAATTCTGTTTTATAAAAAGTTTTTCAATTTCCAAATCATAACACATGGGAGTGTAAAAATATGTGAGGAGTAAGGCCTATATTCATGTACCTAGTTTTTATCATGTTAAGACTGATGCACCATTTTGGGAGTTATCACCACTAGGTAAATCTATTCCAAAACAAAATACACTAGTCGAATCCTTACATAGATGTAATTACCAAAAAGATCACTCTATACATTACCAATATTATATGATATTTTTTTGTACTTAGTATTATCATGAGATTTATCATTATAGATATCACTAAATTTTTCTCATCCAATTTTTCAATGTTAAACTATCCCTTTTATTTGATAACATCTAATGTAACACAATCCTTTCATACATATTATTACATGATTTTTAACCTCTTAATCAATTAATTAAAAACTAATGATCATGAGTCCTACTGTCTTTTGAATACTAGAATCGTAATATGTAAAATGAAATTGAAACTTGATATTCTTGTTTTTGTATTTTCCTTTAGGAGCTCATTAATATATATGATCTCTTAATACTAAATAGGATAATACATAGAATTGATAGAAGAAATGGGTGATCTTGAAATCCTAGTAAGGGAATAAACATGATAAGAAAACATTACAGATGGGTACCAGATATAAAATGATATCATAAAAGATAAGGAACATGAGTAATCACATGTAAGAATGATATAAATAACACGGTATCATAAGGTCATGGAATTATATGTAATGAGGAATCAACAGAAAACATGACATAAACATGAGTTAAGGCTTACTTCAAGACAATATCATATGGTGGACAAAGTCCCATGAATGATTAGGTTTACTCCCTAATCTGATACATGATGCGTCACAAGACTAAAGCTTCACTGAATGCATTAGAGTGCTATATGGGTACACCTATCATAATGAGTTCATTAATATTTTTTGACATAATAGAAACTAATCATAAGAAGTGACATAAGAACTACCCATAGAAATAAAACAGGTTACATAATCTTGCTTCATATCATAATCAAAGGAAATTTCATAATGAATTTATTTGACAAATTATGATAAGGAATGTACACCCCCATTAAATTAAGGGAGAGTGATAGGTTATATATATATAAGGAAATGATAAATTATTCATAAAAATTCCATAATATTAATTTTTTTTTATTTTTATGAATATAAATAAATAACAAGAGTAAAAACATTCATGAGAAAAAAAACTTTTCCACTTCAAAAATCAATTTTCATAAAAAATTAATTAAATATTGTAAAAATAAAATTCTTTGAAAAAAATATGGAATATTTAAATGAATATACCACTAAAGTAATATAAATTATGTAAAAAATATTGTTCATGTCGTAAATGATAAAACAGACATTTCTTTTAAATTTATGGTAAAAGTCAAGATGTACATCGTTCAGAAAATTTTAATAATATTCTTTTTTAATCCATTAATAAAAAATAAAAAAAAGGTAATAATGAATTCAAAAATTAATTTTATTGAATTAAATTATTTTTAAAACATTTTTAAATGAAACATGTAAATTAAAGAGAAGATGTTTTCAATCGAAGAGAGAAATAAAGTCTATTTTCATTAAAAATATTTTGTCAAATGTTTTAACAGAAAAGAAGATGAAATTTATAAATTGTTTTTGAAAAACTCATTAATAAATAGATCATAATAAATTTTACTTATTTTATTATAAAATCATCGATTAATTTATTTTAATAAATATTCTACAAAAACAATCCCAAATAAAATGAGATTTATGAATTAACCCTTATTGCATTGATTCAATTTGAATCAAAACATGTAGGAATGAAGTAGATTAATTGTAACTTAAGATTACATGAATTATAATGCTTAATTAAATAATATAAAAAGGTTATTTATATACACAATATAAAATAATATAGGTTCATAAAAGAACATATGTCTCAAAGAAGGGTGTTTTGAGACAAAATTGTTACCTTGAGCATTAATCATCACGTTTGTCCCTTATCTTCCAAAATAATAAACTTTTGTTAATTATTTTATCAATTTATAAAAAAAATTAAAGATTATTATATTTTTTATTTTATATGGTACAATACAAAATTTATTTACATAACACATTAATTGCAAGTCAATCATTTTATCGATAAACTGATCATCTGTCCAAAATCACATTAGAAAGTTGTAAAAGGTTAAAGATTTTATTATTTAATCATATATATAATTCTAATAATGGAATAATTGTTTTTTATACATAATTTCTAATTTCAAAACCATACTTAAATTATGATAATGGTAAATGAACGACCTTACAATCACGGAGATAGTAAGTTATACATATGCATGAGTAATGTTTCCATTTTCAAAAAACCATGATGAAAAGAAGGTAAGGGTTATTTTACCTCTCCAAGATGATAATAATATAATAAATTTCATATTATTTATTTAAATATATGTACATATACTATTAATTTTAAGCGATAATAAAAATGAATTACATTTCTTCACAAGGTTGTAGTCTTTCGTGCACATGAATGAAGCTATAATTTATTCAATGGACGTTAAAATAAGAAAATATATTATATATTTATTTTAAAAAATTAATAATATATCATTAATATTAAATATAAAACTAAAATTATTCCTTATTACCTTTCATGTAAAGCGTAAGTGAAAGAAAATTCACATTGTTTCACGAAGCGGTAGTCCTCCATACACATGAGTGACATTATAGATTGGAAATTAAGAAAATATAGGTGATATTATAATTGAAGATGTATAATTATATCTTAAATATCATATATAAAAGTTATATGAATCATTATATAAAGATGTGAGAAGTTGTGATGAAAAATGAATTACTATAATTCATGAGGCATTAGTCAACCATACACACGATCACCAGTTTCCTTCCCCATTTGAGGGAGGCGGAGATAGTTTTTGGTCATTCCATTAACCTAAAAATATATTATTATACATAATAAAAAATTATATTATATAAACATGGATTAATAATATTTTAAGGAGGTGGAAAATTTAATAATATAAAACACTTGGTTAAGGATGTTCCCTCTTCTTCAGAAAACTTCCTTAAGTTTTCACCAAAATCCTTAATTGGTTTGATTTAGGATCAACAAAGGATTTTAGTATGATTGGAGAAAATTTATTAAGTAATTCATTAATATCTGGGCTAAAAAAATTGTTTTGGATGTGTGGAATGAATAGGATAAGGGGATCCCTTTTATAAGAGGGGAGAGGGCACATTTGGATATTTTGAGAAGAAAGAATCACACCCAAAATTGATTACAAGACAAAAGGCTCCAAAATATCATATTATATAAAAATAGAAAATATAAGGTTTAAATATGACCATAAAAAGGAAATAATTTTTAACCATTATCATTATATTTTAATCCCCAAGTAAAAAAATTTTACCTTAAGAGCGATAAATAACTTTTATTATGTTTTTTATTCATTATGGTCAAAAATATTGTTGACCTTATTAGATCATTTAAATTATTAATATTATAAATATGAAATATTTTTTTAATTAAAATCACATATATAGAAGAAGTTTATTTAAAATTTAACCCACAAGGGTGTCAAAAAATTGGGTTATTTTGAGAATTTCATTTTTTCAACTGTGTGATGATCTTGTACTAACAATGTGAAAAGAAATAATAATTAATTAATATTAATATTAATATTAATTAATATATAATATAATAATTTCATTTAAATAATTCATCAATATGGTTTATTTAAATTAATTTAAATAGATAAACCTAATTCACTTTAATATAATTATTCTAAAAATATTTTTTTAAATCCAATGAATAATTTTATAAAAAAATAAAAAAAGTTGATTTAAATGTTATTAATTTTATTTTATATGACTAATAAATTGGATATTAATTTTAAATTAAATTAAAGAAACAATGTGACTTTTAAATTACATAATTTACTTAAAACATTTGAATGTTTCACTATTCATAGAAAAATTATTTTTTTCTAAAAAATCTGAAACTTTCTACCTATGTTAAAATAACTATAGTGATTTAAAACTAGAATTATATTTTATAAAATAAATTTTCGTGAAATTAAAAATAAATTACACTATTTTCTCATAGAAAAAAGTAAAAACTATTTTTTAGAAAAATCATTCATTAAAAATTTAGTTATTGTTTACTAAGAGGTTATAAATAAATTTATGTTAATTGGATCCTTTATATCTATTTTATAAATTAGTTAATACAATTCATACCATCCAATTTTAAGATTATGAAAAAATAATCATATTTAAATAAAAATATTTTAATAATATATTATATTTTTTTAAACCACAGTAATGCGTGTTGAATATGCTATCATGTATAATGTTATTTAAAATTCAGATGGTGTTATATGGATCGAGGACACCACCCGTTTTGAAAATATTACCTATTATAGATTACTACATCTTTGATTTTCTTTCCTAGGCATCCCTAGAAAATTCAATATCGTGTGGAGGAGGTATTTTGGGGCTTCAATTCCATGCCCTAAATTCAGTAATGCCCCGTGAGGGGCAAGGAACAAATATTCATGGGGTGAACCCACTACTCAGGTTCTAAACCAGTGCAACCAACAACAAGAATTTTAAGCTCTAGTCATGAACACTTTGGAAAATATTTCCCATAGTTCTAACAATCACCCCTTCATAATGTCACTTCATGTTGAAGTTATTCCCCTAGCTTTGATATCGGCTAATAAGATCATTTCCATAACCCATCCATATAGTATTGTATGCCCTGGCTCACTACCTCGTGGATTTTATTTCTTATATTGTAATGAAAATACCTTTTTATGGGGAGTTTTTTTTTTGAATTTTATACATTGTTCAACACTAATATATGAACCATCTGGGATAAGTAATGAATGCTCAGAGTGTGAACCCATACCTTAGTACATGAACTAGTGCAACCAATAGTAGAGATGTGTAGCCAATTTTATAAACACCTAGGTAAAGTTAAGCATACGGTTCTAACATAGATGGATAATATTTAATAATTTATAATATAAAATCATAATGTATTTTCTCAAATGGGTAAAGTCTCAATAAAGAGAATAGCCAAAAAATAACATTTCAAGACAAATAATTATAGATATTCCATAGTATCCGAATGATTATTATGTAATATCTAATCATATGTTATTTTGTAATTGGATCTAGTAAATCTGGGAGTCTTTTGGAGTTATTACCCTAGAACAATAATAAATTTTACTTTATATTAATCTAATAATAATAAATATATTATCAAATGATGAATGTTACTACATAACATTAATGTGATAATATCCTTATAATATTTTTCCGGTCAAATGGTTATATTAGTTGCCTAATCTAATGAGGGATAAAAAAATTTATAGGATTATTCCTAAAACTAATCCATGTGTTCTAGATATAATCATTACAATAGGTCATTGACGATGATTCATTATTATGTTTTATAGACTCAAATGTTATTTAGGCATCTTTTCATGATATTTTGACTTGGTATTCTCCAAGATATGTGGTTATGATGATAGAACCACCACAAGGAATTAAATATGTCATTATTTTAGTTGGATATTTGAAGATATATGTATTGTATTATACATTAGATTCTAATTAGTGCACATCATGAATTTTCTACATTTATTTATGGATGAAAACTAGGATGATATATTTTCACAGTGAAGTTTCTTATTGTATGTGCATCATAAGATATGATACATTAAATGAATAAATCAATAAATGGCTTTTATCCTCATAGTTAATATAATAAAATATCATTATCCCTTTTATTTAAATGTGACTATAAAATTAAATCAATAGAAATGGATTTTGATTGATGAAATAATTTTGGAAAGTCAATGAACGTTAAATCAATTAAATAAGTTGTTTAAAAAAGTATGCATCCTACTTTATTATATATTTATATATTGGGATTATATCACATATTAGTGTTTGTAGGAATATTTCATTATTAAAAATTAACATATATCTCTATAGGTGACTTGATGCGGTTATATACAATAATTTTAGAAATTAGGTAAATATACATCATTTTTTTGAGAACAAGGAGTAGTGGTTTATACATTATGTTTATCAAAAATCTCATTAATGTTTTTTTGAATTTAAAGAATAAGTGTTGGGAAAAAATCCTTCAAGGTAACATTATAGAATTATTGGGTTTGTTGTGTTTGTTGAAAAAGTTGGTTTTCCTGGGGAATTTATAAGTTCCAGATATGTTTTTGAAAATTCATGTGGACAAAAAACTGTGGTAATGGAATGGAAGATGTGGAGTTGGTAAAAAAGTAAAGATACAATGTGCCACTATTATCCAGTGTTTGCCAAATTTTTGGGGTCAAAAATTTGGAGTTTGGTTTTAATCCTTAAAAGTGGATTTCCTTGAATATCTAATCAAAATATATCAAATTCTTGAATTCTACGAAGATGGTCTTTGCGAGTTGTGTTTTGGGAAGGAGAAAAGAATTCTGATGGTGGTATTTGCGAAAGAGAAGAGTTTTGTAATTCTGAGAAAATAGAACTTAGTGATCGGTGATGGAGTTATTCATGGTTGTTGATGGAAGGTGATGCATTCTGGATGGGCATTGCGAAGGATGTTTGAAAGAAGGCTCTGTAATTACAAAACGTTTTTCAAATGGGGAATTTCAGGGGATTTTGCAAATGTAGGTGTGTCGCGAAGATGATTTTGGATGTTATGGAAATCGTACAAGAGGCCGTGGAGCCTCACAATGATCTTTGCCTATAAATATGACGAAAACCCAATTCATAAAAAAAGAGATATTTAACGAAAATTCTAAGTCTTTGAGTTCAAAAAAGAGTTCCTGAAGCTGGTATGTGAAGTCATTAACAACGACTATAAGCCAACAGAATGATCTAAGTATCGCGAAAGTAAGGATTTTGTGAAGGCCCTCAATAGACAACCAAAAAATCTGAGCTTCACATATTCTTGTTTGATATTATTAAAAAGAGGTTCTTTATGAAGACAAATTTGTTCTTTTCAAAAGAGTTGCTTTGTAATGGTAGTGAAATTTGCGAAAAGATGTCAAAATATATTTCCCATAGTTCAGTGGAAAAGAGGTATTCATTTTTGGATGAATGTGGGATATCAATAGGGAATCCATATATAGCTGATGATGCATTCATTATAGATAATGAATAGACCTACATTTCTTTAAACTCTGAGTGGATATTCTGAAAAAATAGTGATCACACTTTAATTGAGACAACAGTGAGCTTTCAAATTTAGTTTAGTTGTAATCTCGGAGGGATACTTAGTCCACTTCAGACTTGTAAATAGTAGTGCACTTATAGTGGATTTGGTACATCGACACATCGCCAATGTATTATCCTTAGACATAGCACCGTGAGGGTGAACCAAGAAAAATTGATGTGTTTTGTGCATGCTTTATGATTTGTTCATACACTGCAATGAGAATGAGAGATAAGATAGTTTTGTCTAACAACAAAACAAGATCAAAAGGGGTAATTGTTTTAATCTTTCATATCCTGATTCACCCCCCCCCCCCTCATGGTATCTAACCTAGTTGACCTAACAATTAGAAAAAATGTTATTCTTGACTTATAGAATAATAATTTGTTATGTTTAAATGATAAAAAAACTCATTCACCTAATATTCAAGTATAGAATAAGTGAGTTGAATTAAATCATAAATCCATTCACAATATATTCATGATTGGAATATGTGAGATGAATTTTATCTCTTATTAATTATTAATACTGTAATTAATAAATAGATATTTATTCAATTTTTTATTGAATAGATTGATATATTTTGAAATTCAGTTGCATGAATATTGAAATAAATATTTATTCATGAGTTTGTTAAATATAACATTTATTTATTTATGGAATGAAGTAAATTTATTTTTTATTTAAATAAATATTCGATTATTTAATGGGTTGATTAATTTTAAATATGATTTTTTGGTTTTTTTAAGAGACTGGATGAAATGATATATTTTATTTAATATCATTAATATAAATATTTATGTTTTTAACAAATGATATATAAATTTTTTCTTGTCAATTGAAATAATATTAATATTTTTTTATTTGACCTGGGTAATAATATATTTTAAATATTTTATAAAGGACTATTTTTAGGATCAAATATTTAACCATATGTTTATATTCCATATTATATCATTTTAGAAAATAAAGTCATTGTGCACAAGAAAATACTATAAATTCTATTAACATAGGTTACACAATGTGTCAAGTGACTGAACATGTCATGAAACTATTATCCTTTAAACTCATATTAAATTAGACGTATTAAGACATGCATCGTGTTTCCTTCAAAATAAATAATTTTTATATATTAAATTCCATTAAAACATTAAACTGATTTAAATGGTACACCTCGAGTGACCCTAGGAATACATAGTTCATTTTTAATTTATTTTCACCGAAAATTGAACATATTATATATATATATAATAAAATAAAGGATAAGAATCCTGACATATCCCAATGATTATTTTGACTTATTATTAAGATCAATAATTAATCAATTTATATGTATATTAATTTAATAATTTAAATAAATTTAGATTAAAAATAATGAATTGATATAAATTCATGGAAATTTTAATGCGGATACATTTCTGGGTGTGGCTAATTGGGAGAATGACTAACCTTTGTATATGCTGACGTTATTTATTATAATTATTAATTTAATGAGTTTTATGTGATAATTTATTTTTAAATTAGATATTATGTTTCATATATCACCCATTTTTCATGCATTATATACAAGAAAACATGTACATGTTTTAGTATATATGACCCAAACCCCCTGTGCAGCTCCCATATTAGTTAGTAAACATTGTAATGGATGAAGTTCCAAGGGAGTGGACATGGTTCAGAACTAGCAACAAGGTGAAACCAACCAAGGAGATATTAATTTTAATATATGAATGTTGTAACTGAGTCCTATAATTTGGATAAGAGATTTATTTATACTAAAGATATTTTTTCTTCCACTTTATAAAAAAACAAATAAATTAAATCTAAGATTTATATCACTAATTTGTACTAATTTTCCTTGAATTGTTATATATTTATTTCTATGAAACAAGGTTATTTGGATGATTAAATGTGATTATTTAATATAAGTAAATAAATAATAATTCAAAGCTAAAAAAAATAAATCAATATGAGAAAATTATTTTATTGGACACCATAAATAAACATCGTTAAATAAATATAATGCTAACAAGCTTATGAGGAAAATATTTAATGCATAAATTTAAAATAAATTGCATAAATAAATTACTAATTTTTAAATCTCGTTATATACAGTAACATAAGATATAAAAATAATTAAAGTGTCAGTCAGTCCAAAGTTGAGTAAAATTTTAAATTATTGGGTAGAATTAAAAAATACAATGTTTTTACATAAAAAAATGGAATTATGTGTAATGATAACATTCTACTCCATATAATTTGAGGGTAAGAGTTGAGTAAATATGATTATTGGAATTAAGGATTGCGGAGTCTACTCAAGAGATTAATGAGATAAGAGTTAATATGGTTTTCAGGGAAATAAAAGCTTAATATATTTAATTAATTTATAGAGTCGTATTCTAGGTTTTGAGAAGGGGAATATGGATCATTTCCAACATAATATCCAAGAGTTTCAATATTATGAATCTAATTATAATGGATTTCTTGATTTGATTGAACAATAAGAAAATAATAAGATTTATTTACTGCATCATAATTAGTAATATTGATAATGTACTAAAATGTGATTTTATTTATGATAGATAAATGGAAAGAAAAACTATAGGAACACTACAATCATATCTGAATAATTAAAATGGAATCAATTAGATAACATTTGAAAACTGGTAAAGTCTATTGTACACTACACTAAAAATTTATAGAAAACTAATTTTCTATATCGGTATCTCATATTCCTAATTAGCTCCATCAGTGAGCAAATGAAGTTTAAAATAAATCATATTGGAGATATGTAGAGGATCCGTCAAATATTAATTTCATCTTTATTTAGTTATGTTTGATATATAAAGATTCATCATATATACATGGATTCATACACCATTATAAGTGTTCATTGAGAACATAATAAAGAGAAAGGGAGAATAATGAAAAAATATATTTTAACTACACTATAAACATGTAAACTATAAAGAAGGGTTTATAATTGGTGATCTTTCATTAAATTTGTTCAAATATAATGATCAGTTCCAAATTTTAGGAATCCATATAGATTCTGAATTATTGTTTAATCTTATATTATAATCTTAGTCATCAAGATTATCCATGTAAATTATAAATTAATAAATTAATAGTATAGAGAAGCTTTTTAGGAATATTTTAACTATTTATTGATAGGATTACATGGATTAGTAGAAATATGGGTTCTAGAAAATTATATTAAATAAAGTGAGAGAAAATATTGAAAATATTTTGAGTAGTTCATACTTATTATTGATTTAAAGGTATCCAAAAAAGAGGAAAAACATTGAGAGTGAAATAAAGTAGATGATACATTAGGTCCACTAGGCTAAGTACCATGAGAGGGGGGGTGAATCAGGGTATGACTAATTCAAAATTGAAGTGCGTTCTGATCTTGTTATTATGTTAAGAAAAACACTCTTCTCTCACTTTCTTGTTGCACAATATAAACAGAAGGTAAAGAATGCACAGGACACAACAATTTTTACTTGGTTCACCACTAAGGGCTACATCCAAGGAGCATACGCCGACAAGGTGACGGTCGTACCAAATTCCACTATTCTTCACTAGATGTTGATTGCAAAGTTCGGGCACAGTAACTCTGTCCCAGGATCACAGACTTTACATGGTTTAGGGTCAGCTCACTACTTTCCCAAGGGTCACTCCCTATTTCTATCTCTCTGGATCACTGCTAGTGGAGAGGATCACCTTCTTCTTCTTCCTTCGCTCACTGCTCTAGAAAGGATCCACTCACAATTTATAGACCTGTAGGTCTCTTCATTTGCATGAAAGAATGCATCTTCTTTTGTATGTAGATGCTCTGTCGAAGTTCATCTTTCACACGTAGATGAATCTCTATTTGCACCGAAGGTATCGAGCAAACTTCCAACTTCCACGCAGCCCGAAAATCACTGCCGGAACTAAACCTTACATGGCGCACAAGTCTACCTCGGCGCACAAGTATCGGCACGCAAGTCACAATGGGCACACAAGTTCACCTCAGACACTTGCGCGACACAAGATTCTCCAACTCCAAACTTGCGCGACTCTCTTCCTTTTACGCCCAAACAAATATTGGCGTGCAACTGCCAACCCGCGCACAACTTCTCAGACTAGCGCGCAACTCCTGACACTGGCGCGCAACTCCACCTACGTGATCACACACCACTTGCGCGACCACCACACCTGCGCAATAGGAGCTCTGATTTCTCAAAGTGTTTCACTCTGTTGAATAATGAAGAGGGGTGGTCCAGTATTTATAGGCATTTGGTCATCCCTGGGTGACGGCGCACAACTCTCACCTCGGCGCGCAAGTCTCGGCGCACAGATCTCGTCTCCTGCAAGTCACTTGCGTGACCTAATTCCAAACATGCACGAACCTATTTCCTTTGCCATATTTTTATCTTTTGATCTTGAAGAAACCATAGGTGCGCAAGTTCTCATGCTTCCGAGGCATCGACACGCAAGTCTCTTTCACGGGGCACAAGTCACGTGCACGACACCACCAATACTTGCGCGAAACTTATCCCTTTGCCATATTTTGATGATCTGATCTTGAAAAACATATCGCGTTCAAGTTTCCAAGCCTTCATGTACATGGCGCGCAAGTCCCTTTCCCAAAAACCAATTTTCTTCATTTGACGATTTTCAGGCCCAAAAATTTGGCAAACACTGGAAAACAGCGCCACTTTGTATCTGTTCTTTTGTACCATCTCCAGATCATCCATTCCTCTTGTCGATGTTCTTGAATCAAACATGTATCATTGACCTCACCTATTGAACTCGACATTCTATCATGAAGTCCTCTTTTTCAACAAATTCGTATGTCATTGTTTTTCTTTGTCATCAATCACCACTCAGATGTCCACTTTATCAAGAAACACAATCACCTCAAAAAATGCTTCAATGATACCTTGAGAGATTTTTTCCCAACAATATCCCCCTTTGGGTTTGTTGAAAACTCTTCCATAAAAAGATACGTCGTCGAATCTTTAGCCACCATTCGCCTCGTTGCGATTATGATAGCAATCAAGGATTTACTCAACACATACTCTAAGCCCACATGAGCAATGATCGGCGTGAGAAACAAGAGTAAATGAAAAGTTCATCAATGAATCACTTCAACTCTGACACCCTCTTTTGACACCACACTGATACCAATTGCCAAATTGATACCAATTGTTGATACTTCACTGATACTAATTTTTGGAAATATTCATACCACATTCCAACACCACTCTTCTATTCTGCTTTTATCATGATCCTCTACTTTCATGATATCTATTCTTCGATTGATCACTTCTAGCATCATCCAATTTAAAAATATCCCCCTTTCTCATTTCTCCTCCTATTTGGATACTCCACTGGTCAGCTTCTCCCCGTATTTGTAATGATTTCTCAAATAGCCACACTGTCTCCTCTTGAACAATCACTATTTTCTCCCCCTTTGTCAATGAACCCAAAGTTCACTCCTTTGTAGTATGTAACATAGTAGAGAACACATATCAGCACATTAGGTAAAAACACATCATACCTCAGGGAGAAGGGGATGTCACATCCACACGCTTTTAAGTGCGAGGAATCGACTGAACTCCCAGAGCCAGTCGAATCCTTTCGAATGCTTCCTTGGATAAGGCCTTTGTCAGAATATCTGCAACATGTAACTCTGTAGGAACATACTCCCACTTCACAAGACCTTGCTCCACTTTCTCCTTGATAAAATGATATTTGATCTCAATTTGCTTTGTCCTTGAGTGATGAACTGGATTTTTGCTAAGATTGATAGCACTTGAGTTATCACACTGGATTCCGATCGGAGACTTCACTTTAACTCCCATATCGCCAAGCTGCTATTTCATCCATAATGATTTTGTGCATGCTTGAGTGGCCGCAATATACTCATCTTCTGTGGTGCTTAATGAAATTAAATCCTGGTTCTTTCTTAACCAAGCAATAAATAATCCTCCAAGATAGAATGCACCTCCAGATGTTGATTTCTTGTCATCCACTGAACTTTCCCAGTCTGCATCTGTATATCCCAATAACTAGGTCTGAGATTTTTCGTTATATGTCAATACGAAGTCCACCGTGCCCTTGATATACCTAATTATTCTTTTCACTGCGAGCATGTGAATTTCCTTGGGATTACTCTAATATCTCGCTGCTTAGCACGTGGAAAAAACAATATCAGTCCTTGTCGTGGTCAAGTACAATAAACCTCCAATAAATTTTCTGTTTTCTGTGATATTAACTTCCTTTCCATCCTCATCTTTTGATATTTTCATCTGGGTAGCAACCGGAGTTTTCATATCCTTGGAATTTTCCATGCCAAACCTTCTAAACACCTCTTTGGAATAATTGGATTGAGAAACGAATGTTCCATTCCTTCCTTGTGTCACCTATAGACCAAGGAAAAATGATATCTCTCCAATCATTGGCATTTCAAACTCATTTTTCATGAATTCGGAAAATTGTCTGCACTGAGCTTTATCTAATCCACCAAATATTATGTTATCGACATAGACCAGCACCATCTTCCTTTGATTACTATCATTGTTGAAATAGAGATTGTAATCAACTCCACCACGCTAGAAACCAGGCTTTTTCAAGTACTGATCAAGCCTTGAGTACCATGCTCTTGGTGATTGTTTCAGCCCATACAATTCCTTCTTCAACCTACAAAATTTGTTCCCATCCTCATGATTGTGAAAACCATCTGGCTACTCAATGTACACCTCTTCTTCCATAACCCCATTTAGAAATGCAGATTTGACGTCCATCTGGAACACTTTGAACTTTCTTTACACTGCTATGGACAAAAATAATCTAATTGTATCCAGCCTGGAAACCGATGCAAATGCCTCATCTATATCTATTACCTCTATTTGGGAGTATCCATTGCACACTAGTCATGATTTGTTTTGAATAAAAGTTCCATATTCATTCATCTTGTTGCGATATACCCATTTATTAGCGATGAAATACTCGGCTGCTGACCATGAAACAATCTCCCATGTCTGGTTCTTCTCAATCTGATCAAGCTCTTCATTCATATCCTGAACCCAGTTTTCATCTTCAGCTGCACGGGAAAAACATTTCGGCTGCACCTGAGATAAAAACAATGTTTTCTATAATGACTGCATTCGTTGATTCTGAAATGGAGCTGTCTGATCACCAATGATATTCTGCCTATCAATTTCAGCTCGACTCTTTGGCTTCCTTGCAGAAACAGACTTGAAACTTTCTTATTCATCATCAGTATATTCTTCTAAGTCATCCTCTGCCACTTCTGCTCCACCTGTGTTGCTTACCTCATCATCACTTTCATCCAGGAACTGTTCACTGGGTCGTTGAGTATTCTGTTCATTTTCAACTATAGTGACATCATTGCTCTCAACATTTTTTCCCAATCTTTTTTTGAAACATTTATATGATTTTCTTTTCCCTATGTATCCACGGAATATCCCCTCATCTCCTCGTGCCTCAAACTTCGTGTGATTTTCATTGTTGACAATAAAACACTTACTTCCAAAGATTCAAAAGTATTTCAACATTGGATTCTTTTAGTACCATAGTTCATACTGAGTCTTCCCTTGCTTTGGACACAACAAAGACCTGTTTGAAACATAGACCGATGTCAAAACTGTTTCCTTCCAACATTTCTCTAGTAGGTCTTTATCAATAAGCATCATTCTGGACATGTTGTTGATGATCCGATTTTTCCTTTCAACCACTCCATTCCGTTGGGGAGTTATTACTGATGAAACTTGATGCCTTATCCCATGTTTCTCGAGATAGTTTTCAACTTGACTGTTTGTGAATTCTGTACCGTTATCAGTACAATACTTCAGAATTTTCTGCCTAAGCATCTTTTCTGATTCCCTCCTACACTACTTTATGCAACTGAACACCTCTGTCTTATGGGTAATGATGAATACCCAGACCATTCTGCTATATTCATCAATGAGAAGGACATAGTACCTTTTCCCATTTATATCTCGTGGTGAAATAGGTCCACATACATCAGCATGTACCAATTCGAGCACTCTGGATGATTTCTATTCCTTTGGCATGTATGTTTTTCTGATGATCTTCCCTTGTTGATAAGCATCACATGTATGAGCACGATCACGTGATAGTTTTGGAAGATCTCTACCAGCATCACACTTTACCAGATCTTCCATAGATGGTTGGCATAGATGACCTAGTCACTTATGCCATAGCTGGTTTTATTCCTCTCTGGATAAAATACATATATCTTTTTCCCCACATACAAGGTAAATATTTCCCTTTTTCCTTCTTCCTTGGAGAACAACTACCTCATCTTTTCCAGTGATAGTACATGTTTTCTTGGTAAACCGTATAGAATGTCTTGAGTCACACAATTGACTAACACTGAGCAAATTGTGACAGAGACCTTATAAAACCAAGACATCAGCACCTCTGATTTCTTTTCCACCAAACCTAGCCTTTCCTGATCCAATTATCTTCAGACCTTCATCATTTCCAAACATGACAACTCCTTCTTTGTCATATTTTATTCCTGTAACCAGATCCTTGTTTCTTGTCATGTGATACGTACAACCACTATCAAGAATCCACACACCAGAACGATTTGATGCTTTAAGGGAAATTTCAGCAACTACTTCCTTCTCTACTCTTTTATTCTTGGTTTATATTTTTGTCTCCATACTCGGTGTAGATTGATACTCATGAACATTCTTAGAGTACGATAGGACAGCTTCATCTTGCAGAGCTGCAAATTTGTTCTGAACTTTTAACTCACTTGTCGGTTCATTGATCTGCTGCTTGTGAACATTTTGATTCAACTTTGGCACATTTCTATGAATGATCAAAGTGCAGTACCTAGCCATGTGCCCAAATCCTCCACACCAAAAATAGTGTCCTTCAAAATATGTTCTGGAAAACCTTTCTCTGTTTGGCTACCACCTCTGTTCCTGTTCCCCTCTATATCTCTTGGCTATGGAACACACATACTGTGAATGTTCCATCTTCCCACAACAATAACACCTGATATTGGGTGAATTCCTTTGTGTTACTTCAGCACTATGATGTTCCCTTTGGGATCTTTGAATATTCTCATTCTGTTTTGTGCCCAAATCAACCTTCAATTTCGGGATGGGTGCTTGCGGTCTGACATTAACTGCCACAGATTTTTGTTTCTTATCAAGCCCTGAATCAAACTTAGCATTTGAGATTTCTTACTGCTTCACTCCTGTTGAACTACGAGCGTCCTATTTCATCTTCTATGTCTTTTGAATGTCCTTCTTTTTTGATATCACATTGGGGTTAAGAGTTTTTCTTGATCCGTCATTTTTCGTCACAGACTGACCACTTATTCTTCATGCTCTTTGATACGTCTGACCTGCTCCTTTCTTGTGTTAGTCAAACAATCATTTTCATTCTTTTGTTCCTCAATTTTAAGCTTATGCTCAACAATATTTTCTAAGCTCTCTGGTGTTAAGGATTTTAGTGTTTCAATTTCTTCTAATAGCTCTGACTTTTCTTCATCCTGTTGTTTCATATATATTTTGTCATCATGAACCACTTTATTGGATTTCTTCATTTTGTCTCTCCAAACGTCTATCTCCTCAAGAGATGCTTCCATATCAATTCTCCCTTCAATTTCTTCTTCTTATTGAGTGTCAGCTTCTTCCTTTTTCTGAGAACTACCAACAATCGCCACCATGGCATTTACCCCATGATATCTACAATTTTATATCTCCTCAACCTCTCCATCATTAGACTCATCTGAACTTTCAAATTCTTGTGAAAAAATATTCTTCTTCTTGAGGAAATTTCTCTTGAATTGTTTTTTTCCTTTCACAAAAGCTGACACCTTCTTCTTGGGAATTTCAACTTCATCATCATCATTATCGTTATCTTGAAACTTCTTGGGGAATCTTTCCACAAGATGACCAACCATTCCACATCGAAATAATGCTAGTGGAAGTTTCCCTTTAAACTTTCCTCTTCCTCTTTGCAGATTTGAAGAAAGGAATTTCATCACCTCCACTCTCTCTTCTTCTTCTTGAGAATCTTCAATGGTGAGCTTTCTCATGGCCTTGAATACCACTTCATTGGATTTCCCCTTTTCCACATCCTTGTTTTCATCATTCCTCATCTCATATGTAACCAAGGTACTATGAAAGTTGTCCAGTGTCAGCTCTTTGGGATTTTATCTTCTAGTACAGAAACATTCAGATTAAACCAAGGTGGAAGCTTCCTCAAGATGAGCTTTACGATCTTTATGTCTTCAATGAATTCACCAAGACCTCGGTTATCATCCATAATAATATTTACCATGTCAAAAAATGCATCAACAAACTCATTCAGGTTCATCTTCAGATCTTCATACTTATTCCACAACACTTGCAGCTTTTCCTCTCTGATCTCTGTATCTCTTTCTTATATATTCAATATCTTCTCCAACATGGCATGTGACGTTTTGTATGACAACACCTTTGTATATATATGATTGGATAGGGCTCCCCCTAAGGAATTAATTTCATGGGCATCTGCATCCAACTCTCTACGTTCAGCTTCTGATAATGTACCACTATTAATATCAGTTGTTATGCCATGCATTGCTGCTGTGAATACGTCCATTCCCAAAGATCGAAAGTAGTGTTGCATTCAATTCTTCCATAGCTGAATGTTTTTCCCATCGAAGATCGAAATCCCTTTATGATTGGTGACCTCCTTTGAGAGAAGAACTAATATCAACCTTTCCCTCTGATTCCAATTGATAGGTCCACTACGCTGAGTACCCAGAGAGGGGGGGGGGAGTGAATGAGGGTATGACTAATTCAAAATTAAACTGCATTCTGATCTTGTTTAGCTATTAAGAAAAACAATCTTCTCTCACATTCTTATTGCAAAATATAAACAGAAGGTAAATCATGCACATGACACATCAATTTTTACTTGGTTCACCACTAAGGGCTACGTCCAGGGAGCATATGCCGACGAGTTTCCAGTCATACCGAATTCAACTATTCTTTACTAGATGTGGATTACAATGTTCGGGCATAGTCACTCTGTCCCAGGATCACTGCCTTTACAAGGGTTAGGGTCAGCTCACTGCTTTCCCAAGGGTAACTCCCTGTTTCGCTCTCTCTGGCACACTGCCGGTGGAGAGCATCACCTTTTTCCTCTTCCTTCGCTCACTTCTCTGGAAGAGATCCACCCACAGTTTATAGACCTCTTGGTCTCTTCATTTTCATGAAAAAATGCATCTTCTTTTGTATTTATATGCTCTGTTGAAGTTCAACTTTCACACGTAGACGAATGTCTCTTTGCATCGAAGGTATCGAGCAAACTTCCAGCTTCCACGCAGCCTGAAAATCACTGCCAGAACAAAACCTTACTTGGCGAACAAGTCTACATCGTCGTACAAGTATCGGCGCACAAGTCACAATGGGCATGCAAGTCCACCTCAGACACTTGCGAGACACAAGATTCCCCAACTCCAAACGTGCGCAACTCTCTTCTTTTTGTGCCCAAACCAATATTGGCACGCAACTACCAACCAGCACGCAACTTCTCACACTAGCGCGCAACTCCTCACACTGGCGTGTAACTCCACCTGCGCGATCACACACCACTTGCGCGACCACCACACTTGTGCGACGGGAGCTCTGATTTCTCAAAGTTTTGAACTCCGGTGAATAATGAATAGGGGTTGTCCAGTATTTATAGGCATTTGGTCATCCCTGCGCGATGGCGCACAACTCTCACCTCAGCGTGCAAGTCTCGGTGTAGAGATATATTCTCCTGCACGTCACTTTCCCAACCTAATTCCAAACATGCACGAACCTCTTTCCTTTGCCATATTTTGATCTTCGGATCTTGAAAAAACCACAGGCGCACAAATTCTCAAGCTTCCAAGGCATCGGCGCGCAAGTCTCTTTCACGGCGCGCAAGTCACTTGTGCGACACCACCAATACTTGCGCGACACTTATCCCTTTGCCATATTTTGATGATCTGATCTTGAAAAACATACCGCGTTCAAGTTTCCAAGCCTTTATGTACACGGCACGCAAGTCCCTTTCCCAAAAACCAATTTTCTTCATTTGACGATTTTCAGGCCCAAAAATATTGCAAACACTGGAAAACAGTGCCACCTTGTATCTGTTCTTTTGTACCGCCTATAGATCATCCATTACTCTTGTCTAAGTTCTTGAAACAAACATGGATCATTTACCTAAGCGCTTGAACTTGACATTACATCATGAAATCCTCTTTTTCAACAAATTTTTTATGTCATTGTTTTGCTTTGTCAACAATCACCACTTAGATGTCCACTTTGTCAAAAAACACAATCACCTCAAAAATTCTTCAATGATACCTTGAGGGATTTTCCCCCAACATGATATTTATTTTCCAGGTTACAAAAATGGTTACTAGAAGAGAAACTATAATTTATTAAAGAAGAAGAAAGTAAAAGTATATACTTAAGGTATTTTCATCATTTTGTGTAATATTTTTATTTTAAAATTTCTTTAATATATCAAATATATAACTCATATATTTGTTCCAAATTTTGGAAACAATGTACATTCTAAGAATTAAAAGATATATGTGACCTCAATAAGTGGTTGAAGGAGGGTTATTCAAAATACAACTAACAGAAAGACACAGATTTACATTTCTAGGGGGACTAATTCAATTTAAACTATAATTGTTTTTTATTTGTATCAAAAACATATCTCAATTTCAACTTATATAAAAATTAAGTCATATATTGTTATTTGAAAAAGTTGTTACTATGGTATTTTTTACTCAATTAATAGTTTAATAATGACTGAATAATATATATCCATTATCTAAAATATATTATAAACATAAAAAAATAATATTAGACTTAAATAATGTCATGTTTTTGAAATATGATTCATTTTACAGTAAAAATTTCCCAAAAAAATAAACTTATGGTTTGTACACTTTTGGGCTAAATTTATTATTTATTTTTTCATAGTTCTTATGTTTTATAAAAAAAGAATAAATTAATGACCATAAAACCAAAATTATTTTTATTTTACTTCTATAAGATTCATGTGAATAATTATAAGTTGATCCTATAGGTAAATTCATTTACTATAAGATTTTCATTAAGTGTAATTTTGGAATTTATAATGTATGTAATGAATATACTTGGTAGAAAATATATGATATTTTTATTGTTCAGTTAGTTACAGAATATTTTAATCAATAATTCATCGATCATTTAAATGTTTAGTGGAGCTATTCCAAAATTATAACTACATAATATAAATAAAATTTGTGATTTTATTAAAATATAGATTGATGATGGAAACTATTTATTAAATCTAGTTTTATAAATAAACTTATATCAAGAGAGTAAAAAGTGAATATCTACTAATTATCTAAAAATAGATATTGGATATTAACAAACCCAAGATATAAATTTAATAGAAATGTGATAAAAAAAATTCATAAGAGGTAAGAAATTTAATTTTTATTTCATGGGGATAAGATTGACTTCAATAAATTGAAGGATCTAAAAGAGTATTAATTGGCATAGAAACACTAAAATCTACATGATACAGTGGGAAAAGTAATTCTACGAAAACAAATTGCATATATATGTTAAAATTAAATCAGTAGTTTTAGAATCACTGACTTGATTGATATATAATTAAATAAGTATAATGAATCCTATAATTATACAATATAATTCAATAAGAAAATACTAATAAGCGCATACGAACTCATATTTTCACTCCATGAGCCAAAATCTGATAATGTATACTAGTGTATTATCCCATAAATGTGTATCCATTAGTGGTTCATTAAGAAAAAACTAAACTGTGGTGGTAAATTCATTACATATAACTCATGATTTATTACTAAAAGGTTTCTAAAATTCCTAGATATAATATGATGAATCATTTCTACTAATTATAATGTTAAATCCATTACAATTCAAAATTTCCCTAAAAACCTTCTATACAAATAACATATAAAAAATGGATATCATTACCATATTTATAAGTAGAAACATTATAAAAATGTATATATTATGTAATTAGAAGGTTTAGTAACACGATCAATTTAAAATAAGTTCTGTGAGTTACAAATTCCCATTTTTGAATTAAATCAAGGATCACTGTAATAGAATATTCATTTTTATAAGTCTATGCGAATGTTTTTTTATTAAGAGCTAAATTAAGACTTATTTCAACAACTGGTTGGTGGAAGTGAAATTGTTTTCCCAATCAAATATATTTATAAAATATAGAAAAATTAAAGTCTTACAGTTTTTTAGAAATAAGGAAAATGTAATTCAATAAGAATTTGTTAAACAAGAAACCCATGTTTTTGGAAACAATATATAAATATATAGACCTATAATGTTTATTATATCAAGTCATACAACATACATTTACAACGTGATGAAAATATAATATGGAAAAATAAATCTTGATATTGTTTCCTATGTCACATGGTATAAATTCCATCCTTCACAATGTGTCATGGAATAGGAGGGTATTATAGTGAATTGTATTATATATTCCTACATTTTCTAATCTATCACATGCCTTAATATTTGAATAGAATTACATATTCTTATCTAATTTGAATCTACCACACATACCATTATATGTATTGAGGTTTGATGTTTCTTATCTGTAAATAATATTAGGACAGTATCAACAAGGATAACTACATATGCCAGCATTGAATATAATCATTGAACATAGTGAAGTAAGAATGCTAGTTTTCAATGGGATACATAACACCTTTTTTCATATAAAATTCTGATCTTATGTATAATTGTAATGAAAATCATCTAATAAATACAATAATTCTTAAAAAAATGATGGCTTTATCGATATAGGTAAATAAAATTACAGTATCTTATATACCTTAAGAACTACTTTAACAATGTTTCTTCCGCATTTTAGATTTTTTAAAATATAGTAAAATATTGTCCTAAAAATTAATATGATAAACTTATGACTATTGTATTAGATAATATTTTGAGTTTATATTAGGGATGAAAAGGTAAATACTCATTGATACAGCCTCTATAGGGATTTTATCAAAGGGGTGAAGGTGCGATAAGAACACATTCCAGATGAAGAATGTGGAAAGACTGAAAAATGTAACCATGACTTACAGTAAGAATGGTTATCATTTGAGATCCAACAAGTTATATGTTCACAGTTGTCTGTAGTGTAAGTGAGAGTCTACAAGATTTGGTTCCCTAGATCTGCCTATTTTTAATTTCAATTAATTGAATATTAAAATATATATTATCACATTATGATTGTTCTTATATTCAACGATAGTGTAATAATTTACTTATATTATTTTTCCATAAAATTGTTATATCAACTCCCTATATTAATGAGAACCTTGAAAATTTATTATAATATTCTTAAACATAAAACCTTTAGTATAGATAAAATATTTCTAATTGGATATGGATGTTTTTTTAACTACTAGGTGTTGGATGCTTATAAAACATTGAGATTCCTTCTCCTGAATTTTTCACTTGGTAATATAAAATTTGAGAGGTCGTTAAAATATACTAACTAAGAGGAACTCCATTAGTTATATGTTTTTTTTATATTTCATTCCACATTCATGTGTATACATCCTTAGGATTAAGATTATAATATGTTTATATCATGAATCACATATATTCATGTATATATAAAAATAGTATTGATATATGATCATGGAGTGGTAGCATACATTGAGTGTTTCATAAGTGTTATAGCATTAATTAAATAAGTCGAGAAACTGTTTTCCATTTCAAATTAATGGATGAAGACATATCTAGTACATTATTTAAAATGGAACTTTATGATTAAATCAATGAGAATGGTAGTTCATAGATGAGTTGATTTCATAAATTCCGGGAAATATAAATAGAACATAGAGTGTAAAGAAAAAATTGTGCATCCTTCTTAATGATATATCAAGAAAAATGGTTTATATTGCAGAGTAAAGTCCATAGTAATGATGTTGTCATTGTGATAATAACTTCTATATCTATGGGTTATCTGATGTATTTCTAGAAACCAATCATATAAACTATATAGGTTCACATAATTTCATTGAAAAATATACCCGGTGGGGTAGATATTATGTGTATCCATAATATCATTACATTATATTTAAATTATAATAATAATAGTTATTATTATTATTATTCTCAACATGATGAATAATAATTATTCATGTGTTTTTGATTTTAAGAATTCAATCACATGATATTAGTGTTTTGGCTATGTGATCTGAATCTTATTATATATTCATTCACTAAATATTTGAGTTTAGAATATTTGAGTGTAATTTTATCTCTTTTCTATTATTCACAAAGTAACAATTAAATATTTATTTATTCACTAATGTAGTTAATATATAAATATAAATATTTTTTCACTTATAGGAATGTTAAAAAAAATATTTATTCTTGAGTTTAGTGAATATAATATATATTTTATTACTAAATGTATAATAATTAAAAATTATATTATTTAATTATTTAGATGTTTTATTATTCAAGATTTGATAAAATTTGGGGAGGATTGTTGAGCTAATTTAAAAGCCTAATGAAAATTATTTATTTTATTTAAAATAATTTAAAAATAGACTTTTATTTAGTTAAATACTGATATTTAAATATGCACATGTAAAGTGCTATAATAATATTATCACTATTATTATTTGACATGGGGTATTACATATATTAGATATTTGAAAATGTTTCATTACACAATTATCAAATATTAAACCCAAAGTGTATATTCCACTTTATATAAGTTTTAAAAATAGAGTCGTTGTGAATAGTTGATAGACTCTATAAACCTTATCAAGACCTATATAGAATATACCCCATCCTCCCTCTCAAGAACAAGAGATAATAAGAAAATAATTTTTTTCTAACTGACAGTGGAAAATGTGTAGCACTGGGTTTGTCCACACTAGAACCCAAAATACCAAAAGAATTATTCTGATCCTATTAAATAATTTATGGATATAACTAGTGGAATCCTCTCTTTTATTCTCAACAAAAATTATGAAATAATAATATGAAATAAGAATTTACAATGAAAAATTATAATGTTTGATGTAATAATTGTTTTAAATTATTTATAAAATAAATGAGATATATTCTCTCAATAATATATAAGGGTTTCCCATTTAATTTTTATTATATATTATCAATTGAATCCAATGAAAACCCATTGTTGTGAAGTGACCCACTACTTCTTTTATACCTCATAACCTTCATGAAATTAATATATTATATTTGTGTGATCAGAAGGAGACATTTTAGATATATTGGGGTATTGGAACCCCTTTTTTACTATATTAGACTTCATAAAAAACTAATAATCAGAAGATGGAAATAATGAGATGTGGTTCAAAAAAATAGCATATCTTGGTTAAAATTTAAAAAATTAAAAAGCATTCTAATAAGGGGATGTCAAACTAGAAAAACCAACCCGCGTTATTCATTCGTTGGTGGATTGAGAGATTTTCATTTTAATGTACTAGGAATCACACAACTAGATCTATAAAAAAGATATATGTTATAGAAGAATATTAGAATGAAAAATATCAATAAATGTTCTAACGTTTTTTAGGATAAATTATAATAAAATGGTCCCTAAAAGAAAAATAAGAAGAAGTGGAATCCCCTTATTAAAACGATATATATTTTGAATTCTAGGATAGATTAGGGGAGGAAAGAATGATACAAAACCACCCTCCTTATACATCAATAAAAATATATTTTTAAAGGATGTGGTGGGTGGAGTATTAAAATTTACTAGAAACATGGAAACCTATGGTTATAATGCATCAATGTATATTTTTAGATTCTACCAAGTGGATTTTCATACTAAATGTAAAGTGATAATAAATAGAAAAAAGGTAACTCCAACATGATGTTATTGTTTCCATAGATGTCTTAAACAAAATCATACTAGGGATAGTTTTCTATAGATCATGGTTGACGGATACAAAATAATATCTTTTTCGGATGACACCTAAAATAAAGGGGTGTTTTAATTCTTAGTTGATGTGACCATTAATGAGATGTGCCACATTGAAGTGGGATTTGAATTACTGGTTCACTTTTAAAATTTAATTTAAACTAAAATAAAACTTTATGACTTGTTAGAGTCTTAATCCTATAATTATTTATATCACAGTCTTACATATATGACAAAAAATATAAATAATCACTACATACATATAATGTTTACATGGTTTGGTCACAATGTGAGAATAGAGTCCATATGTTGTTTATTTATTTCACAAGGAACATATTTTCCCCAAATATAAATAAAAAATTACAGATGGTATGGGATGATATAACTGATTACCATAAATTGTTTCTCTCCCAAAATTATTATAATTAATCAAAACAATTTTAAATTTATCACCAAAACTAAATGAGGAAGATCTATTTTAATCTAAGATTTTTATATATCAAAATTGATATCCTTCAAAGATTTTGAAATAATTTGAAAAAAAACGTCTCACAAATAGAATTCCTTGAAATCATCAATAAGGATATTTGATATCTAGAACCCCATCATCTAGTCTCATAGCTTAGTAATAATCCAAAATTAATGCACATCCTATGTTGATTAGAAATTATTCAGAATATCAACTCTTCTTCTTTGACCCAATTTATATTCTAGAACATTAAAATCATACTCAATGAATATCTACTATCAAATTTGTCATTAGTGATCCCTGAATAAAGTACCCCATTATATAATCAAACATCTTCTAATAATGCAGGGAACGTCGGCTCAATAATTTTTATTAACTGTCAAATAATTGATTTATGAAACATACTTTAATTCCTAAAAAAAATCTTGATTTTAATTCATTAAATTCTAGAGAAAACCTAGTTTCAAAAAACATCAAATACACTATAAATATTAGCTAGAATCATGTATTCGTATTCATTATTTTTGTATCCGAAATTACATCTCAGTATCTTCATCATATCATTTAAATAAAATTAATATTATGTGAAATATTCTGAGTGTCATATATTTCAATAACATCATCTTAAATAAGATAATTCTAAAATAAAATACATTTAGCATCTTCTTGTGGGTTTTTCTAATGATTCAACATTACTCAAACATCAAGAACATGAAACTCCCTCTTTTACCCTTTATTTTGTGCACTTGTTCAGATACAAAATTATTTTCAGAATTCTATGAATATACCATCTAAATTTTTTTCATTAAACACAACCTGAATATCCCCCCCTGATATTTTGGTGTTCATACATTAATAATCCATCACATCATTCAAACATTGGATTATGAAATTTGACTTCTTCTATTCAACCCATATTCTTAAATTCTGATCTTCTTTATTATAGAAAAATGACATTCTTCATCTCATTCATAACTTAACATCAAATCTTCTATCACAGTGATTCTTAAAAACATTATAAAATATTTTATTATAAACCCTTTTCTTGAATTTATTACTATAATATATTATGTAAGGTTTTTCCTATATCAATTCATTAGATATTATTAATTCTTGATACCTTTTCCCCATAATACATTATATCTTCTAGACTTTAAAAGAATCATGAATTATTCACAAATGACCATATGGTTTATTACATTGAATCATCAATATAGAATCATCTAATTTAACGTTAAAACCTATTAGTTATTTAATTATTCAAAGATCACTATGTTATTTTATCTTCTAGATGCACTCTAACTATGGATTCACAACTCAACATGTAACATCAAGAATAATTATATTATTGTAACTTATGAATAACATATTACCCAATATTTATTTTTTAAGAGTAAATGATTCTTATTAATACTTATTATTTTCAAAATATCTCTTTATCAATTAAATTTCCAATACTCAACTTCTCTATAAATTCTGAATCCCTTACGAAGACAAATATATTCATGAAACTTCTAGATACAATTGTTCCTTCACCTATAATTTTCTAGTTTCACCATTCTCTATGAATATAATTTCCTATTCTCAAAACATGGTTGAATTATAGATATAGAATAATCTCACCTGAAATAAAATGTTTTAGATATAATAATCCTTTAATATTATCTTTATTTTCAAATATTAATCAAAAAATATTCACTCGTATACGGTTTAAAAAAAATGTAACACCTTCAATAGTTCCATGTATTTTTTTCAATATCCCACATTAGATATTTTGTCACCACCAAAAACTCTTAACATAATTTTCAACTTTTCATAAATGTCATACATTATAACTAATACTTTTTTTAATTCTACAATATTATTTAATTAATGGGTTTTAGATAATTTCAACCCTATGTGGGAGGAAATTGTTTCTATTGGTTTTGATGTTATCCCTCTCGGTCAATATCTTCCCATTTATCAAAAAAGTACATATTCATATTAACAAAAGAAAAATATTTTATTGTACCTATCACCCACATTGATAATAAAATAAAATGTATAATATGTTAATTAATAAATTTTATAATTAAAATGGAAAGGTTAAAATAGAAAATAAATCCCTCACTCTTCAAACCTATCACTTCACATAGATTTAGTGAACAAATTAGTGATCTTATATTTTGGGGAAATAAAATCATATTTCACATCTCCCTTAGAAACATTATCCTAGATAAAGTAATATTGGATATTAATATATTTTGATCTACAATGATTTAGTGGGTTTATGAATATATCATTTAGATCATTTATTATCCCCAGTAACTTTCAAAGGTCATTCATTGTTCACCATCAAAAATTATATTTCAATTCCTTGAAAACATATTTTACAAAAACATGTATGTTAGTGTCATAATTGTATTAAACTATACTCAAATTAATAGAATTATTTTTATATAACAATACATCCAAATTTCTCCCAAAAATACATTTAATCCATCTGTCTATTTTCCATCATTGTCATCTTGTTACCAATTAGCTTAAACAAAATCAGTAACTTTTCTTCTTGTCTATTTCTATTAACTGTATCATTGATTAATGTTATTTTGAAATAAATTAGAATTTTATTCATGGATATAATGTCATATTATTTTAGATAAACTTTATATAAATAACAAAAATTCACATCATAAGCATTATATGTTATTGATATGGTAAGATAAATGATTTTTTCAATCAAATTTTTGAATTTATATTGATTCACACTATTATATGATTTATCTTTTCTTATCTTAATTCCAATTATAATTAAAATAGATCCACCATTTGAATAATCTACTAATAACACTTTCAACAATTACATTACATATTTCTCCTTATATAAGAATATAGATTATTATTTCTATAAAATTTTCAACATAAAAAATAAATTTATCTATCCAAACATTGACATCTCAAAATACATTATAATTTATTCTGAATTTTCATCCCAAGAATGATACTTATTATCATCCAAAATTATTTCATCATTATAGAAAATAAATATTAAATTACATATACCCATTTCCTTCGCATATATTTTTTTCATATTTCCTATATGAAATTTTCAGTTCGTTAATAGAAAAATCATGTTTGGAATATCATGATCTATGGTCCCTTTTTAACCCAAAAAGGAATTTATATAACTTCTTCAAAATACTTCCATCACTATATAGTATAACTACCTCAGGTTTCTCAATAAAAAAAACTTTATTGGGATCTCCATTTAAGAAATAAGACTTCACATCTATCTAATAAGCGTTGTAGTTTTGTGAGTTATAACTACCAAGAACATTATAACGGATTATTTTATTAGAAAATGTGAATAATTATCATAAATATTTATACCGTACACCTTTGAATAAATTTTTTATAATATTTCAATGTTCTTCAATAATATCTCACATTTCACATTAAGTTTATTTCTAAACACCCTCTGGGTTCCAATACTATTATTTCCTTATTATCTTTGAGTAAGATCCCATGTCTCATTTTTCTCGATATGACACATCAAGTATTTTATGTAACATTCCATCCCTTTTTCGCATCAAACACATTAAATAATGGTGGTTTAATATATAAAATTATATTTTATTGTATTTTAAATTCTTAATTTGGTTATGATCTACACTGGATCTTCATGGCTTTCAATAACATTTTTGGGATCATATTGCTTTTATAACATTGAAATTTTTAGCTTTTTCATTAAAAATTACTTTAATCATATATAGACTTGTAATTGTCATAATTAACTCCCATTAGCTCAATTTCAACTACGTTGTCAATGAATATTATGAAATTACGCATGTTATAATCATTTAATTCTTCATAACCTTCTCTACATATTTATTTTTATATAGATTTATCATTATAAAATTTTTCATCATATTAATAAAATAGCTTATGTATCCGTTTTCTCCATAACTTGTATCTTCTTCCATTTTATGACTCTCACTAGAATATTACTTCCATAGATTTTTCATCAAACATTCCAAAATTCAGTCATCTGATCTTCATTAAAAATAGACACCCAATAACCATGAAGGATTTGATTTTTGAATTTTTCATGTTCAAAATATCATAAAGAGTTATATTTGAATCTATCCTCATTAAAGAATATATTATTAATTTGTAAATTTATACTTAAATATTCCCTCCAAAATAATTTTTAGTATTTTCATTCAAAAATAATATTTTGTGTCAAACCAACTAAACTTATGCTCTTACTTGATATAAATATATGGTTTTAGGGAGTATAATTAGTACAATGTTTATGTTAAATCGAATTATTCGAAATATAGTACTGAAAATAATTACTAGTGAAATCTTTTATATCATCATTCTTGAAATTTTTACTAAATACTATTACTTTTCTCTCCAATTACCTTTCAAAAATATTTAATGTCTCTAAAATTTGAGAAACAAATCATGAATATAATATTACTTATCATGGTGAAATAATAAACAATGTTTATAAAGTTAATATCACTATTTATATATTGAAATATCATAAATCCACATAAATTAAAATGTATAAGTTAAAGTAGTTTAGTGGACTGAGTCTATAACCATTGCTGAATTCCATGTGTCATCTTCATATTTTGAAATATTTCATAGATAAATTGTATTTTTCTCTTTAGTTATGGTGGATAACTACCCACATATAACTTTGAGATTTTACAAAGATTTCATTAATCAAGATTTCAATTCTTTATGGGAACCTTTTTATTTTTATATTTGGCACTCTAACGGCAGGAGTTACTCAATTCGCCAATTTGGAATATGATACCACTATTTCTATATCCCATGTTTATAATTGATTCATCTTTTTATATCATATTGATACATGAATATTTATAGAAAATAACTTTTTCCAATCCTCCTTGTGATCGATTAGAGTCAATATATTCCGTTTAACCCCATAAAAAATATAATAACTTTAGATTTCATTTTTCGAGATTCAATTTCATATATATCAATTAAAATAATTCCTTAAGAGCGATCATTTGCAAATAAAACTTCCACTTATCATTTTCTACAATGATCATCGAAAATATTGTACCCAATTTCATATGTGATGAACAACCACTCTATGGTTTCTAGAACATTTTTTTCTTATTAGAGTTTAAAGAAACCATGATAGAGAATTAATTTTATTCCTTACTCCATTCATTCTCCTATTTTACATTTCCATCATAAATAAATTATACTAGAAGTGTATTCATCTATTTTTAGAATAATGACTTTATCAGTCATTTAGTATTTCTTCTAAACAATCAATATTTTTTATAATCATACTCAGTGAACTTTTAGTCACAAATGTTTATTGATTATAACTAATATTCATTTTTCTACAGTTTTCACCCTTTTTCAAAGTTTCTCCCCTTCAATTCATGAATACTATAATGAACCCTGTCAGGGTGTCATCCAACACGACACTCTTCGTGGTATTTGGCATAGACTGAAAAAAATGTGTGATCCCCGTAGACTGGAAACGAGTGCCTAGGTATCCAAAATACATCATCAGAATGATTTAAAATATTTTCGTAATCATAGATAACTAACAAAAATAAACAAGACATAGTAGAATAACTATAACCAAACACGAAATAAAAAATTATCAGATTCAAAGATAGAACCCAGAAGAGATACAAGATATAGAAACTACAAACTATCCATAAACCACTATATTATTAGAGGGGGAACATTTTTAAGCCACCACCACCAACACCTACATGAGGAATATCACTAGAAACACAAATCACCATCTCCAACCATATTTCCTTTACCTCTTTCAAACATAACCAGGTCTACTTAACCCCCAACGGTGTAAATAGCATGTGAGACAAATCCTAGTAGTATTCAACCCAAAATTAATTATTCCATTACAGAAAATTAAAGGAAACATTAACATAAAAATTTCCTTTAAAACAATTTATTAATTTTTGTGAAAACATTTAAATAAAAATTATTTTAAATAATTCACTTTTAATGGAAAAAACATAAAGTTAAAATACTTTTATCAAATTATATTTCTTTAAAATAAAATAAAATCATGGTCCACTGTATGCTTACACATAGTACCACATCACATGAGGGAACTAAATCATGGAAATAACTATAGGCTATAGATCTTGTGGGACATCATGTATATAGTATCTTGGTGAGATATGGTATAGTAACCATAATAATAGTTTTCCCATCCCTGAACCAATAAAAAGGAGCAACATCCAAAATTACATTGGTTTCTAATCATCATCATGTTGTTAGTTATTATTAAAATCGTCAATCCAACTAGATGAATTTGGGCTAAGACACTTATGATTCATCTAGAATACCAGTACTAGTCCACCCACATAGATATCTATGATTCCCTTTACTCTCAATTTTCATTTCTGTTAGGTCCACAAGGCTGAATACCCTGAGAGGGGGGGTGAATCAGGGTTCGACTAATTAAAAATTAAAGCCTGTTCTGATCTTGTTTAACTGTTAAGAAAAACACTCTTCTCTCTCTTTATCGTTGCACAATATAAACAAAAAGTAAAGAATGCACAAGACACATCAATTTTTACATTGTTCACCCTCACTGGGCTACGTCCAAGGAGCATACGCCGACAAGTTTCTGGTCGTACCAAATTCACTAAAAGCACACTATTGTTTATAAAGTTCGAGATAGATCACTTCTACTCCCAGGCTCACTGCATATACAAAATTTAGGGTCACCTCACTACTTTCCCAAGGGTCACATCCTGTTTCTCTCTCTCTGGATCAATTCTGGTGGAGAGGATCACCTTCTTCCACATCCTTTGCTCACTTCTCTGGAAAGTATCCACTCACAATTTATAGACTTGTAGGTCTTTTCATTATCTCTAATGAATACATCCTATGTTGTATGTGGATGCTCTGTTGATTTCCAACTTTCACCCGTAGATAAATCTCACATTGCACCGAAGGTATTGGGCAATCTTCCAGCTTTCATGCAGCTCAGTAACACTTCCGTGAATCAACCTTACTTGGCGCGCAATTCAAACCCAGCGTGCAAGTATATGCGTGCAAGTAATAACTAGCGCACAAGTCCACCTCACACACTTGCACGACACAATCTTATTCAACTCCAAACTTTCGCGACACACTTCCCTTTACGCCCAAACCAATATTGGTGTGAAACAAACAACAATCACTCTTCTTCAAATCTGGTGCTTGATTCCTACCTGCGTGACACACCACCACTTGCGTGACTATCACACCTACGTGACGGGAGCTCTGATTTTTCAAAGTGTTGAACTCCGTTGGAAATGAGGAGGGGTGGTCTATTATTTATAGGCATTTTTAACAACCTACACGATGGCGCACAAGTCTCCCCTCAGCGTGCAAGTCTCGGCATACATGTCACTTCCCCTGCAAGTCACTTGAGCGACCAAACCAATACTTGCGCAACCCTCTTTCCATTACCGTATTTTGTTCTTATGGTCATGAAAAACCACAGAAGAGAAAGTTCTCAAGCATCTAAGGCATCAGTGCGCAAGTCTCTTCATGAAACGTAGGTCATCTGTGTGACCACACCAATACCTGCGCGACTATCTTTCCTTTTCCATATTTTGAACTTCTTATCTGGAAAAACATTATGCATTAAAGTTTCCTATCCTTCAACTACATGGCGCAAAAGACCCTTTTCCAAAAACCAATTTTCTTCAATTGTCAATTTCCAGGCACAAAAATTTGGCAAAAACTGGAAAACGGCACCACCTTATATCTGTTCTTTTTGTACCGCCTCCAGATCATCCATTCCTTTTGTCGACGTTCTTGAATCAAACATAGATCATTGACCACAGCTCTTGAACTCGACATCCCACCATAAAATCCTCTTTGTCAACAAATATTTATGCCATTGTTTTTCTTTTTTAACAACCACCACATAGAAGTCCACTTTTTCAACAAACACAATCACCTAAAAAAAGCTTCAATAATACCTTGAGGTATTTTTTCCTAACAATCTCCTCCTTTGGGTTTGTTGAAAACTCTTCCATAAAAATATACATCATTACATCTTCATACACCATTCGCCTATTTCGATTATGATAGTGATCAATGATTTACTCAACATGTACTCTAAGCCCACATGAGCAATGCACGGTATGTGAAACAAGAGTAGATGAAAATTTCATCAATGAATCACTTCATCTCCAACACCCACTGTTGACACCACTCTTCTGCTTTTATCATGATCCTTAGATTTTGTGATATCTGTTCTTTGATCGATCACTTATATCATCGTTATATTTAATACGCTCCCCCTTTCTCATTTCTCTCCCCTTATCTCGCTGCTCCACCTGTCAGCTTCTCCCCATATCATTCATGATTTTTCAAATTTCCACAATGTCTCCCCCTTAAACAAACACTATTTCTCCTCCTTTGTCAACGGACCCAAAGGTCACTCCTTTGGAGTTTGTAACATAGTAGAGAATACATAGCCGGACATTAGGGAAAAACACATCATATCTCAGGGAGAGGGGGTGTAGTTCAACATCTACACTCATTTAAGTGTGGGGAGTCGACTAAACTCCCAGAGCTAGTCAATGCCTCTTAAAATATTCCTTAGGTAAGGCCTTTGTCAGAATGTCTGCAACCTGTAGCTTTTTAGGCACATACTCCAACTTCACGATTCCCTGCTCAAACTTCTCCTTGATAAAATGATACTTTATCTCAATGTGCTTTGTCCTTGAATGATGGATGGGATATTTTATGAGATTGATAGAACATGTGTTATCAAAATATATTCCGATCAGAGACTTTAATACTACTCCCATATATTCAAGCTGCTTCTTCATCCACAATAATTGTGTGCATGCTTGAGGGGCCTCAATATACTCAGCTTCCACGGTGCTCAATGAAATGAAATCAGGATTCTTGCTTATCCAATAAATACACAATCCACCAAGATAGAATGCACCTCTTGACGTTGATTTTCTGTCATATGCTGATCCACCACAATCTTCATCTGTGTAACCCAATAACACTGATTGATATTTTTCATTATACATCGGACCGAAATCCATAGTGCCTTTGATAAACCGAAATATTATTTTCACTGCAAGCATGTGGATTTCCTTGGGATCACTCTCATATCTCGCTGCTTGGAATGTGGTGAATACAATGTCAGGCCTTGTTTCGGTCAAGTATAGAAAACTTCCAATAATTTGCTGGTATTCTGTGATATTAACTCCCTTACCATCCACATATTTTGATAATTTCATCCAGGTAGCAACCAGAGTCTTCATCTCCTTGTAATTCTCCATTCCAAACCTTCTTAGAACCTCTTGGGCGTATTTGGATTGAGAAATGAAAGTGCCATTACATCGTTGTATCACTTGTAAACCAAGGAAAAATGTTAGCTCTCCAATCATTGGAATTTAAAACTTATTTTTCTTGAATTCGGAGAACTGTTTGCACTGAGATTCATCTGATCCGCCAAATATTATGTCATCCACATAATCCAGCACCATCATCATTTGATTACTTTCATTGCTGAAATAAATATTGTAATCAACTCCCCCACGCTGGAAACCAAGCATCTTCAACTACTGATCAAGCCTTGAGTACCATGCCCTTCGTGCTTGTTTCAGCCCATACAATGACTTCTTCAGCATACAAACGTTGTTCTTATCCTCATGAATTAGAAAACCATATGGATGCTCAATATACACCTCCTGTTCCAAAACTCCATTCATATATACAGATTGGACATCCATCGGGATCACTTTGAACTTTCTTTGCACTGCTATAGCCAAAATTAATCTGATTGTCTCCATCCTTGCAACCGGTGAAAATGTCTCATCAACATATATTCCCTCTATCTGGGATTATCCCTTTCACACTAGTCGTGATTTGTTCCAAATCATTGTTCCATCTTCATTCATCTTGTTGTGATAGACACATTTAGTCCCGATGACATTCTTGTCTGCTGGCCTCGAAACAATCTCCCATGTCTGGTTTTTCTCAATCTGATCAAACACTTCATTCGTACCCTGAACACAGTTTTCATCTTCAGTTGCATCAAAAAAAAATTTCAGATCCACCTGAGATAAAAATTATTTTTGTTTTAATGACTTCATTTTTCAAGTCTAAACTGGACCTGTCTAATCACCAATGACATTCTGCCTATCAATTTCAGCTCGACTCTTTGGCTTCCTTACAGACACATACATGACACTTTCTGGTTCATCATCAGTATCTTCTTCTAAGTCGGCATCTTCCACTTCTTCTCCCCCTGTGTTGCTTACCTCATCATCACTTTCATCCATATACTGTTTACTCGGTCGTTGAGTATTCTGTTCATTTTCAACTATAGTGGAATCATTTCACTTAACAATTTTTCCTAGCCTTTTGTTGAAACATTTATATGCTTTGAGTTTCCCTATATAGACAAGGAACATCCCCTCATCTCCACATGAATCAAACTTCCTATGATTTTCTTTGTTGATAATGAAGAACTTACTCCCAATGATTCGAAAGTATTTCAGCGTTGGCTTCTTTCCGTACCACATTTCATTCGGAGTCTTACCTTCCTTCAGAGACAACATAGACCTGTTCGAGATATAGACCGATGTAAAAACTGATTCCTTCCAAAATTTATCTGGAAGGTCCTTTTCAATAAGTATCATTTTGGCCATGTTTTTGATGATCTAATTTTTCTTCTCAACCACTCCGTTCTGTTGGGGAGTTCTCACTGATGAAACTTGGTACCTTATCCCGTGTTTCTAGAGATAGTCTTCGACTTGACTGTTTGTGAATTCTGTACCATTATTAGTACGAAACATCAGAATTTTCTTCCCAAGCATGATTTCAAATTCCCTCCTATACTTCTTTATGCAACTAAACACCTCTGTCTTATGGGTAATGAAAAATACTCTGGATATTCTGCTATAATCATCAATGAAAATGGCATAGTACCTTTTCCCATTTATGGCTCGTGGTGAGATAAGTCCACATACATCAACATGAACCAATTTGAGCACTCTAGTTGATCTCTATTCCTTTGGCCTGTATGTCTTTATGATGATCTTCCCTTGTTGGAAAGCATCACACGTATGAGTGTGATCACGTGATAGTTTGGGAAGGTCTCTAGAAGCATCACACTTTACCAGATCTTCCATAGATGGTTGGCATAGATGACCGAGTTGCATGTGCCACATCAGGTTTTCTTCTTCTCTGGATAAAAGGAATGTATCTACTTACCTTCCTACAAGGTAAAGATTTCCCTTGGTCCTTTTCCCCTGTAGAACAACTGCTCCATCGTTTACTTTCACAACACACATCTTCTTGGTAAATCTGATAGAATTCCCAGAGTCACACAGTTGACTGGCACTGAGCAAGTTATGACTATGACCCTCTACTACCAAGACATTATCACATCTCATTTCTTTGCCTGCAAACTTAGATTTCCTTGACCCGACAATCTTCAGGCCTTCATCATTTCCAAATTTGACAACTCATTCTTTTTCATATTTTATGCCTGTAACAAGATCCTTATTACCCGTCATGTGAGATGTGCAACCACTATCAAGGATCCACAAACCAGAGTGATCTAATGCTTTAAGAGAAATCTCTGCCACCACGGCAATCTCATTTTTCTTCTTCTTGGTCAATAATATTTCTTTCACACTTGGCATGTATTGTGATTTCTATTGTTTCTCATGGTATGATGGACCAGATTCCTCTTCCAAAGCCAAAAATCTATTCTGCATTTTCAACTCACCTGTCTGTTTATTGATCTACTGCTTGTGAATGTTTTGATTCTGCTTTGACACATTTCTCTGAATGGTCTAAGTCTAGTACATATCCATGTTCCCAAATCCTCCGCACCAAAAATAGTGTCCTTCAAAATATGTTATGGAAAACCGTTCTCTGTTTGTCTTCCACCTCTGTTCTTGTTCCCTTCTATATCTCTTGGATATGGAACACACATACTATGAATGTACCATCTTCCCACAACAATAACACCTGATATAAGGTACATTCCTTCATGTTACTTCAGCACTACGATTTTCCCCTTGGGATCTCTAAATATTTTGATTCTGCTTTGTTCCCGAATCAACCTTCAATTTTGGGATGGGTGCTTGGGGTCTGACTTCAATTTCCATAGATTTTTGCTTCTTATCAAGCCCAAAAGAAGCCTTAATGTCTGAGCTCAATTGCTGCTTCCTTCCTACTGAACAACTAGGCTCCTATTTCACCTTTTCAGTCTTCGTAATGACCTGCTTTCCTAACATCACATTGGAGGTCAAGATTTTTTCTTTATCCTTTATTGTTCATCGCATACTGAAAACTTATTCTTCAAGCTCTTCGATACGTTTGAGTTGATTTTTCACTTTTCTGTTCAATCCATCGATCTCCCTTTTCTGTTCTACAATCTTGAGCTTATACTCACTAACTGATTCTGAGTTCTCAGGTGTTAATAACTTCAGTTTTTCAATTTATTCCATGAACTTTGACTTCTCTTCTTCCTACTGCTGCATATAGAGTTTGGCATCACGAACAAATTTATTGGCTTTCTTTGTTTTGTCTCTCCAAACATCTATCTCCTCAAGAGATGCTTCCAATTTGGCTTCCATGTCAACTCTTCCATCAACTTCTTCTTCTTCTTCTCCAGCTTGAGTTTCTTCCTTTTCCTGAGAACTATCGACGACAGCCACCAAAACATTTTCTTCTCGATCTTTTTAGTTCTCTATTTCCTCAACCTCTTCAACCTCAGACTCTTATGAACTGTCTATTTCTTATAAAAGAAGATTCTTCTTCTTGAAGAAATTTCTCTTGAACTAATTCTTCCCATTCACATAGGCTGAAGGTTTCTTCTTGGTAATTTCAACATCATCTTCATCATTTTCTTCTTGAAACATTATAGGGAATCTTGTTGCGAGATTTCCAACCTTTCCACATCTAAAGTATGCAAGAGGAAGTTTCCCTTTGAAATTTCCTTTTCCTCTTCGAAGATTTTAGGGGAGGAATGACATTACCTCATATGTCTCTTCTTCCTCCTGAGAATCTTCAATGGTGAGCTTCTTCGTGGCCTTAAATGCCACCTCTTTGGATTTCCCCTTTTCCACAGCGTCGTTATCTTCATTTCTCACTTCATATCCAACAAGGGTGTTGTGCAGGTTATCCAATGTTAATTCATTCGGGTCTTTATCTTCCAAAACAGAATGTTTCATATTGAACCGACGTGGAAGTTTTCTCATGATGTGCTTCACAATTTTTATGTCTTTGATAATTTCACCAAGACCTCACATGTCTTATACCATAGAATTTACCCTATCAAAGAATGCTTCAACAGACTCATTCAAGTTCATCTCCAGATCTCCATACTTGTTCCACTACACTTACAGCTTTACCACTCTGACCTTTGAATCCCTTTCATATATATTCAAAATCTTTTCCCACATGGAATGTGACATTTTTCATGACATCAACTTTTTATAGATGGGATTGGAAAGGGATCCCCCTAAGGCATTGATTTCTTTGGAATTAGCTTCCAACTCTCTATGCTTAGCTTCTGATAATGCACCACTATTAATATCAGTTGTGATACCATGCTTAGCTGCTGAAAACACATCCATTCCCAAGGATCAGAAATAGTGTTGCATTAGATTCTTCCATATCTGAAAATTACATTCATCGAAGATCGGAGTCCATTTATGATTAGTGACCTCCATTGAGTGAATAACTAATATCAACATCCTTCTGATACCAATTGTTAGGTCCACAAGGCTGAATACCCTGAGAGTGGGGGTGAATCAGGGTATGACTAATTGGAAATTAAAGCCCATTCTGATCTTGTTTCGCTATTAAGAAAAACACTCCTCTCTCTCTTTTCCATTGCACAATATGAATAGAAAGTAATGCATACACAAGATACATACATTTTTACTTGGTTCACCCTCACTGGGCTACGTCCAAGGCGCATATGCCGACAAGTTTCCAGTCGTACCAAATTCACTAAAAGAACATTGTTGTTTACAATGTTCGAGATGGATAAATTCTACTCCCAGGCTCACTGCCAATACAAAATTTAGGGTCAGCTCACTACTTTCCCAAGGGTCACTCCCAATTTCTCTCTCTCTGGCTCACTGCTAGTGGAGAGGATCACCTTCTTCCTCTTCCTTTTCTCACTGATCCAGAAAGGATCCACTCACAGTTTATAGACTTGTAGGTCTTTTGATTATCTCTAAGGAATACATCCTCTGTTGTATGTGGGTACTCTGTTGAAGTCCAACTTTCACCAGTATATGAATCTCACATTGCACCGAAGGTATTGGAAATTTTTCCAGCTTTAATGCATCTCAGAAACATTGTCGTGAATCAACCTTACATGGCACGCAAGTCAAACCTGGTGCTCAAGTATCAGCACACAAGTCACAACTGGCGCGCATGTCCACCTCAGACACTTTCACGACAAAAAATTCTTCAACTCCAAACTTGCGCGACACACTTCCCTTTACGCCCAAACCAATATTGTCACGCAACAAACAACAATATCCCTTCTTCAAATCTGTTGTGTGAGTCCTACCTGCGTGACACACCACCACTTGAGTGACTACCACACCTGCGCGACGAGAGCTCTATTTTTTTAAAATGTTTAACTATGTTGGAAATGAGGAGCGGTGGTCTGGTATTTATATTCATTTTGAACACCCTGCACGATGGCGTGCAAGTCTCCCCTCGGGGCGCAAGTCTCAGCGCGCAGGTCTCTTCCCATGAAGTCACTTGCACGACCAAACCAATACCCGCGTGACCCTCTTTCCTTTTCCATATTTTGATCTTCTGATCTTGAAAAACCACAGCCGCACAAGTTCTCAAGCTTCCAAAGCATTGGCGCGCAAGTCTCTTCACGGTGCACAGGTCACCTGTGCGACCACACTAATACCTATGCTACCCTCTTTCCTTTTCCATATTTTGACTTTCTTATCTTCAAAAACATTAGGCACACGAGTTTTCTATCCTTTTGTCGACGTTCTTGAATCAATCATGGATCGTTGACCACAGCTCTTGAACTCGACATCCCACCATCAAATCCTCTTTGTCAACATATTTTTATGCCATTTTTTTTCTTTGTCAACAACCACCACAAAGATGTTTACTTTGTCAACAAACACAATCACCTAAAAAATGGTTCAATGATACCTTGAGGGATTTTTTCCCAACAATTTCACATCTCCCACAAGTCACCACTTTCATAAACACACACAATCGAGATGAATACACCGTAGGAACCACATTTTCTCAAGAAAAAACCCTTTAAAAATACACACAGACCCCAAAACAATCTAAAAACATGATTTTTACCTCTTACAGAATTTATTAAACAACATGCACAAATTATAAATCACGAATAAGGCAGACAACAAGAGTTCACACTGAAAACACAACCCATTTCCTTTTTAAAAATTATTTTTCAACCTTGCAAAACTCAAATACCTTTGAAAACCCATTTCACACCATAAAATTATTTCATAGAACACATTAAATTAATCAGTTGGGCATATTAAAATCATCCAAAAAATTCTAAAACATGGAATCACCTACCTCAAGAGTAGAAATTTCTAAAGATTGGAGAAAAATCAGAGTTTCACCTTAATTATACCTTATAAATGGAAGATTAAACCATATTCATAATTATTGAAACTAAAAATAAATATCTAACCCTAAAAGGTCACCTAAACTGTTGGAGAACAAACCCCCCAATGAATAATGATAGGAACCCAAAAAAATAGGGGAAATTGAATAGGTGAACAACTTAAATTATGCTTTCATGGTTAGATCACTACAAATCAACCACCAAAATGAATATAAGAGGGAGTAAGAGTGAGAGGCTAAGGTTTCTAGGGTATGAAAACTCATGTGGGGAGAAGAGGGGTTGATTAGTGTAAAATATCAGGGGATACAATGAAAATTAATTACCTAGACAGTCTACATGATTTTCCTACACAATTTCCCAAAATGTGTGGAAAACATGCTCCCCTTAATATCCAAGAAGAACATTCTGAATGGTTATCCCACAATGATTAAAAACTGCACGCTAACTACGAGAAAAGTCTTTGTCCAAAAACAAAACCTCATCGTATAGTTATATGGACAAGGGAGTATTGTTTTCTAAACCATGCACCAACCTTGTGACACCTATATTTTACCCAAATTTGATCATTTTTCACCAAAAACACAATGTAAATCCAAAATAAGAGCGTTAAAACAAAAATAAAAAGAAAAATACTTAAAAATAAAAACAAAAATGTGACAATTATACGCACTATAAAAACATTCCTCCCTATAGAGTCACCCAAATGCTTGATCAAAGAATAAGAAACAATACTCTTCCTCAACCCATGACTTCTTCTGCCAAGTATCATTTTAATCATCTATGTTCTACAAAATAATAAGAACAAATGGAATAAAATTCCTAGAAAGAACTTTTTCATGATAATCTATCATCTTCATCAGACACTCAAACATAGATAAATTAGGTTCTAACTCCATCTATTCCAAATTCATCACATGAGACTAATCAAGGATATAATTTTCAAATAAGAGACACGAAACACGTAATGAATTGACATAAATTTTGAAGGAAAATCCAACTATTATTCCGCATTATCGATCTTCTTGTTGATCTCAAAATTCCTGATATACATTTGTGTTACTTTTCATTACATTCCAAAACAACAATGCCCAAATACAGCACCACTTTATGTAACACCTAGTAACAAGAAAGAAACTCATGATCTCTATATCACTGATCGGAATAATACTTGTGTAGAATCTATTCCATCAAAAACTACTACCATATTTTCTTGAAATTATCATATATATCATTCAATAAGCTTTGTCTTAGAAGTGAGGTCTCACCCACATAATCCCACTACAAAGGTGACTGACATGACAAACCATAGAGTGCCTCAAAAGGATTAATTTAGATCGAGGATTGGTAACTGTTGTTATATGAAAACATAACCAATCCCTAATTGTTATAACATAAACCACCAAAACCCAACACACATGACCAAATCATTTCTTCTAAAATATTATTCTCATGTTCCATATGACTATCCGTTTGAGGTTGTTATGTTGTGCTCAAATTGACATGTGGTCTAAGTTCCTTATAAACTAATTCCAAAAACCATGAGGTAAAATTGACATCACTATCTGAAATAATTACTGACAGAACACCATGAATATGAAAAAACTCATGAATGTACAATGGTCCCAACTCATCCAAGTTTTCAAAATCCATAATCGGAATGAAGTGGGCAGATTTGGACATATGATCGATCACTAACCAAATAGTATTCTACATCAAAGTGTATTAGGAAATATGAAAATGATTTCTATGGTGGCATCTTCCCACTTCATGTTATGAATAGGTTGTGGTAGAGAAACTCATAGGGAATTTTGTTCTATTCATTCACCAACTAACATGTATAACACCGCAATACAAAATCAACTATGTCCTGCTCATACCTAGCCACCAAAACTATCTATGTGCATCATAGTACATCTTGGTATCTCTAAAAAGAATTCCCTACTAAAAATGGTGTCTATCATCCATCACCACCTTCTTTATAGTTAATGACAACACAAAAAACCCTTAAAGAACAATATTTCCTTGGGAGACAATAACCAATCCTATGGAATCTCTGCAGAATGAATATATTTCATAGACTACTAGAACAACTCAACACTATAATGGTCTCACTGAATCAACTCTATAGAGTAAGGAACCTACTAAACATTTTCAAATAACAGACCAAAACTGTGTTTCTTGATCTTCAGGTGAATATAGGAAAATAACCCCATAATGGTCCACACATCACTGGACTATTCAAACACTAGTACTGGAACCTTCTTGCTCTAGGTGTGTACCAAAATGTTTCCTTTTCCCAATGTATAAACAAAATCAAAATTTAACCCCTAAATTTAGTCAAACTGGTGATGTTGGATTAAGTTAAAATACCTTTGGAGAATATGGAGGACAAGATTTTATGATCTGAATAAACTAAAAATTTCTATCCAAAAATATATTTACGCCACATTTTAGGGAATGTATCACCACTGATAACTCTAAGTCATGGGTGGGGTAGTTCTTTTCATGTGGTAAAAGTTTGTGAGAGCCATCTGCCACCACATGGTAATTTACATAAACACACAACCCAGACACATACATGATGAATCAAAATAAACTAGATACCCCTTCTATATTCTAGCAAGATAAAAACAAGGGAGGTGGTCAATCACCACATAATCTATTGAAATGACTCCTACAATTCTGGGGCCCATTCAAACATCCCCCCTTCCAGGTAAGAACCTTCATGGAAAAATAATTCTTGGACAAATCTCATACGGATCGCCTATAATAACCTTCCAATATTTAAAAGCATCTAATGTTGAAAATAAATCTTCTACTTCACCCATGAAATAACTATACTAATTTTTTTGAGGTCCATTAAAACTCCGCAATTTAATACCATGTGGCCCGGAAACATGACCTATCCAATCCATAAGGTTCATGTAGAAAACTTGGCATAGAGATGATGGTCTTGATGCGTTCCCAACAAGACCTTCAAATGTTTCCCATGATCCTCCTCAGTACCATAATAACCCATGATGTCTTCCATAAAAACCAAAATAAATAATTGAGATACTGGTGGAACACAATGTTCATAATCACTATAACTACCACATGAACATTCTACATCAAAAAAGGCATGATCAAATGCTCAAAGTGGCCATTTCTTCTTCGAAACACTATTTTTAGAACATCCACCTCTTTCACATAGACATGGCGATGAATTGAATGAAGATCAATCATGGAGAACCACCTAACCCCTTTGATCTAGTCAAACAAGTCATCAATTCTAGGATTTGGTTACATGTTCTTGATTTTTACCTTATTTATATTTCATTAATCAATACACAACCTAAGAGGTCCATTAGACTATTTCATGAACAGAACTCGGATTGACCAATGTGTAATTATTGGGAAAATGAATACATTGGATTCCAAATATTCTAATTGTAACTTTATTTCCCTCAACATTGTGTGCCCATACGGTATGAGGGAAGAGATACCAGCTCTCTTCTAGGCCCCAAATTGATAAAGAACTCCACATCCCAATCCGCAGGAAAACCTAAAAAGTTTTATTGAATGTCCTCTGGGAAATCATCCAAAACATGAGGTAATTCACCCTTAAAAGACCCACCATTTTCCACCAACACGAGTGATGATTACTAAAAAATCTGAGATTAACCAATTAAGGTATTGGAGGCCTAGCATGACCTAACTGAGGATCCCATTATTGATGAAAAACTAGGGTACTACCATCAGGTGACGTGAAACTCACCTGTAACCTATAGAAATCGATGTGTGGCCGAAATTTCTCAATCCAATCAATATAGAAGATTATTTAAAAATAGTCCCTTTACATAACAAACAAATATAATTTTAATTCAACCAAAAACAAGTAAGTGAAAAATACATTCTCTAAAATACTACTCATGATTCTTTCCAAGTAGTGTTACAAAATCCATCACATTTTAAATAAAATAATTTAGTAATCTCAAAGAATTTACTAGATGGGAAGAGATAAATTAAACAAAACCACCATTATCAAAGAATAAACATCCAAGTATGATGAAATAAAAATTGTATCTTGGACTTTTGTAGTTCCCACGTTGAATTTTACTGGTGCTCGATCCACTGCATGAAGGTACCTGATCTCAATATGATCTTGAGAAAGACTACTAGCACGTGGCTCTACCCTGAACTGACACTTCCCAGAATATGATCAATCCTTACTGTCACAACCCCCAAACTAATATCCCACTATCATGGATGAATCTAACTAGGCTAACATCACCCGAAAATCCATAAATAATTCTCCACTATAAAAAATGTGTGGCTCTACAGAATCATTGTAAGTTCCCCATTGCTCCACATCAGTGACATGTTTTGGGAAGAAATGTGCATGTGGTTCTTATGTTTCCTACCTTCCCACTCTAGTGGAGCACAATGAGACACATATCGGGTGTCACTGAAGATGACCTCCTGGAATGGTGGCCCAAAATACCACATCCCTTCTTCCCCTTATTAGAATGATTCCTCTTCTTCTCTGATGAGCTGCCACTACCCACTTCTTTCACAACCCCAAAAGAAGAAGACATTACCTTGTGATCAACATACCCCATAAAATATTGGTCAACCACATTTTCATTGTTTTTCAGCTTAAACAGAAATACTTTAGAATAGATCATTTGGCCGCAACCCCATTTAGAACCATTGAGACTTCATTTTAGCATTATCGATGAGCTCAAATGTGTACTGAACTTGATCCAAAAAGTTATTGGAACACTCCATAATGGACCAGGATCCATGGAAAAGATCTATTAACTATTGGGACCTAGTGTATTCTAAAACCATAGGATGATTATAATATTTGATAATGATCTTGATATCCTTCAAACTCATCTTCTTGTTCTTCCCATTTTTGACCACTAAGTCCCACCATCTCCGACTAGGGACATCTAGTAAGAATAAAGTTCATTTCACACATAATGATTTAGGAGTGTCAAGGAAATCGAATATCCACTCTATCTTCTCAGTAAACTCCTCTACTTCTTGATTTTAGTGCTACTTCAGAAAGAATGTGTCTTGTTCTTAAGAAACTCCGAAGCATTATCCTTTACATGACCTGGATCAGATTTACTAACCTAAGCAGGACTAGGACCCACTCCTTTTTACAATTATTAGACAACTCAGACCATGTATTACACAAGTATCTAATAAATTGGTGAGGGAGAACTCTCTTTTTCCTCTTCCTGTAGTGTCATAGAAAGTCTCTAACGGGGAATTTTGCTGAAAATAGAAATAACCACAAGAAAATCCATCAGTACCACGTTTATAAATCTTTTCAACAGTGAAATAAAATCTCACACACATCCAAAAATAAAATATTTTCCCAATAAATCATAATAACAAGAAAAATCTCCAAACTACTCCAACCCATTATAATTTCCATATATAGTATGCAACCTCTTTGTCTCACCAAGAGGAGAAATTAAACAAATTCCCAATATCCGATGGAAACATTGGGTCGATCATGGGGTGTGATGTCCAGGGACACTACTCATATCCAAATAATCAAGTCCGAATAATCCTAACTACATACTATCATGACTCAGCCCCAATTTCATGACCCAAAAGATAATGAAATTATGTGATACCATTTCATTTACCGGCCATGTTGGGGTTCCATACAACCCGACACTCGGCCCGATATGTACAATGGCCTGAAGGGAATTCCCGATCACTATGGGCTAGAAACATGGGCCAGGTTGTCAACAACACGTCATGAGAATGATTTCACCCATTCTGATAAGAATTAATAACCAAAAAAATAAAAAATAAATAACATAATAACGATAACAAGACATGAAATTATAATTTTTCAGATTCAATGTTTACAACCTATGTCAGAAAAAATAACTAAAACAAGTGGAAAAAACAAACTATCTCGAAAACCACTATATGGCAGGAGGTAAATATCCATCAAGATAGAACCATCACAAACACCTATATAAGGAAGATCACTAGAAACATGAACCACCATCTCCAAACATCATTCCTTTACATGTGTCTTATATAACCATGTCTACTTACACAAAAAGGTGTTAGTAGGGTGTGTTACAAAGCCTACTAGGATTCCTCCCAAAAAAAGATTACATTCCAAAACATTAAAGGGCAACTTAACATAAACATTTCCTTTAATTTTTTTAATTAATTTCTTGGAAAACATTTTAAGGAACACTATTTAAAAGAAAATAACATTTAATAGATAATAATTTCAAGGGAAAACTCTTTTCTCAAATGATATTTATTTATGATAAAATATATTCATGGTCCATCATATACTTACACATGGTACCACATCAAAAGAGATCACTAAATCAATATTGATCTATATAGGATATAGCTCTAGTGGGTCCCTAGGTACATCATATAATAGTGAAAAGTGGTTTAGTGTCCACACCAATAGTGTAACTATGCATGTCACAATAGACAAGAGAAACCTCCAAAATTATAGTGATCTCATATCATAATCTAGTATATAGTTAGTGTTTTAACCATCATTCTCGCTCAATGAATCTAAACCAAGACACTTCTAAGTCATCTAGTATACTAGTCCTAGTACTCCCACATTGATACCTAAGATTCCCTTCATACTCAATTTTCATTTTACATATGACATAGGCCACCACATTCATGTGCACCCACAATAAAGATGAATATATATAAAGAACCATCATTCATCATGATAAAAACCCCTTTCTAAATTTACACACACACTAAAACTATCATAAACATTCTTCTCAACTATTAAACAATTTATTAAACCACATTCACAAATTATAGATCATGACTAAGGAACCCAACAAGGGATCACATGTGAAATACAACCAATTTCGTTTGTAAAAATCATTTTTAACCATATACACCTCAAATAATTTTGAAAACTCAATTCTGACCACAATGAAATTTCATAGAACACATTTAAAACCCAAGAATTTATATAAAAGTCAATAAAAAATAATATAACCTGTAATCACTAACCTTAAGAGTAAGAATTTATAAAGAATGTTGAAAAATAACAACCGCACCTTAGGAGAACCCCATAAAAAAAATTGACACCATAAAAATCTTGATCAAACCATGAATATCTAGATATAGCACTAAAATCTACCTAATCTATTAGAGTGAAAAACACCTAATGAATAAGGATAAAGACCCCAAAAAGAGGGGAAATAAAAGAGTAGAACCACTTAATTAAATATTTCATGGAGAAATCTCCCCCAATACACCCCTAAAATGAATCTCTAAGGGAGGAATATGGAGAGGGTGATGTTCTTTTGGTTGGAAATATTGAGTGGGGAGGAGAGGTGTGAATTAGAGTTTAAAATAGGGGGAAGAAAGAAATAAAACATTTAATAACCTTGAAATTCCACAAGGTTTTCTCACACAATTTTTCAAAAAATGTGGAAACCAAGTTCCCCTTACTATCAAAGAAGAACATTCCTAACAATTAGCCAACAGGGTTTACAAACTATGTGATAAGCCTCTGTGAAAAAACACCACTCGGCCACATAATTACCTAGTCAAGGTTGCACATATTTCTAAACTATATGAAAACTATGCGCCACTGGCTGTTTACCCAATTTTTTTTTAATTTTCTCCCAACAAATAATGGAAACACAATTAGAATAGTGATAAACTAAACATAAATAGAAAAATAACACAAAAGAAAACCCCTAATGACACAAATACATAAATAATGTAGAACATTTTACTAAAAGAAATAATCATAATGCCCAATGGTTTCATAACAACATCAATAACTTCTGAGTCTTAATCCCCCTCTTTAAAAGTTTTTTTAAGAGAATAACAATGTACTCTTTTTTATTGGGGAAATATTCCAATATAAGTTATTATTAATTATCTTTATATGTGGAAGAATATTTTTCATGATTTTTTAGTGTATAATTTTCCAATTATAATTTTAAAAAATTAATTACTAGAGAAAATAGATCTAAGATCATGTTTTGTATAATATAATTTAACATAAATTTTGGGGCTAGAATTCCTAATGGATTTAGATGATTCAAGTTTAACTTCAGTTTCTTTTTTGAAATCTTATTTCATTATTTATAATGTATTTTTAGCTATAATAGAATAGAATTTTTCTTACATAATTCTTCTTCTTTATTAACAGGTTTTCACCATGATCATTAAATATTTTTCCTCTATCTACAACCTTAAACGTTATTTTTTAAAATTTTATCAATATAAATATCTTTTAATCTATTAAAATGTTCTCTAAAAAATTTATTATTTCACCATATTTTTTCAATAGATTGAATTTATTTTTTAGTATATTTTTTTTAAATACTTGCCTCATTTTTATCTAGCTACATATGTTCTATGTAAGTCTACTCAACTACTTATTCATCAAACATGATGTTTTTACACATTTTTAATCATTATCCATGTTGTTCCATAATGTTTCAAGAACATCTCATTTAGAATTAATACCTGAGGTGGAGTAGTCTATTGATTTATTTTACAAAATATACCTCCTTTTTTTATCTAAAACACTTTTCTTACCTAGAGTGGATTATTTTACTTCATATGAATTTCTAAGTAATTTATTTCCCTGATGTTTTTATTATCACTCGTTATCCTTGTACTCAATACCTTTCTACCCTAGTAATATTTTTTAAAAGGGACCAATTCTACCATAATTAAAAATATTTTTGTGGGATTTTAACTTTGAAAATACCCATTTTTTCTACGGTTTGTTGATATAATATAAATAATCCTTATATACTCATTATAATTTTCTTACTAATCTTTAGAATATCTAAAGTCTTTATCATCTTCTTCTGTGATTATAATCATTGTCAAATCCTGAATATACTCTCTTGCATGATCATCTTATTAAATGTTTGACCTTTCCCAACTTAATAAGAAATAAGTATATTTTTTATTTCATCATTAGATAAATCACCTATATATTGTAACATATGGACATTCGTATCAGACCTAAAAGATAATTTTTCTCATCAATTTCTTGATATTAGTGGAATCATAAAAATTATCTCAAAACATCTAAATAAGTGGATTGTATCATTCACCATTGTGAAGCAGTCATCAATTGTGTCTTCATCAGGCATTCTCGCATCTTCAAACATACATCAACATATATATAAGGTTTTATTCCTTAATCTTTATATTCCATTAAAATATTATATTAATTTTTTCAATAATCTATTTAGTGGATAGAGTCCCATTACCTTTCTATACACTTTTTTATATTTGAAAAAAAAATGTTCATTTTCGTACCATTGAACTTTATATTTTTCTTATCAAAACAATTCATAGGAGTATATTTATAAATCATTGTAGATCCCATATAATTAAAATAAACTAAAATAAATTCAAATGATATAAGTTAATGTATCATTTTATTCATTCATCCAAGAAAATTTTCTATATTGAATATTGGAATACCTCTACATTAGAATGAATTTAGATTCTTCATCTCCTATAAGGTATGTTTTTTTAGATAAAACCATGGTTTAATTGGTACTGTGTAGCTAAAAATTATATGTTCCAATAATAAGGGGAGTTTGAATATAATATACTATTTTATAATTCCATTAACTTGAAATAAACTTCTATGTATTATTATAGTGTCAATCCTCTCAATTTTTTTATATCACTATTTTACCCACTAGGATAAATACACTAAGATGGGATGAATTATGGTCTGATAGATGAGAAAAACACTTTGATATATTTTTTCATGATTAAATAATATTTTATCTCTCATAAATACAAATACTTATAAAATCAATGATAACAAGCACGAGGAACAATAATTTGAACACTATTAAACCTAAATAGGATAGTCCAAGGAATATATAATAATGAAGTGTTCCAATGTACCAAATTCACTCTAGAATGATGATGTTACTATGTTTCAAGCATACTCATTATCCCCATGAATTTATGTTTAATATCACTTTAACAATTCACTCTACCATCAGTTAAATTGAATTAGATGACCCTAAAAATATTCCTTCATTATTCTGAATAATATAAATTTTTATTCATAAAAAATATTATTGTTCCTTAAATATTATTTTTAGCCAATAGACGTAATCCTCTATTTCATTTAAGATTCAATTCATTGAAAAATAAATTGTGTAACGTTCTTATCTGTAATTGGTACATGATTCCAACAATGTATTTCTTAATGAGATCTTACCTAGGTCATGGGTTATGTGATCTTCATGAATACTCCAACTTTTTTGAAATACCTTATACAATAACTATTCATCATGTATTTCCTTACATGATCTAATTTTTCACACACCCTTAAATGGTTGTTGTTCACTAAATAACTCTTTTTGATTTAGCAGAATTCTGTATAATGAAAATCATCTGGTAATTCGTGATTTTCAAATGAATTTGTTCGTGAGTACTTATATAGGTAATGGTAACTAAAAGATATGTAAATCGTAATTTTTTTTCCAAATTATCACTAAAATTCTAACTCATGTAATACGTTATAACTTCCCACTATGAACAACACCCTCTCCACAATTCCATGTAATCCTCTTTCCTAGTAATCATGTATCTTATACAATTCCAAAACATTTTCCACCCAAAAACCATGAAAACATACAATCCCATAGGTATCACATGATGATCAAACATGATATTTTGAAATCCTACATGACACAAAAATTTCTTAATTGAAAACCACCCATTCTCAAAGATTTTTCATTCCCAAAAAATTGTTAATGACTGGTAAATGACACAATTGTTAAAACTATCTTCTGGGAATCCACTATACAGTTTTAAATGATTACTGTTCAAAAAAACAAATCATCCCAAAATCTATTAAATTCATCTCTGAGGTATTTTTTACCAACAATCACCCTTAACCATTGAAAAATAAAATAAAATATAATAGAAGTTGTGCTATATTTTTAAATTTTTTGACCCTAATGTGTGATTCTGATTCTTACTATTTTTGTTTCTATCCAAGATGAATAAATTTGACTTATATTAGTCAACAATTTTAGGTTTTATTATATGGTATAACCCATTACCCAAAAATGTTTCGTAATACACACATATCACTAAATTTTATAATATGTATTCCCATCAAAAAAAACCTTACCACTAAAATTGATAGATTAAGATAAATTTAACTCTAGGTTTATTTTAAAAAAATTATTTTCCTTTGAGAATTTAGGATTATCAAAATCAACAAATTATCAAAAACTCAATTTTTTGAAATTCACTATTTAGAACATCAATATTAATAACTCTATATTTTGGTACAACAAATCCACAATATTCTATAATTTAAGAGAACCCACTAACGCCCTCAAATTATCTTCAATCACATATCTTCTTATTTAACCCAATAGATCTCTAAGAACATAGAAGTCCGACTCTCTAAATCTAAGATATAAAAATTATTTACATTGATATCTAAACAAAGTATCCATTTATTTAATCAATCATCATTTCAAACCTGTGAATTTTTTATTGAGGTATTCCTTTTTTTATTTCTGGTTTGGTATTTTTACCTCGGTTTCTATATGTGTTTTTGGTTAAAAATGAATATTTTGGGATTGAAAGTAGGCGGTGCATGGTTTCTGCAAGATTTTAAAACATTGTGTGTTATCCTCCAGTAAAATTTGTGGAATAATTCCACTTGGTCTATGAGGGATTCATGGTTGGCATGTGGTTTGGAAAACAATGTGGGCCAAGAATGTGGGATTCTCCTATTGTACAGAGATTGACGCAAGGTTTTTTCATAGTTTAAAAAATTGGGTAGGCTTACCATGTGGCTTGCTATCATTATTAAAAATGTGATTTTACCTTTCTACCCTCTTTTTACTTTATCCATAAAACCCTAATTTTCTCTTATCTTCATTCATGTGTCCTAAAGGGACCCCCTATCTTGTTTTCATACCCCCTCTCATATGCTAAGGTGTGGGTCTAGAGTTGTGTTTATGATTTTGGTGTGATTTCTTAGGGTAATATTCTCATATCTCTTACACTTATACCTTTTTCTATTTTCTATTTATTTCTTATTAGTCCATGTTATTTGGGATATAGGGTTATTGTTTCTCAGGGTTTTAATTGGGGTTCTTTTGTTAAGTTTTCTATTGGTTGTTCTTTTTCCTTGGAACCTTTATGCAGTTTTTTTAGGTTAGCATTGTTGAAGCATCATGAGGTTGAAGTAGGATTCCCTTTTAAATTTTCTATTAAATTTATGAATCATTAGTTTCATGCATTTTACACCTTCCATGAATTTTAATTAGTGATGTGTTATTCTTATAATAATTGTTTAATGTGAGATGCATTGATTTATTCTTCATTTTATGAATATGGAATTTTTTTGTTAAGATATGCACACTAAGAGTTTGATAAAATTCAAGATTGGATTTTTTAAATGATTTGTGATTTTTGAAGGCATTTTTTTATATTGGTAAGGATTCTTGGATTCTAGAAATATGGTTTTTGTTTCTTAAATGGGTTTCTACTAAATGGATTTTGAATTTAATGTGGTGTATGTTTCATGGTTTGGAAAATGTTTTGGTATGTGCTGATAGTGTGTGGCCTGTTTGGAATTTTGAGAAAAGTGTCTTTGGTTTGAAAATGTGGTGTGAGTGATTAAATAGAATTTTATAAAATGGTTGTGAAAAGAAAAATGGTGTGTTTTCACCTTTTGAAATGTGGGTTTAGTTCTTTGAAAATGGTTTTACAATGTGAAAGAAATGTGTTCAATTACTTTGGTAAATATGTGATTTTTTAAGGGTATGTGAGGCCCATTTGGAACTTTTGTGAAAATGATTATCTAGAAAACTCTCCTTCGATAATATTCATGCCTTACTTATATTGAATGTTTTGGGAGGACCATTTTGAGAGACTCCCCTATGATTGAATGGTTGAATGGAAATATATTGTTCCTTGGGGTGGATTAGGGGTGAATTACTCTATGTGTTTCATGTATACGATGTATTTTCATGTGATTGTATTCTCTGTTTGCATTGGTTGGCTCACACCCTCTTTAGTATCGACATGGGAACATTGTAGAGCTAGAAACTTTTCGTTGAATAGTTGTTGCACTAGTATAGGATTTCTCAATGGATAGTGGTCTATAGTAGAGGATATGTTTTTTTATATATATGGTAAAGTTACCCTTAGTTATACAATGTACAGTTCCATTGAGTGTGTGGGAGAGGATGACTTCAACGGGTGAGGTGTGCCTTTAGGAAGATTCATATGAATGCATATTCTAGATTATTCTCTCGAGCACCTAGATTCTCCCATGTTTTTTGGAACATAGTTTCCTATAGTGGGTTATTGATATAACATCCCAAATTTCTCATGTACCATTTTTGATATTATATAGAATGATTTCAATACTAGAAGCTGACACAATGTTGGATTTTGAGCTCCGGTATTCTCAGAATAAGTGTTTACAAAATATTAAACTTTTTAATAGCACGCACGTAGGGTTGTTTTATGAAAACAAGGAATAACATTTTAAATGGGAACCTGAATAAAAAATATGATTTCTTCATTGAACACAATATGGTGAATTTACCCTAGAAATGACTTAAATTTAGTCTACAAAGGTTGTTTGTGAAACATTTGTTGCGGGGTGTACTGGGAATAAGATAATTTAATAAAAATAATTTTGTTGATGCAGTGACCATTATTTGAAACAAATCATTATGTATGAATTCAATGGTTGTCAACATAACCCTTAATCTCTAGAGATCCATTTTATAGAACCCATTATGAATATCTCGAACAGAAGATGATGGATTGTGGATCGACGACAGACACACCTCAGATTCAAAGGATCATGCCTACGACCAACACACATTGATCATTCTATGTCAGCAAGTGATCCAAATCAAGGTAGGATGTGTTATTTTGATTTCACTACATTTTCTATATTTTTATGATAAATGTAGAACAATAAACATAAAGATTCATATATGGTTTAGTCATACATGTCGGATGGGTTTATATGTGGGATAATCACGAGTTATTTTTTTGGTTTTCTACCCAAACTCCATGATCATGAACTTTGGCCTGTAATTCTTGGACAATGATGTTAAATCCTTTGTTGTTGTTAATTTATCACTATGTTATTTACGTTATTCACTAATCGAACCCTACAGTTTCTGACTAGATGTTTCTGGGTGGTTTCGAACACGATCAGAACCCTAGATTCGAGGTTGATCGACAACTGAGGTTTGATCGATGTGATGATGGGGCCTAGAATCTTTGATATATGACCATTTTGATTTTAGGGCATCATAGGATTCCTAATGGTTGGTGGAAGGGACCACTGATGTGACATTATCATGGCATCGGCGACTGGTTGTGTCATCCTGTGGCGATGGTGGCCAGCGTCGGCCGCATCAGACAACCAAGGGAAGAGGATGTGGAGGCGTCATCCGGGATGGTGGAGGCGTACGTGGAAGAGATAAACAAGAGAGAAGGTGATGATCGAACAGGGTAGGATGGGTCTGGCCGGTGGGCCAGGATAGGTGAACTGGACCTTGGATGGATCAGGGTCAGATCTGGGTGGGATCTTGGGAAATCAGGGTGGAGACCAGTGATGGTTTAACGGGCAGGAGACATTTCATGGTCAACCACGGATCCATGACGGCTGGAGTTGTCACGAGAGCACTGACCATGATGGATGATCGTGATGGTCAACCATGTTGGTTGTGTGGTCAATTGTGGCAGTCTATCTGGAGGATCGAACATGGGTGTAGTGACCACATGGTCAGTCGACCGACTGCATCAATCAATCACAGCGGTAGTTCTACATGCCTCGGTAGGCCTGCAGGAGGTTTCTCTTGAAGGAGTGTATCTCCTAAGTGGATCCTCCAATCGATGATTCATGTAGGGAATTGATACCTTAACATTGTTATAGTAATTTTAAGATAGGTTTTGAGTTTTTATTTTGAAAAATTATAGGTTGAGAGTGTTCCCTTGGTCCTTCCCTTGAGGGTTCAGTTCGGTATTATATCCACAAATCTGGATTATAATCCCCTCTAGAGTCTGAATCTCAGATAATCTGTTGTGTCCCTCCCCGAGACAAGAGTGAGATCCTCAAACACCCCAAGTGAAGTTTATGGAATCACATCACCTTCTTGATAAGGGCGTCGATCATCCATCCAGCAGACTACATCTATAGGGTATGTGTCATCCCCTGGTTTGTTCTGGGTGTGATCCCCTACATAGCGGGTTGAACCAGATTTGGTGTATGGTACCCCCCCTGTAAGTATGGGTGAAATCTTTGGTTTCCCCTAAATATTTCTGGGCATGATTCCCTCTCTGTGTATCATAAAATTCATTGAAAAATATGCCCTATTTTGGTAGGGAACAAATGAACAAGACCTATTTGTGAGTTTGTACAATGTTATCATGGATCGAGGTGTGAGTTCTCTAAGAACTAGTATTCTTAAAAGATGAATCTTATAGCGGGAAGTTGGTTGCAACTGCTTGAATGAATTGAATCTCTCTATAACTTGAATATATATGAATCTTCTTGTTATGTGTTCTATAGAAATATACCTATGTTGAGATGAGTGTACATTCCTTTTTGGTATTCCTTTTCATTATTCCTTTTTGGAATTCATTTATGGTGTTACTTTTTTGGTATTACTTTGTGGCATTCCTTTGTGGTATTGCGTTGTTGTTTCTGGGTGTTATAATGAGAATTTTTAAACTCACCCATACATTGTCTTCTCCTAAATGAGTCATTTCTTGTGCAGCTAATCAAACTATTGACAGATTCCTAGGTGAACTAGGAATAGAGGTGATTAAAGATACTGGACAGACAGAGGTGTGTTCCTACTGATTTAGACTACTATCCCAGTGCCTTTACTTAAATATTATTATTATGTTATATTCTATTGTTAGTAAAATTTTATTTTTCCCTCTTTACTTCCTAGTTCTTTTATTGGTATACTCTATTGTCAGATCTATGTGGTATTCATGCATTTTTTACTTTTTTGTTTATATTCATTTCATCATTTTGTGGCATGGAGATGTGTTCATGTGTATAGGTACTTAGGATAATGACTCTCATTTTGTTGATATGCCTACTCGCTTCTATTAACCATCCCTTGGCCAATTAGAAGCGAGCTTGGGGTTGTCAAGGCACGTACCCCACTAGGATGGGTTATGACATAGTCATATCATAGGGAAGGTTGGTTCTACTTTTTGATTGGGAGTCTATTAGGTTGGTTTGGGGAATTTTTTTTTAATTTTTTCGAGTTTGACTTTTAAGCCGTAAAATCTAGGGTTGGTGCGGAAGCCGACGTATCCATACACAAGTGCATGGATTACCTTATTTTTTACTCTATACATGGGAACACAAGTTTTAGGGGAAAACAATTGAATACAAATCATATAGGAATGGTATTGTTTATAATTTCTTTATTGAGACATCTCTCTATATATATTCTATTGACCATGGTATATCTTTTTTTATTCCAGAATGCTTCCTTGTTGATAGGCGGCCATGATTCCATCACGTGATCGCGATGATGATCCTCTTAGTGAAAATTCATCGGTATAGGGATGTGTACTAGAGATATCACTTCCATGTGGTTTACCAACTATACTCCCACCCATAGAGTGGTAGCTATTACCAGCACTACCAGCAAAGGATGTATACAGGCTTAATGTATTTCACAATTTTCATAGGCAGTGACCTACCTGGTTTCAGGGTGATCCAGAACCCCAGTTGGATGAAATTTGGCTTGATGTAGTCACCAATGTTTTTTTCCTTTATAGGATGTTTACCGACCAGATGGAAGTCCTCACCGTGAGTCTTCTTTAGGGCCCCATGGGATGATTATGGAGCATTGAGACTTCGTCACATAATAAGAAAACCCTCTCATAGATCGAATTTGAGCATCTATTTAGAGTGGAGTTCTATCCAGACATGTTAATGTTGGTACACATATAGGAGCTTCAGGATCTGCATCACGACTGTATGACAATCGTGGAGTATTCAAAAAATTTTAAAAACCTTTCGTGCTTCTCTATGGACATGGAACAAGACCAGTTCATCAGGTCTTGGACATTCTAGTAGGGATTAATCTGGGGAATTCGGGAAACAATGGTATCCTTTTTCATTTCTACCTAGGCTAGGGTGCCTGATAAAGCCCTGTTAGTTTAGATTTTTCTAGTATAGCATACACCAGTTGTGAATGTTAGCAATGGACACCTGGTAGCTGATACCTATGTAGAAGTTATCTGACAATAGTCATAGGGATCCAAGTGGGTCAAGAGCTTTAGGGGTGATCCCATGACTCCGGGTCAATGGTCCAAGGATCCAAGGTCAACTTGAATCATCCCACGGATATATGGTGTTTCTCATGTGGTAGTCAGGGACATCTAGCTTGCAATTGCCTAACCCCTCAAATTGATTATCGGGAGATAGTTGAAGGACCATTATGGCATAGGGAAATATAGGAGAAGGGTGTTACATTAAAAGGAAGATGTGGTTGAGGGGATGTAAGGGTAGAAGGAGGTGGTTTTGGGTTTGATTTATTACTTCCCCCACACCCAAGTGGTCCACGACATGCTCTGGGAGCTGGTGGTAAAAGACAAGTCCAGAAGCAAGCGATGAAGGATTATGACATTGGAGCTCCAGGGATGATATGAGGTACATTAAATCTCTTTTACACTTTATTTTTAGTTTTGATATAAACAGCTTCTAGTCGTTCATTTGTTTCCATGATCCTTGTTCGGGACTTGGAGATTCTGGGTGTACTGTTTACTCAACCTTTACGCTTGAATAATCTTATGGGAGGAATCTCAATGATCACACACTACTTCAAATAGTGTGACCTGACTCTGGGTGGTGAGATTTTGAATTGGTTTATTTTGGTAGTGGGATCGATCCCGTACGATGTCATTCGTGGTATATACTGGTAATCCACATTCCACACTCATATTGACTATTTGTGGTCTGGACTGTGTTGTGTCTATAGTGACAGAAAAAAGTTCTCCTTTGTAAGTGAAAAGGATACACTTGCAACGCATAGTGAACTCCCACGTAGAAGGATGCAGCTAATTACTAATCTGTTCGCTCGTCTCACACTCGGTGTAGTGGATGACATGAGTCCTCGTTTTCCTGCAATGATTGCGGAGTATGAGGACATAATTTTTGAAGTTGTAATAGGTTTAACTCCCTGTATGGATATTCACTTATGCATTGCTCTACACCCAATGATGGAACCGATATCTAAACATTTATGTCAGATGGCTATCACAGAACATCATGAGATAATGATATAGTTGGAGGACATGCAGAGGAAGGGCATTGTGAGACCCATTATTTCACCCTGGTCAACCCCAGATTTATTTTCCGAGAGGGTCGAAGAGAGATTGAGTTTATATGTGTATTACCAGCATTTAATCCAGGTGACAATGAAATAAATTTATTGACTAATTAGGATAGATTCCATCTTTGATCAGTCAAAATGGGTGTGATTGATGTCAAAGATTGACCTCATATCCTGCTATCAACAGTTGTGATTACAAGGTGAGGATAAACCAAAGATGGCCTTAATATGTTGTTATAGTCACTATGAGTAATTCATGATTCCTATTTATGTGATGAACACCCCATTAGTGTTCATGGAACTCAGAAACTAGTTTTTTCTACCTTACCTAGACTGGTTTGTGGTGTTCTTCATTGATGACATCCCAATGTACTCGGAATCTGAGGAGGAGCATGTGAGAATGTAGAGGATGGTCCTAAACACATTCAAAGAGAATAAAATTTATGGTAAGAAATCTATGATTATGTTCTATATTCGAGAGGTCCATTTTTTAGGGCATGGAATCTCAGAGGTAGTAGATGCAGTTGATCTAGTGAAGGATGAGGTGGTGCTTGCTTGGGATCCACCCAAGAGTGTTTTTGAGGTGCATAGTTTTCTCAGATTGGTAGAGTACTATAGGGGTTTTTACAATACTTCAATAGATTCGTAGCACCCCTAATAGCTTTTACATGAATGAGTAATCTTTCATATAGATATAAAAGTGCATTTAGTGATTTCAGATCTGATGCAGAGGTGGACCATCACTCCCATCCTGAAGTTACCAGAAGAATGCCTCGAGTACATTATGTTCTACAATACATCATGGACTAAACATGGATGCATCATGATGTATAGGAAAGTGGATATTTTCTATGGTTCATTCAATTTGAATCCACAAGATCAGAACTACACAATCGACGATATTAAGTTAGTTGAGGTATTCTTCGCATTGAAGATATGGAAACACTACCTGATGGGAGATCATTTTATCATCTACTAAGATCATAAGAGTCTCAAGTATATATTCCCTCAGAAGGATATGAACTTTAGATAGAGTTGGTGGATGTATTTTCTCCAGGACCATGACTTTGAGATTTTATATACCCCTACAATAGTGATAGGGGTGTTAGAAGATCTTAGTAGGAGATCTAGTTTTCTGTTATTGAACAAGGCATTAGATTAGTTGGCCTTGTTGTAGTTATACTTTATGGATGTAGATGGATCGTCTTACCTGCATTATATAGTTTTCACCGCTACACACTTATAGAAAGTTAGGGAGGTATATCTTGTAGATACTGACTATGATACCGTACGTGATCAGATGTCTGCAGGGTATACTCATGATGGATATTCGATAGGTAGTGAGTATTTCATTTTTTTGGAGGATGAACAATAGTGCCAATGGCATTGTAGTGGGAGATTATGAGGGAGTTTCATAGATCCCATTTGGTGGTACATCCAGGAGTATAAAAGGTATACTAGGTCCTCTGATGTTAGTTTTGGTGCCCATGTATGGATATGGGAGTTGCAGAGTTCATTTCTCGATTCCTTACATGATGGGAGGTGAAAACGGAGCACCAGCTTCTAGTAGGTTTAGCTCCACCACTTAAGGATCTATAATGGAAGTGGGAAGGGATATCTATGGAATTTTTGAATGGTCTTCAACATATTTCTAGGGGACATGATTCCATCTAGGTGATCATTGGTTGAATCATCATGTAAGCCCACTTCCTAGATATTCAGGGGAAAATCATTGTAGATAGATTGAGATGCCTCTACATGAAGGAAATATATCTAATCCATGGAGTCTCATAAATGATAGTTTCATATCATGATTTTCACATTACATTCCGGTTATGGAAATGATTACATGAGGAGTTTGGAAACTAGTTATGCTTGAGCACAACGTTTCACCCATAGATGGATGACCAGAATAAGATGAACATTCTAGTTTTGGAGGAAATGATGTGAGTTTTCATGTTAGACTTTGTCCATAGTTGGGAGGATAACCAACAATTGGGGGATTTATCATACAACAACAACTACCATTACAACTTTGGTATGGAACCACTTGAGGTTTTTTATGGGAGACCTTGACGGTCACCGCTTTGCTGGATAGACCCAGGAGATTCGTCACTCATGGGACTGGAGTTGGTGTGAGATACTATAGAGAGGGTACATATAATATAGGAGTAGTTTAAGAATATATAGAGCCATCATAAGTCATATACTAATAGGTATAAGAGGCCTTTGAAGTTTGATGAAGGGGACTATGTTTTCCTTTGAGTTTCATCTCAATGGGAATTATATAGATTTGGATGTGGTGGAATGTTATCTCTCAGGTTCATCGGAACCTTATAGATTATTATTAGTGTTAGTGAGGTGGAATACCACTTGCCTCTACCACCACAACTTGATCGGGTACATGATGTCTTCCATGTGTCACAACTAAGGAGGTACATGCATGACCCATCAAACTTAATCGACTGGGGTGAGCTAGACATCGATGATGAAGAACCTTTTTCTATGTACCAGATCGAGATCAAGGATCAATGGGAGAGGATCCCTAATGGTTGTTTGATTATATTTTTTCACATTCAGTGGTAGCATTGTAATATTAAGGAGAGAAAATGTGAGAAAGAGTCTCAAATTCATGCTCAGTACCATCATTTGTTTGAGTAGCCTTTGTTTTGGCTTTTGGGGGACATACATCTCCAAGGTGTGGAGAATGTGATAGATCAGATTTTATATCCACTATTTTTGGATATTATATTGAATGGTTTTGAGACTAGGTGGTAAGACAACATGCAATTATGAGGAACGGTGTGTCTGAAATAAATGTTTGAAAAATATTAAAACAATTATAGGAAATGTGCATAGTTTTTATGAAAAAGTGGAATAACTCTTAAATAGGTACTTGAATCAAAATCAATGTGCATGGTTTAGCATAGAATTACAATATAACCCTAGGTGAGACCGAACATAGGTCTGCGTGGGTCATTAGTAAAAAAGATGACCCGGGACGTAATGGGAATAAAATAATTTAATAAAAAGAATTTGTTTATGTAGAAAACATTCATTTAAAAAACATTTACTTATGTCATAATTATAGGGTAAGATACATAACCATAGAATCTATGGTTACCTATTGGATAGAACCTTTGAATAACTCTCTTGAACAAATAGTGACAGATCATGGATTGTTGTTAGGTGCACCTCAGAATCAAAGTATGTTTCCTAAAACAACGACGTGGTGATCATTCTTTTTTAGAAAGTAATCCAAATTTATGTAGGATGTTTCATTTTTATATTCTTTATCATTATGTATTTCTATGATTAATGAAGAACAATCAAAAAATAGATTTATCTGAAGTTCGGCTGTTCTTGTGGGATGGGATTATATGTGGGTTATTCGGGAGTTATTTGCTTTTGTTTTCTAACATGAACTCCCTGATCATGATCATTGTCCAAGAACACTTGTTAAATGGTGTTAAATCCATCATTATTGTTCTTTTATCCTTCATTTATTAATGTTCTTACTTGTTTGATCCCTACAGTTCCTATCTTGAAATTTCTTGTTGGTTCCAAAACTTGATTGAACCCCTAGATTTATGGAAAATTTACAACTGAGTCTGGATCTTTGTAGAGCGGGACCCAAGGATCTTGGATCTATGAAAATTTGGATTTTCTAGAATTATATTAGGCCTAGTGGTTCATTAAAGGTACAACTGGTGAGGCATTAGTGACCGGAATCACACGATGGTAAAGATGTGTGTTGTGGGTGCAGCCAGTGGTGGTCGCGGTGATGAAGGAATGGGTCAAGATGGAAAGGTCGGACGTGTGTGGTGGTTTATGCCAGTGGTCCAAGAAAGGATAAGAGTACCCATGTCAGATTCGGGTTACACCAAGGTCAAATATACGGTAACTAGGTAGAGACAAGTTGCAGTAAACCAAGATTGTCAACCGAGTTAGTCGACCATGGGGTCGTGGCAGCTTGAGCTTCCACTGGCGCACTAATCGCAATGGTCCACCACCAGTGTAATGAATGTGCAGTTGATATGCACAATCAGTTGATCGATTACTGTGGTTGCCACAAAGGTTGATTAAGGTGGTTGGATCGTAGGCCCCGGTAGACCTACGGGAAGTTTCGCTGAAACGCTCGTATCTCCTAAGTGGTGAATCCAATCCACGATCCTTCAATGGTGTTACGACCCTAATGTTGAGACGATCGTTTTAGGAAAATTGGTGAGTATTTAATTTCGAATGATATAGGTTGAGATAGTTCCCTTATTTTTTCCCTCAAGGGTTCAGTTCCATATTATGTCCACATCACTAGATTATAGTCCACTCTAGATGTCAAATCTCAGATAGAGTATGGTGTCCCTCCCCAAAACTAGAGTGTCTTCCGCTATCACCCCTAGTGGAGTCTATGTAATTGAATAACCTATTGATTAGGGAATTGATCATCCATCTAGAATACCACATGGGTAGGGTCTGTGGAATTCCCAAGTTGGTTCTGTTCATGATCCCCTACGTAGTGGGTTGGTCTAGATTTGGTACATGGTATCACCTAATAAGTATTGGTGTGATCTATGGTGTCCCCCGGTTAGTTTTGGCTGTGACCATCTATTTGGGTATCATAATCTTCATTGACCAATATGCCCTCTTTGGGAAGGTCCCAAATTAGCAAGACCACTTTGTGAGTGTCTCCGATGATATCATGGATCAAGGAGTGAGTTCTCCTAAAACGAGTATTCTTCGAGAAGAATCATATAGAATATAGTTGGTTTTGACCCCCTAATGAATTGAAATCTCTATCTCTTAAATATATGCAGATATTATTGTTATAGGTTCTGTAGATATATACCTTTGTAGAACTGATTGTAATTTCGTTTTAGGTATTCTTTTGTGGTATTCCATTTTTGTATTCCAATGTTGTATATCATTATGTATTCCACTGTGTTATTATATTGTTTTATTTCTCTGTGGTTTTAGGGTGTCCAAATGAGAATAGTTATACTCACCCATACATGGTCTTTTCCCACGTGTGTTGTGTCTTGTAAGGATGATCAATATTTTGATGGAGTCCTAGATGGACCTGGAACAAATGATTCTTAGTGAGACCGAATAGACTGAGGTGCCTTCATGTGGATTCTAACAGCTATCCCAATGTCTTTACTTCTTGGTTTTATATTTGTTGTATACAATTTTTTATGGGATTTTATTTTAACATATTTACATTCCTATACTTTTACTATCATACTATTTTGTGATATCTTAGTGGTATGCATGCATCATTTAAATAGTGGTTCTTTTTTCATTTCCGAATTTTGTGGCTTGGAAATTTGTGTGTCTACGAAGCTATATAGGATAACTCCTCCCATTTGTGGGATATTCTTACTTGGTTCTAGTCACGAACCCCAATATTATTGGATTTAGGTTTGGGTTAGTCATGGAATGGGCCCCTCTAGGATGGATCATGACAATGGTTGTGTTTTTTTTGGTTGTTTACATATTTGTGTTATATCTCATTTCCCTTTTTATGTTTTCATTGTTTTTACTCTATTGCTTTTTCTTAATCTTATTAAAATGGATGTGATGGTTTTAAAAATGTATTATAGAAAAGATTTTAGAAAACACTTTTTACTCTATTACTCTATTTTGGTAACAAAACTATCATCCTTTACCTTTTTAAAAATAGTTGGTTCCTTCTTAGAAATGAATTTGGATTTATATGGAAAAAGGGAAATGGGATGCATTTTTCATTAAAGGGAAAGGTTTATAGATAAAATTCTATTTTTATATATTTTACTCCAATCCTGATGTTGATTTTTATTATTTTTAAGGGATGAGCATTGGGAATAAAATTGTTTGGGCATATCTACAGATTTTTAATACTTATTCCTATTTTTATCTCTTGTTTTTATCTTTTGGTGAAGGTTACATATTGGTGTAGATCTCTATGGGTGATGGTTGGTTTTGGTATCAGAGAGTGACCCTTAGGGTCACATGGAGACATTGTCTTCATCATGTTTATTTTGTTTTTTTACATTCGGTTTGTTGTATTTTTTAGATTTCAATAACTGATGTTTTGGTTGGTAAATGAATTTATTTTGTGACTATATATTTATTTTCCATTTTTTTTAATTTAATTTGGTTATATTATTCTCTTTGTTTCTTTCTTGATTCCCCATTACTATTTTCCAGCTTGGGAGGCTTTGGAACACATATCATGCCCTTTCTCTGGATGAATCGAGTGACCAGTTCGGGGTTGACTCATGTCAGTTTGTGACAAAATGGAATCAGATCCTAGGTTATTTAGAGAACATTTATTTTATATTTACCTATAATTATTTGGGTTTTCAAGGTATATTGACTAACACATTCAGTTCTTAGGGTGTAGGCACGGGGGAGTGTGTTTCCAACTCTGTCTATATCAAACATTGAGTTTGCTTGGGAATTTGGGCTTGGTTTAGTTTGTTTACATCCTTTAAAATTTTTTGTTCTTGGTAAATGAAACGAGAGTGGTTGAAATGCTCTCAATGAGCTCACGAGGCATGGAAATATAAATGGATCTAGGTACAAGGTTATGAGAGTCTCTCTATGATGGTTGTGTGATTGGAATATGGCTGGCAATCATACGTCCAAGTCACCCATCACCACTAGATTTTCCATGTGAGTTGTTTTGGTTCTTCCATGATTTTGAAATTACTTTTGAAAACCCATTTATGGAATTTTGATAATTGAATTTAATGTGGAAATGTTTTGGTTTTGGGAAGATAGAAAATTAGTTTTCATATTTATTTTGATGAAATTCTTATAAAATGGATTTTTGTTAAATGATTTTTTGGTAAAATGGGGGTGAGTTTATTGATATTGGGTTTTTATAAGAAATATATTGATTTTATAAAAATTAGATGTTTGGAAAACATAAATATATATTTATTAGCGTTTTGTAGATGTTTTGAAATTGATGAAAATGTTTTTTGGATGGATTTCACATGATTTCTATTTCTAGAAAAAATAAAATGGATTTAAGAGTAGAGTTTGAAAATAGTTTTTTGTTAGTGGTTTGTATTCATTGAAAGGGTTTTTGAGAATTTTGAGACAAAAAATAATTTTGAAATAGGGTAGTTCTAGGAAAGTTTTTTTGGGGATTTTTGAAATGCTTAGTGAAATTTGAAATTTAATGTGAATTGAGAAGTTGAAAAAATGGGTTCAATGATTTATTTTGGGAATGGGAAAAGTTGTGTTTAAACATTGGTATTATTATGAGAAATAACATGTAAGGATATATGTGAGAAGGTGGATGGTTGATTGTATTATTGGATGAGCGTACAGATAGGAATGGGAATGTATGTGTGATAAGGATCCAGATAATACCATTTATGGGCATGCAACTTATCAATCTTGACTTTATTTTCAAAAAAATATGTAGAAAGAGTAATTTTTTTTTGACCTTTGGTAGCTGTGTAGATTATTTTATTATGATTTTAGAAATTTTGTTTAAATGGAGTTTTAATTATGAGATCTTGATGTTGATTTATATTTTTATTGAGTTCTTGGTTTTATTGTTTCTTAGCGTACTCCCCCAGAAAAAAGATTTGATGGATATTTGAGGTGGGGCTACGGGTGGTTCACCATAAGAGGACACTCTAATTGATCAACCGAAGGACGTCCTTCTTCAGTTTCAGAAGCTGAATCTTCCTCTCATTAATGGACATGTGGGTCCCCTTAAAGTGGAAGACTGGATGTAAAAAATTGATAAAAACATCATTTTTATTGATTTTTTAGCTCTATAAAGGTGAAGTTCTCTAACTTAATGATTGATGGTCTAACGTGGATGTGGTGGATGACATCCTCTCAAACTAAGCCATGGGAAGATCTTACCTATGAATTATTACAAGTATCATTCATCCTATATTATTTGTCTAAGGTAGTACTTATGAAGAAGGGAATGGAGATAAGAATTATTTATCAAGGTGATGGAATATTGTTGGAGTTATTTGGTAGTTTTTTGTCCTAGTTCTTTACCTTCTAGAGTGGGTTATACATTATTACTTAAAGGCTTGGAATTTTGAAAATGGGATTCTTCCTGATCTGCAGTCACGGTTGTTAGACTTTGGTCTGACCACTTTTGACGATGTGCGAAGGGAAGTATTGTGAGTTGAAGTGGTAGTGGAAGAAGTTCTCAAGGATTTTAATCCTTTACAGGTCTCTAGAATTGGTAAATCTAATTACAGGGTATATATTATAAAGCATCATGAAGCTATTGGTGTTGGTTGTGGAATTAATGGGTATTTATATCTTTCATCAACATATTCTAAGCATAAAATCATAGTCTGTCATTAGTTCAAATGGTCATATCATAAGAGGTTGTTGTTTCTAAATGCTCCCAATACCTATCCTACCTATGGATAACTAGTTTAATTTTGACGGTTCTATTGGGATGTTTCTAGGAAGTGATGTGGAGCCAGATCAGCCCCTTCAAAAAATCCCATCTCATCTGTAGGAGTACAATGGAATTTTGGGCTCAGTTTAAATTCCCTTTCTATGTAATGATTCTATTGATGTAATGGTTGTATTTGGTTGTATTTTTGGCATTGTATTTTCTTTACATTTTAAAATTGGATATTTTAAATATCTTGGGAACTCCAATTTTAATGAATGTGTTTATTTTGTATATCTGAAATTTTTTCTTTTCAACTATGGGTGTGTTCAATTGTGTGTCTTTTTTTTCTGTCATTTAGATAAAAGAGGATAATGCATGTGTCTATTCGAAATACATATCTTGATGACATTTCCTTATCAGAGAAAAATGAGTTCTGTAGTTTGTCTTATTATTTTTTTCCTACCTATGGTCTTGTGTGGCATCAGATGACACCAAAAAAAGTGTTTTGTTTGGGGATTACCAAATCCTGACTATGGGGAAAATATGCTTCAAGATATCTTTTCACTATCCATAGATCCCATAGGGAATCTCTTCAGACAGTCAATATTATTCTTTGGTGTGTGGAACCTTGGGTCATATCTTATCTCGTCTTTTGGGGTGTAGGTATTTTAAATGTTCTAATTGTAGTTTTCCATTTAGTTTTATGTTTTCCCTTATTTCAAAAATCTTACCTGTCTAATCCTTACTAAATTCCAGTGGTTATACATATTTTGATGGGAATCTCTAGTTGGTTGTTCTTTTCTAAATGTCCATTGTAAGTCGGATTTAGTATTGGACTATATGGTAATTTATTTCATTTTTCTAATCTGATCAGTTCTTAAGGATGGGGATACCCACTGCAAATCTTGCTATGGTTTTCAAGGATAATTGGCCAGTGGTAGTTTGTTTCTAGTGGTGGGGAGTCTATTATATCTTCCCATGATAGTAAAAAGGCACTTTATATTGTGTATCTTGTCACTTGGTAGTTTCATTTGGGGTTTTGTGTTCTGATTCTTCCCTTATAAGTGAATTTTGAGACTTTGTAGTATGCCAAAATGTCTTGTTTGAATTAATGTTGCAGAAGTTATATTTTGAGTTCTCCATAATTCTTCGATAATTTGTTTTGGTTTTTTTAGATTTCTTTAGGGAAAGAGTGTTTGATTCATCTTGATGATAGTCATGGTACTTTTTATTTTAGGGAATCAGATTGTGCTAGTGTGTGGACCTTTTTCTTTGATCGATCAACTAGAGATGTTATGGCTTTTGGGTATAAGGAAGCATAATAGTGGGTAGAATTGTTACACCCATGAATCATTTTTTGAAGATTAAATTTTCTATTTTCTGTTTAGTATTTTACCCTTGGGTTCTCCATCACCATTTTGGAAAACAAATAATCATTTCGATCTCAAAAGTAGGTGGCACACATTTGGTGCACTGTTATGTAAAATAATGTATTATCCTCCAAGAAACTGTGCAACCTCATTCTTCTTGGATAGTGAGGTGTTCCAAGTATTTTCACAGTTTGGGAATTCATGTTCGATAATAGTGTGGCATTATCCTCTTGTATATACAGGGCCACACAGTTTCTGTACTGTTTGGGAAACCATGTTGGAAAACCATGAGACCTATCAAGGTCATAAAAATATGAATTTACCTTTCAAACATCTTTGTATTTTAACCCTATAATTCACATTTTTCCTTTATATAAGATCATAAAACCTAAATGGATCCACTACTTTTTTTTTCAAGCCTCCTCTCCTCTCTTGTGGTGTGGATATAGATATTTCATCAAGATGTTGGTGTGATTTCTCAAAGTTATATTCTCCTCTCTTCTTCATCTTCCTAATTCTTCCATTTAATCTTATGATATTATTCTTTCCTATTCTTTTGGATCAGGGTTTCGTGTTTGTTATGGTTTTAATTTGGGTTTTTTATTAGGATTTCTAATGCTTGTTCTTTTTTGATTAAACCTTACTGGAGTTGTTTGGGGATGCCATTTTTTAAGTTCTATTGTATTAAGGTAGGTTTCTCTTTTCACTTTTCCATTAAATATAATAATCATTTATTTCTTACTTGAAGCACATTATTTGAATATTAATTTATGATGTGTGATGTTTAGAATAATTGTTTTATGTGAGATAAGGTGATTTCGTTTTTTTTTCATTTTGAGGTATATGGAATTATTTTGTAAAGCTATGAACCCCTCATATTTTATAAAATTCCCAATTTTCTTTTAAAATTCGTTTTTGATTTTTCAACCATGGTTTTGTATTTTTAATGATGATTTATTATAAAAATATTTTTGATTTTATTAAAAGGTTTTTTTAAAAATGGTTTTGGATTTGAATGTGGTGTAAGATTGATTGTTTTGAAAATGGTTTGACATGTGATGATGGTGTATGGAACATTTATAATTTTGATAAATGTATATTTGTTTTGAAAATGTTGTTTTAGTTCTTAAATATAATTTTCCAAAATGGTTGTGAAATAAAAAATAATGTGTTTGAAACTTTTTCAATGGTGAGTTTGGTTATTTAAAAATTTTCTGACAATATGAAGAAAATGTGTTTCATTCCTTTTGTAAATTGGTGATTGGGGAAAGGGTGTTTGAGGCCGGTTTGGAACTTTTTTTAAAATGATAATCTAGAAAACTCTCCCTATACAATTTACTTGCCTTAGAGAATCACTTTTTTTTAATTGTTGGAAGGAAATATAGTATTCTTTAAGGTGGCTTGGGGTAACATGTTGTGTATGTTTCTTTTATATGATGTATGTGAATGTGATTGAATGCTGGTTTAGAATTGGTTGTCTATCCCCCTTGTTAATATCAACCTGGGAACTTATCCTAGCTATCAAATTTTGGTTGACTGGTTTTGACACTAGCAATGTATTTATCTCTCGATAGTGTCCAATAGTAGGGGATATGTTCTATTTTTGTTTATATGTGAATGTGCCCCTGGGTCAGACTAGGTTGGGTGTGGTTGAGCATGGGGAGAAAATGGTTTCATCAGGCGTGGAATGCCTTATGGATGAGTTATATGTATGTTTTTTCGAGATTATTCCTCCGATCTCCAAGGTTCACTAATGTTCTTTAAAACATATTTTTCTATGGTCGATGGTTGAGATGTTTACTTTTTGTTACTTATTTGTGATATATCCCATTTCTATTGTTAGTTTTTCATTTTTTTTTATCTTTTGATTGGTGTTATTCATGTTATAATGGATGTGTGGGTTTTTCAACGTCTTGTTCAAAATGTTTTTGAAAAAACATTGTACCATATTAATCCCTTTTCATGAATTAAAATATCACCCTTACACTTTTTAAATGTAATTTTTTCTTTATTAGAAAAGAATATGATTTTAAATGGGAAAAATTGAAAATTGAACCTGTTTTGTTATAGGGAAATATTTATGGAAAAATCATGGTTTTATATATTGTATTTCAAACCTAAAGTGGATGTTTCTTTCATTTAAGGGAATTTATTTGGGAATAGAATCATCTAGGAATGCCAGATGTGTTTTAAAACTCATGTTAATAGTTTTACCTTCTATTTATCTTTTGATTTTTGTTACATATTGGTTTTTATTATCATGGTAGAGTGTCCATCAGGGACACATGGATACATTGTGATCATCAGGTTTATTTGGGGTTTTCTCATTTAGTTTGTTGTACATTCAGTTTTGTATAAATGATGTCTAGTTTGGAAACTGTATTTATTTAGGATGCTCGATTTGTTTTTAGGTGTTCACATTATTTAATTGGGAAAAATACTACCCTTTGTTTCTATATTGATGCCCCGAAAATAGTTCCCAACTAGAGTGGATCGGGAACACCTCCTGGTATTTATCTCAGGTCCACTCAAGTGATAGGTTCAGGATCAAATCTGTTTGGTTCATAACACACCCTTCAATAAATTTCAGTAACATGGGCTCTATATTTTTTAATTCTCACAAACTCAATGATTTTTTAAACCATCTTTTATTCATCTAAAAATATAAATATATGAATTTTTCAAAGACTCTTTAAAACCTAGCATCATCAATCTACAAATAATGAAAAAATATTCTCTCGAATCACATATTTTTCTATGTGATTTTTTTATCTTAAATATGATATCAACATCATTTTGATTATATTGACTTCACTGAAATGTTATCTGAAATATATTTTTTCATCTTTAGGATCCTTAACTTGTAATACATTTGTTAAAAAATTAACTTCCTCTATATTCAAATTCAAAAAAATATTTTTCTTTTTCATTACTCCATCATTGGAAACAATCATCTCTCTATTATACTCTAGCTTCTAAACACTAAAACATATATAAAATTATTCTTAATATTCTATGAACTAGTTTTTTTCCATTATATCTTCAAAATATATTTTTAAAAGACCATTATCATTAAATAGTTTTTCTTCATTTATCTAACACATCATTAAATCCCTATATTCTATCATTCCATATTCTTCATGTAACTCACTTTACTAATAAATGATCTTCTCTCTTTTATAAAATTGATCTTCTTTAGCTTAAACATATTGTACTTTCCTCTATTTTGTCATAGTGAGTCTCAAATTCTTTGTGAAACAATCAGTCAACATTCGTTGTGCATGAAATTATTATTTATATATATTATGTAATATTTTTACAATTATTAATTCTTAAACTCTTAAAGCATTCGAAAATTTCCCCTCTTAAAACCTTTTATCTTCTATTCTCATCATGAATCGTGAATTGGTCTCAAATAATATTTATGTTATCTATATTGAATGATCAAAATAGAATTATTAGATATAAAAAATGATCCATTCATTTAGAATAGAAATAAAATCTCTCTTATCTTCCTTATCTTCCAGATGCACTCTATCTTAGCATCAACATCTCACTTCATTACATTAAGACTGAAGTTTCTATATTTTCATAGGAATATTATATATATCCGAAATTATTATGTAAGAATAGATTAATATTATTTATCCTCTACCATTTCTGAATAACTCTTAAATAATTATTATTTCAAAAAAAAATATAATATCTTTCTAACTTTAAAATGGTTTACAATGACATTCTGATTCATGAAACATTTGGATAAATATATTCCTTCTCCTACCATTTTCCGGTTTCACCATTCCCTACGAGCATAATTTATAATTCTTTAAACATGTATATCATATTAATATTGAATCATCTCACCTAAACTCATATCATTTGGATCTTTGAACCTAGAAATAATAACTTCATCTATTATTTTTTAAACATTCCCTCAAATTAGGTTGATACAAAATAAACACCATAAAAAATTAATGGGGTTTCTAATTAGTTATAACCTACTGTGATATTAATTATTCAAATTTCATTCCACTTAGTAACTAGTTGAATTTAAATATTTTTATAATAATGAAGTAAATTAGTATAAATTGAACTAAATCACACGAAATGAGATGAACAATATAGAATGGTGGTATTCAAATATTCCTTATAATTTAATTTGAATTTAATTGAAAAAAAATTCCATTATTTCTCTTGATATATGTATATATTCTTTAATGTAATGAATGGGGGATATTGTTAATTTGTTGGTTCTGAATAATATAACTTGATAGATTCTATGAAATATACCCTAGAAGAAAATCTCAATTTAAAAGAATGAAAACTGTTAAATATGGTATCTATTCAATGTAGATTAATTGTTCAAATTTTTGGTGTTTTAAAATTTTTATATATATTCACTAGATTTTTTATCTCAAAAATTAGTGAATTATTTTCTATAAAAATATATCAAACAATGGATACATCCTAAATAATAGTTATATTAGTCATATGAACCAAAGTAAAATGATAAATGTGTAACTAATTAAAATTTTGCATCGATGACCTGGTACTGAGTGTGGTAATGAAAAAATCAATCCATAATTCATTGGAAAAAAATTAATCTATAAATTGTATACCCTTTCTGTATATATATTCCCCTATCACAAAATTATCATTTAGGGACTCCAAAAAATTTGGGAAGGTTTAGCACAAGATACATCACAAATATTAGAAAAGTGAAATGAATATTTCTTCTCCCCAAAATTCCATGTGGGGATGGAATGGAATTTTTGTGTTGGTGGAACAAACTTTACATAAAACACATATCCATGAACCATTGAGGTGGCCTTTGATGAAGTTTATTCATGAAACCGGAAACACCCAAGGGTTCTACATCCATGATGACACAAGGACATACTATCCAATGAAAAATTCTTATTGAGATACATGTCCAATGATACTTAAGAACTCACAATGGTTAAAGGGATGGGATCACAATCTTTTGTGGGAAAATTTTCCTTATCTAGTACTCACTTATATATTTAATAAATGTTCATGAATCCTTCCTTAATTCCAAAGTTGAAAGGTGTAAACCTTTAAATAAAAATCAATTAATATAATGTATGGAATTGAAGTCATCTATATGTATTTGAGTTTTTTAACAATTAAGATATATGTATGTATTTGAGATTTTCTATTAATGCTACCCAATTATGTACTAATTAGATATTCTTTTAATGTTGTATTATGATGCTAGTTTTGTGCCACATAGTGGGTCGATCTGGAGTGTATCATTGTCCAGGGACATGGGACATGTTTTTATGTCAAGATAGGACCCCATCAGATGGAATTCCTATGCATACTTTTTAATGGAATCAGAAACCATGTATTTTGTTTTTGGGGACAAATGCATAAAAATTACATCATGTGGTTTTCCTCATAAGGTAGTACAGACCTTTAATATGATTGAGTCAGAGCTTACTCTAAATTAGAATTACCTGAACTAATTTGGGAGGTTTGGTTTGGTATTATCCTTAAGGAGTATGACCACCGTTGGTCGGGGAATACAATTTATATGATTCCCATGAGGATGGGTTTCAGAGCCTAAAGCATACATGAGGATTCCCTATTGGTTTGGGATCACGTTGATATCATTATCACCACCAAAATCTTAACCCACATCAGTTATGATCGATGTGAGAAAAAAGAGGAAGTGGTAGATACAAGAAAACACACAATTTTCTTTTTCCCCTGGTGAATGAATGATGTATCCCAAAAGAAATAACAAAGGGGTTTGAATACGCCCATCTCCTCCTTTATTTTTGTAACTAAGTTAATCACATATAATGATCTATTAGGATATGACCTGGGTATGTGAAGTGGATCAAGAGAGCTGCCTCCAACCATAAATATTATGGTATTACACCAGGAGAAATTCCCTTAGGTGGATTCATGGATTTGAGGATTCCTTCTTATTCAGGCCCTCTAAAGTTAGTAAATATGACGATTTGAAAGAAGTTTTTCCACCAATGAATGCATCTAATTATGTCGATGTCATGATCATATCCAGCCACTAAGACCACATGATTCATTATTGAATTTCATAGTCAATAGGAAGTGGAAGATCTAGAAACCCATATAATTCTTCTCCTGCTGGTGGAATAGGGCAGTGTGATGGGATATAAATATGGTGTTATGATGTGCCCCTTCCCTCTCATAGATGTACTCGGGACTGTGAGATATGAGTACATGTATGGAAATATCCCATGGGATTACAGTAGTAAGAAAGAATGATTTAGAAATGGTCCTATAAAAAAGGATAGGTATTACTACTCTAGCGATGTACTAAAAATGGTTTTTGTGGATGAGAGGAGGATCTAATTCAATGTAAAAGGTGAAATGAAAGCTTGATCCTCACCCTCCCCTCCTAGAATTAGAGGCCCCTGATCTTAGAGATTAAAAGTCAAGGTCAAGGCCTTAATCCTCGCACCCAAGACTAAGAGATCCATTGTAATAACCCTATGGTTAGGGTCTTCCTGACCGAATAAATTCATACCCACATTAACCATAAAAAAACTACCCATCAGGTGGGAAAGTGTGGGGAACCTCTGATTGATGGAATTCCTAACTATATGGGAGACACACTAGTGTGCCTCCTACCATGGTTTTGCAAGTCCAGAGGATTCAATGGAGGTTTCAATTTGGTCCCTCTTAGAAGAGGGAGTCAATGAATGGGGGTCCATGCTATTAGAATCTAGTAAGAGGGTCTAACGGGTTTCTCCCATAGGGTAGAGGCTAGGAAATCCATGAGGGTCTTGATAATGTAGTCTAGTGTGAAAAAATGGGTTGTGTGTAGGTAGGACGGAACAAGATGAATATTTTTTGATAGATAGACAACCTTAGAAAAGAAAACCTAGAAGAGGATATCCACAATGATTCAATGTTTTACTCATGTTTTCCTTGAAGTAACTCATGCATGTCCTAGTTTAGGGAAGTGACCTGCATACATAGATAGCACTTACGAACTATGGGGAAGGGTTCCTTTCTTATTTGTCTTGTATTTGGGACCCCATAATGATTTTATTTCAAATATTCCCTTGTATTCCCTCTTCTCTCATATTTTGGAGAGCTACGTAAAATGATATTGATGGATAGGGTGAGTTACCAGAGAATATAGAGCTTTTTGATTTTTTTTATTTTCTATCATTGTAATTGAGGAAACATAGGGTCCTATTTATAGTTAAATATGGGACCTAGATATAATTTTTTGGGTCTTTTGATTCAATCATTCCATCATTTATAAGAATTTTAGATATTTCACTAAATTTTGAAAGTAGGTGGAAAAATATGAATGGTGGAATGAAAATTCATCTAGGGTATATGATCCAATAATCCTTTATGAGAATCCCATTCCCATGGTTAGAAAATGATAAATTTAAACATACCTTCCAAAAATATTGACCTATATGAGATACTTCTGGGAACGCAAGAGGAAACCCTTGAATCATTGAGAAAAGCCTCGCCCAAATTTTGTTTCCTAGGTGGCCTATGTCCCAAAACACATTCATCTCACACGGGACTACCTAAAAAATTCTCTTTTAGTATATTCAGGCATTCACTTCATGGCACCTCTTGAGTAATCTAACCTATACCTTGTGTGAGACACCTCTTAGGCCCTATTCTAATCCATAAATAGTAAGGTCCCTCTTCTTATTGATCCCTTGTCTGAGAGGTACCAAATACTTTAGGATTTTAAAACCATGGTAAAAGGTACACCAAATTTTCTCCTATAAGGATATGATTTACCTCCATTAGAGGTTTCCTGAACTTGTCCCATATGATGGGTAGGGTCTTCTAATTTCCTGTGGTTATGACTTCTGTCAGTAACGAGGACGCTGACCTGAGTGGTGGTGCAAGGGATCTCCCGGTCTAGTATATGGGGGATAATTCCATGTCCTTAGATCTTTATATCTAAGACCCATGGACTCCAGTTCCATCTAAGAAGGTTGAAAGTTTCTCTTGGTTTTACCCTTTGACCTGGAATGAGGTCCTCTTATATTCCCCATAAACAAGTTATAGGAAATCCCTCCAATAGTAATCCCTTTTCCTTTCTTACAGGACCTATCATACTTTATTCCTTCCTCCTTCTCCATGATCATAGTATATATCTATATGGGTTGTCAAATCATACTATCTTCGGTTCACCAATGGGAGGGATGTGGCACAACACAGACCCTTCTTCTTCTCTCATCACCTCATCCTCTTCCACCAATGGGAGAAGGATTGTGTAGTTTTTCATATCTTCCAATTTCTCTTATATCTCACATAAATAATGAATCATGTGGGAATAGAGGTTATCTATGATCAATACATATTCAAAGTTAAATAAATTAAAAAATATTGGTTTATAAATTGGATCTGAAATCATTGATCATAAATGTTAATGAATTAAAGTACCATAGTCAAGATATTGAATAATTATTACTAGGATGATATAATTTTTTTCAATTGATGATGTTGTGGATATTAAATATCTTCAATGAATTTTTTGTTCAAATAAATATACTTCTACAATTCTATAAGTTTTTTAATTCCATAATTCGTTATCAGAAAATCTCTCAAGGAAGACAAGTTTAAAAAGAAGATGATATTTTTGGATTTCAAATGAAGAATCAGTTCTAGGTTCTAAATAAAGTCTATGGAATATTTCATCCTCCATGAAACTTGGTTTGGGATTGAATTACCATTTTAATAACATCACATTTTTTGAGTAATTCTAAAATATTTTAAAAGAAAAAAGAGAATGGAATGGGTAATACTCTCATGGTGGAAGTTTCAATAAACGAATCTCAAAAGAATCACCTATTGATACTAGAAAGTCATTTTTCATCTCATATGATATAATATATGAGATTTATTAAAGTGATTAAAATTTTTAGATAACGATAAATAACATTAACTAATAATTTTCTACTTAAAATCAATGGAGTTTTTATGATGGAAATTGGTGTACAGAAGTAATTATCTAAGAGTACTCTATTTATTAATAGTTTCAAAAACTTCCACATAAGTGTTTTTTATCTATATAACAAAATAAATGAAGTTATATTTAAGAATTATAGATCTAATATAGTATGTTATAGAATATATTTATACTTAAGAGGTTCTATGTGATACCTGTAACATATAGATTAAACGAACTGTGATATACTATAGAATTTTTTTTATTTAAATATGACTATTATGACCTTACTATTAGTTTGAAGGGTATAAATAAGAATAACCATATTATGAAATATATGAATATATTTTCTTATTAATTAAAATAATAATCAATCATATAGTGATTACCAGTTTTCTGTAAATGAAGATAAAATATTTTGAAGGTAAATGAAATATTTTTCATAAAACATTTTTTATGAGTTAAATGAATTTTTATCTTAAAAGAGTAAATTAATCACTATTTATAAATTATTATTATAAAAAAGTATATTATATTTGAAATTGGATGAAAAAATTCATTTCATTAATTTTATTATTCACATAATGAAGACAATTTCATTTTATGCTTCAAAAATATATGTTCTTCAAAAATGGTTTATATTCCATTTTTTGACATATTTTTATATTTAAATTCTAGAAATTTCATAAAATTTATAAAAAAAATTAAATAATTATTTTTATTACTATTTCATAATATTTGTATAATTAATTTTAATAAATTTTCTAAAAATACTGATTCATGAGTGAATATTGAAAAAATAATGCTTATCCAACTGTCATTTATTTCCATTAAATTAAGTACTTTAAAAATCAATTTTATTATTAATTTTTTTTAAAGTAAAATAAAATATATTTTATTAAAAATTAAATAATTATCTACTTGTTAATCATAATTATAAATCTTTCTATATAATGTATTTTTTATTCTTAAAAAAACAATTTTTTTCTAAAAACTGTTTTTATTTAACTTTGTGGATTTATATTAAAAGTAATTTATGAAACATATAAAAAATGATTCTTCAATAATTTTATTCAATGTTTGTAATCATTATGTTTAGATTTAATAATAACTTCAATTTCATTCGTTCTCATTCTAAATTTTATCAAAGGTAAATAGTTGTCACAATGGTAAAAGATAAAATGGGTTAATTACTGTTAAAATGCGATAATGATCTAAAAATATGTATATATAACATAAATTATTTATATTGGATGAGTTTAGTTTTACCATAATCCTAAAATATTATGAAATATGAAATCTTTATTTAATTTTTATTTCATAATGACAAATATAATATTTTAAGGTAAGAATAAATAAAAAAATGTCACCGCCTCTATATAAGTTTCTGAAGAATATTTAAATAACAACAAAAATAATTCATGATCGATCACAAATGTTAAATATTAATACTAATAAATTAGTTTATTATTCTATTTTATTTTTAATTTTTATTGGTGGTATAATTCCCTAAATGTTTTCGCTATATAGATTCTATGCTTATGCAAGAAGTAGAAGAATAAAGGTAAATGCCTTTAAAAATAAATAAAAAATTTCTTTTTAATAGATTCTGTTATTTAAAATAAATCATAGTATTTATATATTATAATTAATTTTAAATGTGTCAATACTATAATTACATTTTTTTCATGATGACTTTGAGTTTAAATTAAATGAATTATCCCTAAAATCACATTAATGATATTTTATGATAACTAATATATTATTAAATGATTTAAAATTTATAAAATATTGAAATAAATTAAATGGGATGGTAAATTGTGTAAATTATCATCTATGGAAATTTTTTTCCACTTAAGACCTTATATGTGAATTTATAACCTATACAATGTGAAAAAAATTACCACAGTTATGGTTAAGAAGCATTATGGAGAGGGTTAAGCATGTTGTATGGTTTAAAATGAATCCAAAAATGTATTTATTTTTTTATTATATGTAATTTAGACCTTATAATTATATAAATTTAATTTAATATCCATTTTACACTTTTCATTATTATGATATTAATTATATTTTAATGTTCTTAACATTTACCATTATGCCTATCCCTTCACTTATAAAAGGTCACCTCCTCTCTGTATTTACTCATACCTTTGGGGGGGGGGGGTTAGTTCCAATATAAATTCCCAAATAACTTACTAAATTTCCTCCCTATTTCCTTTAATCCATGTAATCACCATAAGTCCAACCTTTGACGGCTTATGATATAAGCTAATGGACGTTTCCCAAGGTACTGTTATAACTCTTAACTGATCATTTTCATGATTTTTTCTTCTTCAACCACATACAAATATTATATAACCATGTTGATATAATAATATAAAAATATTAAATAAAGATAAATTTTATTGTTATAATGGAATAACCATTTTCAATATTTTTTCAAGCCCTATAGGAAATTAAGACATTACGCATGCCTATATGTAGACTATTATTCCAATAAAGTGATGTATTTCATTTTCGATGACAAATTATCAAGGTTGGTTATTATTTTATATTTAATTTAAATAAATTATATATAATACATATTTATTATTATATAATTATATTATTTTATCAAAATGTTTACCTTCCCATCTGTTGCAGGACAGGAACAATATTTGTGTGTATGTGTGGATGACCACGGCCACAAAGTGATGAGATTTCATTTTCATTTATTCTTTATTTTGATAGAATTAAAGAAAATTTTTGCTATTAAATAATATTTATGAAATAATTTTTACGATGTAAATATTAATTTTTATTTACCTATATTTTATTCCATCAAAATAAAATTTGAAACATCGCCTATGCGTACGTATGAACGGCCATCTCCATAAAGTGATGTAATTCAATTTTAAAGAAAACCTTATTTGGATGATTATAAAATTTTATAAAATGTTTAAATATTATGAATATGATATTATTATTATTATTTAGAAATTGAAATCACGAAAATAATGCAAGGATCAGAACCTTCAAACCAAATCATGCAAGGCAAATAGATCAGTTTTCATTAAATAATGATTTCAATAAGGAATTATTAACAAATATATTACTGAAATTTATAATGGAATGATATAAATTAATATATATGATTATAATTATGTAATTTATTTATAATAAATCTATATTCTTAATACAGTTTCTCTAAATGATTATGATGTAAGATGAGGAATAAGGTAAGTGTTTCATGTCTAACTTTTATTTCTGTGATAAAAATGTCATATTCACCACTTTTTTTATGTGTTTTATATAATGAACTTGAATTTACTTCATAATTATTTTATTGAAAAATATGGGGATATAAAAATCCATATTAGTTATTCATATTCGTGATATTTTAATTCAATGATTATTGAAATTGTAAGGTATTTATGATATAATCTCAATTCTTTTCCTGGTTTTTTATTTTAAATTTCCACTAAGAGGAATTATATGATCCTTGTACATTAGAACCAATATATTTTATACTCATATGATCATTTTTTGGGGTTTCATGTTTTCATTTCATCACACACTCTTTGGTACATATAAAAATTGAGAAAATAAATCATTAAAAAATCCACATTATTTTCTCTTTGGTCAGACATATTTTTCTTCTATGTCTATATTTTGTTTATTTTTTTTAAAAAAAATTCTTTACTATTATAAAATAAATTATTATAGTAATTTTTAACAATATTTTAATTTTTATAAAATTAATTAAAATGAATAATCTTGTCATTTCTAAATATGTTACTTTTTACTAAATATGTAATCAAATTTATTTTTAACATACACCATAAAAAAGATTTTCTTACCATCATAAATACTATTTTATTTGAATATTTCCTTAAAAGGTTAAAATCTATATTTCAAAGAACACAATTTTCCTAATATTATATAATTTTTTATATTTTAAATTATTTATTTTAAAATAAAAAGGGGATTTATTTTAAGAACATTTACAAAGGTCTTTTAATGAAATTTTCATTCATGATAACAACCAATAATGTTACTTTAGAATCACTGTTGATATGATCTAATGACTAAATACAGATTATTTCTATATATGGTTATTTATTTTGAATATGAAATCATTATGAGACCATTTTTCATTTTAATTGGTAACATTATGAATTAATGATAAATGTTTTTAAGATATCATGGCATATATAATAACAAATTATGATTATAAGATTTCTAGGTCCATTATATCCCTCCAATTCATTGGGTTATGTGCTATAGATATCTCATGAGATGATGAGGATGACCTTAAACATTATTGGAAATACTGATGTTCATATTATGATGTATGACTATGGTTTCTTCTAGTTATTCACACAAGATTATGCATAAACATGACTGTGAATAGCTATGTTCAAAAATTGATTCCTAATTTTTATTTCTTTCAATTATGATCACAACATTATGTGTGGAGATGAATGTGAGTATATATGTTCACAAAATTGTGATTTCATATGATTAGGTTTTCACATTTCTATGTTAGGATTAATGAATAATGATTTGTGATTTGACACCCTTATTAACCATGTGTCTGGATTTGACACTACAATGGAGTTTAGGATTTAATATTTTCTAGTTGTGAATATTTTATGTTAAAAAATTTCTCTTTATTGTGTAATCATACCCTTATGATCATCTTATTTTAACTTATGATTTATATCTCACATTATCACCCACACTGAGCATCCAAGCTCACCCTTACTTATGGATCCATTTTACATCGATATAAATAATGACACTATAATATTATTCTAGAATGTTGTCTTTTGTAGAAATGTTTTTGGGAGATGTTTAATACTTATTATGGAGTGAGGAAATATTGTTTTAATGCAATAAATAGTTGTTTAAGGATAATGAAATGAGTTTTATTTTTTAAAGAGTTTTTCAAAATCCTCTAAAACTCTAATCCTAAAGATGTTATGGTTTTGTAAGTGAATCAATGTGGGTTATTACTATTTTAATTATAGTTTTCTAAAATTTATTCACTTCAATTAGTAATAAATATATTACGTAAGGATTCATTTTTAGTATTATAACTCTGTGTACGAGTCAAGGGTTGTCTCTATTAGTATTCGAGAGGGGTTTCGTTAACATTAGAGGTTTAGAAGTTGTAAAATGACGATAATTTAGGAGTTAAGAGAACCATTATGGGTTGATAAGTTTAACTATTATCAAAATTTAATGGGGTGAAAATACCATTTTGAGGATTTATGTTTTAGGATTTTTAGGTGACTAATGGTAGTTTCTGAAATAATTGTTGGGTTTTAATATATTGTTGACGTATATGTAATCCTTTTGTTTCATATGTGATTTAGTGTGAAGTTATTTAAAAACAATAGTATTAGGGAAAAAATTTGATAGAAATATATGACTTTAATATTAATAGATTTTTCATAATGAGGTAAATATAGTTATTTATAATAAATGTATTATCATGTTTTATGTAATATATGGGATAGAAATTTTATTTGTTGACTAAGTAATTAATTTTATATTCAAATAATTTCACTATATTGGTAACATTATATGACTATGGTGAATATAAAATTTACGCTATCATGATAAATTATTTAAAAAATGAAATTTATTATTATTTTTGAAGCATATATAGTTTTATTGTTTCCTAATGGTTGTTCGGGTTGTTTTGGGAAGTGATTAGTTTATTTTGAAGAATATATCATTCGTGTATATACATTATTTTATGTAATTTTAATTGTGACCAATTTTATTTGGGGATAAATGTTATGTTGATCTTGGAAAAATATTTGATCAAATCATTTCATGTTTTGGGATTTTAATTTGGTTAGTCGAATTTTAAAGTGTCTTAAAGTTATTAATTAATGGAATGACTTGGGTTGGATATGGGTTTTATTTTTGAGGTTTTGAAGAATTATAAATTATTTCATCATGAGAAGGTTTTCTAATCTTAACTATAATCTTACCTTGCATTAACCTATTTTTTAATAAATATCTAGAGATAATAGGAATAACATGTCATTATTTTTTGAATATTCTAATCTATTAAAATTTAATTATAATCATTTGGACATGAAAAATTCATCATTGTAATTTATCATAATGTTGAGGTGGAAAAATATTTTAAATAAAAATAAAGAATGAAATTCTAGAAATATGTAACGTAATTATATTTTCACAAATTATTATGCTCAATGATAAATTAATTCCACACTCTCATGTACGATGAAGACAAATCTATTTCGTCTAATGTGGAGAATATCTCTTATCTATAAATGTATGATTTTTGAAACCTGTTCACAATTATAAATTCTATAATACATATATTTGTTATGAAATATATTGGAAATGATATGTTTCCTTCATAGAAATTAAATCCTTTTCAAAATTAAATGTCATCTATATTGATTTAAAGGTATTTCCTAAAACATAGGTATATTTCTCTCTCACTCCTCGGAACAGATTTAAAAATATTTTTCAACCCTTTTTATTAAACATGAGATAAAAATTATGATAGATAAATTTCTTTAATGGGTACAATGTTACATTACATTATTATATAAATTATATATCTATTTAATATATTTTATGTGATATATTCAACACAAAATTTAAATGAATCGTGATTTACAATATACATATTATTATATAATTATGATAGTTATGACCTAGATATTGGTATGTGTGGTAAAAATAAGAAAAACCATGTTATGAAATATACATATAAATTATTTCCTTAAAAATTTAATTTTCAATAATATATTGATTACCGATTTCTTTAAATAAAGATAAAATCAATTACAAGTAAACGATATATTTTGATAAAATTGTGATTATGTGTGCATCATATTTTTTATTAATAGATTAAATTAATCACTATTGATAAATAATTAGGAATGAATAATTAGATTATATGTCTATTTTAATCAACTAAGAATCATTTTACTATTTTAATTAGAAAATTATATATAAAAAATCCGTTTTATTCTTCAAAAATACATTTTTATATAAAATGGGTTTTATTCCATTTTAGATGTGGATGTTATAATTAATTTCCTCTAATTAATATATTTCTTTGAGAAACTAAATAATTTTTTTTAAATCATCTTGTAATAAAAGTCTTACCATGAATTTTTGGTCTGTTTTAGAATGATTTATTTTGACTAAATAGTGAAAATACTGATTTTCACAAAATTATCATTTATTCTCTTTAAATAAACAATTTTAAAAGAATCATTTTGTTTTTAATATTAAGTAAATTTAGATTAATATCCATTTTATTAAAAATAATTTAATTAATTCCATAGGAATTAATATTTTACATGATTCAATATAAAAAGTATTTTTTATGCTTATAAACTAATTTTTCTAATAATTGTATTTCTTCATACTTTGAATTCTTATATTAATATTAATTAATGAAAATTATAAAAATTGAATACTGAATATTCTATTATGTATTTGGAATCATGAGGATAAAATTTATTAAACCTTTTTGTTTCATTTTTGGTCACTATAAATAGTAAGCATGGTAGATATTTTTCCCCATCACAAAGGGTAAATTCTGATAAAGTATTTTAGAAATAGTATTCTAAGGAATTAATAATATATTTAAAACATTTATTTATTATATTTTATAATTTTAGATCTCCCATACTCATCCTATATTGAAATATATGTATAATTGGTGCCATTATTCTTCGATAATTACCTACATATTATTTAAATTAATGAATAAATAAAAAATTTCATTATATTTTTTAATTTCCATAATATATTTTAAAAGGGATAAATGAACTAGAGATTAGTTATAAATGGTGATTTTAAATAATTATATATTAATTTTTTTTTGGTATTTTTTTTTTATTTTTTAATGATCTTATAAATAATTTAAACACTTATGAGGGATTAATACAGTTATTTTACAAAGAGTAGAAAAGTCATGTTTAATAATTTTAAAAATAGTAAAATAAATATTTTTGGATGAATTGTTTTATAAAAATAATTTCATTGGTAATTATAAATTGTGATAAATTTAAAATTCATTTATTTTGGAATTACATTATTGTATTTATTCCATTCAGATCAAATTAAATTAATAACTCCAACAATGATATTAATAATATTTTTCGGATAAATAATATATTATTAAATGATTTCAAAAGAAAAAAAATCAAATTAAATAGAACAATTGTTATATAAAATGGTATAAATCTATATAAATGTGCCATATTATATCCACTTTCTACCTTAGAAGTAAATTTATAATCATTAAAAATGAAAAATGTTTCACCATTGTTAAGGTGAAAACAGGGTTATCGTGGGGATTAAAGCAAAAGATAATGTTTAAATTGAAGCATAAAATTGTTTAAATTATATTTGTTGAATATATTTTTATCTTATACTTTCATAAATTCTAAATTAATGTAATTTTATGTCACATTACATGATTTTTATATTTAATTTATTTTATTATTATTAATATTTAATATTGTATCACACCCATCCCATATAAAAGGAAACCTTGTATCCTCACATATTAACACATTTGGGAACTTTAGATAACGAAATTATAGTCATAATACCTTTATAAATTCCTTAAAACATTCTATAAGACCTATACTCACTAGAAGATCTCCCTATGAAGTATTAAGGTGTAATTCAAGAGAGGATTTCCAATGTAGAGGTATAACGTTTAAATGACTGTTTCCATGGAGATTTCTTCTTACACCTCCTATAAAAATTCTATATCCATATTTTTATATTCAAAATAGTATATTACAAAAAAATAAATTTTATTATGTTAATGTCACAACCCTTTTTCCTTTCAGGTTCATCCAATTGGAAAATAAAAGCATCATATGTACATACGTACAGACTACCATCTCCAGGAATAAATGTATTTAATTTTCCATAAAAGCCTCCAATGAAAATTTATTATGATTAATATAATGTTTATATATGATATTTATGACTTAAATTTGATTCTATGGTTATATTATTGTATCAAACTTCTTATTTTCTCATTGTTTGGAAAATAATAGCATCGTTTGGGCATAGGTATGAACTACAACCTCCACAATGTGATGTGACTTTTTTAATTTCTTATTTACTTGGATTGTCTTTAAGGATATATTTAATAAATATATATATGAAATTTTTTACATATTTATTGTTCTTTAATGTATAATTAATTTTTTCCTTTGTTCTACTCCATCCAAAAAAAATTTGATACATCACTCGGGAATACGTTCATACTACCATCTTCGTGAATAATCTATAACTATTTCTACCGCCGAACCTAAACATTTAGGGAAAATGGGTAAACATTCATCCGAATAATGATTTTAATAAATAATAGTTAATATAATGTTGATTTGAATTTTTAAAGTAATGATATAAATTAATATATATATATATTAATATATTTATTTAAATTATGTATAATAAATATATATTTATTATAAATGAGGTTTGAATACGTACGAATTAAGATAATAGTTCTTGTCTATGTTTTCATTCTCATTTTTATTTCTGTGACACATAACCCATATTCAGTACTTATTTCTTTTGTTTTGTGAATATATATTCCTGGAATAAATTTTATAATGATTTTCATGATAATTTTATGGATTTTAAAATACCTATAACGTTCTCTATTTCATTAGATTCCATTATATTTTTCTTTAGTGATTACTAAACGTGTAAGAGATTTATGTTATAATATTATTTCTTTTGAGGGTTTTTATGTTAAATGTACATGGAATGAAATTATATAATCCTTACCATTTAATCCCATTTATTTTGTTTTTATATAGTTATTTATATGGTTTTTTTATTTTCATTTCATTCTCTTATCTTTGGTACATAAAATTATTAATAAAATGTTTCTATGAAAAGTTGAATTTATTTTATATTGGGCTAGAATGTTTTATTTAAAATAACCTATATAATTTTTTTAATATTCTCTAATTATTGAATAAATTCATTTTCAACCATATTTTATTTTCTATAAAATGTTTTTTTATGAATTTTTTTTTCATTTTTCGAATGGTATGCTTTTTATCAATGTTTTTCATGAAATATGTTTTCAAAAAATATTGCATCATTTTATTTTCCTACTTTATTGACTATAATATTATCTTCAATATTACATTAACAGGTTTAAGGATCATTTTAAATGAATTTTGTTTCTAATATTATAGAAATAGGTTATATTTAAATAACTATTTTCAAATTGTATGGGTATTTTCCTCAAAATATTTTCTAGTGATATTTTTATGGTTTATTTATATATAAAAACAACAATTGATTTTACATATGTTTAATTGGGGATAAGATCCAATTATATCATACAAATTATTTCTCAATATGGTTATTTCTTATTATTATATAATCATGATGAAATTCATTTTCTTTTCTATGGGATACGTTATGACAAAACGATAAATGTTTTCATGTTCTAATGGCATACATATGATTTTATTGTGATAATGTGATGGGTGGATTTATTATATCCCTAAAATTAATTATTTAATAGGATATAGATATATCATGGTATGATGATCATAATTTTTTACATGATTTTATCATCTATGTTCACATTTGCAGGTGTGAGTATAATTGAATCTAACTATGATTAAAAGATTATGTTTAGATATGAAGGGGAATGGTTGTGCTCAAATCCTGCTGTATGAGTTTCATTCCTGTAGTCTATAGATACCGTATTATATAAAGACATGATTTAGAATATCAATGATAAAATATTATATATTCCTATTGTTATGATTTCACTTTCCTATGTTATGATTTAGGAAATAAGATTTATTTTTTTACAACCTTATCAATCATGTAACATCTTATTACCTTGATCGGGTATGTTTTCCCTTTTTATGAGTTCCTTTCTTGTTTTAAAATCCATCTATGTGATTTTCCGGGATTTTCTACAGATTTTTGAATAGGTACACCTCTTGTACTTTGTTCTTGTTGCATGTCATGGACAAGGAGATCATGTTGTGAATATGGAGATCATGTCGTGAGATACTACATATTTTGTACCTGAATTACATGTTGTTTAGGGGTTAAATATTGTATTTTTAATTTAATGAGACATGTTTTTTGGCGTAACTTATCCATCATTGACTACACGTCATGACCAAGGGGTAAACGTTGGGACCAAACTTGTTCCTAATTTAAAGGAACACATTTGCACTTTTTTCTTGGTCTTTTTCTCTCCAAATTTAATGGATCTCGACCTAATACAGATTTAGTGCATTTTTGATAGACTCGTCACCTTCCGTATTAATCTGATCAGTGTCGGTTCATCGTTGCATTTGTAGTACATCTCTCTAGGTAATAGTTCTCTCTGATTCATCCTTGATATTGATCGTGGTGGCACCCTAGATATGCATTATCAGATCTGATAACCTATGTTGGATGTTTCTTGTTGTCCTCATATAGATCCATCGTTATATATTGTCTCGAAGGCCATTCCTTGTCTAGTTGTGGTGAAGCGGATGTTCCTTCTTAATGTATGTGGGATTTCTTCTATCATCAAATCCCATGTATTCTATTTTGAATCAAATAATTAAGGTGAAGGTTTGATTATAGGGCCTTCTATGATGGTGTTTTTGGGTTTCATTACCTTTGGATTATGTTGTGGGCGTGTACGACGTGAACATTGTGGTAGGTGGTTCCATCTCAAGAAAATGACAATTAGCCTGATTTAGATTGCTTTATGAAATTGATTTTTGAAATAGGCATGATTGTTTTTGTGTGTTGAAAAATGGTTTTCAAAGAAAAATGGGGTTTCCATGTATATTCATAAATTGATTGTGAAATGGTTCTGAATGGTTTTCAAATCATTGAAATTATATTATGAAACTGATCATGTGGGTTACCTTGTGTAATTAGGTGGAAGGTTTAGCTTGAGGTGATTTTTTTTTTCTTTTTGATAATTAAAGAGGTTTTTCTTGGGGTTTTCCTTTATTTCCTATGAATATTGTTCTATGGGACCGAGGGGTCTACTCCTGGGGTATTCCTCATCTTCTTAGGCCCGTTGTTCTTGGATCAGTTTTTTTGCACATCATTGTTGTAGTACGACTACGCTCCTACTAAGACCAATATTATTCCTTAGTGTGTGATAAGTTTTCTACTATTTTATATTTATTTCCTTCCTAATATATCATTTATATTCATGTTTATACTTGTGGAAAAACATATGGAAAATGTGCTTTGAAACTGATATTCCTTATTTTGTTTAGAACTATGGAAAATGGAATGTTTACCATGTTTTCAATAAAACTTATTTACTGCTTATCATTCCATGTTTTATTTTAAAAATGAGAATACATGATTTTTTATACAGAGGATTATTTTGGAATGCCTGGGTGGGATCCTACTATGCCTATTATATCACAGCATGCGCACTGCTTTAGTGGTTTGTAGACCTTTTTTGTCTTCCAGTGTAGGGAAAGGTAAGGCGATACAGTGATAGGGAGAGGCTCATGTAAGCATGAATGGGTAGTTAGTGGGGATATGGTTAGAGTTCATCTAAGCCATCATTGGTGTAGTTGTTTGTTTTTGAATCCCTTTTATTTAGACTTCTCTTCTTGGGTTTTAACTTTTATTTCAGTTTTTCTATTTTTCATGTTTTCCTTATAGTTACGGCATATATATTTTTTATTCTTCAGTTGTTTCTTCCATGATCAATATATATGATGTTTGTTAATTCATATTGGGAAAAATAGTTCATTCTGTTTTGTTGTTTGATGCCCTGGTGCTTGTCGCCAACCCATGGGGATCAGGAATGCCCTTTGGGTATGTGAAAAATCAGGTCGTGTGCTAGGTTTCAAGGAAACCGGGGTCGGTTTATTAAAGTTTGGTAACAAAGGAGTTCTATCCTAAAGAATCATTTCTTGGGATTTTTGTTCGACTAAAGATAAGATTTCTGGGACTTGAGATGTGTGTTTCTATGAGTGTTTGGCTAGCTCTTGTCGTAACAAGACTGAAGTTTCCTTGGGATATTGGGATATTTATCCCTAGTATTAATTTTTTCTTTTAAAAATATCAGTTTATTCTTATGGGTTTTATAGTTTGAAATAAAATTTGTTCTGTATATGATTGCTCTTATATTTTGGTTTGTAGTAGTATGCCTCTATGACATGTTCTATAGGTTCCTCAGGAAGGTTCAGCTGATGATTCTCAAGGAAATCCACTTATGGATTATAATTTCATCAGGAATATCTTACATTCGGCCTGTGATGTTAATCTAGATGTTCTATGAGTTTAGAACACAGTGGTTAAATTACAACCATGAGTTGGAAGAGAAAGTGATCGATCATGAGATTTCCTGCATTAGAAACCATCATCCTTTAAAGGGACAACTAAGCCTCAATAAGCCGAGGATTGGCTGGATAGGACCGATCAAATAATCGACTTCTTGGAGACACCTAAGAATATTAGGGTGAAGTACATAGAATTCAAACTTGAGGGTTATAGAAAATGATGGTGGGACTCCATAGTCCAGGTTCATAGACATGTGGGCTTGGATTGAAAGGGTTTCAAACCCTGTTATTTCTGTAGTTTTTTCCAGAGTCTCTAATGTTGGAAAATCTATAGAGTTACTATCATTACAGTAGGTAGGGTTTTCAATTTTGACATACACCAACCATTTTGTTGAACTTGTCCATTTTTCATCAAATGTGATATGGAATGGCCTGCTGATGGTACAAAAGTACCTGCATGGATTGCAACTAGATATTAGATCTCAATTATTCATGTTGATTATTTATACTTATATGGAGACATTGGAAAGAGTAATGATGGTAGATATGAACATGGCAGGAAAAGTCAACTTTACCACCTCTTCTCTTCCAACTAGTGATATCTTCAGTGGCATGCATGGGAAGAAGAGGAAGTGGTAGGACCGTTGCAGGGGTGGTGGAGTTGGGTCTCAGCTGCAAGCCTTCTCTACATTGTCCTTTGCAGCTGGAACTGTGCCTATGACTTTCTACCAGTGTGGAAATTGGGGTCACACCATAAATTCATTTCTTATACCCATGAATATGTTCAATATATATGGATGTGTTGTTCATCTACAGTGTTTCTACCATGCTATGAATACACCTTGTTATTGTTAGGATTATTCTTCTCCAAAGGTTACAGCGGTGCATTTAAAATCTTCCAAGACTATAGGGCTCTACTCACATGCCTCATGAGTAATGCATTTATTTTTAGTAGATGAGTTTCCAATTGAATTTGATGCAGTTCCAGCAATAGTGAATGGTATGCTCCTTATTGCAGCTTAAGTTGTTAGTACTTTGTTTGATACGTGTGCATCCCACTCATTTATATCTACACATTTTTTTATATGAATAAAAATCCAATAGAACTTATGACCTATATAATGGAGTTTGAGACACCTCATGGAAAATGGAAAGAGAAGGGGTTCGGGTGTCCTTTTCTATTCATAGTAACTGACATTGAGTTGCATGGAGATTTTATCATTCTAGATCTGGATATGTTTGACGTCATCATCTGTATGGATTGGATTATTTCTCATTGATATGAGATTGATTGTTATCATCATCACATTTTCATTCTTACTGTTTATGGAAACGCTCATGTGTTTTAGGGAGAGTGGGACACACGGTAAGGTTGTGTATGAAGGTCCCGCCCAGATCTCAAGTGTTTGTTGGTTGATGTTGTGTTTGAGCCTGATGATGTTTATTCTATTAAGGGCATTCCTTTTGTTGTCTAAGGCTTTCTTAACATTTTCCCAGACGAATTCTTTGGTCTTCCACCAGAGATAGAGGTAGAGTTCATGATTGAACTGGTCCTAGGAACGCATATGATATTCATGACTTCTAATCGCATGGCGCCAACATAGTTGAAAGAGGTCAAGGTTCCATTGGATGACCTATTAAAGATAGTTTTTGTTCACCCTAGTGTTTTACCTTGGGCATCCTCTGTGCTCTATTCCAAGAAAGAGGATGGTTCACTTCAATTATGTGTGGACTACGGGAAGTTAAACCGGGTAAGGGTTAAAAACAAATATCCATTTCCTTGTGTGGATTATTTGTTTGATCATTTGAAGGGAGAAAAGTGGTTTTCAAATATCGATCGTCGATCGGGTTTTCATGAGCTCGGAGTTCAAAAGTATGATATACCAAAGACATTAATAAGATAATGTTTGGCCATTATGAATATCTGGTTATGCCTTTTGGTATAACTAGTTCTAATGTAGTTTTTAAGGGTTTGATGAATCAGATATTCGTCCAATATATTGGTACTTTTTTGTTTATTTCGTGGATGATATTCTGGTTTATTCAAAATCTGAACGTGAGCACGAGTACCATTTTAGTTTTGTTCTATAGATTCTGAGAAATCACCATCTGTATTGAAAGAATTCAAAATACAGCTTTTGGATTTGAGAAGTGAAGTTCTTAGGGTACATAATTTCTGATCATGACTTATCAGTTAATCCAGAGAGGGTAAGAGCTTGTTTTTTTGGATGGAACCATGGAATGACATTGAGATACCAAGATTCCTTGGTCTATATTTATACTATAAACGGTTCTTCAAGTATTTATCTAAGATGGAATAAAATTTTACAATTCTTCCCATGAAGGAAGTGAAATTATCATGTGATGTGAAGTGCCAGTGTTTTATTGATGAACTAAACGTATTTATAACATCAGCACATGTTCTGATCTTAATTGAGCCCGGTAAGGGGTATGTGGTGTTCTGTGATGCATATGGTACTAGTTTGGGATTTTTTCTAATGCAGGATGATCATGTGGTATGTTAGGGCTCTTTACAGCTCTAAAAAAATAAGAATAACTACCCCACTCATGATTTAGAGCTTTCTGCTGTGATTCATGTGCATAAGTGTTGGTGGTAATATCTCTTTCGGGAGAAGATCATAGTTTTCTCTGATCATAAGAGTCTGATCTATATCTCTTCCTAGAAATAATTGAATCTCACAGATAGACAATGGGTATAATATCTTCAAATGTTTGACTTTGACATCTCTTACACATTGGGGATAGGGAATGTAGTTGCAAACACTTTAAGTAGGAAGGTACCATCATAGGCTGTTTTGGAGTCGAAGGATGACTAGAATCTTATTGGACTTTTCACTCAGATTCACATAGATGCCTAGGAGGATGTTTTAGGGATGGTTTTGACCAGTGTTCTATTATCATCATATCTCATGAAGTCTATCTTAAAAAATCTGAAGAATTGTGATGAGTTTTAGAAGATTTGAGAAATTTTTTAGGGTGGGGAAATAGTTCCTGGTTGGTCTCTCTCTTCAGATGGAATACATCACATCAAAAAGTGAGTTGTCATCCCAGCATCTCTAAGAAGTTCAATTTTGTTGGATTGTTATAGTTCTTTATGGCCCCTTCATCCAGGCTCTATAAAGATGTATTATGAAATGAGAATATGGTTTTGGTGGTAAGGTTTGAAGCATGACATTGCAGATTATGTGTCCCACTGTTACCCCTGCTAATAGACAAAGGTAGTGCACTTGAAGCCCTATTTTTTTCTTCGGCCTCTCTCGATGATGGTTTAGAAGTGGGTTGGTATGTCTATGGATTTTTTTGTTGGATTCCCATAGACACCTTGAGGCGAAAATGCTATCTGGGTGATTTTTTATTGGTTGAAGAAGTCTGATCATTTCATTTCGATCAAAGACACCACTAGAGGTGAAGATCCCGGTATGATTTATATGCAGAAGATCATGAGGTTACATGGGAGTCCTTCTATCATTGTTTCATATTGGGATCCTAGGTTTACCTCATGGTTCTGGAGGATTCCTTAAGAAGAAATGTAGAATCAGGTCAAGTTTATCACAACATACCATCCACAGACAGATGACCAGATGTAGAATGTAATTCAGATCCTAAAGGATATGGTTTATGATTGTTTCTTGGATTTTGGTGGATCATGGGATATACATCGGAGAAAAGTTGAGTTTTTTTAAAAATAATAGTTTCCAATCATCGATCAGAATGGCTCCTTTTGAGGTGTTGTATGGTCACCCATGTAGATTTACCCTTTTTTAGGAAGGGATGGGAGAAGTATCTTTGGTTGGACCTAGTCTGGTTCAGAACACTTTGGCAATGATTCAGGAGTTGCAATGTTGTCCGGTTACAGACCAGAGTTGAAAAAAATTGTATGAAGATCGGTTGTGTCGTATTTTAGAGTTTTTCATTGGTGATTGGGATTTCATTAAATTTTCTCCTCATTTTGGTCACCATCGACATGGAATATAGGGAAATTTGGATCCATGGTATTTTGGACTATTTTAAGTCACTGAACGGTTGGGGAAATATTCTAATCGATTAACATTTTCTGTTCAGTTGATAAGAATTCATGACATTTTACACATATCTTACCTCATGAAGTATCACCCTATTCCCACTCATGTTCTGAGTTTGGAATAAATTGATCTAGAACAAGATACCTTTATTTTAGATAAACCATTGGAGGTCGTTAAATCTAAAGAGAAAGTCTTTCATGGGAAGTCAAATCTGTTGGTTAGTGATGTATGGGAACAAGATCATACACTCATGGGACTTGTGAAAATGAGTCATTGATGAGGGAGCAGTGGCGTCATATTTTCCCAGGGAGTACATCACCTATGTGACTTCCCGGGGATAGAAATTCCTTATGGTGGGGTGATTGTAACATCTCGTTACCTTGATTGGGTTTCTTTTTTCTTTTTCGATGTTCCTTTAAGATTTTAAAGTATTTTATTTGATTATTCTAGGTTTTTTAGACTGCAAAATATGTACAAGCATTGATCCTATTGTACAAGTCATGTACATGGTGCTTGTTTCATGTCGGGGATTGGGAGATCATGTCATGAATGGGGAGATCATTCTGTGGGTTGGTACAGATCATGTTCTTGAGGTACATGTCACTTAGTGGTTACATATTGTATTTTTAACCCAAGGCGATGTGCTTTTTGGCATAACGTATCTAGAATGGACTGCATTTTGTGACCATGGGGTGCACGTCGTGACCCAGCCCGTGCCCAGTTTAAAGTAATGCATTTTGGATTTTTTTTATCAGCCATTTTCTCTACAAACTTCATGGATCTCATCCTACGTCAGTTCTGGTGTGTGTTTGAGTTACCCAAAACCTTCTAGACTGATCTGATCGACAATGGTTCATCATTGTGTTTAGGGTGCGTCTCTCTATGTAACTGTTCTCTCGGATTTTTCCTTGGGATTGATCATGGTAGCTCCCTAGAACTACATTATCAGATCCTTCATCCCAAGGTGGATGTTTCTGGTATTCCTCATCTAGATATGTTGTGAGATCTTTTCTCGAAGGCCATTCCATGGTTAGTTGTGGTGAAGATGGCGTTCATTCTTGAGGTACGTGGGATTTCATCTATCTGCCAACCCCCTGTCTTCTATTTGGAATCAATCTATTAAGGGGTGGGTTTTATTTTAGGTCTTTATTTGATGGATCTATTTGGTTTCATTTCTTTTGGATTCAATTGTGCACATTTAAAACCTGAAATTTAAGGTAGGTGGTTTAGCCTCAAGCTAATGATAATGAGCCTAATTGTAATTGATTTATAAAATTGATCTATAAAATTGGAAGGATTGTTTGCGTGTGTTTAATAACGGTTCTGAATGCAATATGGGTTTCCCCTGTCTTTTGATAAATTGATTGTGAAATGGTTTTGAGTGGTTTTAAAGGAATTGAAATTGAATTGTGAAATTGGGCACTGGGGTTACCATGGGTAAATTGGTGGACGGGTTAGCTTGATCCCATCTTCCATTTATTTTTGATTATCAGGGTGTTTTTATTGGGAATTTACTATATTTCCAAGGACTATTTTTTTATTTGACTGATATTTACATTTTGGTGGGGTTTACTCTTGAGGTATTCCTCTGCTTCCTAGGCCTATTTTTTCAAGGATCAGTTTTTGTGCACTTAATTATTGTAGAATGAGTAGTCTGCTTCCAAGAACGGTACTATTCCTTGGTTTTTGATAGCTATTATTCTATTTTTTATTTCATTGATTTTTAGTAATCCTAGATATGAATGTTCATACTTTTGGAAAATGGTATGGAAAATGTGCTTTGAAACGGATATTCCAACTTTTATTTAGAAATTTGGAAAAAGGAATGTTTACCATGATTTCAATAAAACTTCTTTACTGCTTGTAATTCCATGTTTTATTTTAAAAAATGAGCATATATGATTTGTTCTATAGCTACATGTTATGAAACTCCTAGGTGGGATCCTACAGAGCTTTTTAGCTCACACACTATGCACTGCTTCGGTGGTGTGTAAACCATTTTTTGTCTTTCAATACAGGGAAAGGAAAGGCGCCACAACGAGGCGTTGATGTTCATGTCAGATGGTATGGGTATCTTATGGTGAGATGGATGGATTTCGTCCATTCCATCATTGGATTAGTTGTTTGGTTGTGAGTCCCTTGTAGTCAGACTTTTCTTTTGGAGTTTTTAGATATTGTTTTTTTTCTATTTCTGCAGTTTTCCTTATAGTTATGGCACAAATATTTGTTAGCCTTTCGATGATTCTTACTTGATTTATTTATATGATTTGTGTTTGTTCAGTTTGGGAGAAATCATTCCCTCAGTTTTTTTCATTCGGTACCTAGGTGCATGTTGTCAACCAATGGGGATTGGGAACACCTTTTGGGTATGTGACGGATTGGGTCGGGTGCCGGGTATGAGGGAAAACTGGGTTGGTTTTTTATAAATCATGTTGTAGTATATGAATTGATTTCAGTGTTTATAAACAATGATTTTAGGGGATGAATATTTTTTTAGAACATCCACATGATTATGTCATTATACACTTAGGATTATCTTATATTCACTTATGATTTATATCTCCCATGTGCACCCTTATTAAGAATATGAGCTCACCCTTTCTTATATTTCAATTTTCCCTAGGTTATGAAAAAAGATGCAATATAATATTTATCTAGAAGGGTGTAATGTGTGAAGTTATTTATGGTAGATTTTGAAGTGTTTCTTTTGGAACAAGAAAATATGGGTATGTTGGATAACATTACCATTTAAATGGAATGGTATGAGTTTTCATACATAAAGGTGTTTTCTTAATTATATAAAAATATAATCCTAAAAGGTATTGGGATATGTAAGTGACTCAATGTTGTTTATTGATTTTATATTTATGGATGGTTAAAATGTTCTTACTCTGATTAGTATTAAATATAGTATATAAAGATTATTTTTTAGCATTGGATCTGGTTCCACGAAACAAGGGATATCTCAATGGATGTGTGGGGAAGATAATGAACTATGGAAGTCTCATGACTCAAGGTAAATTAACTAAAGGAAACATATTTCAAATTTTAGTCTCTAAAAAATCATACTATATGAGTAAGAGGGACGAGGCATAATGAGGGTATCATTGTATTGGTCACGTTTATCAAAGGATCATGAAAACCTTCATTCAAGGTGAAAATGTTATCGATGTCAGATTTATGAAGATAAAAAATAAATTCGGATGAATTGTATATTAATATGTTTATTTTTTTCAATTATACAAAAAATGAGAGGAAATTTTGTAAAGAACATGACTTTGATGGGTTATCATTCTCAATTAATTATAATATATCAATATATTATGAGTTATAGTTTTGGAAGAATATGTATGAGTTTTGTAATATATAGAAAGAGTAGGATGAATGGAATCAAGTTCGTGAGTAGCAATAGGATCCTGGTGAACCTATATTGAGTACACTATGGAGAAAGTTGGGATGTAGGGATTTTGATAGCCCCATTATGAACTCTGTCTACCTAGACCGATTATGAAGTGGTACTGTTTTTTAAAAATAAATTGGTTATTTTTATCACTAAACTTAAATATAATTTCTAAAATCCTAGACCTCCGGTTTTGTTCTCTATTTCCAATCATTATCTTCCGTCTGAATCTCTCCCTCTCCCTGTCTTCTACCTCAATCTAACCCACCATCATCTATGTTTTAAGTATCTTTTGAGTGGTCAGAATATCTCTTATTTGGCTTGTAAAAGGTTAGTACTAGCTCTAATATTCCATTAATTTACATTTAATCAGGGTATCGACATCAATAAAATTTTAAAAAATGATGGTTTTTTAAAATATAAATGATTATTTGAAAATTCTATTTTTCTTACTTATATGTGGGTTTAGAAATGGTGAATTAAAGGAAATAAGGATCATTCTCTTTTTAGATTTATCATCCTATATTGTTTTAGATAAAAACCGTAATTCTATCATTTCATATGTTTTTATATGGACACTATTGGTGTATCCCCTTCATTCCATTTACTTCAAGGGAGTTATTTTCCCTTATTTTTAGTTTTTTGATCCTTCATTTTCTAACCCACATAAATGGTTAGTCTATAATTTGTATGTGGTTGGGTAAATAAAATTATAAGTATGTTCTTTCAACTAATAAATTTCATTAAAATTATTTTATAAAAGTAATTTTTGTAGATAATTCATTAATAGTTAATGGATATAGTATTATTGATTGTTTTATGTAAAACATGTTTTAATTTACTCTTTACTTAGCATAGAAACTCTATTATATATGTTGTGTATCATATCAAAGTGTTCTTTAGCGTGATTTGATATATGATGGTTTTTATTCATACTTTAATCATCATAATTATAATGTATATTGGAAATGGGTAAATAGTTATTGTAATAAAATGTCAAAGTAAAATTATTATCAAATAATATATTCATGCCACGGGGTGGGATTTCAATTTCCAACATTCAATATACCCCTTTATTTATTTTCAAATAGATGGGTTATAATATTTCCCTAAAATCGTATACATGATTCCCATTCCCCATAATAGGATTTGTATTTCACCCTCACTATATTTTTAACGATTCAATAAAATTTTATCTTCATCTTTAAGAATATAACAAAAATATTGACCCATAATAGGTTGGTTGATTCAGTCCCATCACATGTAATTTTATCTCATGTCTCTATGTTACAATGTTGACTACCTATGTTCTTGGTGCTCTATATTTTAATTATTTCTAGATTAATTTTATTGTAGAAATTTTCATAAGGGGTTGGGTTTTAGGAAACTACTTTGTATATTTTACTCATACCTTTCACAGTCCTTTTTATAAATCATATAGATTCTTTTTTTACAAGATCTATGAAATGGAAAAGAACAAAACAAATAAGAATTTATTGGATATGTAGTTTGGATTTCATGTGTATGTTATTGAACTTTTGGATAATGGTCCATGAATGAATCTTGGTTTTATCAATAGGTTCATACGATGGATATCCCACTCATGTAGTTTCTATTGTAGGTTAATATGGAGTGTTTTCTTTTCTTAACATGTGAATAAGTGTTTTTTTCATTCACTTACTTTGTGGACTCTTTGCATGTTTGTTTACATGAAATGAAAGATATTTCATGTTCTTATCATTTCATCTGTATATTATTATTATATTATTTTCCATCATTGTTAGTTAATTGATTACACACATATTTCATATAGCTGTTTTCGACGCGTTCAATGGGGCGCACGCATTCGTTTATGAGGATGCACGGCTGTTACACTGCATTCCCGCTTTCCAAAGGTGTGTGGCATCTGTTACTTGTTCAGGGACGTTCGCTCCATGATCGAAACGGGATGATTGGATGTCGATTATTCCTTCCATGGATTCCTCCTCAGAACTCATCACCTAGTTCGGGTCTGCCTCATAGATTTAAGTCGTGGTTCGTGAATCTCGTTCCCGGTGCCATATCTTAATGGACGTTGGATAATTACACTACTTCCTTCAAGACATTCCATAGGGTCTCGACATGGTAGCGACCTTCGGTCGAAGTAGATGACAACATCGGGCATGTTGGGGAATCTCTGGGTGCATGGACATTGGGGAACCTGTATTCTTCCTCATAATAGGGAATCTCAAGGGTGTAGAATCTGAGGCATCCCACGTCGAATGCAGGGAATCAGATGCCATAGGCATGTACCTGAGGTTTTCCTCAGCTTTCCATGTTTAACACAGGTTATGCAGCATGTTTAACGTCTTTAAGAGATAGTTACGCCAAAGGCGTGCCATCTGAGGTTTTCCTCAGGCATATCATGTTTATCATGAGGTAGACCACGATTTTAACGTCTTGTGGAGACAATATTAGAGTGATCAGAACGTCCAATAGAGAAGGATAATATTGGTATATCCCAAGGAGGGGATACATGGAAGATAGACAGATCTGAACGCCCAATGAGGACGTATCCGAGGTGGTGCACTCCAAGGATGATAGAGGATTGTATGGAGTGGAGGGGGAATGAAATGGGCCCATCGTGAAGATGACGGTAGTGTTGGTCTTGATCCTCAAAGAGACTTCCTATGTATCCCCATCGCAGGGAATCAATTTCTGCGTTGTTTGATGATACGGTGGGACACCTAAGGAGGAGGCCCATAAGGATGGATGCATGGATGGGACCCAGAGGAAGTGGAACCTTCGGGTTTTGTCATGACCATACCGAGACAAATAGGTTCGAGGGAGAGTTCAGGATGAGACATGAGTGATGATCTTGAGCCTCATGGAGTCTTCCTACGTATCCTCGTGGCAGGTAATCCAAGTCTGCATAGTTCGGTATGGTGAGAACCGACGTGAAGGGGGTCGGAGCGACCAATGGGTGGTGGGATTGAACCTCGAGAAGGCTTTCTACGTACCATGCCTTGACATGGATCAAATACCGCATAGTTTAGAATGGGGCGTCGTCGAACAGATGTGAATATGGACCTTGGTCTGATGGGTGATGGTCTTGAACCTCGTGAGGTTTCCTACGTATCATGCCTTGACATGGATCAAAGTCCTCGTAGTTCGGATTGGACGTCGGAGAACCAATGTGAAGAAGGACCTTGTTCCAATGGGTGGTGGGCTTGAACCTCGTGAGTCTTCCTATGTCCATGCCTTGGCATGGATCAAAATCCAGGTAGTTCAGGATGGGGTTGTTGAACTGACACGAAGGGGTGTCGGAACAACTGGATGGTAGGGTCACAATGTATTACCGCTGGATTGGGATGCATTTTAACGTCATGCGGGACAAGGGGCGTGTCAGAGAACCGACGTTAAAAAAGGACATTGGTTTAGGTTGATGGTGGCCTTAAACCCCAAGAAGGATTCCTACATACCACGCCTTGACATGGATCAAGGACCACATAGTTCAAATAGGGATGTCGGCAAACCAACGTGAAGGTGGAACTGGGGTCCAATGGGTGGTGGGATTGAACCTCATGAGGCTTCCTACGTACCATGCCTTGACATGGATCAAAGACCACGTAGTTCAGGTGAAATGGGGGGCTTGGAACACTGACATGGAGACGGTCGGGGAAATGATTGTTGGGATTGAACCTCAGGGAGGCTTCTTACATACCATGCCTTGACATGGATCAAATTCCTCGTAGTTTGGGTATGAATGCGGGTGTCGGAGAACCGACATGAAGAAGGAACATGGTCCGATGAGTGACGAGGATTGAACCTCAGGGAGGCTTCCTACGTACCAGGCCTTGACATGTATCAAAGACCATGTAGTTCAGATGGCGTTTTCGTCAGCAAACCGATGTGAAGGTGAACCTAGGGGTCCATTAGTGGTGGTCTTGACCCTCATGGGGCTCCCTACATACCATGCCTTGACATGGATCAAATTCCTCGTAGTTAGGGTGTGCATTTTAGGATCATGCTGGATGAGGGAATAAAGTTCAACATCATGCTGGATGAGGTCATACAGTTTAAGGTCATGCTGGACGAGGGCATACAGTTTAACGTCATGCTGGACGAGGGCATACAGTTTAACATCATGCTGGACTAGGGTATATAGTTTAACATCATGCTGGATGAGGGCATTGTCATCGTCGATGCTTACTCTAAGCCCACATGAGTCATGCTCGGTGTGAGAAACAAGAGGTAGAAAAAGACCTGACAACCACGTCGCGAAGGGTGTGTCCGTGAGAAGTGAAGAGGGGCTTACGCGTTAGGTAGCCCATGGTGCTATGAGTTACTCCAGGATGGAGGCCCGTGTGCCACTATGGAATGGCAATGGTGAATGGGATGGAACTGTCATGAGGAAGATGATGATTTCGGGCTTGATCTTTGAAGAGGGTTCCTACGTATCCTCGTGATAGGGAATCAAAGTCCACCTAGTTCATCTAATGATGGCTTACCTCTGATTGGGGGTTTCAACGGCTTATCGCTGGATTGGGTCACAATGGCTTACCGATGAATAGGATCACAACGTCTTGCTGCTAGATTAGGATATCAACGTCTTACCGCTGAATGGGAACACAATGGCTTACCGCTGGATAAGGATCACAATGGATTACCATTGGATAAGGATGTCAACAAATTACCGCTGAATAGGGTCGCAACGACTTACCACTAAATAGGATCACAAAGGCTTACCACTAGATTAGGATGTCAATGGCTTACCACTGAATAGGGTCACAATGGCTTACCATTGGATAAGGATCACAACGGCTTACCGTTGGATAAGGATGTCAACGGGTTACCGCTGAATAGGTTCGCAACGGATTACCCCTGGATAAGAATGCCAATGGCTTACTGTTGGATGGGGTTCACAACGACTTACCGCTGAATGGAGTGACAACACTGGATGGGGCTTACCCATGGAAGCTGCCCGGGTGCCTCTATGGAGTGGCAATGGTGAATGGGGCTTATGCAAGGAAGTTTTCAGGGTGCTGCTATGGAGCGGCAATGGTGAATGGGGCTTACGCAAGGAAGTTGGTCGTGTGCCTCTATGGAGCGGAAATGGTGAATGGGGCTTATGCAAATATGATGCCCGAGTGCCGCTATGGAGTGGAAATGGTGAATGGGTCTTATGAAAGGAATCTACCCAAGTGCTTCTATTGAGAGGCAATGGTGAATGGGGATTACACAAGGATGTTGCCCGGGTGCCGCTATGGAGCGGCAATGGTGAATGGGGCTTACACAAGGATGCTTTCCGGGTGCCGCTATGGAGCGGCAATGGTGAATGGGGCTTACACAAGGATGTTTCCTACGGGCCGCTATGGAGCGGAAATTGTGAATGGGGCTTACGCAAGGATGCTGCCCAGGTGCCTCTATGGAGCGGCAATGGGGAATGGGGCTTATGCAAGGATGCTGCCCAGGTGCCGCTATGGAGCGGCATTGGTGAATGGGGCTTACGCAAGGATGCTGCCCGAGTGCTGCTATGGAGCGGTAGTAGTGAATGGGGATTACAAAAGGATGGTGCCCGGGTGACTCTATGGAGAGGCACTCAAGATTGGGGCTTACTCAAGGATGATGCACTGGTACCGCTATGGAGCAGCCATAGTGAATGGGGGTTACGCAGGGAAGCTGCCTGTAATGTCTTCCTCATGTCTGGAAATGAGGGCATCCCAACCCACTGGTGGGTTGAGGCCTTCACCTATGCGCTAGTGCACAAGAGGGATAATTCCAACGGGTATTGGAATAATTCCACTGTAATCATGGCATTAGGCATCTTATGCTTGGCACACAAGGAATCTCTTGTTTGGAAGAAGAGGCATCCTATGTGAGGAACATTGGGCGTAATACAGTTTAGAATCTTGTAGGTAGGACTATTTTCATCCCATGCTAAGAGCATAAGGCATCTCTTATTTGGAGGAAGAGGCATCCTACATTAGGAACATAGGGTTTACTATAGTTTAGATTCTTGTAGGTAAGACTATTGGCATCTCATGCTAGGAGCATAAGGCATCTCTTATTTGGAGTAAGAGGCATCCTATGATTGGAAAATAGGGTGTACTACAGTTTAGAGTCTTGTAGATAGGACTGTTGGCATCTCATGCTTGAAGCATAAGTAATATCTTATTTGGAGTAAAAGGAATCCAATGATTGGAACATAGGGTGTACTACAGTTTAGAGTCTTGTAGATAAGACTATTGGCATCTCATGCATGAAGCATAAGGCATCTATTATTTCGAGTAAGAGTCATCCTATGATTGGCACATAGGGTTTACTATAGTTTATAGTCTTTTAGATAGGACTATTGGCATAAGGCGCCTAGCAATCGTTGGTGTTGGGACTTACGCAAGGGCAACCTTTTCTGGTTCAACCTGGCATAGGCGCCAAATGATTGGCTTTGGAGGAGTTGTCTGAGGAATGGTTCGACTCAAGGTACTCGGGGAATTGATGATTAGGATCTCAACTCATGACATTTGAATGAAACCAAGAGGAATATGTCTACTCAAGGTGTTTCATGGAGTGTGGAGGATTATCTCAAATCATGTTATTCCATAGGTGGATGTTGGTTGCACATACGGGTGCAATGGAAAATCCCGACATCCTGACCCGAAAAGTTCGCGGTGTGACTCTCCATTTTTTAAGGTGGTCTGTGACGGTAGCGAAGGGACCGGCCCAGAGAGCCAGGACCACAGCCCGACACAGACCCCGAGTGGGGGTGTGGTGGCGCATCCCCCGCGGTATATACCAGTGGGCGCGAAGGATAGGTCTTAGAGAAGTAACTTCGCGGAGCAAAGGGGGTCGGGGAGCATGGGGTCTCGTAAAGCATTGTCTCGCGGAGCATAGACTCGCGAAGAAACATCATGAAGCATGGACTCATGGAGAATCATCACGAAGCATGGACTCACGGAGCATTGGCTTGTGGAGCATGCCTTCATGGAGCATTGGCTCACGGATAATAGGCTCACGGAGCAGCAACACGAAGAAATCTGCTCGTGGGGCAGGGACTTGCGGAGCAGCAACACGTAGGAAGCTGCTCGCGGAGCATGGCTTCGCGGAGCCGCTTCACGAAGGAAAGCAGAGCTTTGTGAATTGAGAGATCGGCTGCCCAAAGGGATGAAAAATGGTCATCTGGAGATGGGGGGCAAGCTGGGTATTTATAGGCAAGGGGCGCCGTAAAGCGGAGCTCGCTCGATGTGAAGATGGAGCTTCCTCCGTGGCGGGTTCACGAACTTGAAAGGGGTTCGCAGAGCATCCCACCTCCGTGCTTCATGGAGGTGCTTCGTGGCATGTAGCGAACATCAAAGGGGTTCGTGGAGCTTCTCTCCTCCTTCCTTTGTGGTGGGTCTTCGCGGTCGCGGAAGGGGCTTCGTGAACGGGCTTCACGAACTAGTTTTCCACCCCATCTTCAAATTTCCATAACTCCCAATCCGTAACTCTGTTTGGGCCCTACGACCTAAAAAATCAAAGAATGAGGAATGAGATATGATCTTTGATCCTGTATGGAAGAATTTGGAAAGAAAATTGGACACGTTTTCCAGTCCCAACAAATGCCACCCCTAAGAACTGGGTCCAATAAGGACGAGGTGGGCGAGGCGGACGACGTTATGAGGAAACGACTGAGGAAAATGTGTTCTGGGGTCCATTGTATCTCGATCATATTGAGGACACAGTAAACTAAATCACTAAGCCTGCATGAGAATTTCTCGGTGAGGGAAAAAAGAGATAATATGTTCTCCTGTATGAGAGTATTAAACAACAGAAGGTGTGAGGGGGTCCGCATGGGACATTGATCACCATATTGGGAGAATCCTAAAAGAGAGAGGGGTCGCAGCTAGAGAACAGGGATCTCGGGACAACCGTCCGGCTTCTCCCACCATGCTCTGGTGCACGAGTGGGGTAACACCATGGGCATTAGAATCAATCCGAACAGTGGTAAGTGGAAGGTGTGAATCATGATACCCAAAATTCGGAACATTGTGGGAGTGGCGTGAAAATGGAGGATAGCCGTTGACCGTGATGGAAACACATCATCCATATTGAATTATCCTGAAATGGGGACAAAAAATGAGGGCCGATCGCTGACCATGTTTGCAACACGAGGCCTAACTCAAATATCATTGATCGGTCTTCAAGGACGTTGGCCCAGGACAGTAGGCTAACCATAGGTCGAGCACCCATACTGTTAGGGGGTCCCTCAAAACATGACCAGTCTTCCGGAACGTTGGCCCAGGATAGCAGGCGGACCATAGTTCAAGCATCCATACTATTTGGGGGTTCCTCCAGACATGAAAGAGGACGAGAGTCCAAATAGGGGGCATGTAAAGCATGGGATGTGGAGTGATGGTTTGTTCAAACAGAATTCAACACTTATGACATTACACCACCGTGGGGGGAGTATTCCAGATGGGTGCATCGGTCGGATCATATATCATTCCTTTTTTCAGACAGGGACTCTCTGGCGAAGGGGGCTTTCGCTTCCCAATGTCATCTTGGGGCATCCTGAACTTGTTCAGGGTAGAGTTATAGTTGTACGGTTCCCTTTGAGGGGTACAGCCAGGGGGCAGGAAAGGGCAAGATTAGGATTTATGACTCCTGGGGGCTGGATCCTAAGAAAAATTCAGGGTTTCCCTACGTATCCCATGAATATGGGAATCAATCCACATGTAGTTGTGAATGCACAGTTTAATGGCATGCAGGATGATGAGAATCCTAGTTGTGCCGGTACACATCCTACCAAAACTACTAAGCCCACATGAGTCGTTCTCGATGTGGGAAACAAGAAGTAGTGGTGGGATTTTCTCAACACAAGAATGGGCATGTTAGGGAGAATGGACGCTCAGTGAATACCGGCCCAATGATGCTAACACGTCCATGTGGAGCACCTAGATGCGCAAAGAGCTAGAGCCGAGTATGTTGTAATTCCACTTGAACATAAGGATGTTAAAATGTGTGAATCATGACACTCGAGGTTTGGATCACAATGATGGCGGCGTGATGATAGAGGATAACTGTTGACCATGGAAGAAATGAAGCATCCATACCAAATTATCCTAGAATGGGGACAGACAAATGAGGGTTGACCGTTGACCATGTTTGAAATACAGGACCTGTCGTAAATGTCTTCTGAGATCCTTAGGGACGTTGGCCAAAAATGATAGGAGATCCCTTAGGCCCAACATTTATGGAAATCCCTTAAGCCTGGCATCCATGTTTTCCGAGGGTCCTTCTGGATGTGGAAGAGGATGAGGATCAAAATAGTGAGCTCACGAAGCTTGGTCATGGAACGAGGAGAATGTTCCCATGAAAATCCCACACTCCAGACACTTTTTCATAATGCATATGAATGAATTATTGAGATGTATTAGACAGGGGGCGTCAAGTCCATTTCCATAGAGAGATCTTAGTTTAGGGTTGTAGAATTCGGACCATGGGTGGGAGGAAACACAAGAGGCACGTGGAGGGTAATTACGAAAAACCCAAAGTGAATGGGAAATGAGGATGTGTACGATGCAGTGAACAACCCGACATGAATGAGTACATAATCCCATACCACACCGCACAACCCCCTTGAGAGAGGTTTTAGGTCAAGGGACCGAAAACGATAGTTGAGCTGGGCCTGAGCAAAGTGCAAAGGCGATCCTATGTACCCCATGGGGATGGGGATCAATATGCACGTAGTTCATGAATGTGTCTTAGTTTAAGGTCATATAACTCGGACCATGAATGGGTAAGGAGTTCAGGGGACACACGGTAAGGTTGTTACAAAACCTAACGTGAACGAGCACAAAATCCCTACTTACCGTGTGTTATCTGGGGAAGTGCTCGATTCAAGGGACCGAACACGATAGTTAGTTTGGGCCAGCGGGGAAGTGGATTGGCACTGCTATGTATCTCATAATGATGAGAATCAATCCATACGTAGTTCTAGGAAGTTGAAAGGGGTGCGCGGGTCTAGCCCTCGCACCACGAGAAGTGGTATTTGATAAATCTTGTTTGTCCTTTAAGGTGAGTGGTTTTTTTGTGAAGCGACAGGCCTAGGGTATCAAGCTCTGGTGTCTCCACAAGAATCAAGTCGTGATGGGTGTTGAAAAATGGCATGGCACGTGACCAATACCCAACGTGATGTCCCTTATGACAGGGTCATCACAATGAAGTGTCATTTTTCATCGTGCGGCCAGGATGATAATGTCATAGTTTAGGGTCGTGTGATAGGACCCAACATGAATTTTAACGTCATACAGCGCAGACGTAGAAGAGATGATGCTAGGCAGGGGATGTTTATGGTGCCATGCAACATAACCGACGTGAATGGGGACATAATCCCACATCATACCGTACGCAATTCCAAGAGAGGAACCGCAGGCCGAGGGGCCTATAAAAAGGTGAGAAGGGAAGGGGCAGGAGACACTTGCTCCCAACTGAGCTGGACCCAAAAATGTGATGTCTGGGTGACCCTACATATCCCATATGGATGAAGATCGAGCATCACATAGCCCTTAATGAAGATCATAGTTTATGTTCTTAGAGCTCGGACCTTGGGAGCCCCGAAGGATACCGTATTATAGTTTTATCCCCCCGACCTGACAAGGTGCACTGAGGGGTTGCGCCAAAAGTGTCAAGATTCCACCTGGAAACGATGGGGTGGAACATAATGTGAATCATGCATCCATCATTCAAGGCCTAAAGGGGCTGTCATGACGACGAAGGATTACAGTTGACCATGTTCACAACACAGCCTCCTGGCGCGTTAGCCTGAAATGGGGACAATCAAATGAGCATCGACCGCTGACCATGTTCGCAATGTGGGATTTGTATCAATTTTGTGTCCAAAACCCTCGGTGGGGGGGGGGGGGGGCGTAATGGTAGGAGAGCCCTTGGGCATTGTATCCAAGCCGTTCTTAGGGGTCCCTTTGGGGGTGAACGGTGATGAAATCCCGAATGAAGGGGAACATGAAGCTTGACATGTGGAAGGAACTTGACTAAGTTCAATCTGACACTCTCGGTCCTAGACCAGATTACTCTTAACACACAGTAGAACCACTACAAGGAGTCAAGGGACTCAACTTGAGGGATTTTGAGAGATGTCGGGTTCCCAGGAAAGGGGGAATAGTGCCAAAATTTAACACCCCAAGCTTCTACGGTACGCTTCTCTTTGAATAATGTGATAGCGTGTGTTGTACGCAACACCGAGTTCTAACACACCATAACCAATCAAACTAGCCGTTATGAATAGTAATACCTACTTTTTGAAATTATATATATTTTATATTTCAAAATGGACTTCATTTTTGGATTCGGAATATCGAATTTAGCCTAAGGTGAAATTTTGGTACATTTCGGATAACTTTCATATTTTGATGAATACTGAAAATTACTAAAATTTAATTAAAAACAACTTTTTTAATCAAAATAATTAATAATGATAAATTATGAATTTTAGTAGTTTTAAAGTATATTTAGAATATATTTTTACCATTTAATATAATGTTTGTCATTGGATATAATTTTAAAATTAAACCGAACATAAACAAGTGTCAATCTTTTGATAGTTATTATCTCTTAAAAACACGCTTTTTGTTTTGAAAGCGGGAATTAATTTTAAATTAATTTCTGCCACTTCTGTGTTTTGAATTTAGGAAAATGGATTCCATATTTAGAATCAGGATGTTCAAATTGTGTAAATAGGTAACTTTTATTTTTAGACATTTTGAATAATTACTGCGGTAAATATTTTATTTACCATGGTTAAGGGTAAATCCGGTAAATAAGGGTTAAAAATAATATTATAATAATAGTAAATTACCCTAAAACGTGTCTTAACCCTATTGGTTGATACATGGTCGACCATGGACATCTTTGGGTCGATATTGGGACCCCATGGATCCACTTGTAAGTGATAATGACACTTTATTTTAATTAAGTTAAAATGAATACAAAAATGACACAAGCATATATCTTTTAGAAAAACAATTGTTACATAGGGTTATATATGTTGGATTTTAGATTATAAATATTAATTAGAAATATAAAGTTATTTCCTACATAATTATATTTTATTTATAATTTTTAGACATTTAATAATGTATTTTATTTATGACACAATGATGATGCAGTAATTACTATAATAGTGAAAAATTAAAATAATTGATATTATAAATACCCAAATAAATATAATATGAAACTTTTAATGAATTAAACTAATTTTCCAGGATAATATGATATATTATTATTGATGTAATTTACTTTGTTCGAAGTAATAAATCTGTTTTGAGTTTCACAAAAATCAACTATTGAATAGTGTCAAAATTGACATAAAAGAGTTTTTAAAACAAATATTATATTATTAATTGATATTAAATTCCTAAAAATCTAAGGTTCGGCCAAGAGACTTATATCATGATATGTGTATCATTAATGGACCACTTTTGGGTCGCTTGTATGTATATGGTAAGTTTATTAACCATATAATATAAAAATACAAAGAGACATTGTAAAAGTGAAACTAATTAACTTAGAGTTAATACTTAAAGATAATGTTAATATTAGTACCCAAACCTGTCTAAATTCTATTGGTTGAGTTGTTTTCGACCCATCCCCGCCTTAAACTTTTAATAGTCAACTTTGGAGCCATTGGAAACCGAATATTAATTTATTATAAACTAATATCTCTAACTTTTCCAAAGGTGCCCCTCACCCCTCTTATAAAAGGGCACTCCTCCTTCTCATTTCTTCACACCTTCAAAGCCCTTTGGATCGGCCAAACCCTGCCCAAATACTCTTCCAACTTCCCTCACTACAACCTAGGGGCCTTAGTTTGATCAGAAAGCCAACCTAAAGAGCCCTTTTGATCAAATCAAAAGGAAGAACCCGAAGAAGAGGTAATGATTTCACCACCCTTCTCCCAAGTTCATTTCTTCTTCCACTTCTTCTTCCTTTGTTCTTACCATTATAAAATAATAACTCCAGTATATCACATATACTATGATGTTATTATAAATATGGTACAACCATATTCAGTATTCTATCCACCCTTTGAATAACATGTCACCATACGTGCGTACGTACGGCTTACCGTCTCCACGTCGTGGTGTAATTGTTATTCAATATATTATTATTTGGATGGGTATAATAATGATGTGTAACTCATGTAAATAATAAATATAACATGTTAATGATTCTGTATATATGATATACCATCCATTTATATATTATTTTAATATCAAAAGAATGATATTGTCGCTCGTGCGTACGTACGGACTACCGTCTCCACGAACGTGATGAGATTCATTCTCCATCATATCTATTCAAGTATAATTATCATTTGATGATTTAAAAATGATGTTTAAGGACTTGATATCATTATGGATATGAATAAGATACAACAAACATGGATTATGTAACAAAACATATAAAAGAAAATGAGTAAGTTAACACCCGAAACGAGGATAATTCTAAGATATTATTAACAAATCAATGTTAAAAGATCATATATGATTTCATATTAATATATATGATTCTTGTATAATTTAATAACAATTATTTCACCATTATACAGTAGTTTAACCTACCCCAACCAAGGAAAAGTACAAGGTAAGAGATTTTCTTATCTCACATTCAATTCCGTGAGATTTCCATTATTCGCCACTAAATTTTTGAAAGTGCTGTATTGTGTACTGGCATTTCATATATATTATCATGATTATCTTTATATTCATTTTATTCTATAATCAATTTGGTGTTTATTAACTTTTGGCCATACGACTCAGTTGATTAACGTGGTAAGGGGTTTTCATCTCACTCCTTATTCCCGTGAGATTCATGCCATATTTCCACCATTACCTTTTGTGTGGTGTATGTACTGCCCATAATTATATTCTTTGTGTAATACACTCTAATTTATGTGTATTTACATATTCATTATATGATACCTATTTAATGGGTTGTATGTTTCATAAGTTACCAAATTGGTAAGGGTTATTTCACAATCTCTTCATTATCCGAGGTTGTTTATACGTAATAATCTACTGGGATTTCCTTATCATCCACATCCATGTTTCTTCGAAATGTATTTCAAAACATATTTATTATTTACAAAAATATGGGTTATGGTCATTTATACCCTTGTTTGACTTTTTATAAGAGGTTTATAAAGGAATCTTTCCGTCGTTTTCAAAACAAGGTCCTTTTTAACCTTTTCGACAGAATTAAGGTAAGAATGTTTTTTTAACTTATACGGCGGGTGCGGCTATTTTCTGCCGTTATAAAATCTTCAAAGCTTCCCTTACAAGCTTATAAGATTATTTTCAAAGAAAATGTTTTATTTTATATGGATCTTAAATGATTTCAAAATAAAAGGAGATATTTCTTTAAAAAGAATTTTGATTTCATCTATGTCAACATCCTTTGATGGATTTTAAGATTATTTGAAGTTGATTTATTATGATACAAAACTTCTATATTGTATTGAAGGTTTTTTGATATGTTTGACTGTGGATGTGATATTTTTATACCATTCATAGTTTATGGTGAAAGTATTGACATTTCGTATGCTAGTTTTAATACGAATGATTATGTTATGTTTAAACCTTTTCATATGGGAATGCATTGGACTTAATATGTCACGGGTGGAGACCGCTATAGCTCCTCGATGCATCGGTAGGTCTTATGAGACAAACTAGTGTCTTGGCACAAGGCCTTGACAAAATATTATTTGTAGTCTTGGCACGAGGCCTTGGCTATGTGGTTATGATAGTCTGGCATTATGCATTCCATCATTATGAAAGTGGTTATTGATTTTGCATGTGATTATTCGATTAGTAGAATAACCATGTGAATAAGTAAATGGAATGATTTCATTTTATTTATTCCATACTATGTTAAATGTTCAAGTTTAAAAGGATTTTTTTTTATTTATACATTGCCTTAAATGTTTATTCTTATTGATGAAAGTTTCTGTTATATTGTTATCCTTACTGGGCATTTGAGCTCACCCCTTTTCTATGTTTTATTTTTCCCAGGAAGTGAAGAAGTAAATTATGAATGACCTACAGGGATATTATGTTGGGATATGAGTGTGGATTATGGAGACAATATGTTTTTGTAGTAGTTTTTCATTTTATGATGTAATGTAATATATCTAGTGTTTCCAAGACTACTAAACCAATCGGTCTTTCGAGATTTGATCTTTCTTGTGATCATACCAATGTTATGTAATAATGCACCGACTCTGGGTAACTGGGGTCGGGGCGTTACAGTTGGTATCAGAGGAAGTTTAGTACAAACCTTGGAAGCTAGATTTAAATAAACTCTGATTAGAGCACGTAGACCTAAGATGAACTTTGAGGATTAGTATAGAAGAACTTCCTAGAATTTTGGTATTGTAGAGATTTTTTTAGTTTTCCAAGAAATACATCCCTGTCTGGATAGAGCAGGTAGAGGCGGCTCTGGCACATATGTACCTAGGGGTAAAACCCGAAAACACCACTTTGAGCTAGACTCGAACGGGAACTGGTGCACAACAACGGGCCTTGGTGCACTCTTGGTTACGACACTCCCGGGGGATATGGTTAGGATAACTCTCATTTTCTTTACAAATCATTATGAAGGGTTTATGAGTATATACTTCCTCAAAGAAAACATTTTTATGATTATGGATTATATCCATAAATAGTTCAATTTATGTTAAGTGTTTTATAAGTATGGGATTATGTATTTTGATTCATAAACTGATCTAGTTTATGCCATTGTTTAGAAATGGCGCCTAGTGGAAGAAATGGAAACCGTATCAATGCATGCACTCCATGTAGGGATTGCCCTCCTGCTCAAGATAATTATAGTGGGGCTGGTGATGCAACTGGTGCCGATCAGCTAATCACCATACTGGGACAACTTACTCAGGTTATGAATAATAAACTTACCCTTATGGAGCACCCTGATCCACAGCATGGAGGATCAATGTTAGATCGATTCATGAGGAAAAAACCACCAACGTTCAATGGGAATACAAATCCCTTAGTATCCGAGCAGTGGATCAATTCCCTAGAGAAAATATTTCAGGCTTTGGGGAGCAGTGAAAGGGAAAAAGTTATCATGGCAGTTTACCGCCTCACTGGAGATGCTGATAAATGGTGGTCATTGATTCAAAATATGAAGGAAGATGATGAAGTATCAAATATGGAATTGAGGGAGTTCAAAGATCTGTTTTTAGAAAAATACTTTCCTCGCGACCATCGAGCAGATATGGAAAGGCAATTTCTGAGTCTGAGACAAAAGGAGGATGAGAATGTCACAAAGTATGAGGCTAACTTTACAAGGTTAGCGAGGTATGCTGGAGATTATATTCGCAACCCAAGAAGTAAGATTGATCGTTTCGTTGATGGGTTAAAACCATTTCTCTGTCGAGCATTAGTCTCACAATCCTTTTCATCGTACGAAGACATTGTCTCATGTGCTATCAAGACCGAAAAGGAATTATCTAAGTCTTATGACTTTAAAGCAAAGCAAGAGAAGAAGAGACATGCTGATCAATCTGGGAATGGAAATAAGGGGAAGAAGGGAAAGGTTGAATATCTATCTTGTGGTAAATGGGGGAAGAAACACCCCGGTGCTTTCTTGAAGGGAATGGGAGTCTGTTACAAGTGTGGTGAAAAAGGCCACCAAACTCGTGATTGCAAAGGGAAGAAGGAAGCCACCAACGTTCAGTGCTACAATTGTAGGGAGATGGGGCATTATGCAAATGCATGTCCTAAGCGTCAGGAGAACTTACCTCAGAAAAGGCCAAGGGATCAAGGCCAGGCTTATGCTATCACTACTGCAGAGGTAGAAGCTCCAAAAGACGTGGTGGCAGGTAATTTAATGGTTTCCTCAAGTTTAGAAAATGCATTATTTGACTCTGGATCATCGCATTGTTTCATATATTCCCAGTTTGCTAAGAAAATTAGATATTTCCAATTTGATTTAATAAGGGAGTTGTCAGTTAAAACTCCTAAGGGAAGTATCATTGCAACAAAGTTTTGTGAATTAGTCCCCATTAGAGCACATAAATTTTCTTTATCTGCTGATCTCATCATCATACCTATGATTGAGTTTGATATAATCCTCGGTATGGATTGGCTTTCGGACTATGATGCGAAGATTTATTGTAAGAAGAAAGAGGTTACGATTCTTGATGATAATGATAAGGAACACCTTATCTTTAGATCAGAATCGTCACCACCTAATTCATATTTAGATCCACCCCCAGTAGCTCAACATAATTCAATTATTGGGGAGGAAGATAATGAAATAACTATCAGTGAGGAAAGGAATGTTTAAATAGAGGATGTACCTATTGTGAATGAATTTGTAGATGTATTTCCGGAAGATTTACCTGGACATCCTCCAGAACGAGAAGTTGAGTTTTCCATTGATTTGATTCCTGGATCAAGGCCTATATCGAAGACCCCTTATAGAATGTCCACTATAGAGTTAGTCGAACTAAAGAAACAACTAGAGGAATTGAGTAATAAGGGATTTATTCGCCCTAGTGTTTCTCCATGGGGATCCCTAGTTCTTTTTGTTAAAAAGAAAGATGGATCTATGAGGTTATGTATCGACTTCAGGGAGATCAATGCTATAACGATAAAGAACAAGTATCCCCTACCTCGTATTGATGATTTATTTGACCAACTGCATGGAGCTCAATACTTTTCAAAGATTGACCTTTGATCTGGATACCATCAGTTGTGTGTGAAGAAGGAAGACATTCCGAAGACAGCATTTCGAACCAGGTACGTGCATTACGAGTTTACTGTAATGCCGTTTGGATTGACTAATGCACCCTCTGTATTCATGGATCTGATGAATAGAGTTTTCAAGGACTATCTCGATGAATTTGTGGTGGTATTTATTGATGATATATTGGTATACTCCAAAACCTACGAAGATCATGAAAATCACTTGCGCATTATCTTGAAGACTCTGAGGAGGCATGAATTATATGGGAAGTTTAGCAAGTGTGAATTCTAGCTTCAGGAGATTTCTTTTCTTGGCCATATTGTCTCTAAAGATGGAATCTCTGTTGATCCTTATAAGACCAAGGCAATCAAAGAATGGCCAGCACCTACGAGTATAACTGAGGTACGCAGTTTTATTGGTTTGGCAGGTTATTATCGACGTTTCGTCCAGAACTTTGCCCGATTGGCTAACTCATTAACGAAGCTCACACGTAAAGGGGTTAAATTTGTTTGGACAAAAGAGTGTGAAGAATGTTTTGAAGAACTGAAGAAAAGATTAGTCAATGCTCCTATATTGACTCTACCATCAGGGAATGATGGGTTCGTTATTTATAGTGATGCATCGAAGAAAGGACTTGGTTGTGTCCTTATGCAGAATGATATAGTTATTGCCTATGCATCACGACAGTTGAAAATTCATGAACAAAACTATCCTACTCATGATCTCGAGTTAGAAGCTGTGATCTTTGCTTTGAAGATATGGAGGCACTACCTATATGGTGAAAAATGTGAGATTTATACTGATCACAAGAGTTTGAAGTATATTTTCTCACAAAAATAACTCAACATGAGGCAAAGGAGATGGCTTGAATTACTCAAGGATTATGATTGCACAATACACTACCACCTGGGGAAGGCAAACAAGGTGGCAGATGCTTTGAGTAGAAAATACCATGGAATTTTGAACAATATGATAATTGAAAGGGATCCAATTTTCATGGATCTAGTAAAGATGGACATGGGAATAACCAGGGAAGGTGAAACATCAATGCTTTTTCAAATGGTTGCCAAACCATCTTTAATAGAAAGGATTAAGAGTACTCAGACCGATGATGAATAATTTCAAAAGAAGATTAAAGCTGTGAATGATGGGAGATTGAGAGAATTTGTGTATGAAGATGGAATTTTGAAATTTGGGAAGAGACTTTGTGTTCCCGATATACCTGATCTAAAAAGGGAATTGCTGGATGATGCTCATAGTTCCAATTTCTCTATACACCCTGGGAGCACCAAAATGTATAGAGATTTGAAGGAAATTTTTGGTGGGACAACATGAAGAGGGAGATTTCTGATTTTGTGTCAAGATGTATGGTTTGTCAACAAGCGAAAGCTGGAAGGCAATAGCCTGGAGGAGTCATGCAACCTCTTCCCATACCGGAGTGGAAATGGGACAATATTACGATGGACTTTGTCATGGGGCTACCAAAGACTCCTAGAAGGAATGATGCAATATGGGTGATTGTTGAACGTCTTACCAAGTCAGCACATTTTCTTGCTATAAGAGAAGATCTACCCCTGGAACGTCTAGAAAGACTATATATTAATGAAGTTGTGAGACTTCATGGAGTACCCTTATCAATTGTTTCTTATCGTGATCCCCATTTTACTTCAAGATTTTGGAAAAGTCATCAGAAATCCATGGATACTGAACTTCATTTGAGCACTGCTTACCACCCTCAGACAGACGGACAATCAGAACGGACTATTCAAACCTTAGAAGACATGTTGAGATCTTGCTCACTTGACTTTCAGGGTATGTGGGATCAATATTTACCTCTGGTATAATTTTCCTATAACACTAGCTTCCATTCGAGTATTCAGATGGAACCATATGAAGCGTTATACGGAAAGAGATGTCGTACACCAACCTGTTGGGATGACGTTGGTGAAATAAAACTTGTAGGCCCAGAACTGGTGGAGGAAACAGTGGAAAAGGTGAAAGTAATCCAAAATCACATCAAAGCAGCTCAAAGTAGGCAGAAGAGCTATGCTGATAATCGAAGGAAGGATTTGGAATTTCAAGTCGGTGATCATGTTTTCCTGAAGGTATCTCCATGGAAGGGAGTCATACGTTTTGGTAAGAAAGGTAAATTGAGTCCCAGGTACATCGGACCTTTCGAAATTCTAGAACGAATTGGGGTTATAGATTATCGATTGGCAATGCCGCCAAGTCTCTCCAAAGTTCACGATGTGTTCCACATATCTCTGTTGAGGAAATACATGCCTGATCCAACGCATGTACTCACCTATGAGGAATTAGAACTGAAACCCGATCTTTCCTATTGTGAAGAGCCCATCAGGATTCTTGATACGAGAGAACAAGTACTGAGAAACCGGACGACGCGTCTGGTAAATGTTTTGTGGAGAAACCATAAGATGGAAGAGGCAACGTGGGAACCCGAGGAACTTATGATGAAGAACCACCCGAGTCTTTCCATGTGATAAGTATTCTAGAAATTTCGAGGACGAAATTATTTGAAGGAGGGGAGAATGTAACACCCCAAGCTTCTACGGTACGCTTCTCTTTGAATAATGTGATAGCGTGTGTTGTACGCAACACCGAGTTCTAACACACCATAACCAATCAAACTAGCCGTTATGAATAGTAATACCTACTTTTTGAAATTATATATATTTTATATTTCAAAATGGACATCATTTTTGGATTCGGAATATCGAATTTAGCCTAAGGTGAAATTTTGGTACATTTCGGATTACTTTCATATTTTGATGAATAGTGAAAATTACTAAATTTTAATTAAAAACAACTTTTTTAATCAAAATAATTAATAATGATAAATTATGAATTTTAGTAGTTTTAAAGTATATTTAGAAATATATTTTTACCATTTAATATAATGTTTGTCATTGGACATAATTTTACAATTAAACCGAACATAAACAAGTGTTAATCTTTTGATAATTATTATCTCTTAAAAACACGATTTTTGTTTTGACAGCGGGAATTAATTTTAAATTAATTTCTGCCACTTCTGTGTTTTGAATTTAGGAAAATGGATTCAATATTTGTAATCAGGATGTTCAAATTGTGTAAATAGGTAACTTTTTTTTTATACATTTTGAATAATTACTGCGGTAAATATTTTATTTACCATGGTTAAAGGTAAATCCGGTAAATAAGGGTTAAAAAATAATATTATAATAATACTAAATTACTCTAAAACGTGTCTTAACCATATTGGTTGATACATGGTCGACCATGGACATCTTTGGGACGATTTTGGGACCCCATGGATCCACTTGTAAGTGATAATGACACTTTATTTTAATTAAGTTAAAATGAATACAAAAATGACACAAGCATATATCTTTTAGAAAAACAATTGTTACATAGGGTTATATATGTTGGATTTTAGATTATAAATATTAATTAAAAATATAAAGAGATTTCCTACATAATGATATTTTACTTATAATTTTTTGACATTTAATAATTTATTTTATTTATGACACAATGATGATGCAGTAATTACTACAATAGTGAAAAATTAAAATAATTGATATTATAAATACCCAAATAAATATAATATGAAACTTTTAATGAATTAAACTAATTTTATAGGATAATATGATATATTAGGATTGATTTAATTGACTTTGTTCGAAGTAATAAATCTGTTATGAGTTTCACAAAAATCAACTATTGAATAGTGTCAAAATTGACAAAAAAGAGGTTTTAAAACAAATATTATATTATTAATTGATATTAAATTCCTAAAAATCTACGGTTCTGCCAAGAGACTTATATCATGATAGTTGTATCATTAATGGACCACTTGTTGGTCGCTTGTATGTATATGGTAAGTTTATTAACCATATAATATAAAAATACAAAGAGACATTGTAAAAGTGAAACTAATTAACTTAGAGTTAATACCTAAAGATAAGGTTAATATAAGTACCCAAACCTGTATAAATTCTATTGGTTGAGTTGTTTTCGACCCATCCCCACCTTAACCTTTGAATAGTCAACTTTGGAGCTATTGGAAACCGAATATGAATTTATTATAAACTAATATCTCTAGCTTTTCCAAAGGTGCCCCTCACCCCTCTTATAAAAGGGCACTCCTCCTTCTCATTTCTTCACACCCTAAAATCCCTTTGGTTCGGCCAAACCCTGCCCAAATACTCTCCCAAATTCCCTCACTACAACCTAGGGGCCTTAGTTGGATCAGAAAGCCAACCTAAAGAGCCCTTTTGATCAAATCAAAAGGAAGAACCCGAAGAAGAGGTAATGATTTCACCACCCTTCTCCAAGTTCATTTCTTCTTCCACTTCTTCTTCCTTTGTTCTTACCATTCTAAAATAATAACTCCAGTATATAAAATATACTATGATGTTATTATAAATATGGTACAACCATATTCAGTATTCTATCCACCCTTTGAATAACATGTCACCATACGTGCGTACGTACGGCTTACCGTCTCCACGTCGTGGTGTAATTGTTATTCAATATATTATTATTTGGATGGGTATAATAATGATGTGTAACTCATGTAAATAATAAATATAGCATGTTAATGATTCTGTATATATGATATACCATCCATTTATATATTATTTTAATATCAAAAGAATCATATTGTCGCTCGTGCGTACGTACAGACTACCGTCTCCACGAACGTGATGAGATTCATTCTCCATCGTATCCATTCAAGTATAATTATCATTTGATGATTTAAAATTGATGTTTAAGGACTTGATATCATTCTGGATATGAATAAGATACAACAAACATGGCTTATGTTACAAAACATATAAAAGAAAATGAGTAAGTTAACACCCAAAACGACGATAATTCTAAGATATTATTAACAAATCAATGTTAAAAGATCATATATGATATCATATTAATATATATGATTCTTGTATAATTTAATAACAATTATTTCACCATTATACAGGTGGTTAACCTACCCCAACCAAGGAAAAGTACAAGGTAAGGGATTTTCTTATCTCACATTCAGTTCCATGAGATTTCCATTATTCGCCACTAAATTATTGAAAGTGGTGTATTGTGTACTGGAATTTGATATATATTATCATGATTATCTTTATATTCATGTTATTCTATAAATAATTTTGTGTTTATTAACTTTTGTCCATATGACTCAGTTGATTAACGTGGTAAGGGTTTTTCATCTCACTCCTTATTCCCGTGAGATTCATGCCATATTGCCACCATTACCTTTTGTGTGGTGTATGTACTGCCCATAATTATATTCTTTGTGTAATACACTCTAATTTATGTGTATTTACATATTCATTATATGATACCTCTTTAATGGGTTGTATGTTTCATAAGTTACCAAATTGGTAAGGGTTATTTCACAATCTCTTCATTATCCGAGGTTGTTTATACGTAATAATCTACTGGGATTTCTTTATCATCCACATACATGTTTCTTCGAAATGTATTTCAAAACATATTTATTATTTACAAGAATATGGGTTAAAGTCATTTATACCCTTGTTTGACTTTTTATAAGAGGTTTATAAAGGAATCTTTCCGTCATTTTCAAAACAAGGTCCTTTTTAACCTTTTCGACAGAATTAAGGTAAGAATGTTTTTTTTAACTTATACGGAGGGTGCCGCTATTTTTCGCCGTTATAAAATCTTCAAAGATTCCCTTACAAGCTTATAAGATTATTTTCAAAGAAAATGTTTTATTTTATATGGATCTTAAATGATTTCAAAATAAAAGGAGATATTTCTTTAAAAAGAATTTTGATTTCATCTATGTCAACATCCTTTGATGGATTTTAAGATTATTTGAAGTTGATTTATTATGATACAAAACTTCTATATTGTATTGAAGGTTTTTTTATATGTTTGACTGTGGATGTGCTATTTTTATACCATTCATAGTTTATGGTGAAAGTATTGACATTTCGTATGCTAGTTTTAATACGAATGTTTATGTTATGTTTAAACCTTTTCATATGGGAATGCATTGGACTTAATATGTGATGGGTGGAGCCCTCTATAGCTCCTCGATGCATCGGTAGGTCTCATGAGACAAACTAGTGTCTTGGCACAAGGCCTTGACAAAATCTTATTTGTAGTCTTGGCACGAGGCCTTGGCTATGTGGTTATGATAGTCTGGCATTATGGATTCCATCATTATGAAAGTGGTTATTGATTTTTCATGTGATTATTCGATTATTAGAATAACCATGTGAATAAGTAAATGGCATTATTTCATTTTATTTATGTCATACTATGTTAAATGTTCAAGTTTAAAAGGCTTTTGTTTTAGTTATACATTTCCTTAAATGTTTATTCTTATTTATGAAAGTTTCTGTTATATTGTTATCATCACTAGGCATTTGAGCTCACCCCTTTTCTATGTTTTATTTTTCCCAGGAAGTGAAGAAGTAAATTATGAATGAACTACAGGGATATTATGTGGGGATATGAGTGTGGATTATGGAGACAATATGTTTTTGTAGTAGTTTTTCATTTTATGATGTAATGTAAGACTTATGAATATATCTAGTGTTTCAAAGACTACTAAACCAATCGGTCTTTCGAGATTTGATCTTTCTTGTGATCATACCAATGTTATGTAATAATGCACCGACTCTGGGTAACTGGGGTCGGGGCGTTACACAAAAACCTTGTATCATACCTATATATCCCCCCCCTTAGAGAGGGACAAGCCAAGGGGCTTAGGTGACTGGGAGATTGGGAGATCTCTAATGAGTGGGGCTGGGCCCGATGTCTAGACTTTCGGGTGGTCCTATGTATCCCATGAGGATGGGAATCAAGCCACATGTTGTTCTTGAGGGTGCCTTTTAATGTCATGCAGGACATGAGATAGGAGGGCTAATTCTTAGAACTGGGTGTGCGTGGTGTGGCTATTGAAAACCCGACGTGGATGAGGACATGATCCCACATCACAACACACATTCCCATAGTCAGGGTTCTGAAGGCAGGACAGAAGAGAAAAATTAGCTGAACTCAAGATGGACCCAAATCCAGGAGGTCTGGGCATTCCTACGTATCCCATGAGTATGGGAATCAAGCCAGAAGTAGTTCTTAGGAGATCTTATTGTATGGTCATAGAGGTCAGACTATGGATGGATGGAAACTTTCCAAGTAATTGCATGCCTCAACCCGATCCTTAAGACCACTGTTGTTAAACTATGTGTGGGAAACAAGGGAGGAAGATCCTTATCTCAATACCCATAACATCCATTGAGGGGAAGTCGGTGAAGAGCCCAAAAGGACACCTTTAACGTTCCTTTTTTCCCCTAACGCGCAAAAGATCACTAAGGAATAGTATCAATAGTTTCGAAACTCTACATGGACATGATGAGAATGGAGAAGGATTTGACTCGTGTAACCGACATTTAGGGCTTAATGGGGTTGGCGTAGTGATGGAGGTTAACTGTTAACCGTGGTGGAAAAATAGTCTCCATATCGCATTAGCCTGAAGTGGGAACAACAAACGAGCATCGACCGCTGACCACATTCACGACATGGGATATTTATCAAGTTGTTGTCTGAAACCCTCAGGGGAGTTGTCCCGTAACGGTAGGAGATCCCTTAGGCATTGTATCCATGCCATTCTTAGGGGTCCCTCAGGGTTTGGAAGATGCTGAAATCCCTAATGAAGGGAAACACGAAGCCTGAAAAGCGGGTGCGGACGTGTCCGAGTAGAGTCCGACATTCCAGGTAACTAAACATGAGTACCCTTAGGTACATTGGTGAACCACTGAAAAGGGGTCAACAAAGTATCTCAGGAGGGATAGGTACACGGCCTAGTCCTTACATGCCTGATGTGAATGAGGACATAGTCTCACAACACGCTACATACGTCTCTCTCCGGGGAAGGGTAGGCCAAGGGGCCATGGTGGGATGAATATTTCCAGAAGATGGTGCTGGGCCTAAAACCGAGACGTTCGGGTGGTCCAACGTATCCCATGAGGATGGGAATCAAGCCACATGTAGTTCTAAATATGCAGTTTAATGTCATGCAGGACGAGAAGGGGAGTAGGATACCCCACAAACAAGGGAGGTGTATGGTACAGTGAACAGGCCGACGTGAATGTGGACATAATCTTTCACCACACCGTACACTCCGGGTAATAACTTGGGATAGGGACTGAAAAGGCCAAGAGTCCTGAGGCTGGGCCTCGGTCAGGGAATGTGTAAGGCATGGAAAATAACCCAATGTGGATGAGGACATAATCCCACACCACGCCGTAAACTCCCTATAAAAGAATTGAGGTCGTGCTCCAGACCATTGGCACCACACAGAAGGAAGTTTGTCGCTTCGGGATGGGGTAGAACGAATCACTACACTCGATGTTTGGGACATCTTGTGGTGGAGCCGAAAATCTGGGACACTGTTGACCATGTTCAAAAAACAGCGTCCCTATGGTGACATGATATGAGAGAAACAAATGAGAGTCGACAACTGACCACGTTCGAAACGTGGGACTTGAATCGGCTTGTTGCTCTACATCCTCGAGGTCATTGGCCCGAAGTGGTAAGAGGGCTCCTAGGCCGAGCATCCATACCATTCAGGGGCCCTTCTGGGTGAGGAAACTGATGGAATCCCAGTCAATGAGTGGGTGAAGCATAGCGGTACCCATCTAAGAAATAGGCGAACATCTCCAGGGAGGGGTACGTACAGCTGGGTCGAGGCTTTCTCGACATAAGTTGGGGCAAAAGTGTACACCCTACCATATATCTTGACATGAGGGGAAGATTTTGGCTTTTGGTCTGGGCCAACGGACAAAGTCTCTGGGAGTTCCTACGTATCCCATAAGGATGGGAATTAAGACATACGTAGTTCTTGAAGGCCATACAGTTTAACGTCATGCGGTGAGGACATGGGGGGATAGATTAATAGGAGTGGGTACACGGTGCGACCCTTATAATCCTTGTATGAGCGGGGCTAAGGAAGCCTACTCCTCATCATGCGAGGAACCTCCGAGGAAACTATACCTAGGGGGACCATCAAAGAGAAAAGATCGGGGCTAGGCTCCAGAGGAGACGTTTGAGCATTACTACATATCCCATTAGGATGGGAATCAAGACATACGTAGTTCTAGAAGTGCAGTTTAACGTCATGCGGGATAAAGAGATGTGTCTCATCTAGGGATATGTATGGTACGGTGGGTAACACATCGTGAATGAGGACATAATCCCACGACACACCATACAATCCCGTAAGAGAGCCTGATTCGTGGAAGGCCAAGGGGCCTGATGCTGAGCCTTGGTTAGGAAGGCCGAACCAGCTTGCAGTTTAACGTCTTGCAGTGAGGAGGAATGAGATCTTAGTTTAAGGTCATAGATCTTGGACCATTTTGCAGTCTATTGTCATACAAGAGAATATTGAGGAGTTTAACATAATGAGAGATGATGATGAAGTTTAAGGTCATGCAAGACTGGGTGTAGTTTAACGTCATGCGAGACCATAGTGTGCAGTTTAACATCATGACGGACGAAGATGAGCAGTTTAATGTCATGCAGGACAATGGTGTAGATTAAGGTCATGCGGGACCATATAGTTTAAGGTCATGCATGACCTTAATGTGCAGTTTAACATCATGATGGATGAAGATGAGCAGTTTAATGTCATGCATGATGGTAATGAATAGTTTAACTTCATGATGGACAAAGACGAATAGTTTTACGTCATGCAAGATGAAGATGAACAGTTTCACGTCATGCAGGACAAAGATGAATAGTTTAATGTCATGCAGGATGATGGTGGACTTTAATGTCATGCTGGATGATAATTTGTAGTTTTACATCATGATGGACGAAGACGAACAGTTTTACGTCATGAAGGACGATGATGGAGTTTAATGTCTTGCAGGACGATAATGTGCAGTTTAACGTCATGATGGACGAAGAGGAATAGTTTTATGTCATGCATGACGATGATATCGTTTAATGTCGTGTAGGATGATAATGATCATTTTTACTTCATAGCGGATGAAGATGAACAGTTTTATGTTAGGCAAGATGATGAGGAAGTTTAATGTCGTGCATGACGATAATGATCAGTTTAACATCATGACGGATGAAGATGAGAAATTTTATGTCATGCAGGCTGATGATGCAGTCTATGGTCTTGCAGGATGATAATGATTAGTTTAACGTCATGACGGACGAAGCTGATCAGTTTTACGTCATACAGGATGAAGATGAATAGTTTAACGTCATGCAGGACGATGGTGCAGTTTAATGTCGTACATGATGATAATGATCAGTTTAACATCATGACAGATAAAGATGAACCGTTTTACGTCAATTAGGACGATGATGCAGTTTAATGTCGTGCAGGATGATAATGTACAGTTTAACGTCATGACGGATGAAGATAAGTTGTTTTACATCATACAGGACGATGATGCAGTTTAATGTCGTTCATGACGATGTTTGTCACGCAGTTTAACGTCATTAAATCGGGACGTGGTTGTCACGTAGTTTAACGTCATGCAACTGGGACGTGAAACCACACGGATTGGGTCGGTAGAGGAATGTTCATCTCTACCCCATTCTGGTGGGTTGGGATGAGGGGGAGTCATATGACAGGATTTCCCTAAAATTCCCTGATCATAATGAACCTTCCATGAGCTGGTGTCAAGGTCACAAGGAGGACCTCTACGGTTGATGCAACATGGTAGTTGGGATGACACAAAGTGTCGCATGGGTAGTAGGGATGACTACATTCCCACATTATGGAGGGGCGAAGAAGCCAGGAACATCGGTACGATGGGGCGATGGATCCCAGAAGGCGTGGAATCCTAGAGCGTTAGTACAATGGGGATGATGGAGCCTGGGAGGCGTGGAAGCCTGGAATGTCAGTAGGATGGGGCGAAGGATCCCGGGAGGCATGGAAGCCTAGAATGTCTGAACGGCGGGGCGAAGGATCCCATGAGGCGTGGAAGCCTAGATCGTCGGTACGACGGGGTGATGGAGCCTGGGAGGCATGGAAGCCTGGAACGTCGGGATGATAGGGCGATGGAGCCTGGGAGGCGTGGAAGCCCGAAGCATCGGTATGATAGGTCGAAGGAGCCCGAGAGGCGTGGAAGCCAGGGAGAAGGTGCCCGGGAGGCGTGGAAGCCTGGAACATCGGTATGATGGGGCGAAAGATCTTGGGAGGTGTGTAAGCCTTCGTGTTGAGCAGTTACGGTATGGATAGAACCTCCGTAGCAGCTGGTGATAACGGTGAGGGGTCGAAAAAGAGCCGATAGAGTCGGGGTAGGATTCCCCCTGCACGGCCTCTTGAGGTGGTGGGGTTGGCGAAGAGCCGAAGGATTCGGGTGTATGATGCCACCTGCATGGATTCTTGAGGCGGCGGCGTCAGTGAGGAGCCGATGGAGTCTGGTGACAGATGCCACCTGTGTGTCCTCTTGAGGTGGTGATGTTGGCGAGGAGCCGATGGAGTCTGGTGGCAGATGCTACCTACACGGCCTCTTGAGGCGGCGAAGTCGGCGAGGTGCAGATGGAGTCTACTAGTGGATTCCACTTACACGGCGTCTTGAGGCGGCGGAGTTGGTGAGGCGCCAGAGGAGGAGGGTGGTGGATTCCACCTATGTGGCCTCTTGAGGCGGCAGAGTCGGTGAGGAGTCGATCGACATGGGTGGCGGATGCCACCTGCGCTACCTCTTGAGGCCGCTGAGTCGGGGAGGATCCCATGGAGACGGGGGGAGGATGCCACCTGCGCGGCCTCTTGAGGCGGCACAGTCTGTGAGGAGACGATGGAGTCGGGTGGCGGATGCCACCTGCGTGGCCTCTTAAGGCGGCGAGATCGGCAAGGTGCCCAAGATGTGGGATGGAAGATTCCACCTTCGTGGCCTCTTAAGGTGGTGGAGTCGGCGAGTTGACGAAGGAGTCGGGTGGCGGATGCCGCCCGCGCGACCTCCTAATGCGGCGAGATCGGTGAGGAGCCAAAGAAGTGGGGGGGAAGATTCCACATGCACAACCTCTTATGGCGGCCGAGTCAGCGAGGAGACGATGGAGACGGGTGGAGGATGCCACATGCGCGGCCACTTGAGGCGGCGGGATCGGCGAGGAGACGAAGATGTGGGGTGGCAGATGCCACCTGCGGGGCATCTTAAGGCGGCGAAGTTGGCGAGGATCCAATGGAGACTGGTGGCGGATGAAACCTACGCGGCCTCTTAAGGCGGCGGAGTCGGCGAGGAGCCGATGGAGTCGGGTGGACGATGCCACCCGTGCGGCCTCTTAAGGCAGCAGGATCGGCAAGGAGAAGAAGAAGTGGGGTGGCAGATGCCCCCTTCGCGGCCTCTTAAGGTGGCAGAGTCGGCAAGTAGCCGATGGAGTCAAGTGTCGGATTCCACCTGTGCGGCCTCTTGAGGTGGCGAAGTCAGCGAGGTGACGAAGAAGTGGTGTTGTCGATGCCACCTGTGCGGCCTCTTCGGGCGGTGGAGTCGGAGAGGAGCCGAAGAACTAGGGTGGCGGATGCCACATGTGCGGCCTCTTCAGGCAGCCGAGTCGGCGAGGATCCGATGGAGTCGGGTGGAAGATGCCACTCACGCGACCTCTTAAGGCGGCGGGATCGGTGAGGAGCGGAAGAAGTTGGGTGGCAGATGCCACCTGCGCGGCCTCTTAAGGCGGCAGAGTCGTCAAGGAGCCGATGGAATCGGGTGGCTGATACCACCTGCGCGGCCTCTTAAGGTGGGGGATTCGGTGAAGAGATAATGGAGTCGGGTGGTAGATGCCACCTGCGCGGCCTCTTAAGGCGACGGGCTCAAAGAAGAGCCAAAGACGTGGGGTGGCAGATGCCACCTTCACGGCCTCTTAAGGTGGTGGAGTCAGCGTGGAGCCGATGGAGTCGTGTGGCGAAAGCCACCAGGGGTGCCTCTTTAGGTGGCGAAGTCGGTGAGGAGCTGATGGAGTCGGGTGGCGGATGCCACCTACGCAGCCTCTTAAAGCGACAGGATCGACGAGGAGCCAAAAGGGAAGGGTGGAAGATGCCACCTGTGGGGCCTCTTAAGGCGGCGGAGTCGTCGAGGAGCCGATGGAATCGGGTGGCGGATGCCACCCGCCCGACCTCTTAAGGTGGAAGGGTCGGCGAGGAGCTGAAGAAGTGGGGTGGCGGATGACACCTGCGCAGCCTCTTAAGGCGGCGGAGTCGGCTAGGTGCCGATGGAGTCGGGTGGTGGATGGAACCTGCGCGGCCTCCTGAGGCGGAAGTGTCATCGATGAGCCGAAGAAGTGGGGTGGGGGATGCCACCTGTGCAGCCTCTCCAGACGGCGGAGTCGGCGTGGAGCCGAAGAAGTGGGGTGGAGGATGCCACCTGGGCGGCCTCTTCAGGAAGCAGAGTCGGTGAGGAGCCGATGGAGTCGGGTGGTGGATGCCACCCGTGCGGCCTCTTAAGGCGGCGGGATCGGCGAGGATCCGAAGAAGTTGGGTTGTAGATTCCACCTCTACGGCCTCTTAAGGCCGCGGAGTCGGCGTGGAGCCGATGGAGTCGAGTGGCAGATGGAACCTACACGACCTCTTAAGGCGGTGGGCTCGGTGAGGAGCCGAAGATGTGGGGTGGTATATTCCACTTGTGTGGCCTCTTAAGGCGACAGAGTCGGCGAGGAGCCGATGGAGTCGGGTGGGTGATGCCACCAGCGCGACCTCTTAAGGCGGCGGCGTCTGTGAGGAGCCGATGGAGTCGGGTGGAGGATGCCACCCGCCTGGCCCCTTAAGGCGGCGAGATCGGCGATGAGCCAAAGGGGATGGGTGGCAGATTCCACCTGTGCGGCCTCTTAATGTGGAGGAGTCGGCGAGGAGCCGATGGAGTCGGGTGGCGGATGCCACCTGCGCGGCCTCTTACGGCGGTAGAGTCTGTGAGGAGCCGATGGAGTCGGGTGGAAGATGCCACCTGCGCAGCCTCTTAAGGCAGCGAGATCAGCAAGGAGATGAAGAATTGGGGTGGAAGATGCCTCCTGCGTGGCCTCTTAATGTGGCGGAGTTGGCGAGGACCCGATGGAGTCGAGTGGAAGATGCCACCTACGCGGCCTCTTAAGGCGGCGGGCTCGGCGAGGTGCCGAATATGTGGGGTGGTAGATGCCACTCGCGCGGCCACTTAAGGGGGCGGAGTCAGCGAGGAGCCGATGTAGTTGGGTGGCGGATGCCACCTGCACAACCTCTTAAGGTGGCGGAGTCGGCGAGGATCCGGTGGAGCCGGGTGGCGGATGACACCCGCGCGGCCTCTTAAGGAGGCAGGATCGGCGAGGAGCCGAAGGAGATGGGTGACAGATGCCACCTGCGCATCCTCTTAAGGAAGCTGAGTCGGCGAGGAGCCAATGGAGTCGGGTGGAGGATGCCACCTGCGGGGCCTCTTACGGCGGCGGGATCAGCGAGAAGCCGAAGATGTGGGGTGGCGGATGCCTCCTGCACAGCCTCTTAAAGCAGCGGAGTCTGCGAAGAGCCAATGGAGTCGGGTGGAGGATGCCACCTGTGCTGCCTCTTAAGTCGGTGGGATCGGCAAGGAGCCAAAGAAGTGGGGTGGAAATTTTCACCTGCGATGCCTCTTAAGGCAGTGGAGTCTGCGAGGAGCCGATGGAGTCAGGTGGCGGATGCTACCTACGTGGCCTCTTGAGGCGGCGGAGTTGGCGAGGAGCCGAAGAAGTGGGGTGGCAGATGAAACCTGCGAGACCTCTTCAGTCGGCGGATTCGGCGAGGAGACGATGGATTCGGGTGGTGGATGCCACCTGTGCGGCCTCTTGAGGTAGCAAAGTTGGTGAGGAGCTGAAGAAGTGGGGTGGCGGATGCCACCTGCGCGGCCTCTTCAGGCAGCGGAGTCGGCGAGGAGCCAAAGAATTGGGGTGGATGATGCCACTTTCACGACCTCTTTAGGTGGCAGATTCGGCGAGGAGACGATGGATTCGGGAGGCATATGCCACCCACACACCCTCTTAAGGTATTATGATTGGAGAATATCCGAAGAAGAGGGGTGGTATATGCCACCTGTGCAGACTCTTAAGGCAGCAAAGTCGGTGAAGAGCCGATGGATTCGGGTTGGTGATTCCACATGTGCGGTCTTTTAAGGAGCCGGGCTCGGTGAGGAGCCAAAGACGTGGGGTGGAAGATGCCACCTGCGCGGCCTCTTAAGGCGGTAGAGTCGACGAGGAGCTGATGGAGTCGGGTGGCGGATGCCACCCGCACGGCCTCTTGAGGCAATAGGAGTCGGTGAGGAGTCGATGGAGACGTGTGGAGGATGCCACCTGCACGACCTCTTCAGGCGTCGGAGTCGGTGAGGAGCTGATGGAGACGGGGGGCGGATGCCACCTGCGCGGCCTCTTAAGGCGGAGGAGTCGGCAAGGAGCCGATGGAGTGGGGTGGCGGAGCCACCTGCGTGGCCTCTTGAGGCAGCCGAGTCTACGAGGAGCTGATGGAACGTAGTCTTCAAACACCAGATTTTACTCATACTCTCACGTATAAAGGAGTGGGGATTCCCATGGGCGATTCCTCAATTTTCCCAACACATTTTCTCAAATTTCTATTGAAGGAGAATAGATTCACGTTGGGTCCACCATTTTTGTTTCTAACGCTTTCGTCGAGGTGCGTGCATCCATCCGTTAGGACAAGAAGCTATTACCCCGCATTCCGACTTTCCAAAGGTGGGAGACATCCATTCCTTGTTCAGGGATGTTCGTTCCATGATCGAAATGGGATGATGGGATGTCCGTTCTTCCTTCCTTGGATTCCTCCTTAGAACTCATCACCTAGTCCGGGTCTCCCTCATAGATTTAAGTCATGGTTCATGAATCTGGTTCCCAGTTCCATATCTTCATGGATTCCATTTAATTAAACTACTTTTTTCAAGACATTCCATGGGGTCTCGACATGGTAGAGACCTTCGGTCGGAGTAGATGAAAACATCGGGCATGTCGGGGCATCTCTGGGTGCATGGACAATGGGGAAACTTTGTTTTTCCTCATAGTAGGGAATCTCAAGGGTGTAGAACCCGAGGCATCCCACGTCGAATGTAGGTAATCATATGCCATAGGCAAGTACCTGAGGTTTTCCTCAGCTTCCCATGTTTAACACAGGGTCTGCAGCATGTTTAACTTCTTGCGAAGATGGTTACGCCAAAGGTGTGCCCTCTGTGATTTTCCTCAGGCATTTTATGTTTATCACGAGGTAGACCGTGAGTTTAACGTCTTTCGGAGATGATATAAGAGTGATCAGAATGTACAATAGAGACAGATTGGACTGGTATATCCCAAGGAGGTGATACATGGAAGATAGATGGATCAGAACGCCCAATGAGGATGGATCAGAGGTGGTGCCCTCCCAGGAGGGGAGATGTCACACCGTAATGGATGATCTGAACACCACTAAGGGAGGATCAGGAATTGTGAACCCCAGGATGGGGGACACCATGGTTTACCATTGGCTAGGGTTGAACCTCATGGAGGTTTCTTACATACCTTGTGTACACAACAGGGATCAAAACCCACCTAGTTAAAAGGGGTGATGAATCGGGGTGTACACAGAGGACAACGACTCGGAGGCATGCTGGGGCTTACACGTGGATAGAGGCCCATGTACTGCTTGGATCAGCGAGGAGGGTGGATGGCGTGATCCCACCGGGATGTGGAAACCTGGGTAGGAATTAGGATGGATGATGGAGGATTGCATGGAGTGGAGGGGGAATGAAATGGGACCGTCGTGAACATGATGGTATTGTTGGTCTTGAGCCTCGAAGAGACTTCCCACCTTTCCCCATGGCAGGGAATCAAAGTCTGCGTAGTTCGATGAAATGATGGGACACCTGAGGAGGCGGCCCGTAAGGATGGATGCATGGATGGGACCCAGATGATGTGGAACCTCCGGGTTGTGGCATGACTTTCCAGAGACAAATAAGTTCAAGGGAGAGATCAGGATGCGACATGAGTGATGATCTTGAGCCTCATGGAGGCTTCTTACGTATCCCTGTGGCAGGGAATCAAAGTCTACGTAGTTCGGTATAGTGAGAACCGACGTGAAGGGGGTCAGAGCGACCAATGGGTGGTGGGCTTGAACCCCAGGAAGGCTTCCTACATAACATGCCTTGACATGGATCAAAGACCACGTAGTTTCGAATGGGGCGTCGTTGAATCGACGTGAAGATGGACCTTGGTCCGATGAGTGATGGGCTTGAACCTCATGAGGTTTCCTACGTACCATGCCTTGACATGGATCAAAGTCCTCGTAGTTCGGATTGGAAAATGGAAAACCGACGTGAAGAAGGACCTTGGTCCAATGGGGGGTGGGCTTGAACCTCATGAGGCATCCTACCTACCATGCCATGGCATGGATCAATGTCCACGTAGTTTGGGATGTGGCTATTGAACTGACATGAAGGGGTGTCAGAACAACTGGATGGTAGGGTCACAACGGCTTACCGCTTGATTGGGATGTAGGTTAATGTCATGAGGGACAGGGGGCGTGTCGGAGAACCGATGTGGAAGAAGGAACTTGGTATAGGTGGATGGTGGGCTTGAACCACATGAAGGCTTCCTATGTACCTCTCCTTAACATGGATGAAAGACCACGTAGTTGGAATGGGGATGTTGGCGAACCGACATGAAGGTGGAATGGGGGTCCAATGGGTGGTGGGCTTGAACCTCATGAGGCTTCTTACATACCATGCCTTGACATGGATCAAAGACCATGTAGTTCATGTGAAAAGGGGGGCTTGGCACACCGACACGGAGACGGTCGGGGCAATGATATTTGGGCTTGAACCTTAGGGAGGCTTCCTACGTACCATGCCTTGACTGGATCAAAGACCTCATAGTTTGGGTATGAATTAGGGTGTGGGTGAACCGACGTGAAGAAGGACATTTGTCCGATGAGTGACGGGGCTTGAACCTCAGAAAGGCTTCCTACGTACCATGCCTTGACATAGATCAAAGACCACGTAGTTCAGATGGCATTTTCTTCGGCGAACCGACGTAAAGGTGAAGTTGGGGGTCCACTGGTGGTGGGCTTGAACCTCAAGGGGCTTCCTACGTAACACGCCTTGACATGGATCAAGGTCCTCATAGTTCAGGTGTGAAGTTTAGAATCATGGTGGACGAGGGAATACAGTTTAACATCATTCCGAATGAGGGCATACAGTTTAACATCATGCTGGACGAGGGCATAGAGTTTAACATCATGTTGGATGGGGGCATACAGTTTAATGTCATGTTGGACGAGGGTATATACTTTAACTTCATGCTGGAAGAGTGCGTTGTCATGGTGGATGCATACTCTAAGGACACATGACTCAAGCTCGGTGTGAGAAATAAGATGCCACAAAATACCTGATGAACATGTCGTGAAGGGGGCGTCCGTGAGAAGTGAAGAGGGGCTTACGCGTTAGGCAGCCCGTGGTGCTGGGACTTACTCTAGGATGGAGGCTCGTGTGCTGCTTTGGAATGGAAATGGTGAAAGGGATGGAAATGTCATGAGGCTGACGATTATTTCTGGCTAGAACCTTGAAGAGGCTTCCAACGTATCCCCATGGTCGGGAATCAAAGTCCACGTAGTTCATCTGATGACAGCTTACCGCCGATTGGGGGTTTCAAAAGCTTACCGCTGGATTGGGTCGCAATGTATTACCACTGGATTGGGTCACAATGGCTTACCGCTGAATAGGATCACAATAGCTTACCACTAGATTAGGATGTCAATGACTTACCGCTGAATAGGGTCACAACGGCTAACCACTGGATAAGGATCACAATGGATTATCATTGGATAAGGATGGCAACGGCTTACCACTGAATAGGGTCGCAACGGCTTACCACTGAATAGGATCACAATGGCTTACCGCTAGATTAGGATGTCAACGACTTACTGCTGAATGGGGTCACAATGTCTTACCACTGGATATGGATCACAACGTCTTACAATTGGATAATGATTTCAACGGCATACCACTGAATAGGGTCGCAAAGGCTTACCGCTGGATAAGAATTTCAATGGCTTACCATTGGATGGGGTTCACAAAGGCTTACCACTGAATGGAGTGACAACAGTGGATGGGGCTTACGCAAAGAAGCTGCCCGGGTGCCACTATGAAGCAACAATGGTGAATGGGGCTTATGTAAGTAAGATGCCCGGGTGCCACTATGGAGCGACAATGGAGAATGGGGCTTACGCAAGGAAGCTGCCCGGGTGCCGCTATAGAGGGGAAATGGTGAATGGGGCTTACGCAAGGACGATGCCCAGGTGCCACTATGGAGTGGAAATGGTGAATGGGGCTTACGCAAGGAAGCTACCCAGGTGCCGCTATGGAGAGGCAATGGTGAATGGGGATTATGCAAGGATACTGCCCAGGTGCCTCTATGGAGCAGCAATGGTGAATGGGGCTTATGCAAGGATATTGCCCGGGTGCCACTATAGAGTGGAAATGGTGAATGGGGTTTATGCAAGGATGTTGCCTGGGTGCTTCTATGGAGAGGCAATGGTGAATGTGGCTTACGCAAGGATGTTGCCCGGGTGCCGCTATGGAGCAGCAATGGGGAATTGGGTTTACGCAAGGATGCTTCTTGTGTGCCGCTATGGAGCAGAAATTGTGAATGGGGCTTACGTAAGGATTCTCCAAGTGTGCTTCTATAGAGCGGAAACGGTGAATGGGGTTTACGCAAGGATGCTTCCCAGGTTTCGCTATGGAGCGGAAATGGGGAATAGGGCTTACGCAAGGATGCTGCTTGTAATGTCTTCATCGTGTCTGGCCATGAGGGCATCCCAAATCACTGGTGGGTTGAGACCTTCACCTATGTGCTAGTTCACTGGCGGGATAATTCCAAGGGGCATTGGAATAATTCCACTGTAATCATGGCATTAGGAATCTTATGATTGGCACATAAGGAATCTCTTGTTTGGAGGAAGAGGCATCCTATGTTAGAAACATTGGGCATACTACATTTTAGAGTCTTTTAGGTAGGACTATTTCCATCTCATGATAGGAGAATAAGGCATATCTTATTTTGAGAAAGAGGCATCCTACGTTATGAACATAGGGTTTACTACAGTCTAGAGTCTTGTAGGTAGGACTATTGGCATCTCATGCTAGGAGCATAAGGTATCTCTTATTTGGAGTAAGAGGCATCCTATGATTGGCACATAGGATGAACTATAGTTTAGAGTATGTAGATAGGAATTTGGCATCTCATGCTTGAAGTATAAGGCATCTCTTATTTTGAGTAAGAGGCATCCTATGATTGGAACATAGGGTGTACTACAGTGTAGAGTCTTGTAGATAGGGCTGTTGGCATCTCATGCTTGAAGCATAAGGCATCTCTTATTTGGAGTAAGAGGCATCCTATGATTGGCACATAGGGTGTACTACAGTTTAGAATCTTGTAGATAGGAATTTTGGCATAAGGTGCCTAGCAATGGTTGGTGTTGGGACTTACGCAAGGGCGTCCCTTTCTGGTTCAACCTGGCATAGGCCCCAAGTGATTGGGTTTGGAGGAGTTGCCTGAGGAATGGTTCAACTCAAGATACTCAGGGAATTGATGATCATAATCTCAACTAACGACATTGGAATGAAACGAAGAAAAATATGTTGACTCAAGGTGTTTCATTGAGTGTGGAGGATTTTCTCAAATCATGGTATTCCATAGGTGGAAGTTTGGTGCGCAATGGAAAATCCTGACATCCCGGCCCGAAAAGTTCGCAGTGTGACTCTTCATGTTTCATGGTGGTCTGTGATGGTAGCGAGTGGACGGGCCTGGAGGGCCAGGACCGCAGCCCGGCAGTGACCCCGATCAGGGGTGCGGGGGCGCAGCCCCCATAGTATGGATCGATGGGCATGAGGGATAGGTCTTAGCGAAGTAGCTTCATGGAACAAAGGGGCTCGGGGATCATGGGGTCTCGCGAAGCATTGCCTCGCGGAGCATAGACTCGCATAGAAACATCACGGAGCATGGAATCGCAGGTCATCATCACAAAGCATGGACTGTTAGAGAATTGGCTCGCCAAGCATGGACTCATGGAGCATTTTCTCGCGGAGCATAGGCTCACAGAGCAGCAACACGAAGGAAGCTGCTCGCGGAGCAGGGACTCGCGAAGCAGCAACACGAAGGAAGCTGCTCGCGGAGAATGGGTTCACGGAGCCGCTTCATGAAGGAAAGAGGAGCTCTGAAAACCGGGAGATCGACCACAAAAAGGGCGTAAAAATGGTCATCTGTAGAAAGGGGCGAGCTGGGTATTTATAGGCAAGGGGAACCGCGAAGCGGAGCTCGCTCGGCGCGAAGATGGAGCTTGCTCCGCGGTGGGTTCGTGAACGTCAAAGAGGTTCACAGAGCATCTCACCTCCTTGCTTTGTGGCGGTGATTCACGGCACGTCGCAAACTTCAAAGGGGTTTGCAGAGCCTCTCTCCTCCTTCCTTCGCAGCGGGTCTTCGCGGTCACGAAGGGGGCTTCACGAATGGGCTTCGCGAACCAGTTTTCTAGCCCAACTTCAAATGTCCATAACTCCTAGTCTATTACTCCGTTTGGGCCCTACGACCTACCAAATCGAATCATGAGGAATGGGCTACGTTCTTTGATCATGTATGGAAGCATTTTTAAAATTTTTGGGACGCATTTTCCAATTCCAACAATATCATTTTAATATGTCCCACCAAATATGGGAATAAACATTATATAGTTTATCATATTATGAAAAGGAGTTGAAAAACTATCCAACTCATGTTCTATCCAACCCCCCATGTTTACACTTTCCTGAAAAAATCAATGGTTCTTCTTGAAATTTGGTGGTGACTAGGTTTGATAATATCTCTGTATTTAATTCATAGTCATTACAAAATGGTATTTGTGCCCACTTAGAGATATTGAGTATGGGATTTCAAAGTAGTTAGAATATAATACTACGAAGACTCAAGATGGAACCCACAGATATTATTGGATAACATTATTATATTGTAAGAATGAGTTAGCATGGGTAGTCTATGATCAGTTTTTATTTCTTCGTTTAGACGTTCTTTTTTATTTGAGTCTTATGTATCATGTTTGGCATCTTAAGGTGGGAAAAATTATGGTAAAATTCAACAATTTTTTATTTCTTATGAATGATTATTTACTTTGTTATCAGAAATAATAAATGACTCATATTAACTAAAGAATAATCAGTAAATGGTTTTTTCATATATAATTTTTATTGATATGTGGGTTAATATGAATCCATAATTGATTCAATTGATTGTGAAATTAGTTGAATCACATAATTGTAAATCAAACACTTTTCTATTGAATGATGTATGTCGGGTATACACGTGATAGATAAGTGGCATTTGGGGTCATCCTCTACCTAGCAATCAGATGTCATCCTTCCAACGTGAGAGATAAACTAACACCTTCAAAAGCTAACCCAACTACATCGATAAGTTGTATCAATTGCATTAAAAAAATTGGGCCCTCGGATCCATTAATTTAATGTTTTCATGCACCCATGGTTCATGATATTATCCAATATATTTCCTTCGATGAAGAATCATTAGAATAAGGATAGAAAATTCATGCTGATATACTAAAGGATGATGATACATAGTTCCCCACAGTAGGGAATCACCAACTGTTTCACCTTCAACCACTGATATATTGACTAGGGGATTGACCTCATTGCACATAACTTTTCATGGTGACATTATCATAAAATGAAGATACCATTATTGATATGTTATCATGTGATGAGAAGTAAAAACCATGATACTTGATCATCACATGAGATAACATTCACTGTAATTATTGAGTTCATATTGGGACATCCATATAAAGAACAACCATAAGATGATTGAATGACAAGATTAACCATGTGCTCAGGTGTGATCAACCTTTACAAAACATCATGTTGTTGTATAACCATTTGTATGGAACATATATATGGATAATTGATATCCCTGTAATGAGGAAAATATAAGGATTCTATAATAATAATCACATGAGAATGTGAATATGAAACTTTTGGGATTATGAGAGGCTTCAATGTAGACACACGGTGCTATAAAGATGGTCCCTGGAGAGAGTTAGTGTGTGACACCCATAGTTTCACTATGATCTGTTAGGGCGGTATTTCATGTGCAAGACTGGAGTATGTGATAAAGATGAATGAAACACTCAGTTGGACAAGTGAACAAATGAACATTCTAGATAAAATCCATATTCAAGAAGGCCTATAGTTTCCCTACAAAAAAAATATATAGTTTTCACTAAAAGTATAGGATATGAAAATATTGTCTCGATACCATGATATTTTCAGTGCATGGAACAATGTAGTTCCCCAATAACTAGGATGAGTATGTATTTGGTCATTTGAGATTATACCCCTATGAGAAAGACCATGAAATAAAATCATTGGAGAATATATACTATCCATACTAAAAGCATAACTTGTGTTGAAGGAATATGTGGGAGGTCACCACAAATAATAGGATCAACCATGCATGTGAAAAAGATCTGTAACGAATGAATAAAACCCCGAGTATGGATCACATGATTAAGTGAGGTATCATTCAGGTAATGTGATTTCAAAAATCTAAATGTGGGTCTCATAATGAAAATCAAATGTTTCAGTTCTTTAAATGCATATCATGAAATGTCATAATTTTTGTATTTTTGGCTGAGTACATCGGTGTAATGGACATAAGACCTTATTTAAAAGACACACCACCATTATCGGATTCCCATAATCATTATGATACTCATAAATTAATACTAAAGGGATATTAATTTTCTTGGCCGTTTCTAGTATAGGAGAGAACTCTTTCATTTTTCTCACAATACAATGAATTGCAGGATTGAATAATGGTTAAGCAAAGAGGTTTGTGTTATATTTCCTTAATGTAGTCATTCACACTATGTAGTGAGATACCACATTCTTCATTCACGTAATCATTCTTGTGAATGGATGAGGCATTGTGTATATCATCTTACGAAAGGGAGTATCACTTTTTTATCCCATATAGAGAAGGGGTGAAGCACTATGTAACCCATCCTGAGAAAGGGTCTGGCATCACACAACCTATAATGTGTAGGACTCTAATACCTCAATGATTAATGATCATAAAAAATATAAGATCAATAAACATCCTTCATATACCCAAAGGAGATTTAATTATCACATACCCAATTATGTGAAGAATTATAGACAGTGACTCATCATATGGCTATAATCAAGTCATAAAAATTTTATTTAATGGGCCACAAAAGTTAAACATGAATAAAATTTGAAACTCAATGCACTATGTTGATCCATTATAAATTGACACCACCCACATTTTATATTTTTATGTTCATGAGAATCTCCATGTATCCCTTGAAATATTCTATTGAAGAGAATAAATATTCCATGTATGTGTGTTATGGGATTGGGTCATGAAAACATTATGATACATGATAAAACATTATCCATGCACCCTTTTTCATAAGTCCTTGACATGAAAACAACATTTGTAACACTATGGAATAAAACATCCATGACTATGCAACATATTTAAGGTGAATAAATAAACTATCCTCGATAATGATTGCATGTCATCATGAGATCCATTAATGAACATGTGTTGTATGAATGTCTGGAAGAGAAACTATCCCTGAAAATTTCTGCATGCAGTCATGAGATCCAACATAGATCATGTGGCGTGCCGTTGTAAAACACGGTGACTAACTAATATATGACAAGCGCACTATCACAAGATTCCATATCGATCCAGGGATAGAGTCGGAGATAATCAGTGGGTGATGCCTACAAAACACCTTTTAAAATAAGGAGTAAAATATCCAAATGGTTAGGTATATTTGCGATCTTAAATTTCATGTGACACATCACTAATGGGAAGGATGATTATCCTTAACATCTTTTAAACATACTCGTGAGATCCTTAAGCCTTTGTAAAATAAAAAATGAATAAAAGGGGAGGTTTCGTGATCCACTCATGGTTGTAAATGATATGTGACATGCCCCTGTTAGTTCAAGAGACTCCATGAGACTCTAGAAACAGCTCTGCCTCATCTTGAAAAATCCTTTTGGCTTGACATCCTCGTCGCACGAAAGAAATCAGGTATGTACAGGAAACCCCATGCTCACCCTATTCTTCCCTATGGAAAAACAAATTGGTTTTTTCATGAAAGGATTATACATGCTTCTAGGTAATTTTCTGTTCATTTGGTGCGTCATCAGAAAATAAACTAATTTTCCTCGACAATACTCATGAAATCTCGCATGACTCCCAACCTTGTAAAAAAATAGTAGAAATACAAGGTAAGAAGGTGGGATCATCTCACAGTCATAAAAAAAATGTGTCGCGCTAAGGAGGTCCATGACATGGTCCTACGAGACTCTTGGACAAGTTATACTGATCTTGAAAATGCCCCTTGACAAACCATCTTTCTCTTGCAGAAATTTCTAGACAAGTCACCCAAGATCATGTGAAGGAATTTTAACACGAATCTTGAAATCATGAAGGCCCTGGGACATTTAAATATGAAAAAATGGACGTCCCTTGGCATATCCACATAACTCAACAAGGAGAATTTAATTGGTGATAATCAAATAAAATAGGCATTGATTGATTACTCACATGGTCACTAAAAATTAGGTGAAACCCTATGACTGATCCATGATAGATACTATTGAAGTTGTGTGGAACCGAATCCCTTCGTTGACTCGATTTTGGATCCTATTGAGATTCTCTAAACAAAGAGAGAAAATGGGGTGGAAAAGGCCTATAATTCCATAACCCCAGAATGAAAAACAAATATTTGGATCTTAGAGGACTGATGAACTCTGGGAAACTCATACTGGCACTGGAGTGGATTTATATGAGTGGATGATCTCATGACAAGAAAGTTTTCAATTAGGTAATATACCATCAAATTTATAGAGTGATCATGCTGCTTTCATAAATCACTTTTGATGATCACTCATATATCACATGAAGACCTTATGGTAGGAATCACGAGGGGAATCCAACACATATTCTAAATCACACAAGACTTACAATTTAATAAAAGTGAATTGATATATTTCATAATAAATATAAAAGATATAAAAAAATATTTGAGGTGGATTACTTAGGTGAAGACATGTTAACTGGACATCAGTCACTTTTCATGAACTATCCAAGACATATAATATACCCAGGACAGGTTTCCCAGATCTCCTGACACTCCTTAAGTATACTATCTGGGTTAGTATAAGTCATATAGACATGTTGAAGCAAGTCACATGGTGCCCCTTGGTAATTCCACCCAAGTATTGTGAAAACCTCTAAGTTTACTATTGAAGTCATGTGATGTCTTTTAGACATGTGGCATGAATCATATAAGGGCACCCTCTCATGTTAGTTGAGTATCATGGTAGATCCCTGGAATGTCAAATAACTCTTGAGATGGCCTCTAGGCAATCCATCCAGGTCTCGAGAAGTCCCCCGAACAAGTCAGCAATGATATTTCACGACCTCTAAGGCATATCAAAATTACTCTCAGGATTCCCTCCATATGGGTCATCCAACACTTGCAATGAAACCTGGGTATGTTATCCGGATCATTTAGGATCATATAGACATTCCATATAAGTTCAAACAATGGTTTCCAGAGAAAACCATCTAGGACCTTCAATATCCATCAGGTGAGTCAACCTAGGTCCGACGATAATCCTCAAACATTTCATATAGGATATGTGATTTACCTTGTAGATGTCAATTGGATCATGATATTGTCCTCATACATGTCAGGAAAACAATATTCGATGTGTAAAGTAGGAAATCGCGGCATGTTGAGTGGAATATCAATGCATACCCGGAACAAAATCCATCCAAATAATAGTGGAATCCTAGGACCCAATCACTTTTTTCATCCTTATCAGGTAAGTCCTTTGGTAAAAGAATCATCATCGTATATGCCCCGATGATATGGGAAACCTCAGCTTGTAATCCCCAACCATGTGAACTATGAGAACTCTTATTCCTACCACACCCAGGATAGGAAAGACACCTTCATAATTCCCAAGATCCTTATCAAAACCCCAAAGGGTTTTCTCAACACACAATTCCTCCATATATAAGAAGCGAAACTGACCAATTTCTATCCCAAGTTTCCCACATCAAGCATAGATCTTGTGGTCTTAGAGATTCATAATGTTCATATTATCTACATCATAAACGTTTATAAGGAAGAAAAATTGATCCATTGACATCATCACCTTTTTCATCCTCAGCATGTATGCAATGATGATAATGGAAACAACAGTGTGTAAGCTTGTATGATAAGGGAAACCACAGTGTGTATTCCCTGACCAAGTGGACTATGAGATCTCTGATTCATGCCAAAACAAGGATACTTAGGGAACCTTTCTAAAGCCATAGCTCTATACCAAAAACCTCAAATGGAAGTCCCAGCACACAAGTCCCATCTCGTCAAGAAATGACAATGATTATTTTCTATCCCTTGTTTCTAAAAATTATCATAGTTCATGGTGGGATAGTGAATTGAAATAATCAATAAATTTGTGCCACATACCTCTATAAATAAAATGGAAGCATAAGATTGTAATCCCCAATCCCATTGAACAATGAGGAATTATATTATTACCATAACCAAGATGAGTATGATGCCTTTTTTATGGTCTTCTCCCAAGCTGAAATAGATTCCCACCTCTTTGTAAGCCCTACCATGTCTCTAACATTTCAGCAACCAAGACCCAATCATTCTTATGGGATGATCACACTACTTCATGCCGCAAAAGAATAAGAATGAAACTAAACTGTAATTACTTTGATTCTTTCCACATTTATGATATGTAGGATGCATATTTAAGGCTTGAGCTCAATATTAATTACCCCAAGGATCATCCTAGTGTATAAGAACTGCAACCAAATTCAATGAGTCTAGTCACTTTCTAACAAATGATTCCCATACCAAGCATGGATCATGTTGGATTAGAGAATCAAAATAAACTTCTCATTGGAATCATAAATCACCACCAGCTAGAGAAATTCCAACATGTAATCCCAAACGAGTGGCATGATAGAAACCTCCCCATTATGGGGGAATATACCATGGTTCATGTCCTAAGGGTCTGATTGAACTATGATAAGTCAGATGCCTTCCATAACCAGGATATGACGTATGTCTCCTTAGGATGTGATCTCAAATATTCAGCACCCAACTTCCCACATATATATCTTCTTTTTAGGAAATTAAACTACATGGGTCTTAAATGAACTATGGGGGTTTTATTGAAGTTTTAACCAAGATACATAGGATTCCTCAAAATGGCTCAATCTCATACTTAGAATATTAACTACATCGCTACATGGTAGTAAATTCTAATTTATTTGGTTTTGTAGATTCAAAAGATAATGTAGTTATTCTTTACAGGGTAATGGATTAAGAACATCAATTATATATATATGGATTTGACAATGAGACTCCATATTTCATTTTTGAACAAAAGCGATTTAACATATAACTATTTGATTTGGTCAACTGGTCCCATATAGGGATTTGGAATATATTCTTGAAAATATCATAAAATAATAAGATATTATCATAGTAGGAAATAATTGCCTTGAAAAAGGCTTAATGATCCAAAAATCTCATCCTCTCAACCAATGTGAGTCCCTAAGCATCATTGGGTCTAAAAACCCAATTGAACACAAACCTTGGAGGAGAAGGTATGCACCCAATTATGGATGAGGGAAATGTTGAGAGTTTTAATCAATGATGAAAATGGTAACCTGATGTTAATGATTGTGAAAGAAATGAAACCCCTACAATAAACCATCAAACCAAACCAACCACATCTCAATGTAACCTCCTTCCAACATCAAAATAGAAATGGTGAACTCAGCATGAATCTTTATAATAAAAAAATGATTATCTTATAATACTTTATACCACATTATTTTCCCACTATAAGTAATCAAAAAATGGTGAACCAAATTTTAATCTCTATAATGACAAAATGATTGGTTTATAATCCATTAGACCATTTTTCCCACTATATGAAAATAAATATGGTGACCAAAATGTGAATCTCTATACTAACAAACCAATTTTTTAGTCATGTGTCGAGCCAATTTGTTTTCACCCCTATACAAATAAAACAATAAGACAGACATGATCTTGGTCTAATACATTGTATCCTGGGTTCCTATTAGTCCACCCTCACATTCACAATTCAACACAAGAATAATGTATAGATAACTAAAATGGAACAATTTTTTTAACCCAACATTTCTGATTAAGAACTTCATGCCAACTATATTGCACTAATCAGTAACCTTATTACTTGTTGTATGTGTAACATCAGATACTTATCGCATAGATTGAATCCCTACCTGATGTAATGTCTTCATTATAAATTGATCACTTCATAAAATAAATTATGGATGAAGCCCCTATAGGTCCCAAAATGATCTCACCATATTGATCGATCCAATGGTAGGTGTCTAACATGATGGTTCGAGAGTACCACTGACATAGTATGATCTCCACAATGGAAGATTACCATGAGGATCTCCAAGAATAAAAATTGATGACTTCCCATCACTCAGAGAAATCTGTAGCTAATCCCATATCCCTCGTTTCCATGACCAACCACTTAGGGAGCTTATCCCTAAATCACGATAATTTTCACCTTCAACATCTAATGAAGGTGGAATAAGAATCTGAAAATGGATCTTTTCTGGTTAAAGTGTCACCAAGGATGGCATATTTCCACTGCCATTTCCAATATCATCCGCATGGTACCCACTGGTCACCTACAGAGGGTACCACCCAACAAACTTCCAACTATGACACCCATGTAAGGGAAACAAGGAAGGCTCATCGAGTGATGAAGGAAATGGATAACCAGAAGAGGTCTCATTTCCCCACCCCTAATAACGATTCCTTCTGGATGATTCTGGATAGAACTAGCATGCAGGCCCATGTCCCTAATTTCTCAGAACAAGTCTACAAGTATATTCTCACAATAACAATGGGGGAGTCACATATCCCTACACCTGTTCACGAATTTCATTAGAATATTTAGATTCCACAAGGAGGATAGAATTGGGAGAATATTCCCACTTCAATTGAAGACATTTTATAATGCATAATAAAGATTGAAAATGATGATTCCTTATATCTTGTATGCACTTTTCAAAAATTAAAATGTATTATATTAATAATTGAAGAAATCCATTAGAATATTACAAAACTCTTTTCGATAAAGTGATAGATTCAATTTCATATCCCTATATACTAGACAACTCAACACTATGATCATCATTAACAAGTTGTTGTACTAGAGAAAGCGTGCATTCTTTCTCTTATCTAAGAGGATTATCAGCATATTCTGATAAAGAAAGAGGCATTGGACTGGGATTATATTCCCATTCCAACTGGGGATCAACAGTTATATTGACACATGCCTCGGGATAGGGGCACATGTTTGTCGAAGAATCCCAGATGCATATTCCAAAGGTTGAGGACAAGGCATATATCACCATTCGGAATGGTGCTCACCACGTAAGAGGAGTACAAGTCTCAAGATAAGACTATATTGCTATCAAATAAGTCCAACGACATATTACAATGTCCCATGATTAGTCATATATCCCCTTTCTATATGGGGCTGCCCAAATTAGAATGAAACAAACCTTGGGATAGGAACATATTTCTATCAATGAATCTCCCTAGAATATTAAAGAAGATAATGGATTCCAATCATATATTCCTACTTATTCCAATGAATGAATTCATTGGGATCATTCTAATGAACTACAGGATGAGGATCATATCCCATCTCCCATTCCGGAGGTCCATCAGAATATTTTGGTGGGGAATGAATATTCATACCAGGATTGTATTCCTTATAAAATAGAGGAACAACAAGTGAGAGATCCATGTGACTTATGGAAGGATCATACTCCTATGAAAGACTAATTAAATATTCCATAGGCTCTGGATCGAGCTCATACTCCCATCCTGACTGAGGCTGACCAAGTGATAATGGAACATTACTTGAGATAGTATCATTTCCCTATCAATAATGAGATGGATCCTTGGGATATTCTTCCATCTTCTCAGTAGCGGCCTCATAATCCCAAGACGTTATATAGTTATATGTATGTTTGTGAAACTATTATATAGGAGGCTCATATCCCAAAACAATTCCAAATGGAAGCTCGATATTTTCCGACCACAACACATAACATATACCATATCCCTAATATACTCGATTTCAGTGTCCTTGAGATCATTCGAGAAACATTCTCAAACCACAAGGGTCATTCAAATCTTTCACCAAATCATAAGAAATTCATTAATTTGATATTTCACCTCATTGTAGTGTGTATATGGATCACATGGGATTCTACTCATAAAATCTACCATATTCATCCTACCTATAGTGATATCCATCATGGATAAGTAATTCCTCCCCTTTAATAAAAACATTTGTATAGATAGGTGTTAAAAGCTTAGAAATATTCATATTTATAGTTGTTCAAATATCTGACGCCTTAATATAGAGAGGTGATCAAAGAATCGGGTCCACCTACATATAGTTCCTCATCAACATCCACAAGCACTCCAATCCAGTCAATAGGCATCCCTTAAAAGCATCTTCAATTTTTTAACTAAATGGATTCATATACGTATGATGAAGAGGAGGATGAAATTGATATTTTTATAAAGATACCAATAAATAACCTCCACATTAAGATATGGCCCCTTTCTACATGTATCTATGAGATCCCGGATTAGCAAGAAAATGAGTGTTCGCCTTATCTATGCATGGTTTACTCCTCAAAAACTGAAGGATAGACACCTCCCTTATCAAGGATACATGGGTTACCTTTAGACTGTCAAAAGAATCTATTGTAAGATGAATCTGGCTACTATATCAATGGATCGGGATCCAAAACCGGAAAATCACAATGCAAATCTGCAACATGGTTTCCACCATTACATCATGACCATTCGACAGAAGATCTCCAATGCCACTTCATGAATCCATATTCAAGTATGGTAAGATTACGGAGTGTTACACTTTGACACACCCCTAGAGCATCATAACCCCTAGGATATGACATATTTTCATGTTATAAACTTCCAAGAAATTAGGGTACCTGGTAACACTTGGGCCAATGTTTCACAACAAAGGGATGCCCCTACTTCAACAGTGCCCAGGAAATAAAAACTGAGGGAGAGGATAGCCAACATGACATCTAAATATTCCCCTCAAAGAAATGAGAGTGCATTTGAAACATAGAAACTGATGTTCAGATCATCTGAAGAACTTCTTGTAACGAATGGTTCTCATCAGGGGTTTCCATATCACCCTGCTCCTATACGAGCATGGATATGCCACATAATATGAGCTACTATAGTAGCTTCCATATCAGCCATCCATGATTGAACCCAGCTTATTAGGCTACAGGAATATCTACCACTACCTCCGCCTCTCAGATCATCAATTCTTGAGAGGATCCAGGAAAAATCAGTAGTAGATACAAACAAATCCCATCCCACTATGTTGGGGAATTTATATATCAATCACCAAAAAGAGGTCCAACATCCCCATAGAGGGTTCAGGGGATATCATTTGTTATTAAAGATCACTACAACCCCACTAGGCTAGGGGAATTTATATAATCATGTACATCCCAAGATTAATCAAATCCCCATCAGGAATCCTTGAATCCTCTGTAACATGGCCAATAATTCCTATTTTCAGGCCCTAGATAACCCCACCCCATCGAGATAGGGGAATTTTCCTCATCATTGTCACCAAAGAAAGAACCATTCGTCTATATATAGGGAGGTAAAAATCAACAGTCGACATCTCACTTATTCTCCCCATCACAAGACAAATCTCTGCTGTTTGGGACCTACTCAACAACCTTGACCAAAAAATCCATCAAGGTCACTGTATAAGACCAAGATGGGAGGAGCGTATTGAAAAGGCGATGAAACCCTATTTGGGTTGCCAGAAAAAATGACCCAATATGGACAATGTATCGAATAAATATAGTGATGAAAGATATATGGAAGTCACCCGTTGCGTTGCAAGTAATGGTACCACCACCATTACCTGATATGCCTCTATGAATTCCATCACTATCAATATGAAGAACATTTATCAAGAATAAAATACTTAGGTCTAGAACATGGAAAATGTACCCCTAGATGATGGAGACTCAGATGCACCAACTAAGGATACACGCACAATAACCTAGAGAAGGATCAAAAAGAAAACACCTATGAATACAGAGTTCCAACCTCCACAAGAGAACACTACCAAAGAAAAAGGGAAAATTGTGGCTACATCCCGATCACCAAATAGCATATTTGAGGTTCCATAAATGGAGTAATGACTATAATAATATGATAGTAAAATAAATACTCTCCAACAACTCAAGGAAGAGATACTGAGGTGAAATATTTCCAATGGGTATCGTATTTTTGAAGAGATGAATATCCTAAATCGTATAGAAAATATGCTGAAGATATTTGTATCTGAACATTAGACTGGATCTAGATCTACGAATCCAGTCTACATATATGAAGATGTTAAAAATGATCATGATTTCCTTCTATTGCAGTCATAGCCTTTCCCTCACTAGGTAGCTAATTCAGTCATGGGATGATTAGAGTATCAGCAATAGATGAAAGAGGGGCCACATCATCAACTCCCACCCACTCCCTATAGATGGGAGGTAGCTCAAACAATACTTCCCCTAAATATACTTAAAGTCACTGAGTCTCTATTTTATCGAATGTAATACATGGAAGAGCTACGCACAACTGTACATCCTAGGAGGAATCCTTATCTTGATTGGGTGGATGAAACTTTGCCTCCACCCAAATTTGAAAATCCTACATTCTCTAATTTTGATGGTACATGCGACCCTGAGAAGTATCTCAAACACTTCATATCCTATTTCGAGTCATTGATGGTCCCTCTAGATCAACAGGAGATGACAAAGATGAGGTGTTTTCAAAATCTCTAACAGGGACATCTTTTGTATGGTACAACAGCCTGCCAGCAGGGTCCATTACATGATGGGAAGACATTAGTTGTCAATTGCTTTATCAATTCTGCTCCACCAGAAGGAAAACAAAGATCATTAACATGAAGAATTGAAAACAACGTGATAACGAGAGGTTGTTCCACTTAATATCTAGGTGGAAAGGTTTAACCCATTCTATCAGAATCCCTCTATAATAGGAGAAACTATTGGAACTCTGTGCTGAAATTCTTTGGGATGAGTTTAAAATTCCATTGATCCCCATGAAGTATCTATAGGTTCTGAGCACAGTGGAAGGTGTGGGTGGGTGTACCCAATATTAATTTTTCTTTTAACAATGATCAATATGAGATCCTTCATGATGATAAAATTAAATATCTTCATAATAGAATGAAGAATGAAAGAAAATAGGGGAGTCTCAGAAACATGGAGAGGATCATCATATATTGGTTATAATCAATTTAATTAAAAAAAGAGAACTGCATCGATGGAATTCTCACTTCGTTTATGTTTTTTGGTCAGTATTCAATTGGATCCATCATTGTTTCATAGAATCCATGTGAAGGATTTCTATAGAGGTGATCTACTCCTGCTCCACATATCCATGGAAATCGATGTAGGGATCTTTGGGTGCTAGCGCAGAAGAACCTTTCCATGCAATGTCCTCCTTCGATCCCCTTGAGAGCCGCTTCCAAATCGCTCTCCTTTATCTAGTGGAGGAGGATCTCTCTCATAACATGAGACCATTCTTAGAGGAAAGTAATTCCATCTTAGCTAGATATCTTTCTGTAGTTCTTTTGTGCACAACCCCCAAGAATGGATAGGCTCATGAGAATATTATAATTAGGATTTTAATTACATATAATAATAATATTAATATATTACATGAAATCATTTATTCATTTCATTTAATTTTTAGTAATACCCAATGTATAATAATAACAGTTGAATATTATTATTACTTGACATGCACCCAGTGAATTACACCGAATACTATTTAATTAAATAATATAATTTTTCACAAATACCATGAAAAACTACATGGTGTGTATATTAATGTACACGTCTTGTGCTTTTGTTTTTTTCATTTTATTTATTTCTTCCACCACTTTTATTAGATCATGAATAATGAATATTTTTTCATAAATAAATATCACTTCATTATTCGCTAATAAATATACATTTTTTCACCCACAACATATTCTCTCGAATAACGAGTGTTGAAATAAATGTGATCATTCAACCATGAATATTTATTAAACTAAAATGAAGAATAAACATTATTCAACTTGTTAAATTTTAACTGAGATACTTGGACACAATTAGTGTGTGACCCTCTAGACCTCTTTCTCAGTGGAATTTGGAAGATCCTGCCTAAAGTCCATGGTTATTGTCTATCAATAAGCCGAGGCACCCATAGAGAAAGAATTTAACGTTGGAATGATGTGACCCATCCTATGAATTCTTAACATGTAATGTAATCCCTTTTTTCACAATATCTCTAATCAACCAGGTTGCATGATAGTGCCATCAACCAATGTGCTTGATTATTCTTTCTTTTGACTTCTCATAATTGAACTCTCTCATTACTCACTATGTCCATTGATTTTTTTAGGCAATATAAATTCCATCAATGGTCTTGATATATCTAATTCTATTATGGAAGATAAGGTAAAAATACTTTCTCACATTATCTATTACTGTTGTATTATTGGTGATGTAGTCAACATATCCTACCACACTACAAATATTGTTCTGTCACCGTTTTTTTCAATACATCTAAGTGCACGAGTTTTAATACTCATCTATAATAATCTTAAATTCTAAGGACCAATAGATACATTTATAGATAGGAAAATCCAATGAAACTATGAAATGTGGATTTTCTACCAGTGGGACTCATTTTCATAATATCTTCTTGGATAATACCAAGGTAACACACCATGAGAAGGTGCCTCAATGTTTTATGACTCCTTGACACTAAGGGATTGTATTATTTTTCTGCTCAACTAGAATCATCCATCCATAGAACAAATATTTAAGAATATTGTTATGGAATTTCCGGGTTCTCATCGTAGTAGGGATCCTCTATGAACATTTAATGTAACAGATATCCTTGGGACATTATCACATGAATTTTCACGTAGAAGAATAATCATGATGTGATAAGTTAAAAATTTTTATCATAAAGTACAAATTAGTTGGTTCTAGTCCACTAACTCTAACATACTCTGACTTGGACCAGATCCAACTACTGACACCCTTTAACCCACTAGCTATCAGTTGATATTCATGCTTCTACTGAGATAGGCCTTTAGACATCCGGTCTTCCATGTTCTCTTTTGTGGACACTCTAATCGCTACAACTTAACCACTTTGATAGAAATCCCTCAAGAGGTGATACTTCTGGAAAATGTTCTTTGTTTATGGATGTAACTTTGGTTAATTTTTAAGAGACATTTCTGCAGTATTATCACAATACAATGTGATAGGATATTTTCTCATAGGAACCACATCAACATTCTAGGCAATGTTACGAATCTATATGGATAAATTGGCAGCATCATAATCCAATATATATCGGACTCTACTCTAGAATTGGTGATAACTTTCTTCTTTGAACTATTCCATCTCATAGCTCCTCCATTGAGATAAAAAAAATATCATGATTGTGAATTTATAACATTATGATCTGTCAGGAAACTAGCATCAGCATACCCTACAGCTAAAAGCTCTGCGTCTCCTACATACACCAAAAATATATTATTAGTTATTCTTATATGCTTAAGGATAGTCTTAAAACCTATCCAATGTTGTTCACATGGATCTACTGGATATCTTCCTACCATGCTTAGTGCATAGGAAACATCAAGTCTGGTATATAACATGGAATAAATGGTGGATCTTATAGGTGAAGTGTATGGGATCTTACTCATCCTATATTTATCCCGTTGTGTCTGATGACACAATCTGTTAGAAAGATGTAGGCCATGTGACACTAGGACCAGTCCCCACTTTGATTTTTTCATACTAAATCACATTATTATATGGTCAATATATGTACCATAACATTGTCCAAGCAACCTCTTGGATATTTCCTGAATGATCTTGATCCCTAGAATGTAGGCTGATTCACCAGGTTTTTTTATGGAGAAACACTTGTTCAGCCTATCCTTAATAAACTATAATACTGGTACATCATTTCTAATAAGTAATATGAAATAACAATATACTACTAGGATAATGAATGTATTCCCATATAAATACTTATAAACACAAGGCTCACATTCATTCTTAATGAAAACAAATCACATTATGGCTTCAACAAATCAAATGATCCTGGACATAGATTATTTATTTAATCCATAAATGGATTTCTGCAACTTAAAAATTTGTTTGGATTCACCTGCTGTCACAAAACCTTATGGTTGTGTCATATAGAAATCTTCCTAATTATTCCTACTAAGGAATGCTGTTTTGACATCAAATATCCAAATCATGTAGTCATGGTAAGATACTATGGAAAGTATGATTGTTATGGATTTCAACAAGGAAACTGACGAGAAGGTTTCATCATAGTCAATTCCATGACATTCTTAGAATTCTTTTTCCACTAGCCTTTCCTTATAGATTCTAACTTGACCTTCCACGTCTATCTTTCTCTTGAATACCCATATGCATCTAACTTGATTTACAACAGCTAGCTCATCAAACATAAAACAGACTCGGTTCTGATACCTGGAATCCATCTTAGAATTGATAACATCTCTCCATATTGTAGAATCTGGGATCTCTACTAATTCCCTGTAGGATATAGGTTCATTAATTTTTAAAAATAATGATTCACTATCATCAGTGACAAGGAAACCAAATCACTCTGGTTCCCTTACCTCTCTGGAGCTCCGACGTAGTACTTGTGTTTCTGGATCCTCTTCCACAAGGACCTATGGAACTTGTTCCTACACCAACTCATGTATATCTTGAGCATCAACTTCCTCAAAGTGAATCTTGCACCCTATATCCTTTTTTAGGATGTGATCCCTCTCAAGAATGATGGCTTGTCTGGAAATAGTCACTTTCTTTTATGATGTTTTATATTTTCAATATTGGTTTGTTTCCTTGTGGTGTCCTATAAAGATACACATCATGCCCGGGGGTGGTATTTTGTTGCCCCCAGAAGGCCTTATCAAACTCCTCGCATCCCCATACCTATGTTTTTGAGAAAATGGGTTTCTTTCCATTCCATAACTCATAGGGTATTCTATTTTCCCCTTAGTTAGTGCTCATTTTAATGTGTATGTTTCAGTTTGTAATGCATATCCCAAAAGGATAATCGAAGATCTTCATGACTCATCATTGACCTCATCATGTCCAAAAAGGTGTGGTTTATTCTTTCACTAGCACCCTTCCACTGTGGTGTATAAGGGTGAGTGAGTTGAGATAGAATCCCATACTCCCATAAAAGGTCGATGAACTCTTGGTTCATATATTCTCCACCTCGATCTAATTGAAGTTTCTTTGTCTTCTTACCAATATGACTCTCTACTTCGTTCTTTAAATCCTTAAATTTCTCTACATCATTCTTCAATTCAATATATTTCACTATGGACTCTTCCTTATACCTCATTATGTATATATAGCCATAAAAACTCAAATTATCAGTAAAATTAATGAAGTAATAATATCCACATCTAAATTCTAATGTAAATGGTCCCCACACATCCGAGTATACCAATCCTACAAGTTATGTGGCCCTTTCACCCTATCCATTGAAAGGTGAATTGGTGTTTTTAACTTATAAACAAGTGTGACAACTATAAAGTGGCTTTATCTTAGTAGAGTCTAAATATCCATCTTGACGGAGCTTTATCAAGCGCTTCCCAACATCTGTGTATTCCAATCCTAGAAGCTATGTGGCCCTTTCACCATATCCACTGAAAAGGTGGATTGGTCTTTTTAACTTATAAACAATCATGACATCGATAAAGTGTCTTTATCTCAGTAGAGTCTAAATAACCATCTTGATGGAGTTTTATCAAGTGCTTCCCATTTTCATGACCTAGACAGTGATGCCACAACTTGGTGTTGTATGAGTCATGTGAGATAGTTTCCTTATCGATTGCCAATACTTTAATTTTGTAATTTAATACACGTAACCCATTATTTAAATGTGCCATACCATAAAATGTGTAGTTCTTATAAAATAATCAACCCTTATTTCCAAACATGAAAATAAATCCATCCATATACAAACATGATATAGAAATTATGTTCTTGGTAACACTAGGAACATAATAACAGTGATGTTAAACTAAAAGCATCACAATTGGAAATGAGGGATGGTAATCTCCAATGGCTAATGCAGATAGCCTCATTCCATTGGAAGCTCAAATATCCACCTCTCCTATGTAAATCTTTCTAAATCTGCATAGTTCATACATTTTAATACATATATGAGCCCCAGAAGCTGTACCTAATACCCAATGTGTCGAAATGGAAATATTAAACGTGATAACGAGTTCAACTTTAGTGCCCCCATGCTTTTAGGTGAAATTCATCTTCTAGTGGCCTGACTAGTCACATGCAAAATATACAGCCTCATATTCTTTTCCTTGCCTAGCCTTTGGATATTCCCCTTCTTGGAGGGACAATGTTCAAAGGATTCAGACCATTTATAAATCTTTGGCTCCTTAGCCTTGTTCATCTTTTTCTTATTCACCATAAGGACTATGGATTTGTAATGCCCCATTTCCTTATCTACCATGAAAATTTAGGACAGAAGTTCCAATAGTCTATTCTCACAGTTTCTCATGTTGTAGTTGCCAATAAAGTTTGAGAAGGTTTTGGGAAGTGATGATAGGATAGGATCTGAATGCAACTCGTCTGAGAACACAATCCCTAAGATGTCCAGGAATTCAATGTATCCAATAAGTTTGACCACATGAGTCCTAGATGGTGAAAAATCCAATAGCTTAGTTGATAAAAAGTCATTAGAGATCTTATATATCTCCTGTCTCTCCTTATCTTGATAGAGATCCTTAAGGTGAGACATCATGTTATACGCATCCATGTTTTCATGTTACTTTAAGAGATCATTAGACATGGCTGATAGAATGAAACATTTGAAATCTATGGAATCATCCCTTTGTTACATATATAGAGATAATTATTCTATATTGGCCATTTTTCTAGGAACAATGGGAATAGTATCCACTGGCACATACAATTTCCTATCGTGGCGAATGATGGTGCATAAACGCCTCTTACACTCTTGGAAATTGGTGTCGGTGAGAAGGTTTTTCTTCTCGAGTAAGGCTCTCAATGATATATATGAATTCATTTTTCTTTTCATTTCTATAAATTAAGACGTGAAAATATTTAGTACATTATCATGATAAAACTGAGACAAATAAATAAATTAATACTTATTAGTCTCCCACAATTTTATTGAAATACAAAAGACCTCTCCATTGAAATCAGAATATTCTTTTTCCTAAATATTCTAGTAGTTTGGATCCATATTTCCATTCACATTACCCCAACTTGTGTTGGTCATGTAACATGAAGGGTTTTAGGTAGGCATTCCAAATTCCAATTTCATTAACTCGCAGCTCCTTGATCCGCTTAGTGGACTCCCGATCCTAAAATCATTTTATTTTTGATTTCATAAACCTATGACTTTTTTCCACATTAAGTATTACTATGCTAGTCAACCCTTGATGTGAAACTAGTTATGTTAACACAAAACCTCGAATTATAATTCTCTGATAATTGAAAGCACCCCAACTAGGTTTGATCAAACACTTTGAACTATGGTTCGATTCTAACCAATATTATGGAAGGCTATACCAACTTAATATTTCATTGATAGATTTTTATCCTTATATGTAACTTTAATTTTATTATATTTGATTACATTTTTTTGAATATTAAGTGGGATATACTTAATTTTATTAACCATGTCTTAAGATAATATTTTCACACAATCTGGTCTTATTTTAGTTTCATCTTTCATGCTTGTTTAATTCATTAATTATGTAATTGTGGTAACCCAACCACAATAAATAAACCATGGAACTAATAAAAGTAAAATAAATAGCATGATCATGATCTTTTTATATTGGTTAATTTATCAAGTGGTTCATATACTAACCCAAGACCTAGGGGAGAAACACCTTGAACCTTTTGGGTTTTTGTTTATTGCTTTCCACCTATCCACCTTTGTATCTCCTTGCATTGGGGTCACCTTCACTCCTTGCTTGAGCTGCCTCCACTTGATTGGGAGCTCCAAACATTACATATGATTTTATATCACTCATAGGTGAGGGGTAAAACATGGTTTTACATAAAAGAAACCATGGGCCCGCAGGCCATACATATTAATGATTGGAAATCTCCAAGGCCAACAAATTTAATTTAAATAAATAAATTTAAAGAAACCATCTACATACAAGGGTACTCATATATCTTATGATCATCTATACATGCAATGATATTTACACATAAATAAAACTATCATTAAATTCTTCAATCTTTCTTGTTTAAGAAAAATCACACTCAAATCAATTAATCATATTCATTACTCGGTCCTTTTATCGTAAACCCTTTTTTGAATTTCCTTGATATTCTCATCCATTGTAATTTTAAAAAAAGACAATAATTTAACAATATCTTTGTACGTAACATGTACCTTGGAGACAACCCAGTGAATTCCCATTCATAACTACCCAATGAGTAGAAATGAACATTATGAAGATGTTAAATTAAACACATATATATAAAACACCAATCACGTGTTGTGCCTCAGCTTTATGCCCACACCATGATACATGTCTCAAGGGTTTGTATAATATAATATAAAATTTTTATAAATCTTCATAATTTGGATAAGTACACAACATATAGTTACAACTACATAGTTTGTACTATCATTCACCCTCCATTACAAGTACATGCATGGGGATATGGCATGTAGATGTACTTTGGAAATCATTAGAGTACACGGCGTGTCTAGTGGGCCACATGTGGTGTAGGGTTCGCATTACACAATCTCCAATTGGGAAAGCCATGTATGGGGTACCCAGTCCATCCATAACCCAATGGGACTACACACCATGTCCTATGGGCCACACAATTTGTAATCTATAAACCATGTGCCACCTATTCCTGGTCAATAAATGTAGTCATTTAAGACTTACATAAACTCCAACACACTTCTTGGTTTGGAAAACCAGTCTGATACATTGACCAATGAATTGATGGTGTGTACTACCGAATACACTCCATGTGTTCTAGTGTTGTATGGCCAGGAACCTTTGGTTTCTCCAGATGAGATACTCTATTTTATTTTAATCGATATTAAAAAAAATATAGTTTCTATAAGGTGAACAAGAAATAAAATAGGGGGAAAATATCTAGATATTCATATTTACAAAATGATTAACATGAATTGAAACAACTAAATTATAAAATTCATGAATCATCAATGAAAAACTAAATAATTATAATCAGAAATATGACCTCTATGATACCACTTTTAGGTTCCAGGCACATTGGAAGAGAGTTTATAGGTGTACCCAACTGTAATTTTCTCATTTACAATGATCAATTTGATATCTATTACGATGATAAAATGACAGATATTTGGAATAGAATGAAGAAAAAAATAAAATAGGGGTGTCCTAGAACCATTTAAAGGATCATAATATGTTGGTTATAATTAATTTAATTAAAATACAATAATTACCTCAATGGGATTCTCTCTCTATTTGTGTGTCCATCCATGATTCAATGTGATTCGTCGTTGGATCATCGAATCCAAGTGTAGGCTTACTCTAGCGGTGATACACATGTGCTCCACATATCATTGGACATTGATGAAGGGATCTATGGGTGCTAGCGGAAAATATTATTTTCTTGCGATGTCCACCTTCAATCTCTTTAAGAGCCCCTTCCAAAGATCTCTACTTGAACTGGTGGAGGAGGATCTCTCTCATAACAAGAAAACATTCTTGGAAGAAATTAATTCTATATTGGCTTGAGAGATTTATCTAGATCCATTGTGAACCACCCCCAAAAATGGATAGGCTCATGAGAATAATATAATTTTGATTTCAATTAATCATAATAATAAAATTAATTAATTACTCGAAGGAATTTATTCATTTCATTTAATTCTTAGTCAGACCTCATGTCTAATAATAATAGTTCACTAGTATTATTACTAGACATGTGCCTAGTGAATTACACATGATATTATTTAGTTCAATAATATTATTTCTCACAAATACCAAAAAAACTATGCAATTTGTATATTAATATACATGGAATGTACATTTGTTTTTTCCATTTTATTTATTTCCTCCACCACAATTATTAGACCCTGAATAATAACTATTTATTTCTTAAATAAATATCACTGCATTACTCGCTAACAAATATATACTATTTCACCCACAATTCATTCTCTCGAATAACTAGTGTCTAAATAAATGTGATCAGTCATCCTTGAATAATTATTAAACCACAATCAGGAATAATCTTTATTCAACTTATTAAATTTTAACTGAGATACTTGGACACACTTGGTGTGTGACCCTCTCAGCTTCTTTCTTAGTGGAATTAGGAAAAACCTACCTAAATAGAAAGGTTAGCGTCTAGGAATATGATAAGGAACCTATATATAAAGAAGTTAGCGATGTAATGATGTGTCACCTCTTATGAATGCTTACCATGTAATGTAATCCATTTGTCACAATATCTTCAATCATGCAGGTTGTATGATAGTTCCATCAACCAATGTTCTAGATTATTCATACCTTTTTTACTTATCAGAATTGAACTCACCCATTCCTCACCATGTCCATGGATTTATTTAGGCTATATTAATTCCCTCAAAGGGCATGAGATATCTACTTCTGTTATAGAATTGAAGGGAAAAATACTTTCCCTCAATATATGTTAATGCATTATTACTCGTGACACACCCAATGTATCCTACCTCGTTGTGAACAATGTTTCATCACAGTATTATAAAATACATCTACATTCATGGGTTGTAATACTCATCGATACTAATATTAATGTCTATAGACAAATACAAATGTCTGTAGAAAGGACATCGAATGACACTAAGAAATGTGGAATTCCAACTGGGGGGGTCTCATTCTCATAATATCATGGTGGATACTACCAAGGGTGCACACCAAGAGAAGGTGCCTCAATGATTTGTGAGTCCTAAACCCTAATGTATTGTATTATTTGTGTCCCTCAAATAAAATAATCTGGAAACAGTGAATATATTCAAATATAGTGTTAGGGCATTTCTAGGTTCTCATCATAGTAGGGATCTACTATGACCCTTTAGTGAAACTGTTATCCTTAGGACATCACCACATGCATTTTCACGCATAAAAACAATCAATATGTGATAAGGTATAAACATTTATCATAAAGTACAATGTAGTTGAATCTAGGCCACCAAAGCCAACAGTGTCTAGGTCTATTCCATGTGTTCACTTATATGGAAAAACATCTTGAAGATGCCATTCAGTGAACCTGATCCAAACCATTACTCAATCCCTCATCATAGGGGGGTGGCTCAAAAATTTAAAAGTTATTGTTATCACACTCAATTCATTTGTAGTGCATATCCATGCCCCCAGGGAGGTCCCAAACTACCTAGAACCAACTATAGAGTAGCAAAAATCATGGAATCTCCCTCATCCAGAAGCTCAGATAAATCAAGGTAACCTTAGATTTGAAGGAGTGATCAAGAAAGAATAATACTTTCAAAAATAACAAGTCCCCGAATATTTCTTGGAGTTCATGGACAATAACCGGCCCACACTGCCAAAACCTATGAACTTTAATGAGGTCAACCTCACCAACTGTCTTGATTACTTCTGGATCCATATAATTCCTTTTCATAATATCCAAGACTACTTCATCTTCAAATATATCCTTCATGGAAAGATAATCATTGGAGATTCTGTGCTTAATAACTCTTCATAGCTGGTGTCTTGCATAACCTTTTCCTATTTGCGAGAAGAATGTGATTGGTTGAAAGTTGTTTCCTTGCATGAGAATAAGTTCAACAACTAGATGAATCTAAAAACCATAGACCATGATCATTCTAGCCTGAGGTAATAGCTACATAGTCCCACAATTACTCTCCCACCCAAGGAGGAATCATCAGATATTCCTTTCAATGGTAGTCGTGACCACCATAATTTGGAAGAAAGAGTTTTGGAAAAGTCATATTTTACTCCAACACTACATTTAACTATTGACTATTTCATCCTTGAAACATCTATAACATGGGAACCAACCCACAAAATGGAATACCCATCAGTAGAAGATCATATCTTTGGTTCTTTTAATGTTATACACTTGGACGACTCATTATTCGATGATGAATATGCCTCAGAATATGATTTCCCAATATATAACTATGGGAGAGATGATGTAAGTGCCATAACCGAGGATATAAGGGATAGTTCATACATGGTCAGACCCAAAATTCTGGTCATGTCACCATGGAAATCATATATGCAACTATAACTCATGTGAAAGTTCTCTTGCCATCCCAAAAGAGGAAAGAAGGTGTCCCAGAACCCTTCAAGGGTCACTTAAACCCAATTATCTTGCATGAACTCCTTGTAGGGGTTAGATTATCTAACCAACCTAGACAATGGGGAATTACTATGTGACCTACACCACTGGAAGAAGATACTCCCACATCCTCTACACAAGAACCTTTCCCATCCACCACAAATTCCTCATCTCATAAGCCACATGTCCAGGAGAAAACCCATAATTGGAGCTGATAACCATTAGCACAAATGTACAACATTATGAAAATGTTGGTTGTTTTCCCATCCAATATCTCAATACTCGATGAACTTCTTCTTTAAAAATAACATTGGGAGGCACTGGTTGAAGCCATCTATAACCCACATGAATTTGAGATAGCTGTTTTTTCATCTGAGGTCTACCGAGTGAAGAACGTGTCCTCATAATTTCTTGTTTCCATCTCATTCACTAAACACGATCAGGAAAAGGTACTCCGAGGACACATTAGGCCGCTATATATTTTGAGCAGACTCAATAATTTCAACATCTAAAGTTCACTTATTGATAATTTTTTTAGGATCAATCTCAACCTATTTTGAACACTATAACATTTGGGATATGGAAAAGGGGACCTATCTCCCACTAATATTATCATTCAATCCTATGGTAACTGTGATCAATGACCACTTAGGAAGATCAAACTCAAAGAACGGTTTGGGGATCTCACATCTAACATTGAGTTTATGGTTATCCATTAGGACACCACATACAATGTCCTACTTGGAGGGCTATGTCTCCATATCCACCTAATGATACCTTCAACATTCCATCAGTGTCTGAAATACCCCATAGATAGACAAGTCATCATAATTCATGTTGTTAGTTCCCCCTTCGAGTCTTGAAAATACACATATAATGATGTACATTTCTATAAAAAAGTAGGTAAAAGGCCATTGTAGGATGATGATATATAGGATTCATCCCCTAATGTCATGGGGATAACCCCTGCCCATCCATGGATTGTGATTGAAATCGACTATGTGCTCCCCATAAATCTGGTCGAGGAAATAGACTTGATCCAGTAGGTATAAGATCCTTTTTTCATAAGTGAAATCATAAAAGGAACCCAGTTCTAGAATACCTCTACAATGACTCTGGTATAAGGGGATGATAATGTATTTTCTCATGGCCTCTCTCACACCAATAGTGATAGTGAATCCCTTGGGTTTCCAACTTCGTTTGAAAATGTCTCCACAGACTCAAAATTGGGGGAATATGAGGATGTCCTCATAAATTTTCAACCTACATTAAATGAAAAAGTCTCCAACACCATAGATGAGCTCAGATAGAAGAATATGGGAACATAAGAAAACCCACGGTCTACACTGATTAGTGCCTCCCTTCCCCTTGAAGAACAAGATATATATATTTCATTTCTAAAGAAGGACTGATATGTGTCTTCTTAAAACCAAACACAAATGCCTCGATTGAATCCAGATGTGGCTACGCACCAACATAGAATTACAAATGAGCATCAAGGCTTCAAGAAAGAAGCCAATAGGATGATCTCTTATCAATATACTAATGCAGAAGTGAAATTTGAGAAGTTAATAAAATAAATCATAGTTCAATAAGTGAAATACCCATGATATCTTGACAATAATGTCCTTTTCAAGAAAAATAATGGGTATATTAGAGTATGAATTGATTTGAGGGACCTTTATTGATATTTACCAATCACAGAATTCCCATTTATGATCAAATAACTGTCGATTGGCGTAACTACTATATTCCAAGATCTTTCCATTATGGATGGGTACATGGGGTACAATCAGATAAAGATGGCCCCTGGGGATGAAGAAGCTACTCCATTTAGAGTTCCTCAGGGGATCTTCTGCTATCATTTCATGACCTACGGCTTAAATAACACCATCTCTACATATCAATGCTCCATGAATCATATATTTAATCAATTTTTGGTAAAGATAATCAAATTTTATATCGACGACCTGGTGGTAAAATCTCTATAATGAAGTAATCACTTCATAAATTTCCAAACAGTCTTTCACAAGTTTCAATAGCATAGTATAAAGATGAATCAATTGAAATGTTCTTTTATGTATCATCTGGTATGTTACTTGAGTTTTTTGTATGCCACTGCGACATCAAGGCTGACCCATAGATGACTAGTGTTATTCTAGAAATTTCACCTACCATAAATCTCAGTGGAGTGTGGGGGTCCAAGGGAACCTCTCCAATATTCGACGATTCATTTAAAACCTAGATGAAAAAGATCTTCCCATCACAAGGCAACTGATGAACAGAATCGCCTATCAACGGGATGATGATTTCTAATAATCCTTAAAAATTCTCAACCAACATCTCCTACACCCACCAATCCGAATGCCTCCAGGGAAAGGGAGGCCACTCATATTATATGTGGGTTCCATGGAATGATCACTAGGTTCCATCCTTGCATAGAAGAATGATTTTGAGAGTGAGAATAGTACCCACTAACTAAGATAATTGATTCTAGATACTGAAACACAATACTCTAATGTTGAGAAGTGATTCCTTGCACTCGTCTTAATAAAGAAAAAGATTAGGAATTACTTCCCTCATCAAAAAGTTCATATGGTCTCTCGTATTGAACCACTCAAGTACATCCTTATCCTACCTATGATAATTAGGCTCTTGGCCAGATGGGGAGTCATTCTATAGTAGTATGACATTCAGTTCATATCATAGAAGTAAGAGAAAGGGAAAGCCCTTTCTGATTTCATTCAAGTACATCCTACCCTAGAAAATACATAGGTGGAAAGCGAGATTCAAGATTAAGATGTATTTTATGATCATGAATCTTTCTAGGTATGGGAGATATATTTTTATGGTGCCTCAAAAATCCTTGTCGAGAAAATGATGTAAAACCAAAAGTTCAATCAAGTGGCCTTAAGGGTTGTATTTTTATCTCCCAATAAAGAGTTTTTCATTAATATCTCACTATCCAAATGCTACATGAGTAACTAGGTAGAGTACCGAGCCCTCATTAATCAGTTGAAACTATCCCTACAACTACAAATAGCTCACTAAAATATCAATGGGGACTTGGTGCTAGTGATAAAGAAGATCAATGGTGAATATTCCATAAAAATAGGAATAACAACCCCTATCACTGGCCACATCAAGGGACTAATGGAAAAGATCCCTTTTGATTCAACATTGCATCATTTTTTAATTCATAGAATGCTTACTCAAACACATTGGGAAATTCAGTAGTCGTTATGGATGACCTGCATCCGGAAAAAGAAATCTTCAATATCACACATCAAAGAATATTCTCAGCAATCATCATTTGTTATATTGGGATAAATCAAAAAAATTAACACCACATTAGAGCATGATGAACCAATGGTCACCCCAAGATGGATGGAGATAATAAAAGTTTATCTCAAAAATGGGACTCTTCCCAAATATTGATCTGAAATAGAATAGAAAGGTTTTGTGCTATGAATTTCATCTTGTTGGATGATGTAAATGAACCGAAATCCCTTTAAAATCATGGATTTGATGTAATCCTCTCCATATGAAAAATATAATGAGATATTTTGATCATCATTGAATAATTCTACATAGGCTATTGCAGAACCCATAAATCTGGGATCAGGCTCTCCCACTAAATTAATAGGTTATGATATTATTGGTCGAACATGACATAGGACTATGTGGAATTAAGAAAATAATTTCCTGAGTACTAGTTTCATGAAAACTTCACCCCTAAACCCATGTAATTCTTATATGCAGGTAAATATTCTTGGATATTTGATATTTGTGAAATGGATGTTGTGGGGATGTATCCCCCAGCCATAGTTAAGATGTTCAAGTACATCTTTACTTCTACCGACTTCTTCTCCAAATTCTATAATGCAATACCATTCAAGGAAGTTGAGATGAAGAATATCATCAACTTTGTAATTTCCAATATCCTCATAGGGTTTGATGTCCCTCACACAATATTCACATCAAATTGCACCAAATTATATTCTACGGAGTTGATGAATCTTTACCATGAGTATAATATCGAGTTGAATAACTCATCTCAATATCATGTAGTGGTAAATTGATAGATAGATTCCTTAAAAACACTCTTTTTATTTTAATATTGAATATGATGAATAGGGATAAGAATTCAAGGCTAGAAAAGCTCCTCCATGCATTATGGGCCTTCCGTATCACCACATGTACTCCTACACAAGAAACACAACACTCATTGGCATAAGAGACTAAGGTATTGTTACCCATAGAATCCCATATTCCTTCTCTTTGAATAGGAATTTTTGGATTGCTCCCAGATGATGATCATTTGTAGAAGAAGCTGGATGAATTAGAGCGGCTCAATGAGAACAGGTTTTGTACATTGCCCAACCATGAGGTTCATCATAATCGTATAATGTGGTCCTTCAATTAAAAAATTTCCTTTTTTCATTCCTCCAAGGAGAACTGGTGTTTCCACTTTGAACCCCAATGATACTAGGGAAGAAGCCTCTAAATTTGGAGCCAAAATGGAAAGCTCATTACATTATAGATAAGTTCCACCATAATGGATATTACTCATTGGCCACAATGGATTGGGATCATGCTACACCCCCTCTAATGTGATATTCCTGAAGAATTATTTTCCATAGCTATAATCCGCCTAGGAATCCACTTTAGTATAATCCCAACCTGTATATATTGAAAACATGACATTAAAAATTATAGATTCATCTTGATAGTAATACAGTAAATAGTGTATCATGTCAACTCTTAAGAGAAAGACTTTAAACTACATAGTACTCTATGTCCTTACCATATATTATTAAAATGTAGAGGGTTATTCCTTACCTTGGTAAATTATACTACATGGTAGATTCCTTACCGTATGACGTAAAACAACATGGCTCTATTGTCTTACCTCTTTTTCACATCAGGTGACCAAATTTCCTTGGTTAATGACATTAAACATCTTAGTATTGAATAACTACATATGTCTTGATTCCTCCCATTACATGATACGTAGTGACACCCATGCCTCAACTCTTGGTTCCAACTACAGTATCCATACTCATTCACATTGATTCACCCATTTCAATACTAAAAGATGTTAAAATTGCATGAAATATTTCCTTTATGCATTTAATTAATCTTCACAGGTTCTGCAGAACTTTGAATGGGAAGATTCTCATTTTTAATGAGATATGCCGGGACTCCTTGATCATATATAATTTTTTATCCACTACATGATGAAAATTCCAATATCCTATCCTTAATTTCTCAATGTGGTAGGATAAACCCTTACCATTCATTTTTTTCTACCCCAACCATTGTTCATATGAGGTTAGGAAATTTGATAGGGGTTTCCCGCATGAAAATATGTCATGAAGGCTCATGAAAGGTTCATCAGGGTTATAAATGAAATGAAACAAAATGGATTCCATGAGTCCTGGTTTCATGACTTTAGACTACATGGATGATGTCCCTGTAATGCTTTAAAACTTTATATTCCCATAGACCAAGCCTGAGATGACCACATTCAATGGTGTTGGTCTCTTACAACACCAGCATTTAATAACTATGTGTTACTTGATTTATAACAGCATAGGATATGTAGTAACACTATACTCTTCAATATTAGGCAATTTCATGAAAAATATAAGAATCGTCCCTCTTTTAGTATAAGAAAGACTTGTTTAGGATGTTCTTAGTTCAATAACTATGATTGTATTGATTCCTATTACCGTAGGATATGTAGTGACGCCCAAAAAATATCATTTATTCTATACACCATGCCCTTTTTCACAATTGTTCATCTACATCCTTTTTGCATGAGGATAAGCTACACGGTTTCTCAAGAACATCATTTGGATTGATTCATATCATCATAGGATATGTAGTGACTCTTGGATCTTCAATCCTGGGTCGTGCTGTAATAGTTAATGGAATCAATTCCAAACTATGTGTAAGAGTCATAATTTCATAGATTTTTTACCATGAAATAATTGTGTATGATTTGATTCTGCTCCTTATAATATATGTAACGACACTCATATTTGAAACTCCATGTTCAATTTTAATAATAATAAAAAATTACCCCTCTCTATGTACATGTTAGAACTATGTAGGGGGTTTCCTAATAACTACATGTGGTTTTATTCTTATAACTCTAGTATATTTAGCATCACCCATATTTCTATTCATGGGCCCATCCATAACATTACCATTTCATGTCAGGGACCCCACGTCTGTACCGCATGAATTTAAAGTCCGCGACCTCTTAATAACCATGTGTGACTTGATTCTTGCCATTAAAGGAAACATTGTGATATATATATCTCCAATACTGGGCCCAGGTACAAAAAACAACAAAATAAATGCACCCTGACTGCATAATAGTTAAAACATGCAAGATCACTTTTCCTATGAATGAGTCAGATCCACATCTGTTTTTCTTTCATGAGTATTATGCCTTACAAAAAGAAGGAGATTTAATTACCACATTCTTGATTATGGGAAAAATTATTGATATTGATTCATCATCTGGTTATGATCAGGTCTTTAATAATTTTTTTAATGGTACGTGAAATCTAAACATGAATAATATTCAAGACTCAATGCACCATGTTGATACAATAGAATTACACACCACCCACATGAAACATTCATGTCTTCATGAGAATATCCATGTCACCCTTGTTACCATAATGTGAAGAGGATAAATATTCCTTGATATTTTATTGTGGTATTGGGTTATTCATCATTTATGTGACAGATTGAAACACTATCCATGAAACCATTTTCATAAGACCTTGATACGAAGATTCCCTTGGACATGCTATGTCCACATATAAACTTGAACACTAACATGTTAAAGGGAAGAAAAGTGATTGTCCTTGTTAATGTCTACACACCATCCTAATATCCATCAATGTAAATGTTTTGTATCAATGTCATGTATAGAAAATATCCCTAACAATGTCTACATGTTTTCATGAGATCGAACATTGATCATGCGATGTGCCATATGAAAACATGATGACTAACCAAGACAATATCATCACACCATCACAAGATCCTATATTGATCATGCCGAAGAGTCATGAAAAATTAGTGTGTGAAATCCAAATAACACCATTGAAAATATAGAGGAAAATATCCAAATGGTGGAGGCCATTCACTATTGTAAACATCATGTGTTGCGTTACCGATGGGAATGATGATTTTCCTCATCATCATCCATGTAGACTCATGAGATCCTACAACCTTTGTAAAATAAAATAAACGGAATAAAAGGGGATTATGTGGTATCCACTCATGGTTGTAAGAGACATTTGATGTGCCCCTTGCGGTCTGCGAGACACAACGAGACTCCAGTGACATGCTCACCTCATATCATGAAATCCCTTTGGCTTGTCATCCTCATTTCATGAAAGGACATGGGTATGTCTAACCAACCCTACACTCCCCCTCTAGCCCGCTAAGGACAAACAGATGGGGATTTCCCTAAAATTATCATGAATCCTTATGTAACCTTTGTTTTTCATGACAAACATCACCAGAAAATAGCCAAATCATCATTGAAAATACTCATGAAATCTCATATGACTCCCAACCTATGTAAAATAAAACAAATGAAATAAAATGAAGTAGGTGAGAGAATATCATGATCATACAACTCATGTGAAATGCTAAGGATGTTTTAGAAACAATATCAAAAGACTCCTGGATATGTTGGACTAATCTTGTGAAGGCCCCTCCAAAAACCATCCTTGTCTCACAGAAAGTCATAGACAAGTCACCTGAGATAACACAATGGCTTTTGAAAAGGAACCCTAATATTATAAAGCCTCTTGGACATGTGAATATGATTATATGAAAGTCCCTCAGTATATTATAATAACTCAAAAGTCCATTTTAATTGGATTTATTCTAATAAAGTCGGTGTTTATGGAGAGGTCACAGAAAATTAGCAAATGTAATCAGAGAGATCAACCGCATTGGCACATGAAGACACATGATGCTAGAAAACTAGGGTGGTGAGGCCTATAAATCCCCCCCCCCAACCATGAGAAAACTATCTTTGTATCTATGTGGATGATAGTGTAACGTCCCGGTTCCGGGTGCCGCCCAGAGGTTCCATGAACCCGGTTGGTCACATGGACTCAATCACATTTCCCCAGACAATAGAGGGTTCCGACTATCAGTGAGGGCCTTGGGTGTGATAGCAGGGAAACTATGCCCTTATTGGAAGATTAATGAAGTGGAAATAAATAGATAACAATAGAAGAAACAGTAATAATACCACACAATATTAAAAAATGGAAGAATACAAGTAATACACACCTTGAGCACACATATATAAATTATGCATGATACATATGTCTAGGAAAGATTCCAAACAAGTCACAATGCTGGAATAAAGTACTAAACCAAAGTAAAAAAATAAAACAAATAAACTTCAGTAGCATCCCAAGACTCATCTTGGTCCTATGCTCTCCAGCTCCACAATAATCATGTACCTGAAGTATAAGGGAGCATTCCTTTATCCATACCTACAATAGTATAATCTGTTTGGGACCAAAAGCATGACCAAAACCTAGTGTGGGACGAATCCCAGTAGGAAAACTCCCAAAGATCTATGCCTAACAGTCAGGGAATATATATGGCAGGCAATAAGAAAAACAAAGGATTAAACAAGAAAGTACTCAAAATTAAACAATCCTACAGTTTATATTGCATTCATTTTTGTGTATCAAGTAAGTAGACAATAAAAAACAAGCAACCATCTGGGATATACTCACAAACATACCCCTTTGGTTCAACCAAATAATCTCAAGTGACCTTCTGGGTCTATTCTCACTGCCTAACCCCTCTGGTTCAACTTATACTATCACAAGTAAACAAATACTCTCTGAGAAAGCACTCACCGTCAATTCCCTCAATGGTTTTTCATCAATAAACTAAAGACAATCTGAGGAAGCACTCGTCGTCAAATCCATCATGTAGTCTTACAAAGAGGAACTATAGACACTCTGAGGGATAACTCATGTCCATCCCCTTATAGTATCGTAACGTGAGATTAAAAAGACACTCTAGGAAAGCCCTCAGCGTCAATTCCCCTAATGGTCTAACTACAACAGGATCCCACAGCCCAGTGTAAGTCAATCTTGCACAAAAAAGTTCAATAGAGAAATTAATCCTTATGAAATACTTGGCTAATAACATTCAATTACTACTCAGATAAATAAATACAGGCATATAACAACATCAAATAAAACTCTCCATCCTAACACACTAGTCATGTAATGTAAACAGCCTAACAGGAAAGGCTAAAAAAATATTCAATATAAAAAAACATGGGAAACACATCGATAGCATGTCAAACAACCCTATCCAGAAACAAAAAACCTCTATATAGGCACACAAGGAATTGCAGGCATTAATAAGGCTAAAACCCCTAAACAGATAATACCATGTTCTAGGAAAGTGGGCACTTTTGCACATAATATTCAAAGACTACCTATGGAAATCCATAATCCACCTACCTCAGCATTGTACGATCAATATACTCTAGTGTTATCCCTTGAATCAACCTAGAATACAGTATATCTTCAAAAATTTCAAAAATATTCAACCAAGGATTTCACACAAAAGAAGATAAAATAGGAAATGAGGCTCCATAAGAAGAAAGAACTCACCGTTGCGATTCCAACGCAACTGACAGAGTACGATTTAGAGAATGGATGGCAAGTCAGAGGCTTGGAGAAGATTCATTGGTATTCGTCACTCCTAGATGAGACAAACCTATAAGAAGAGGTTTTTTTATTATATGCAACCCCGGTCTTACATAACAATTAAAACTACAAGTATAAAACTTGTTCTTTAAAAGTACATGGCTTGTAATTTTCTTAACCAACCTCTACTTTAGGTATTCTTCATTTCACCCCACACATCCATGTACTCAGCCATTACACGGCTCATAAACAGTCACCCACGGCTATCGGATACATGACATGTACTTAAAATTACGCAACGTGTACTCCTCAAATTTCCAAAAAACACCAATTTTCCTCAAAACACCATACAAGGAAAACCCATGCCTGAAATGAAGATCCGAGTACTTACAAACTTGTTCCCTTAAAGAAATTTGTCCCTAAATTTCTCTGGAAAGGTGGAATAGAGGATGAATCCTTGAAAAACTCTGGCCAATGCGATCGTACATTGGCATCCCTCTCCCATGTCTTGTCATGTACTCACCCATGTAGCCATAGAAATCATACTAGAGGAACATACCAACTACGAAGAACCCTTGCACTGCGATCAACAATACCGATAGGATGCTCCTAGAACGATGAATTCATCTCTAACTCAACCTCATCAAGTTGAAATACATGAGATGAGTCTGAGAAGTAATGTTGTAGCTATGAAACGTGGAAGATTTCATGCCAAACCTGGTACATATTAGGTAACTGTAACCGATAGGCAACCAGCATGACCCTATCCAAAACCTCAAACGGTCCATCATATCTCAGAAAAATATTTCACTATCCCCTAAACCTCCTGTGTCGCAACCTCGGTGTGACATGCAGGAAAACCTAATCTCCAACCTCAAACTCTAGAGGTCATCTTTTTCGATCAGTATTAGACTTTTTCGTCACTTTTAAGTAGACATTCTCATCTAAATCAAGTCTATTTTCTATGTGGTCTCATGGAAAAGACAAGTTCGTAGCATAGCTACCTCTCCTGCCTCCAACCAACATATGGGGTGATCGGCATGGCCTACCATACAAAGCCTATATAAGGTTCCATATGAATAGTTTATTGAAAACTAGTATTGTTGAAAAACTCTATAATAGGTATGTTCTTCTCCAAATAACACCCAAAGTCTAGTATACAGGCTCGAAGCATGTCCTCTAGCCATTGAATCGTACGCTCGGATTGACCATCTATCTATGGGTGGTAAACTGTAATCAGAAGTACCTGTATACCCAAATATCTTTGTCATCCTTTCCAGACCCGATAAGTAAAATGGGTGTACCTATCTAAAACAGTGGAGTATCGAACCCCATGTAAACGTACAATCTCCTGGATATACAACCTTCTCATCTCATCTACACTGAAGGTCTCCGAGATTATAAATAAGTGAGAAACCTTCATGAGTTTTTCAATGAGAACCATATTTCATCATTCCCTCGATGCGACCTCAGTAAACCGGTAACAATCTCCATCACGACATCATTTCACTTCCACGTTGGAATATGTAACTAATGAAAAAGCACTAATGGTCATTGATGATCTGCCTTCACCTGCTAACAAGAGGAACACCTCATGAAAAACCTAAAACATATCTCTTCATACCAGGCCACCAATATTGATGGTGCAGATCTTGATACATCTTTCAGACACAAGGATGAACTTCCCAAACTGAGGAATAAAAGTCCCATATCAAATCCTCGTGTATATATACTGATACCCACACATGCCCATGAAAACGAAAGATGTCATCCTTCCCTACTGTCCATCCAAGAATAGCATCCTCTCTTGACTCACTTTCCCATTTGCATAGGCCTTCATTATCTGATATCTTCCTCATTTGCACTCAATCAAGTAGAGTAGAAGTAACAGCCATAGAAGAATGAAACATATGCCCTTGTCAGTCATGAACCTCCAAATGAATCTCAGAGAACATATCCATAAGCTTCCACTAACTGATGGCCTCCTGAACCGCCTGTATCATCATCCACCTGCTCAATGCATCAACCACTATGTTTCCTTTCACTGGCGTGTAGGCAAGATCAAAATCAAAAAAACTGAAGGTAGTTAACCCACCTTTGTTGTCTCAAATTCAGATCATGTTGTGTAAAGATATATTTGATACTTTTGTGATCAGTGAAAACCAAAAAATGATCTCCCATAAGATAATATCTCCAAAAACCTAAGGCATGAACAATTGCAGCGAACTCGAGATCATGCATCAGGAAATTCCTCTCATGTGGCCCTAACTGCCGAGACCCGTACACAATGACTCCTTGTCACAGCATGAGCCCTTCTCCCAGTCCGATACTTGATGCATCAGAGTAAATAGTATAGCTCTTGACATGCTCTGGAAATACTAGTATTGGTGATGAATTCAACCTCCCATTCAGCTCCTGAAAGGCAGACTCAAAAGAAAAAGACCATAAGTACTTTTCACCCTTCTTAGCCAGGCCCTTCAGTGGTCCTTCTAAGCGTGAAAAGTCATCTATGAAACATATACAGTAACCATCTATCCCTAGAAAACACTATACCTCCAATAAATTCTTCAGCTTCTCCCAGGAAACTATTTCTATTACTTTATCTGGGTCTAATAATACTTCTTTATTTGAGATAACATGACCCAATAAGTGAATTTGGACCATCCAAAAGTGTCATTTTGAGATAATAGCATTTAACTGATGCGCTCTTAGTCTGCTCAAAATGATCACAACATATGTATCACGGTCATGTCGAGTGTGAGAGTAGACCAAGATATAATCCAAAAAAACAACCTCAAAGGTATCTAAGTATGGACGGAACAGTCGATTCATCAGTGCAATGAAAACTGTAGGGGCATTCATGAGACCGAATGGCATAACCATATACTCGTATAAGCCATAAATGATTCTAAAGGCTATAATAGGTATATCATACTCTATAACATGAAACAAATGGTAACCGGATATCAAGTATATCTTCGAGAACACCTGGTCTCTTTGAAGTTCATCAATTAGATCATCAATCCTCAGTAAGGGATATCAATTCATGAACGTCAACTGGTTCAACTTCCAATACTCCACACAAATTCCAAGGGTACCACCCGCCTTCTTGGAAAACAGGACAGGCGAACCACAAGGAGAAGTATGGGATCAGATGAAACCCTTTACATGTAACTCCTCTAATTTATTCTTGAGCTCTTATAACATTAGTGTAGCCATCATATAAGGATGAATGGAAACCGGTTCCACTCCTAGTACTAAATAAATAGAAAAGTCCACCTCTCTTTTCAGAGGGAAACCTGAGAAGTCCAATGGAAATACATCCCTGAAACAATCGATTACTAGAAGAAATTACATCTGTGAAGTCCCCTATTCATATAGATATAGATTAGCGATCTAGGATGTAACTCCTCCCAACCCATGATGCTCGGGTCCTGCTCTTCCTTCCTAGACATCTAATTTACACTTGTGTAGAAACAAACCTCCCTATGGTGATGTGAAACTCATGGTACGACAATATAAATCAACAACGTCTTATAAGGTTACTAACCACTCCGTATTGAGAATGAAATAATATAATTTCATCTCTATGACATAGAGGTCCCCTAAGAAGTGACACCCACCAACCTCAAGAGGGAACTCCTTGCAATGTCATAAACTTGCCGTTCTAATCCCCAGCAGAGTGTCTAGCATCAAGAAATCAGCAGAAGTAAATACACAGAGATCAACACTCTTCAAAATAGAAATAGATATGAGACTATGGATATCCCCTGTATAAAAAAGTGTCGAATCTAAAATTGAAACAACTAGGATTGTATCTCAAACTGTAGAGGATTTGGGATCCTGCTCTTGTTGGGTCGCCTCCACTGTAAAATTTTGGCATGTACCACGACCTTGTGACCCTGCCAGACCACCCAGAGCTGATCCACCCTATTTTCATTGAAATCCATTCGACCGGAAACCACGGTCGCAACATCCACATGAGATTGAGGTGCTGGAAAAACACCAGTTCCAATACTGATGAGAAAATGGTGGTCCTTCTACTGAACGAGGAGTCATAGAAGAGACTCTGTCACTAGATGATGGTGAGATAAACTAATATAAATGCATAAGATGAACCATCTTTCCCCAAGATCGTCACTCCACTAGGTCTCTCGAGCAATATAGCCTTTTATTTTTTCACTTCCCGCACTAGTATCACACCACCTAGCTACCTGAAGAAGTATCACATCTCCTCGGATCTCCATGCCTAGACACCCTAGGGTGTTTCCAACTTTCATTCAGAGGGGGTACCAACTCTGGATGTCGGGCTGCCCTAGATCACAGCTCCAGAATACCTCATATTTCTCTCTATGATTAGTGCCTGGTTGACTATAGAGGTGATGGAATTCAACCTGAAGATGTTCACCTGATATCGGATGTCATGCCTAAGACCATCCTCAAACTTCCTTGCCCGAAATAACCCATCGCCTCTTATAATGGGTTTGAATCACTGAAGCTTTGTGAAGGGAAAAGAATACCTCATAACTAAAAGAATACCCTACTCTAGACTCATGAACTCTCGGGCTCGATCGGCCATTAAGGTATCCATGTATAAATTATTGTAGAAGGCATACTGGAACTCATCCAATGCCATAACCTGCTGGTGTCCTGCCGATGAGATCAAATGCCACCATCTATTGCTAGAATGTAAAATTATATATATAGAGAGCTTGAACCACCTCTATGGAGCTGTCTCTAGATGCTCGAATATCGAAATCATGGCCTCTATCCGTGATTCTGTAGCCTGAGGTCCTCTATCCCCGATGAAGGTGGGAGGATGTTGCTGCTGAAAGACCTGTTTCAACTTTTCCATGGATGGGTCTGGATGCGGTGTTCCCTAGAAGGTTTACATAAGCCTCATAAAGACTTCTAGGAACTATTCATCGAAAAATGTGTACAGAAAAACGAACTGGTGCCAAGATGGGCACGACTTGAGGTTCTATTGGTAGTTCTTGATCTGTAATTTCTGGTGTCTGATCACAACCTTGTATCTGGCGTACAACAGGAGGATGTCTCAGTGGAATGAATATGTAAGGTCAAGAGCACACCTTAGTTCAAGATTATCAAGGACTAAAACATAGAAGTGGAAGAAGGGAATATGATAAATAAAGAATTTAATTTTTTCAATACATGGATACACATCATGTATGAACCTTACACAATGTGTTTTTGTATTCCATCACATGGGTGTATACCTTTTCCAAACCTGGTCGTGTAACACCCCATACACATGGAATGTTCACCCTAGACATGGTGTGTACTTAAATAATTTTCCCCTACCCGGGTTCTTCACATGACTAACCCACACGGTTCTCCTCGAGCAAGACTACACGACCTGTTTGTGGTAGACACGACGTGTACTAGGAAGAATTTCACAGACTCTTGTTGTTCATCACACATATGGTTACACAGATGACTCTATACGGAATGTTTTTTGCAGATAATGCATGTACTAACTACCCATAATCCACCCGCGTTGTTGGTAACACGGATGGGCACATGGTCTATACACACGACATGTACGTCTGGTACACGATGTGTTCCACCAAAGATTTCCCAGCCCCGTGTCTCAGCCCACACAAGAAGTAACTTGGTTAGGGACTACACAATGTGTACATACAGTACATAGTGTGTACTTAAGAAAAAAAATTCCTTCTTGAACAGAAGTATTCATGGCATGTATTCAACATTACACACCATTTATTCTAGGTTTTCCCAGACGATAAGCCTCATAAAATACTTGGAAACCCAGAAAAAACACTAAAAAACATTAAAGTTACAAATTCCGATCCGTGAGGGCCCATACCACCCACTAATAAAATCTTGGAATCTTATAAATTACATATACAAACTGTAAGAACCCCTGACCTTTTTTTCAGGTATGTTTTCCTTTTCTGGTCATTTTTGGGAAAAAGTGGAAAATCTGGAAATTTTTGAAGTACACACCATGTACTTTATAAGTACATTCCATGTACTTAGATGCCACTGAAGGCCGTGTGCTAGCCGTTTCATGACCATACACATGGCCATGTATGGGTGATGTAGAGTCCACCTAAAGTAGAGTACGGAAATTGAGAGTACACACCGTGTACATAAAAAGTACATGCTGTGTACTTTGTTTTGTTTCATTAAATGCGCCGAGGTCACGTCTGACGGACGGAACACACTTCATTTAGCTTTGGTTCATCTGAGAGTGAGGGTATGGCTGCGGATCTTCGAAAAGCCACCGAGACTCCATTATTCCTCCGATTCTAACACCGTTGAGTGCATTGGAATAACATCAGTAAGCTCTTCCTTCTTCCATAACATCGTTTCCCAATTACTCCTCTTTTCCAAGTTATCGTGGGTTGAACATTTGGTGCGTTTTCGTAGATCTATGATGTTATAAATAGTTTCAAGATTCTTTTTTCATGCATATCGATCTACTAGCACCAAGGTTGGTGGTTTTTTCCGTTCCGTTGAAAGTCTTTGAATATTATGTGCAAATTCCACCAATACCCTAGAACAGGGTATTTTGTGTTTACTGTTTCACCCCTGTTGTTTTCCTGCCATGCTAGTATGCCTGTGTGGAGGATATTTGAATATGAATATGGTTGAACTATTATGCTTTGGAGGTTCTACCCACACACGTTCTGTTTATGACCATTTGGTCCTATTTTTCCTTGGCATCTTTGTCTGTTTCCATGCTTGTTGCAGTAGTACGAAGAAATGTTTTTCTGACATGCTTGATATATTGTAGGAATATTTAGCCAGGTATTTTTGTAAGTCTACATTGGTGTTATTGTATTTCTATGTTTTTATCCTACACAGGGCCGTGAGAATTGGGTGTAGTAGACTATAAGGGGATAGACTGAGTGCGCTTCTTCAGAGAGTCATTGAGCTTTAGGTTATATGGGGATTGATTGAGTGAGCATCCACAGAGATCCTAGGATTACTTTGGGATATAAGGGGATAGACCATGAGAGATTCCTTAGAGATTCCTTGAATGTTTTAGACTATACAGGGATAGACCATGTGAGATTCCTCAGAGAGTCTCTATTATGTTTGTTTAAATCACCTGTTTACCACCGGTTATATGAGGGATTGACTGTGTGAGATTACAAAGAGAGTCTATGAGCGACCTAGGATATAAGGGGAATTTGACTGAGTGTGCTTCCTTAGAGAGTTTTTGACCATGGGCCTATAAGGGGAATTGACTGTGTGAGCTTCCATAGAGAGTTACTGACTACACTAGACTATAAGGGGAGTTGACTGTGAGTGCTTCATCATAGAGTCTTTATATTTCTGTATGACCAAACCAGAGGTTTTTGGCTGAGTGCCCTGTATAGAGGGTATTTGGTCTATTCTAGGTAGGACCAGATGGTTTCCTGTTATTCTATGGTTCTTGTTAGCTATTTCTTGACTCTGGAAGTGTGGATTATTTATTGTTCAGCATGTTCCTATTTACATTTTTCTATACTTTTACCTGCCATATATTCACTGACTATTAGGAAAATATCTTCGGGTGGTTTCCTACTAGGATTTAGTCTCACACCCTATTTGGGTTATGCTTTTGGGCTCATACAGACTATATTGTTGCAGGTATTTACAAGGGAAAGAACCCTTCGACTTCAGGCACTTGACTGCAGTGGAGCTGGAGTGCATGGGACCAAGCATAGGCTTGCGATACTAAGGAGATTTTTATCATTCTTTTGTACTTGTTTTTAGTACTATTGTATTTCCAACATTGTGACTTGTTTGGCTTTTTTTCCTAGACATATGTATCATGCATCATATATATATATGTTCTTCTTCTGTTCATCATATTTAGTCTTCCGATGTTCACTTGAGTTTGGATTGTGTAATAATTCCATTATTTTTATTGTTTATTGTTTTTATCTTCCGTTGTGTACTCTTCCAATTAGGGCATAGTTTCCCCACTATCAAACCCAAGGCCCTCGCTGCTAGTCAGCAGCCTTTGGAATTCGAGGAAATATTCGTGAGGCCATGTGACCAACCGGGTACGGGGCGCCTTTCGACGGCTTCCGGAACTGAGACATTACAAAGTGGTATCAGAGCAATTTTTCCCCATGATTTACTGTTTGGAGCCTATAGCCAGGGATAGGACGGAATAGGTACATGGTAATAAGTTTTTTCGAGGAGTAGCTAACCCGTGTATAGGGAAAGGCCATACAACCTCGTTTATTTCAATTTTATTGGTTTGAACTTTTGAAATTGATTTGATCTCACTGTTGGGTGATTCACAAGCTTTGTGATGTTACCATTGTTGTTATTACGGTTCTATTTCTGTCACAACCTGATGAGATGAGGGTATTCCATCTAATTCATCATTTAAGAACTTGTTAGAAATCATATTCCATTCATTCTTGCCATTCCATCTAGGATTCATTCTTTATTTCATGTTGTTTTGATAGACGTTGTGTATATTATGTATGCTATTTTGATAGATGCTTTGATTGAATCCCTACAGTTTGATAGGGAATTTGTTTGTATAGTGATTTGCTTAGATGGATGCCAAAATTTGGTTCTTGAGGTGTTATGGGGCCTCATGGACTAGAATTTGGTGGATCATTTCTTGTTTGTGTTGTTATAACTTGTATAAGATGCCAAACATTGATTCGCGTGAAGTATGGGCCCTCATGGGTCGGAATTTAGCTCTTTAACGCTGGTTTACTGTGTTTTCGGGGCTCTAGAGTAGTTTCTGAGGATACAGTCTGGAAAAAACCAGAATACACGGCATGTACTTTATGAATACACATCGTGTTATCTATAGCCATGTCACAGACTGTGCAAGAAGGGACACATGGTTGTGAAAATCTTGTAGAAACATTCCATGTAATAGTTTATCATGTCGTGTAGTATGAAATAGGTACTCGGGCCGTGTCACGAACAACACGGGTCATGTTATCTTTTCACATACACATCGTGTCTGAATTTTAAACATCGTGTAGTATGACCTGGGTGCCTGGTCGTGTCACAAACAACACGGGTCGGTGTTACCTCTTCTCATACACGACGTGTCCTCCTGGAACACATCGTGTGGTGTGAGCCATGTAGCCGGCCGTGTAACTGACAACACGGGTCGTTGAAACATGTCTAATACAAGTCGTGTCCTTAGTGAACACGCCGTGTATTCTATTATTAAGAGGACCATTTGGGTTAGTCATGTAAGGAGACTCGGGCAGGGAAATAGTGTTCAAGTACACGCCATGTGGTTTGTGAACACGTCGTGTGTTTGGGGTGTTACACGACCAATTTATATAGAAGTACACGCCCATGTAAATGACTTAAGAGAACACACCATGTAGGGAAAGAACGCGCCATGTAGTCATGTTTTGCATAACTTGAATTCCTTCTTTTCCCTGTTCCTTCTTGTGCCTTCAGTTTTTCAGTCCTTGTTAATCCTAAATCTAAGGTGTGCGTTTGACTTTGCAGAATCATGCCACATAGACGTCCTCTGGTTGACCGCCAATCATAGGGGAGTGATCACATGCCCGAAATGGTTGATCAGGGATTCCTGTAGATCCTCATGTTGTGCCAACCTTGGCACCATCAATTATACCAGTTGCAGGCGCAGATACACAGTTTAGGTAAGTTTTTTTGAGGATGAGGCGGATATTCCAGGGAACGCAGCCTCCTGCCCCATCGATGGATGATTTGATGCGGGTTTTCTAGTAGAAGCATCCTCCCACCTTCTTAGGGGAAGGAGGACCTCAGGCTGCAGAGTCGTTTCTCGAAGCCATGCTAACGATCTTGGAGCATCTCGAGGTACCACCAGAGAGGAGTGTGAAGCTCGCGATCTACATGCTCCGAGACTCCGCCAAGAGGTGGTGGGATGTCGTCTCTCAGACGGGACACCACCAGAATATGGCTTGGGAAGAGTTTCATCATATCTTTTATGATTACCTCTACCCAAATACCTTGAGGGCTGACCGAGCCCGGGAGTTCCTGAGCATAGAGCATGGTACTCTTTCTGTGATGGAGTATTCCTCTCGTTTCACAGAGCTGCATCATTTCACAACGATCCCAGTAGGTGATCAGTTGTTCATCGCTCTAATGTTTGAGGATGGTCTCAGGTAGGAGAACCGTTCCCAGGTGAATATCTTCAGGTTGAAATCGATATCCTCTATCATCAACTAGGCAATGATCACATAGCGCAATCTGAGGGATTCTGGAGCAGTGAGCCAAGGCAGTTTGACCTCCGGAGCTAGTGTTCCTTCTGGTGATAGTAGGAAGCATCGCAGATAGATTTATTGAGGAGATTAGAGTAGTCATGATTCACCTTTTATTAGCCACGTGGTGTTCTACCAGTGCAGGATGAGAGGGCCTACGAGGCCATGTTTCCCGAGAGACCCGATGGAGTGCCGATCTTGCGGCAGGATGGGCCATCTCCAGTGTTTCTATTAGTTTTTCCCTCCCGCAGCTGGAGACAGGGGTTCTTCTATGACTCTGTGTTTGAGAGCATAACAAACATTTTCTCACCCGTCTGGGAACTGGAGTTCTTCTGGCCGTTCAGGCCGAGGTGGAGGTCGTGGCCGGGGTGGTCAGTCACCAGTCTATAAGTGAGAGCCGAGCAGATTAGCTCAGAGCAGACATTCATGGTCACAGGGACGTGGAGTAGGCCAGGCTTTTATGATGGAGAAGACCCAATAGGAGCAGGATCCTGGACCTTCCACACTTCGAGGTACGATCTTAGTATCCTCAGTTTTATCTTCTTCTCTTTTTGATACAAGGGCTTTCCATAACTTTATATCTGTCGCTATTGTGGAGAGTCTTGGTCTTGGCATCTTTTCTTCTGTCTAAATCTTGACACTAGACACATTGTTGGGTATTATGACGACTAGAGTAAGTTAGTGCAAAGAGTTTCCTCTTGAGGTTATGGGGTGTCACTTCCTATGGGACCTCTATGTCCTAGAGATGATGAGATATGATCTCATTCTCGGAATGGAATGGTTAGTCCCCTTCCAGGAAGCCTTCGATTGTTATCATCGCATGGTGAGTTTCATATCACCAGAGGGTGGATCGTTTCTTCATCAGGGCGAGTGGAATGTCCAGGCGAGTCGAGCAGGACCTGAGCATCCTGGGCTAGGAGGAGTTACAACCCATACTTCTAGTCTATATCTGGATGACCAGTGGACTTCATAGTTAGACTTTCCTCCAGTGGTGGATCATTTCAGAGATGTCTTTCTAGATGACATTTTAGGTTTGCCTCCAGAACCTGAGGTAGACTTATCGATTGATCATGTTCTAGGAGCAGCACCGGTGTCCATTCCTCCTTATAGGATGGCTACACCTATGCTGCAGGAGCTCAAGAAGCAGTTGGGGGAGTTGCAGACAAAGGGTTTTATCCGACCCAGTACTTATCCTTGGGGTTCGCCTGTCATGTTTGCGAAGAAGGTAGACGAAACCCTCAGGATTTGTGTGGATTAATGGAAGCTGAACCGGTTTATGGTCAACAACCGATATCCCTTTCCGATGATTGATAATCTATTTGATCATCTTTGAGGATCCCAAGTGTTCTCGAAGATTGACATATGATCCAGTTATCATCAGTTGTGTGTTATACTATCTGATATACCTCTTAAAGATTTTTGGAGAATGTATGGTCCATATGAATATATTGTTATGCCGTTCAGTCTCACGAACGCGCCTACAGTTTTCATGGCACTGATGAAGCGAGTGTTCCATACATACATGGATTCCTTTGTGGTTGTTTTCATGGATGATATCTTGGTGTACTCACACACTCAACATGACCATGATACCAATCTTGAGATCGTTTTGAGTACACTAAGAGAGCATCAGTTATATGCTAAGCTCTCGAAATGCCATTTTTGGATTGGATCAGATTCACTTCTTGGGTCATGTTATCTCAGAGACAGGAGTATCATTAGACCTAGAGAAAGTGAGTGTAGTAGTTTCCTGGGAGAAGCCGAAGAATGTCTTTGAGGTACAGAGTTTCCTAGGGCTGGCCGGATACTACAGACGCTTCATACAAGAATTTTCACGATTCACAGCACCGCTGACAGGTCTGACTAAGAAGGCTGTGAAGATATTATGGTCAAATTCTTATGAGTCAGCCTTTCCAGAGCTGAAAGGGAGGTTGACGTTAGCATCGATACTAGTCTTTCTAGAGTCGGGAAAGAGATATACTGTTTTCTGTGACGCTTCAGGTATCAGGCTGGGATCTGTGTTGATGCAGGGAGATGGAGTCATTGCATAAGGGTCTCGGCAGTTGAGGCCACATGATAGGAATTACCTGACGCACGATCTGGGGTTGGCAGTGGTTGTTCATGCCTTACATTGTTGGAGACATTATCTTCTGGGAGATCATTTTGTGTTTTTAGATGACCAAAAAAGTCTCAAGTACATCATCACTCAGCGTGATCTGAATCTAGGACAACACATGTGGGTTGATTATCCTCAATTTTTTGGCTCTCATCTTGCCTACACACCTTGGAAGTGAAACACAGTGGCTAACACGTTGATCAGGAGAACATAGATACAGGAATTTCAGTAGGCCAGCTATGAGTGGATGCTTATGGCTCTGTTCTATGAGATGCATTTGGAGGTGCACGATAGACAGGTGCAGACTTTTCTATCTTCTGTAGCTGTTACCTCTACTCTTCCCGATCAGGTAGGGATGAGGCATCTATCAGACTCAGAAGTCCTAGTCCTTTGGGAGAGTGTGTAAGGAGAGGAACCTCTTCCTAGATGGATAGTAGGTGAGGATAAGATCTTACATTTCCTGGGACGCGTTTGGTTTCCAGAAGACATACGCAAGGAGCCGATGCAGGATTTTCATTCCTCAGTTTGGGCAGTTCATCCTGGCATGACCAAGATGTATCGTGATCTACACCACCAGTATAGGTGGATAGGTATGAAGAGAGATGTTTGTGGTTTTTTCATGAGGTGTTCCACTTGTAAGAAGGTGAAAGCGGAGTATCAGTGACCAGCAGGTCTTTTACAGCAGTTACCTATTCTGAAGTGTAAGTGGAACGATGTCGAGATGGACTTCGTGACCAGTTTTCTGAGGTCACCTTGAGGGAATGATGTTGTTTGGGTTGTCATCTACATAACTACGAAGGTTTCTCAATTCTTTCGGATCAAGGTGACCTTCAATGTTGATGAGATGGGATGGTTGTACATCCATGAGATTGTGCCTTTGCATAGAGTTCCACACTACATCATTTCAGATAGGGATGAACAGTTTACTTCTCGCTTCTAGGAGGGGCTTTGGAAGGCTTTGGTTACAAAGGTTCTTTTGAGTATAGCATACCATCCCCAGACAGATGGCCAGTCCGAGCATACAATTCAAGTGCTTGAGAATATTATCCAAGCATGCATTCTGAATTTTGGTGGTTCTGGGGAGAAGCATATACCGTTTGTGGAGGTTTCCTACAATAATAGTTTTCATGAAACTATTTAGATGGAACCTTATGAGGCTTTGTGCGGTAGGCCATGCCGATCACTCTTATGTTGGCTGGAGGAAGGAGAGGCAACTTTATTGGGACCTCATCTTGTTCAGGAGACCACATAGAAAATAGAGTTGATTCGGAAGAGGATGGCTACTGCACAGTCTCGACAGAAGTCTTATGTTGATCAGCGGAGACGACCTCTAGAGTTCGAGGTCTGGTATCAGTTTTTCCTGTGTTTCACACCATGGTTGGGGCACAGGATGATTAGGATACAAGGTAAGATTTCACCGAGGTACATCGGGCCGTTTGAGGTATTTGAGAGAGTTGGGACAGTTGCCTATCGATTGTAGTTACCTCAAAGGTACCGGTCTATTCATGATGTCTTCCACGTTTCCCAGCTTCGAAGTTACTTTTTAGACCTATCTCATGTCTTTCAACCTGAGGATGTTGAGCTCGAAGGGGATGCTTCATTTGAGAATCATCTGATCCAGAATGTCGATCGTAGTACGAAGGTTATCTGTGGCAGGTCTGTTCCTCTGGTACGGGTGCTATGGCAGCACGTACGAGTATAAGACAAGACTTGGGAGAGGGAGGCCGATGTACGATTGTAGTGGACAAAGTTTTTTTGGGTTTCTTCTTCTACGTCGTGTTAGGGAAATTCGGGGATTAATTTCTTTTATGGGGGAATTTTGTAAGAACCAGGACCTTATCTTTAGGCATGTTTTTCCCTTTCTGGTTGTTTTTGGGAAAAAGAGGAAAATATGGAAATTTTCAAAGTACATGTCATGTACTTTATAAGTACACGCCGGGTACATCGATGTCACGAAGGCCGTATAATGGTCGTTTCATGACCATACACATAGCCATGTATGGGTGATGTAGAGGCCACCAAAACCGGGGTATGGAAAGGAAGAGTACACGCCGCGTACTTCAAAATTACACACCGTGTACTTTTTTTCATTAAATGCACCGAGGTCACTTCTAACGGACATAACACACTTCTTTTATATTTGGTTCATCTGAGAGCGAGGGTACGACTGTGGATCTTCGACGAGCCACCGAGCCTCCATCCGTCCTTAGATTCTAACACCGTTGGGTCTGTTGGAATCACAGCGGTAAGCTCTTCCTTATTTCAGAGAATTGTTTTCCATTTTCGCCTCTTTTCCAAGTTATCGTGGATTGAACGTTTTGGGATTTTTCGTAGAACTACGATTTTATAAGGAGTTTCAAGCTCCGTGGTTCATTTATATCAATCTCCTAGCACCAAGGTAGGTGGTTTGTGCCTTTCCATTAAATGTCCTTGAATATTATGTGCAAATTCCACCAGTACCCTTGAACAGGGTATTGTGTGTCTTCCATTTTTCCCCTATTGTATTCCTTCCACGCTAGTATTTCTATGAAGGGGATGTTTGTATATGAATATGGTTGTACTGTTATGATATTGAGGTTCTTCGGACACACGTTCTGTTTATGACCGTTTGGTCCTGTTTTTCCATGGATGCTTTTTCTGTTTCCATGCCTCTTATAGTAGGATGGAGAAATGTTTTTTGACATGATTGATAAGCTATAGGACTATTTATCCAAGTAGTTATGAAAGTCTAATTTGGTCATATTGTATTGTTATGATTCTATCCGATAGAGGGTCATGAGAACCGGGTATAGTAGACTATAAGGGGATAGACCGAGTGAGCTTCCTCAGAGAGTCTTTGAGCTTTAGTTTATATACGGATTAACCGAGTAAGCATCCATAGAGACCCTAGGATTACTTTGAGCTATAAGGGGATAGACCGTGAGAGCTTCCTCAGAGAGTCCTTGACTATTTTAGACTATACGGGGATAGAGCGTGTGAGCTTCCTCAGAGAGTCTCTGTTCTATTTGTTGGAATCCCCTGTTTACCATAGGCTATTGGAGGGACTGACTATGTGAGCTTCCTTAGAGAGTCTATGAACGACCTGGGCTGTATGGGAAATTTGACTGAGTGTGCTTACTCAGAGAGTCCTTGACCTTGGAGATATAAGAATAATTTACTATGTGAGCTTCCCTAGAGAGTTCCTAACTACCCTAGACTATAAGGGGAGTTGACTGTGTGTGCTTCCTCAGAGAGTGATTATATTTCCATATGACCAAACCAGATGGGTTAGGCTAAGTGCACTTCCCAAAGAGCTGTTGGTTTTTACTAGGTAGGACCCGAGGGTTACCTTTTGTTCTATGTTTCTTGTTAGCTGTTTCTTGACTTTGGAACTGTGGATTATTTATTGTTCAGCATGTTAGTGTTTACTGTTTTTTGTACTTTTACCTGCCATATATTCACTGACTGTTTGGAACAGATCTTCAGGTGGTTGCCAATTGGTATTTAGTCTCAAAAACTGTTTGGTTCATGCTTTTGGGACTAAATAGACTATTTTGTAGTAGGTATAGACAAGGAAAGTTTCCCTTTGACTTCAGGTACTTGACTCTTATGGAGCTGGAGTGCATGGGACCAAGAATAGGCTTGCGATGCTGAGGAGCTATTTATCTTTCTTTTGTACTTGTTTATAGTATTGTTGCATTTCTAGGATTGTGACTTTTTTGGATATTTTCCTAGACATATGTATCATGCATCTTATATACATGTGCTCCTGTTGTTTTTCATATTTATTCTTCTGTTGTTTTCTTGTGTTTGGATTGTGTACTGCTTCCATTATTGTTATTGTTTATTGTTGTTCTCTTCCATCGTATACTATGCCAATGAGGGAATAGTTTCCCCACTATCACACCCAAGGCCCTCGCTACTAGTCGGTAGCCTCTGTCATTTGGGGAAATCTTCATGAGTTCATGTGACCAAATGGGTACGGGGCACCTTTGGGCGACTTCTGAAACCGGGACGTTACACAAACAAAATAGTATAATGATCTACAAAATTCCAATCCATGAGGGCCCATAACAAATAAAGAACCCATGTTTGACATTCATTCAAACGAACCCTTACCCAATAAAATAATATATAAAATAGTATGTATTATATCAAGGAATCTATCACAACAGCATGCATATCTATCACCACATCTATCACACAAACATGCAATCGGTAATGCACCTTAAATGGAATGGTAATAATTAATTACATGTAATCTCTAAAAAGTTCTTATATGATGCATTAGATGGCATAGCCTAATCAAATCAGGTTGAAACATAAATAGAACCTCAATGATATCAGCAACAATAGCATAAAACATGTGAATAACCCAATGCTGAAATCAAATCAACTGTAATAATTGAAAAACTAGAAAATAGAAATAATCAAGGTAAATTGGATTTTCCATATACGCGGATTAGCTACTCCCAAGAACAACTTATTTCTAAGAACCTATTATATCCTATCCCTGATTATAGGCTCTAAATAGTAAGTCAAAGAAGAAAAGAATTCCTCTGATATGACTTTGTAACATCCCGATTCTGGGTGCTGCCCAGAAGTTCCCCATACCTGGTTGGACACTTGGCCTCAAGCGCATTTCCCCAAATTACAGAGGATGCCGACTAGTAGTGAGGGACTTTGGTGTGATAGTTGGGAAACGATTCCCTCATTGGCAGAGTAATGCATCAAGAATAAAGAGACAATAATAATGGAAGTAGTAATAATACCATACAATAGTAAAAAGTGGAAGACTAGAAGTAATAAACAATTGGACAACACACATATAAATTATTCATGATACATATGTCTAGGAAAGTTTCCAAACAAGTCACAATGCTGTAATAAAGTACTAAAACAAAGTACAATGAAAAAAATAAACTCAAGTAGCATCGCAAGCCTCATCTTGGTTCCATGCTCTCCAACTCCACAATAATCATGTACCTGATGTAAAAGGGTGCTTGACCTTATCTATACCTGCAACAATATAATATATTTGGGCCCAAAAGCATGACCCAAATATGGTGTGAGACAACACCCAGTAGGCAACCACCCAAAGATTGGTGCCTTACAATCAGTGAATATATATGGCAGACAATAAGCAAAATGAAGATATAAACAAGGAAATAATCAAAAGTAAACAATCATACTATTTCTATTGAATTCATTTTCAAATATAAAGTAGATAATAAAAAAATCAACCCTATTGGGATTACTCATTTCTTAACCCCTCTGGTTCAACTAGAAAATCTCAAGAAACCATCCAGATAAGTTATCATAGCCTAAACCCTCTGGTTCAACTTATATAATCTCAAGTAAACAAAGGCTCTCTAAGGAATCCCTCACAGTAAATTCCCCCTATGGATTTTCATCTGTAAACTACAAAAACTCTGGGGAAGCACTCGACGTCTAATTCTCATTGTGGTCTCTCAATGAGGAACTATAAACACTCTGAGAGAGCACTCAAGTCCATCCCCCGTATGATCTCATAACAGAAAAGTAAATAGAAACTCTGGGGAATCCCTTAGTGCAAATTCCCCCTTTGCTCTAACTACACTACGTTCCCATAGACCTTTGTAAGTCAATCGTGCACAACGATGTTCCACAGCCAAAATAAACCTTATGAACAACTTGGTAAATCGCATTCAAGAACTAATTGTCTAAACATATAGAAACAAATAACAACATCAAATAAAACACACCATCTTAACACACTAGGCATGGAAAGTATGCAGCCAAACAAGAAAAGATAGACCAAGTGGTCAATTTCAAAAAAAACATGGGAAATTCATCTGTTGCATGGAAGAAAACCTGACTCACAAACAAACAACCTCTAGTCGGGCTCACAAGGCAAAACAAGCATTAACCGGGTAAAAATCCCTAAATACACAATACATCGTTCAAGGGTATTGGGAACTTTTAAACCGTATATTTAAACAATAACTATGGAATGTCACAAACCACTTACCTCAATGTTGTACGATTGATATAAGTTTGTGTTTTCCCTTGAATAGACCTAGAACGTGGTAGATCTAATAAAACATCAGAAAAATTCATCAAAGGATATCACATAAAAGAAGAGAAAATAAGAAATGAGGTTCTAGAATAAGGGAAAACTCACCGTTGTGATTCTAATGAAACTGACAGAGTTCAATTCAGAGAACGGATGATGAGTCAGAGGTCTGGAGAAGATTCATCAGTATTTGTCTCTCCTGGATGAGATAGACCTATAAGGAGAGGTTTTGTTGATTAGACATGACCCCAGTCCGACATAACAATTAAAAATAAAATTAGATGCATGTACTTTAAAATTATATGGTTTGTACATGCCTTTAATGGTCTCCTCTTTAGGCGGTCTCCAGGTCACAACAAACATCCATGTACTCAGCTGTTACATGGCCAGTAGACGGTCACCCACCGAAACCGGATACACTTCATATAATTCAATGTATCGGGAGTGTACTCCTTAAATTTCAAAAAACTCATCTTTTCCTAAAAACACCATAAAAGGAAAACCCATACCTAAAACGAAGATCCAGGTACTTATAGAAAGAACTCTTGGAAACTCACATCGATGCTGGATTGGATTTCTCAAAGTAGATAATCTTGTTACCGGTAAGTTTTCTATCATTTAATATACTGGTAAACATCGAGATATATCATGTTCTTTTCATCAAGAAATTCACATGTTCTCCCATAGACCACATAAATAATTTCTATCAGGACACCCAAGGGACATCCCACACATATTCTAGATCATCTGAGACTAAAATTAAAATGACGCGGAATAAATATAAGGAATATTCAATATATAATCTTGAACCACGATTGAAGGAGGAAGACTTAGGTGAAGAAAATGATCGCTAACCCTCAAATGCTTCATGTGATCCATCCATGAAACATGAAAACACCATGACATACTTCCAAAAACTTTTGATTCTCCTTCTATATACTATTGGGGTCATGTGAATTAATATGGATGTGTAAAAGAATGTCACATGGTGCCCCTCAGGCATGCCACCAAATTCTCACAAAACCCTTCTGGTTTGATGTTCAGGTCTCGTGATGTAATTCGAACAAGTGGTCTAACTTATATAATGGAACCTTCTCATGTTTGTAGAGTCTCATAGTAGCACACATTCATGTCAACTGTCTCTTGTGACACCCTGTGAGAAATCTAGCCAGGTCTCACAACACCCTCCAGACATATCAACCAAGACATGCGAAACCCTCTGAGACATTTCAGAATGAATATTGTGGCTCCCTCTATATGTTTCATCTATCACTTGTGATGAAACCTGGTTATGTCATCCGAATCATGTAGAATCCTCTAGAAATGTCAATTGGGGTCATGCGATGGATTCCAGAGCAACCAATCTAGGTCATGCGATGTCCTTGGGATGCATAAGACCAGGAAAAGTGATAATCCAAAAATATTTCATCTAGAATATGTGGTGTCACTTGGAAATGATAGTTCGATCATGTGAGTTTCCTAGAACATATCAGGAACACATTCTACTACATGTAAAGTAGGCATTCGAGGAATGTCGACAAAACAATAAATGAGTATCATACAGGAATGTTGTCTGGAGGATAATGTCATCCTAGCACTTGACCAACATTTTCATCCTCATCATGAAATCCCTGATGATAAGGTAATTACATTTTGTAATACCAGATGATAATAGAAACCTCAGCATGTAATCCTCAACCATGTGAACTACGAAAACTCTAATTCCTACCATAACTAGGATACATTTTATTCCTTCATAAGGCTCAATATTTATATCAAACCCCCCAAATAGTCATCCCATCACATCTTTTCCACATCTGTAATTAGTGAAACTGGTCAGTTACCATAAATTTTTACCCATGATAAGCATATCTCATGTGGGATTTAGGATCTGTAATGATAATATATTATGCTTTATAAACTATTACAAGGACATGGGAATCATGGGAATCATTCACCTTATTCATCTTCAGTGTGTAATCCCTAATGATAAGGGAAATGATAGTGTGTAAACCTCGAAAATAAGGGAAACCTCATTGTGTAATTCATGACCAAGTGAGCTATGAGAACTCTGATTCCTTTTATAACCAGAATAAACAGGATTCCTTCCCAAGGACTAATATCCATACAAAAATCCCTAAAGGGAAGTCCCAACACACACGTCCAACATCCTGAATTAATGACATTGATTATTTTATATCCCTTGTTTCTCACAACGATCATAGATCACGTGGGATTAGGGAATTGAAATAATCATATCAAATATTCCACAACCCTCTCTAAATGCAAGGTCAACGTAATTATGTAAGCCCCACTCCCATTGAACTATGTGGACTTCGATTCTAACCATAACAAGGATATGTAGTATACCTTATTTATTTACAATAAAAAGCTTCAACAAGAATGTACCATGGTGTAAGCCTGGATATATCTCCGACATTTCAACCACAGGGACCCAATCATCCCCACAGGATGATCACTCTACTGCATACCTCAATGGATTGAGAAAGTAAATAAACCATGATGACTCTAATTCCATCCATATTTAAGATACATAGGATGCATCTTCATGGCCCAAGCTAAATATTATGTACCCCAATGGTTGTCCTAGTACATAATCCATATATCCACCTACAATGAGGTTGGTCACTTTCTAACCCTTGTTTCCCCTACCAAGTATAGCTCATATGAGATTAGGGAATCACAATAAACACCTCATTGGAATCATAAATCTCTACCGTCTAGGGAAATACCAACATGTAATCCCTGATGAGTGGCATGATGGAAACCTCTCCCATATGAGGATATCTACCTTGGGTCCAGTCCCAAGGGATTGATCAAACTATGATAACTCTTATTCGTTCCCTAACCAGGATACATAGGACATCTCCTCAAGACTTGATCTAAAATATTCAAAACCAAATTTCCCCCATATATTTTTTCTTCACATGATGTTAAACTACATTGGTCTTAACAATCTATGTGGGTTTTTATTCCTATAATAACCATGATATGTAGACGCCTCATAACGGCTCAATCCCCTCCTATGCATATTAACTGCCTCTCTACATAGTAGAAAATTATGAAGTATTTGGTTGTAAGACATTAGAATATGAAGAAGATATTCATTTATGGGAAATAGATAAAGAACCTCAGATATATACACATTGATTCAATAAAGAGATACCCCTTTCTTTTCTAAACAAATAATTTTTAACTGATAATTTTTTATTAGGGTAACTGGTCTCGTATCGAGATTAAGAATAAATTCTCGAAAATATGTTAAATCTAAAACAGAGTCCTAGAGTGTGCAACAATTTCCCTAAAAATGTTGAGATAAGCCCAATCTCCCATCCTCTCAACCAATGTGTTTCCCTATGAGTTATTAGATATGAAACTCCAATAGACCACTTACCATTGGAAATCAGATATTTACCCATTTATAAATGAGGAAACCATTGGGAGTTTCCATAAAGATCAAAATGGTAACTCAATGTTAATTATTGTGTATGAAATGAAAACCCCCAAAATAATCCACTAGACCAAACCGAACCATCTCGCGGTGACCTCTTTCGGAAATTTTAAAAAAACTTATTTATATTATTTACTAGTTAGTTAATGTTAATATTTAAAGTATACATTTAAACTGATACCAATTTATTTTTTAAATTGTTTACAAGTTTTTCACCTATTAGAAGGATGTTTAATAGTTATAAATTATCTTATATGTAATAAAATGTCTAAAAATATTTCTAAAATTATGATTTTAATAAAGGTAAAATGATATAGTGTGTGGGGTTTTACCATGCCTTGGTAGTGAGGGTCTAAATTTTCAGTTTTATATAATTGGTTAGTATGTATTAATGTTATTATATACATTCTTATTGAAATTTTCACCTAGATGAAAATTCATAATATACAGGATTGGGTGGATGAGCATCTGCTGACCACTCAATATATAGTTTACCCTATAGTCTTAGAAAGTATTTCCTAACTCTTTAAATCAACTATTTGAAGCTATCCTCAATTTGAACCCACAGACTCTAATATCAAGATGGATTTCCAATTTCATAATCCTTTGAACTTTTTTAGATTTCCAATTTCATAATGAAATTTATGCTCACACAGATGGTATCAAAATTATTCTCATATATGAAAATCTCTTTTTCAATATAGACAATAAGTGATAGTTTTAATGGTGGTTAGAAGAAATTTTAGGATGATAAAATTAGATGTGTTTCCTTTTAGGGATGTTAAGGGAATAGCTTTACTTCAAAAAAAGGATTTGGAATACCGCCCATTTTGTGTCTTTAGTATAGTCATCAAGGCCATATAAAGCATAATAATACATTTAATGCGAAAATAAATTTCAAAATTATGATTTGTATGGCCATATTTAAACACTCTTCAAAATAATTTTATCAAAAATCCTATGGAAGCTACCATAACTAGCCCAATAATCACAATCATAGTACGGTGCATGGTCTTCTAAGGGTTTCCTACTACCCATGATGTAATCAGGTCTAGGAGGAAAACATGGAAGTCAATTTCACATTGTTAATATGAAATGAAATGTGTCTTGGGGAAGGCCCAGACCAACCGGGGTGATCCAAGGGGTTCAGGTTCTGCCTGTTTTTCAGGGGCTACCTCTCCAGTCTGGACCCCAGTAGGCTTGAGGAAAAGGTTTGGAATACTGGCTGAGGAGGGATCCAAAGTTGAATCACCTACCTTGGCTGAGGAGGATGCGTACAACGGGAGAAACCCCGATGTTTTACTTTTGGAAGGCTAGATCTTGGGGAAGGCTTATCGAGAGTGTGAGGAGGGTGGAGGGGAAGTTGAACCTGCTGTGACCACCAGAAGCTTATCAGAAGCAGAAACCGATTCTAGGAGTAATAGGAGTAAGAGAAGAAGAAGGGGTAGGAATGATTTTTCCTCTTTACCTCCTCCTATGAAGACACGATCATCAAAGAAGCTAATGTTGGAGAAGCTAGACAATGAGAGCAGGTGTAACCCAAAGTCACCTGGACATCATGTTCTCTCCTCAAATTGGGTTTTATGTTCAGGTGATATGGTGACTGAGAATGTGTTATTTATCAACGCCTCTGAAGAGGAGGCAGCCAAGTTGATGGGCTGAAGTCTTGAAGTGGTTCTCAATGAAGAACAATATAGTTGGGTCGACAAGAAGGATGCTATTTTGGTCTGAGGTTTCAGTAAGGGGTTGATTAGTCTCGAGGAGTATTTGCAGGTATGGAATAAACTGTCGTCTTCCCTTGAAGACCTGGTAAGGGGGGATCCCCTTTTGCAGGTATCTAAGTTATCCTGGAAGTTATTTAGAGACACCATTTCTGGTAGAGTTCAACTGATTTTCAATGAATCTTTTTTACTTATTTCATAGCTTTGGTTTGTTGAGTCCCTGTCTTGGTTGTGTGAGGAACTGTTGGAGGGTCACCTTGACCAGTTGGGCTAGAGCATGCTGTTTTCCCCTTTGCAGGTCATTTGGGATGTGGTGGATACAGAGGGGTGGCTTTCCATCAAGAGGGACCATGCTTGCATGGGATCATCGAGTGGCCTTCTTTGGGGTGAACGGTAGCTGATTATGCTTGGAAGTGGTTTTTTCTGATTTTATGTTTGTTGCTATTTAGTAAGTGTTGTAACGTTTGGTTTCTCACTTTTACCTTAAAAGTTTCTTTTAATAAAAAAATAATTTTCAGTCAATATGAAATGAAATGTGTATATATTTTCAACTTTGGGTGAGAATGAGGGTTCTAGTAGGGTGTATAATAAAGATGAACCAACTTCCAATTCATTATAAGGTCCTTCTACTTTTAATGTTACTATTCTAGTATCATATAATTCCACTTCTACCTTGTTTGATAATGTTTATTTTCATTCCTTTATTTCCATGAAATTGGAATCTCTTATTAAACTCAATATTGAAACACTACCCAATTTAAAAAGTATTGATACCGATCTAGGGAATATAATGGAGTTACTATGAAATTTCTTATCTTGTTCACTAGTAGTAGATTCCTATCAGAATATCTAGGATAATTATCCTTAATGTAATATCCTTCAATGTAATTTTATGGATGGACTTTTTAACCTTGTTTTGGACCTTTATTGATTTATATAGTTGGAAACTATATTTCTCTATATCTAGTAATATTCAATATCCTCTCAATGGAGATTGGGTGTATTAGACAAGTCGAGAAGGTCTTGATTAGGATAATTAATAGTGTTCATCACTAATGTGGTAATTCATATCATTAGAGTAGTTGATGATAAAGAGTGAGAATATTTACCTCCAATGGTCAATTTCATTATTATATTGTTCCGTAATGATATATTAGGATTTACTAATAACAGGGAAGTGTAAATTACTATTTATTTTATCCTATAACAAAGCATATTTTAGTTCCTCGATATTTCATGACACTAACTAAACTGAGGGAATTGAAAATTCATCTTGATGTAGTTGACTCTAATGGGTTTATTAGAATAATATCATAACCTTAGGGTGAACTGGTCCCTTTTTCAATGAAATAAAATGGATTTACACATCTCTATATCCACTGTTGAAATCAAAATCATGAAATAATTACAGATCATCAACTATTTCCTAAAATAGATAATCCTTTTTTTCAATTAAAGGGGGTTAAATGATTATCAAATATTTTAATTCACTCAGAATTTCATCAACAATGAGTTAGATAAGAATATACTCTAAAAATATATGTTTAAATTATATATAACTATTTAATGTATTGGGTAGTTTCCTTTGGGATTACTAACACTATTTCTATGTTCATGGCATCAATGAATAAAATATTTCATTAATTTTTGGACTCTTTTTTTGTAGTATTTATGGATGATATCATTATCTGATCATTATATGTTTATGATCATGTTTAATACCATCACATTTTTATTGAGACCTTGTAAAAACACTAGTTATACACTAATATATCATAATTACATTTTCAGATACAAAAAGTTTTGTTCCTTTTGAATATTATTTCTAGAGTAGGAATCTATGTACATCTCGAGAATGTAAATTTGATGATGTCTGAGAATGTTCCTTTGAATGTGTTTAAAATAAGGAGTTTCTTTTAACATGATGGATATTTATATCATGTTATTATTATTTTCTCCATGATTGTTACTCCAATGGTTTCCATGATGACAAAGATAGTAAATTTTCCATGGTTTGACAAGTGTGATATAGATTTATAAAAGCTTAAAAAGTTCACAATATATTATGTTCTCATATTACATTGGCCTAGGAAATGGTTTGAGTTTAATTATAATTTATCTTCAATCGGTCTTATTTATTCATATATATGATCATCAGGTAGTGTCATATAGTTATAGAAAATATCTTTATCATTAAAAGAACCACCATACCCAATGTTTGGAATTGGGTTTTATTGATAATACTACAATATGTTTCAGAAACTATATATTATACGAATTATATTTGATATTACTAAAACAAAATATATTTTTACTATATATCATCACAATTAGATTTAAATATAAGCAACCACTATAGGTTATAATATCTTTAATAATTTGAATTTTATTTCCCATATATATTTTCAAAAGGTAATGTAGTTTTTGATAGACTTAACATGATGGTTCAACACCAAGGTTTGATATATGAAAATTAATAACGTAGGATGATATCATTAATAGCTATGAAAAAAATTTGATATGATAAAGGATTATACTGGAATACATTTATTCAATGTCAATCTTACTTAATTTATTATGAAGGGTGTTAAGGATTCCAAAATCTATGACCATTCCTATATCATTATTTAATCCAAACTCGGGGGTTGGGATATCTATTATGGATTATTTCAATATTCTTATTATTTTTAATAAATCAAGGATTAATTTTCATTCCAAATAATATAATATGATATGTGATAAAGGAGTATTAACATTCCCATTGTGGTATACTTCCAAGAATTATGGGGATGTATCATGTTGTGCATCACCAATTTTGTAGTTCTTATATAAAGAAATGTATAACATGGTTGTTTATTAGATGATTCATATTTCTATGAGTGAAGTGATAAGATTGAATAACTAAAGGTTAATTTAAGACACTTGCACCATTGATATGGAAATGGGATGAAATTATTATATACCTCATTTCTATTCCTCTGAAATATTCTAGGCGATGAAATATAGCTTCAGTGATTATGGATCTTCTGACTAAGATGGCTACTTTTTCATATTAAATATCCATTTCAATCATTAAACTAGGGATGTAATATGTCAAATATATTTCTAAAATGAATGGTTTACCAATTATTATAATATTTGATAGGGGTCTAAGGATCATGTATTAGTTTTTGAAAGGATGTTAGTAATAATAGTGTTCATAAATCATATTGAGAGATAATTTTTATCCTCAAAATAATGTCTAGTCCAACCAAACCATTTGAATATTTAAGTATTTGATTTGATCCCATGTCCTTCGTTTTGGTGTTTCATGGGAGGAACACCATTTTTTAGTAATATTATTTTATAAAACTATTTATAAGGCATAGATTAAAATGGATCTATTAGAGACTATCTGTAGGAATAATTATCATTATCCTCTCAGTAAAACTAAAATCATAAATTCATCAATGAACAGTCCTATTATCATCCATGAGACAAAACAATAAGGAAAATTCACTAGGAATATCATTGTAATAGATCAAATTTAGTATGATTCCTATGGTAATCATCAAAGTTCAACTTTGGAATTCAAAATTGGTGATCATATCTTTCTTCTATATTTTTCATGATTAGGTTACTGATGAATGCATAAACCTAAAAATTATGTACTAAGTCTGTTCAAACTATTCAAAATATGGGGATAAGTTGTTGAAACATATTATTATCTACCTTTTCCTTAAAATTTAATTTTCTCAGATAAAACATTAAATTTTTCTCAATTAAGGAGAAACATACATGAACCTATATATATGATCCTATATTATGATAGTGTGCTTAAATTATATCATTTATTTCTGGATAAACCACTATATATCATTGGAAAATGTCAAAAATTGTTTCTGGGAATATTAACTTCACTAGATTAAGTTATGTTGTAGTATGTAATGATCCAAAAAAATTAGGAGTGAGATGGTGAAAATGTGGCTCAATAGAAAAAAAATCCCCATAGAAATTTGGTTGGATTTTCCTAATTATGATAAATCTAATAGTTTGATTGTTATAAAGACTTCAAATATTATGTGTTATTATTCTCATTAAATTTAAATATTTTATTCTATTATGGATGTTATTTTGAGTTAAGAATAAGCTATAGAGTTTTCTGGAGATTATGAAGAAGGTAGAGGATGTGACCTATGTGTTGGAGTATCACTGGATTTCTGATGCACCGTGAATGAGTACCCAGAGGTGCCTAGGTGTTGTGGGGATTATGTTTTCCCTACTGGGTATACGGTTGACCTATAATAAGTACCCAGTGGAAATTTATTATTGTTTTTAAACTTTTAGGGTGTATTTTTATATTTAATTATAATATCACATTTCTAAAATACTACGACCTTGAATTTTCCCATATATTTTCAGTCATGAAACCCTTTTGGAATCTCTCCCCCTCACTATATTCTACCTCAAGACAACCCTTCATCATCCTTTGTTCATGTTTTTTCTAATGGTCACAAATTCTCATCTTCAATTTAGAACTGGTCAATACTCCCTCTAATATTCCATTTTTCTCATTTATTCATGGTAAAAACATCATTTCTCTTTTCATAGTACCTATTTCTTATAAAGTTCATTGATTCTATTATTATTATTTTTATAGACTACTACATCGGATTAATTTTTTTCAATTAATGGTATTCATGTTATTTTACATTAAAGATTATTCATATTATGTTGAATGTGATAAAAAAATAAATATTTCCTAAAATAGATTGGTTTTTTGTTCTTATTGGTGGAACCCCCTCTTCCTCTTTACATTAATGGATTTATCTATATTTATTTTTTTAGGTGGACACTTTTTCATCTCATACTCACAAATGGTAGGTATATAAAAACGATGTTTCCTTGTTAATTAAATGATAATTAGGTTTTTCCAACTACTAAAGTGTTTTTTGATTATTCAATGAAAGTAATTTTTTGGATTATTCATTCATGGTTTGTTGATATGGTGTGATTGATCATTGTATGTTATTGTGGTATTTATTGATAATATAATTTTCTTACCTACTCTATTATACATATTTTTTATCATGTCTATGATTTTTCATAGATGTTTTTAGTGTTTTACCACTATGTATAAAAATTATAAATGATTCATTTTAAAATCATTTCATTATAATGTTTTGATATTATATATTTTGTTCATTCATACTTAAATAACCAAGATTCTAATTCTTGTTAGAAATGGATGTATATTTTTTAAATAAAAATTTTGGGTAAACCTACTATTGATGAAAATATTGGTATCAAGGGATGTTCTCACAATTAAATGACCTTAGTATACATATTCCTCTACTAAAAAAGGGATGGTATACATGATTACCATAACATTGTATGCATGATTCTCTTTCCATGAATAGTATGAGTATGACACCCTATCTTTATTGTATTTACTTTTCTCAAATTCTAATCATAGTTTTTAATATGGTAATATAAGTATGGAACCTCCCTAAGACGATAGTTACCTTTCCAGAAATTTATTTATGTCTAATGTATGCCAATTACCATGTTAAGTGATTGTAATCTTATTTCTATATCATTTCATTATTTACATATACACATTATTTTTTTAATTTTTATAAGGGGTGGTGTGGTGATAAATTGTTGGGTATAATGTACTCACACACATCATAAGAATTTTATTGATTCATGGATATAATTTTGTATAAAATCCATGTATGTCGAAAACAATAGAATATAACTTCATAAGGAATAGATTGTGGAGTTTGGGATTACTCTTTTCTAGATTTTGGTGGATGGGTTAGGAATATGTATAAGGAATATATCTATGAATATATAGAGTATATCCCACTCCTGGTATATATATTTTTCATTCTTTATTTGTGTTTGGTTTTCTAAACATGTATAAAAGTTGTTTTTTCTACTTATAGTCATTTTATGGACAAGATAGATTTTATTGGTCATGTGATACAAGATGTTTTATATTCATGTCATTTTATTCATGTATTATTGTTCTATATTTCTTCCTCTTCCATTCATTGACTTATTACACACTAGGTGTATATAGTCTTTGAATAAGTGAAACCAAAAATGGGAGTGACCCTTATGTATCTAATTATATTATTATTTTGAGAAATCCAACTCCTTAACATATGTTATTAAAACCATATGGTTTAAAACAGCATATTTTCATCAAGAGGTGTGTCTGAGGGGTTCTGGGTTTTCATTTAGGGTTGTGAAGAACCAATTTTTCAACAAGGTATCTAAAGCCTCCATGATAATATATTCCAGAATATATGAGGTAGAACCAGGTCTAGGTCATTGAAATGGTACAATTTTTTTTAATTTGATATAAGTAGTGATAATAAGTTTTGTAAGTGAATAACATGCTAAAGAAGAGTTTTGATGTATGAACAATTCACCAGAGCTTTAAGTTTTGGTATTTCAGTCTTTAGATTGTTTGGGTTTCCTAAATTGAGCAACAGATGATCATAATGATGGGATGGGGGAAGAAAAAACGAAACTGGTTGGACTTGTGTATAAAATTTTAGGTGGGTTCTTATGTCAATGTAGTATACCATTCATTATGATATTCAATTTATGCATAGTGTTTTTGTATTTTATGGATCATTTAAATTGGAGGTTTTCTATCTTAATCTAATCGGTGTATTATTTATCATATTGAGTATGGTAACTATCAAACACAATTAATTTTATGTATGAATTTCATTTCCATGATTTATTATCCCTATTAATTTTCGTATGGAATCTATTATCTATCTATAAAGTGATTTAATATAGAGAATTTGTACCTTGGTTCTGATGTTTAGTTACTAAAATAAATTTTCATCTATTTTGGTGGTTCCCTTTATTCCAAAAATGAGGTTTTTAAAGGATAACTTTAAGGTAAGAAAATTCTTGAACAATAAGGCATATCAAAGAAAAAATAATGATTTTTTGATGGTCAGATCTTGGTCATGAGTTTAGATATTAAGGTAGATTTTTATTCCCTTTTTGGACCTATGGGATAACTTCAATAAGAGATTTATAAGACACTGATTTTTTAGATTCATTGGGAGATCATTGATTTTAGAAGGACTGATTTGGAATAGTGTAAGGTCAATATTACTAAATATAATGGATCAAATTTTGAATTTTAGAGGATATATATTTGATATTATCTATTATATATATATTTAGTAGATCCATATATAAGAGTCAAATGATAAATGATTTTAAAAAAAGAATTGTAAAATATTAATTGTAAATCACTAAGGGTGATTGAGATGATGTTGTCTAGAAATAGGGCCTTCAACATCAGGAAATTAATATCACTGGTAATATTATGACCATACTTTATAACATTTATGAGAGTCCAACAGTTATAAATAAATATTTTATTATACGATTACTTATCCATATGAAAAAGTTTTAAATAAATTTTTTATAAGATCTTGTAAATGAATTCAATGTGATCCAGAGTCAGATTGTGTCTCTTGTATTTAAGTTTGGTGGTCCATTATAAGCATTAATCCTTTAACCATTATTAACAAACTCATGGGATATGATGGTCACTACTTTGAAAAATTCTCATTGGAATTTAAAATTTAAAATCTATAATATCCAATATCTAATTCTGAATAAATAAATTCAATGGGAATATTTCAATGGTATTATTTTAAATTCATTCATGTTAGTATGTATGGACATTTTATTCAATGGAAAAAAGTCATTAGAAGAGGAAATATAAAAAGAATGATGAATGTGGATAATTTTACTCACCCTGGACCCATATGGTGTAATTATAGGAAGTGGAATTTAGGGAAATAATATATGGTCTAAAGGGTCAATTTACTAAGATATTATTCTTTAATTTCATTCAAAAGTATCACATACAAAGAAAATAAAAATCTATTCATGAGTGTTGCCAATATTTTTGATTCATTAATAATTGAATCTCGTGATTTTTTTCACAATATGTATGATATTGGTAGAAATATAATATGTGTATGTAAAATATGTAACAATGTTAACCTTATTATTGAGAAAAATATTAAATTTTTTTAGGAAAGAGTAATGTTTTTATTCAAATTTTAAATGAATTTTTTTTGTAAATGAATGTGGTATAACCCATAGAGTGGTTACAAAAAAAAATACTCTTATAAGGATAACTAGATGTATATAATATTGGAATTAATCACCTTATGGATGATAAAAAGATAGAAATTTTATCAAAGGGTGATGTTTCTATTAAAACTATGAGTAGATACTTGTTGTAATTTTTAGGGTTATAACACATAAATTAGTTATAGAATAATCTAATCTCAGTATTATTGACTGAAAAAGAAATTTTCTATTCTAAATTTTCATATGTCATTTGTAAATTTAAATAATTTTACATAGTGGTGGAAAAAGGTGGGAAAGATAGGACATTGTATCTATCCAGGAAACTGAAAGGTGTAATGCATGTTAGAAAATCAACTTTTGGATATGTGAGGTTTTGGAATGATTATCTCATCAAAAATGGTAGAGGGAATGAAATTCCAATATAAAAAAGGAATATTAGAACTTAGATATGTGGAGTATATAACTTTAATGGAGTGTCTTATTGGAAAATATCATGTGATTTCCTTAAATATTAATGTTAGGGAATTAAAGAATAATATTTTTTTAAATAAAAGCTACATATATGGCATTCCCTATTATGATTAAATGAACAACTAAAAATATTATTTAATATGGTAGTTATCCCATAACTATTAGAATGGAAAGAATGAAAAATATTAACTAAATTATGAATATATTGATTAAAATTAAATATAAAATTAATTATTTGGTGACTAATTAATTATTAGTGAAAATAAAACCCCTTGGAAAATCAAAGGATATGTTTTTTGGAAAAAACTATTTAAATGTGAACAAGTTTGTTAGAAACCAATAAATAAAAAAAATATTATTAGATTATTTTAATGGAATATATATATAATATATAACAAATATAATATTTTACATTAATCATATGTGTTTTCTATATATTATATAACAACAAATCCAATTTTATAAAAAAAAGTCTTTTTTTAAAAAGGGAATGTTTGTCACCTTTTGATGGAACACAAGTTTTGAATCTTTTTTGAATCTATTATAAATAATATTTGAAAAAACTAAACATATAAATTGAAATAGAAATATCAAAATTTGATTTGGATTAATTGTTGTTATTTTTCTAATAAGTTTCATGTTCTGATGAATAGTGAATAAAATATTGCATTTTCAATTGAAAACTACTTTTTCATGTAATTTATTTATAATTTTCAATTATATTTTTTAATTGTTTTAAAGAATAATTATATTATGTTTTTATTATTTAATCTAATTTAGGGCATTAAAAAAATTTCACTTTTAAATTTAATATAAAATCTTTGTGAACTTTTGAATGTTTTTACTTTAAAATTTTTTTTTCTCGTTTCGTCAATGAGAATAATTTTAAATTAATTTTATCAACTTCTATGTTTTGATTTTTGAAATATTGATTCCATATATGTAATCATAATTTCCAAATTATTTAAATAGTTTCCTTTTATTTTTTTACAAAATAAGAATATTATCTTTATTAATTATTTTTATTAACACGTTTAAGGGTAAAACTGATTCTTAAGGGTAAAAAATAATATAAAATATTATAAAAGTACTCTAAAACTTTTAAAAGATTTATCGGATGAGTTATTTTCGAAATCAATCATTATTAGTTTTATTTTTTGAGCTTTTGGACCATCATGGATGACATTATGAAATTTATTATACTTTATTAAAAGAAAAGTCAATTTTGTGACACTTTATTTAACAAGTGAAATATTTTTAATATTGTGTTGTATGTGGGATATTTTGAAATATAAATTGTATTTATAAATCTAAATTTTTTATATACATCATGGTAATTTATTTATAATTTTTAGTGATGATATAATTATATTAAATGGTGACACAATGATGATGTAGTAATTTTTTAATTAATGATAGAATCAAATAAATGATTATAAAATTATTATAATAAATATAATATGGGATGATCAATTTAATTCAATATTTTTTTAGATTTATTTTACATGTTAGTGATGTTTCAGAAGTATATTTCTAATTTTATCTTGATTTTATGATATTTTTTATACTTCATGTAATGACTAGTGTCAAAAATTGATATTATTGATGTCTTAAAATAAATAATATTTTATTAAATGATATAAAATTCCTACAAATATACAACATAGAAAAATAATAGAGATATGTATTAAAATTTTATCAATTTCTCATTTATTTTTCATTTTTAATTTTATCTTAATTATGTTAACCCTCAAATTGTAAATTACATTGTATTACAGTAAGAACTAAAAAGATAAATAAGGGATAAACAAGAGGATAATAATTTAAAAATAGTAAATAGATATCTAGAATTAATTTTATTATTTTTATTAGACCAAAAATAATCATAAATTTAAATTAAATCAGTTTGGAACTATTCAAAATATAAAATTAATTTATATTAATTTAATAATTTCAATAATTACAAGAGTTCCACACCCCTCTCATATAAAAGGCAACCCATTATTATCTACCACTCAAACATACAAACCTATTTGTATTAACCAATATCAGACCAAATCCCTTCCTAAAATACCTCTCCAAATTATTGTGGTCATATTTTGTGTAGAAAACCCTCCTTATATTTGTTAATTTGTTTATCAAATGAGATCGTTCGATGAAGAGATATTTTTTAAAGAATTATTTCAATGTTATTTCTTCATCCACTTCCATAAAATCTCATTAAACCATGATGAGATAAGAAATCTATTATCATAAATATTATTAGATGTTATTTTGTTAATATCATCACCTAAATCCATCTCTATTTCCATCAAATGAGAAAAGAATTAGTCGTTCGTGCGCACGTGTGAACTGTCACCTCCAAGAACCGATATAATTCGTTTTCCATAATTGTCTCTCAATACTGGTTACACCGATGCATCTAATATTTTTATACAATGTTCATGAAATATTTATCATTATAAGGGAATAATATATCAATTATTTTCATACATTAAATTCACATAAAAAAGATAATGGTGTTTGTGTGTGCGTGTAAACTATCACCTCTATGAAGTGATGTAATTCATTTTTAATCATCAAATAACATGGATAATATATATAATAATATTTTTAAATTAATAATATGATATTAATTATATCATTATCATTCTGGAAGGATTAAATAATACTAACCTTCTTTCCACAATGATCATTGAAAAATGGAAACGTTACTCATGTTTACATATGACTTACCGTCACTGTGATTGTAATGTAAATTATTTTTAATATCCCTATTTAATTAATGGATCTAAAAGTTTAATTTATATATGATAGGTATTATTATGTGATTAATATTATATAAGATATGATGTACTAATTACCACTTTGGCTATTGAAATCATACGAGGGTCATTTTTGACCCTTGAACCAACTGTCGTAAAAAAATCCAATGTATACATAAATAATTAAGTAATTTTTATAACATGATAATAAGAGATATATAAGGATTAATAAAATTTAAAACTATTATAAATAAGATAAAAATTTAAACTACGGTTATTATTTAGGATGATAAAGAACGTATGTGATGAGTCGAACTCATGGTAAGAGATTTTATATCAATCTCCATTCATTGAGGAATTTGTAGATTATATGATCCTTTATTCTATTATAAGGTTAATATATTGCTAATATGAAATTTTATATCCATATGTAATCTATAATCATGTTATTTATTGTTTTTTAAAAGTATTCCTTCATTGAGATTATGATTTAAAAGTTCAAAGTTACATGGGAAACCTTTAATATTTAATGATTCTATTATCTAATCTGTTTATCCATGTCAGTATTCATTATAATATTTTTTATATTTATTTATATATGTATAAAGGGATTTTAAAATAACTTTTATTCCTATATTTAATTTCATTCAGTGTTTTTCAAAAATTAATATTTTTATATGTTTTTATACAGAATGTTTCGAAAAATGAAACAAATTAATGTTCTATTTTTAATGCTCATGAAGACAATGAATTTTATGATGTTGTTTCTATTATTTTATTATCATTTTCATTTTTAAATTACATGTCTTCATAAATATAAAACCAAATTTATCACTTTGGTTTCTTTGGTATTTAATGTATTTTTATGGATTTTTTTGTATTGAAAAAGAGTTCTTCAATGAAAATCAAATTTTTATCTGAAAGTATTTTCATATGGAAATAAATAAATTTTTAAAAGTTTTTTATAATGAAAGTGTTTTATTTCTAATATTTTACATCATTATCATAGGAAACGGGTGAGTCCGATAGATATTATACATGGTGTAGCCCATATAACACACTAATTCCTATTATGGAAAAACATGGGGTGGCCCATATAGCACTGGGAAATACAGGTTTATCATACCATGGGGTTCCCAGATAGCACTAGGAAAGACCATTATAGATTCAAATGGGGTGGAATATATAAATCTAGGGAATCCCGTAATAACATAAATTTTGGTTGGTGTTATGGTTATTCTAGTTGAAATGCTTCTGAAAGGGTTTTAAGTATATGATTCTATAAGTAACCTAAATGACTGTTAATTAAATGATATGAGTTTTAGTGATTTTCTTTTAGAAAATTGAATGGGTTACATTGTAAGAGTTTTTCATAATTCTCTTATACTCTAAATAGAAAATATTCTCAAATTTTAATTCTCATTCAAAAATATTAGAATATTTATTGTTTATGGTCAGATCCTTCTAGGGAGTTCGATAATAGGGTTGTAAAAATATATATAAAGGTTTATATAATATACTAGAGTAAAGAAATAATATTGGGAAATATTGTTATAAGAACACCAGATCCAAATGGTCTCTTTTAGATGATGAATCCAACCTGTAATGAGAGTGATGGAACCATGAGGTTCCATTCCAGTTTACCCTAATAATATTGGTTATATGCTATAAAAAAAATTAATCTTATCTTGTGAATTGGATTCCTTCTAACATATTAGGAAAGGAAATATATGATGAACTCTGGTCTAAAAAGGCAGTGGATATATCCCGGATAAAAGTTTTTTGAAATATTTCCTATGTACGTTTTATGATTGCGAGAGGGAAAAGTTTAAGGTTATGTTAAGGGCCTGTTTTATTAAAGAATAAAGTAATGAATAAATTTTATTTTCAAAATTAAAACTTGAATTAATAAATTTAATTTGAGGCTAAAATGTTCTCTTAAATGAATATATATTATGGAAGGATTATAACTTGGCTAAACAATTCATTAAATAAAAAATAATTTGAACATGAAAATTTTCATGTTGAATGAACTTTGGAATACTATGATTGTTCAAATAGTATATCAATTCCATATATACCAAACTATCTATATGATATTTATAAGGGAAGTTATATACCATTGGTATTTATAAGGATATATGTACTAGAATACATGCGAACTATATATGATCATGTAAGATCTATAAAAATTGTTGTTTTGTAAGTAGTAGTATTATAAGGAGTATAGATATATTTTTATTTATAGACATCTACCAAGGTTTAGTCCTTAGTGTAGAGGATTATAATTGATATGCACTCTTACTTATTATAGAAATCGTGAAACAAAAAAAATTCTTCCAAAAGATATGACTCTAAGTTACATGATACAATGAGATGTAGATATATGGAGGATTTAGACTCCTTGAATGTTTTAAAATAACAGGTGTCAATAAAACATAATTCTTTGATAATATAATTATAGAACATTTGTATCTTCCATTTGAAAAAATAATCAGACAGTAAGAAACTGTATAAGGAAAGACTTATTGTAAATTGATTGTAATAAACATAATGTTTATATATCTTGAAAATATCTTCCCCAGTTATAAAGTAATTAATAATTCATATAATTCTAAAAATGGATTATATATAAGGTATCATCTTGATCAATTAGATGTGAATACCACATTCCTTCATCATAAATTTTTTGAGGAATGTTTCCTTGAGAATGTGAATGTTTTCCCAGATAAAGGGATAATAGGTCTACGATATTGGATAAAATATACTTTTATGGGATTAAATGAGAATCAATAAATAAGAACATGAAATCGAATGACCTAATGGCAGATAATACATTGATCTATAGAAATTCGAATGATTGATGTTAATTGAATGAATTTTTTAGAGAGGTTCATCATACAAACACTATACAAATATAATTGTATTCATACATGACTGATGAGATATATGACTGAGTATTTAAAATATAAATTTTCTATAAGGCATGAAATGAAATATACTGGTTTTTAAAGTCTATATTAGAGATATAGATCAAAATGTACATGAGTTATGAAATTTTCTTCATGTCTCAGTTAGAGTACATCAGGAAAGTGGTAGAAAGATATTAAATGTGTCAATCAAATAACATTATTTCTCCTATGGATAGATATTTTATGTTATACAAGGGGAATGAACCAATAATAGAATTTGATTCTTAGTATAAGGTGTTGGTTTCATATACATCAGCATTTGGAAGTATGATGTATTCCATGTTTTGTATGAGGGTGTAAATTGTGTATCTAGTTGTAGTGTTAGTATATTCATGTTGAATTTTTGAAAGTGGAATTGGGAACTAGTGAAGTGGATACTCTATATTATCAAAATATTAGAAAATATATTGTTTCATTTTATAATGATGATTGATTTTTTAAATTTTTATATTCGGTCTATAGATGAGATGTGGAAATGTAGGGAAGTTCCATTGGCTATATGTTAACCCATAAATGAATAATTAATAATTTTATGTATATACATTAATAAAAATTTATATTTTCTATAAAAAATCTAATATATGAAAATAAAAAAATTTAGGAAAGAGATGATTTGGTTGAAGGGTCTATTGAATATTCATGGAATGAGGAAGTAAAATACAACATTTATCTTTTAAAATTAGTGAATAATTTATCTTTGGAAGAATATGACATTTCACTCATGAATTCAGAATATTCATCTAAAGTATCAATTCATCCATATGTTTTTGGTGTATTGGGTTCTATAGATAAAAATGTTAGTGTATGTATATATTTTATGATAATATTGATGAAATTAAAATCATAATAAATTATGAAGTGGTGTTGCATCGTAGTTGGTCATTAATGATTGGAATCATGGTTTATTACCATTGTGACACTTTAGAATAAAAGTGGAGAGAGTAAATTTATGTGATCTATATTACTCGATGAGAATTTAAAATAGTGTTAAAGTATGATATTATGTTGTTTTGGTTACGAAGAACCTATTTTTTAGCTAAGTATTAAAACATTATTAGAGGATTAATTCCAAACCATTCATTTCATTCAATGAATGATTAAAGATGTTATAGTGAAATAAGTGGTTTACATGTGGTTATCCTAATCAAGAAATGGTTGAATTAAAATATCAAATAGTGGTGGAACTAATTGATCTAATTATAATCATCTATAAAATGTTTTTTGTTATCACTTGTATAAGAATAATATTATTCCTATTTATCCTCTATTTTAGTGTAGAGTTTTCATATGAAGGATCCTATAACTTGGCGGTTTTATATCATAATCCATAGTTTTCATTAGTATTCCCATAGGGTAAATTATTTCATTAACCATGTAACTTCCATGTGGTTTTTATTCTTTTATTACCTTTTTATTTTATTCATTTGGGTGAGAAAATTATTTTCTGAATATGAGGTGATTCACGGTAGAGATTCTAGAGCCTTGTTTTGGAGTTCAATTGATGACATTGTGTGTTATATGTCTTTGAGGTTCTAAAAATTTGTTTTTAATTGGAGGGTCCTAGAGGATAACTTCTATATTAAACTTTTATAAACCAATATTGGAGACCACAATTAATAATATTTTGGTATTCGAGTCTATGTAATTATAGATAAAATATAGCATCCCTTGGAACATTTTCATTTAGATATTTGTGGATAAATGATGAATAAATCTATAAAATTTTATAAATAAATTATCTCATTCATTTTAAAATCTACTCAAATTGCATATATAATTTTTAAGAAACAGAAATCCAAAGCATTTATTTGATTTAAGAGTTTTAGGATGAGTATGTGAAATTAATGTGGTTATTCTGTTAAGTTGTTTTATTCACATAATTTAGTTGAATATAAAAGTTATATTTTTTGGATTTATTCAAAAAAGTCATGAATATTCATGTCTATTATGGATTTTATACCCCATAATAAAATGATGTTTCTAAAATTAACAATCAAAGATTAGTTATGATAGATAAAAACATGCATGTGGATAATGGTACATCTCTTTTCTTTTTTAGGAATTTTCTTTATATAACAATACTCATTCAAAACCAATTTTTATATGATATATACGCCTGTATTTCTCTTTAACAGATTTATTACAACATTACCTGATGTTTTAGGTATTTATGGTCATTTATCATCCCATGCTTCATCGATGTTAATGGTTCCAATATGAGAATGTTTGATAAACGTGGATTTAAAGTAAATATCCTTTGCTATCCTACAAATAATAAGGGATATCACTCCTATGAGACTAAATTCATAAAGTTGGTGGATAATTCTAAGGAAAAATATCTTGAGCACTCATTTAATAGGTGTAAACAATAATAAAAACATTATAAAGTCAATGATAATGGTAGATATTTATCTAGAAAAATAAAAATAGAATATTGGATGAAATTATTTATGTTCATGAAATAGTTTTTTATTCATACACATCCTATAATGAAGAATGAAAAAATAAAAAAGTGTATTAAAATCCTAAGGAATCTGGTTGAGGTCAAAAACCACAATTGGTGATCATGTAAAATTAATTAAAACTAAGAGATATTTAAGGAAAACATCTCATACCTAACTAATTTCTCAATATTAACCAAGAAGAATAATTAATTAATTAAATCATTAAGAGTTTATCCACTACCTGAGTGATAAATTAGATCAAATCATAAAGAAAACCACATAATATTTTGGTCCAAATATTATAAATAATAATGTTATTAGAATAAAGTGGGTTTTGTATAACAAGTAGAATGAGAAAGGAAATTTTATAGGTGATAAGTAAAAGAACATTTGAAAAATGTATTCACGGATTAGATGTATTGAGTTTTATAATACATTTTCACTAGTTTCTAACACTATTACCATGAGTATTTTTCTTACTATTTATACTTAAAAAGGAAAAATGATCTTCTAAAAACATGTGAATTTGAACCTTACAAATGGTGAACATGAAGAAGTGGTGTATATTAAAAAATCAAAATGATTTTTATTAGATATTATGATATACTACTTTATAGGTTAAATTGAGTTTTTTAATGTGTTAAGGGAACCTCTATGTGTATGGATTTCAAAAAGTGACTCATGCTTGGAGTTGATGGAATTAATTAAATAAATAATATAGATAAACCTCTTTATCGATGATATTCAAAATAAATACCTCATATACATTTTCTATAGTGGTGATATTATCTTCATTGTAAATAAATTACAATTTTAAAGGAATTTTGAAATCATATAAAGGAGGTGTTTGATATATAAATTTTTAGACAGATCAAGTATTTTTTGGGACTTCAAATTTCTTAAAAGAAGGAGAATACTTTCATTATCAAGATAGTAAATCCCAAGTGTTACTGAAAATGTTTGGAATAAAGGATAACAATAATGTTCCAACCCCAAATTCAATGGGAACCAATCTATGAAATGATACATGTATAATGTATTTTCATTAAAATGAGCTCATAAAACATATTGACTTTTTCTGTATTTACATCTTTCAGACAAAATGTTTTCTTTGTTTTTAATCTATTTTCATGGTATCAAATTATGCGTAAGTAATATAATTTCATAATAGTGAAAATATTTATAAGGTACATTAAAGGAACTTCATATTTTGGATTAAAATAAAACAAAAAATAACATGTTTATTTATTCATGTGTGTTAATGTGGATTAATATAAAAGTATTGATGATGGAAATTATTATTCCAAGTGGAGTTTTTATTTAAAAAAACATTTGTTACATAGAATATAAAGATGAAATATTTTTTTAAACTGAGTATAGAAATAACCATATATTATTCTCACACCCGATAAATAACTCAACTCAAGTGTATAAAGACACTAATGGAATACTCAAGAGTTTTTTTTAATATTTCACAAATTATATGGTTGTAAATAATTAAAGTTCTATAAATCATTCAAGAAATATACTATGACATTTTTTATCAAAAAATAGAAACATCAAATACCAGTTATTCATCAAGAATTTAGAATAATTATTTTCTAACCTAGATATTCCAAAAATGGGGTAAATTGTTAAGTGTTTTTACCAAACCACTTCCCAATGATACTTTTCTGTAATTATGGATAATCATGGTAGTTCATATTCTATATTATTAATTCATAGGTATAGTGTCTCATCCCCTCTCTCACTTTTTTAAAACTTGGAGGTTATATGTAGGATTTATTAACAATAAAAAAATTGAGGATATTTTGGATTAGTTTTAATGAATAATGTAAGCATAGATTGTGATGGTGATGAAGTATTCATAAAATATAGTTATTTATAATTAGAGTTCCATTAAATCTAATGAATTTTTTATTTTTGGTTTTAAATGGAGTGTGAGTAGGTTTTTCAATATTTGGGTAAGGGTGGGAAGGATTTAAAGTGGATAGATAATACTAGTCTGATTTATAGATTTATTTTTTAAAAATTATCATATAAAAGGAAAATTGAAAAAAAAATCACCACATACATAAAATTTCCCTAGTTTGAAAAAATGGGAAACTATTTTACACCCTCTATAAGTATGGGTTTCTATTGCTGAGAAGACTATGTTAATGAAAAATAAAAAATTCCATGTATGACTAATAGTCATTTTCTTTATATTAAAGGGTTTGGATACTTAGCCTAATATATGGGAGAGGGGATAAAATGTTATTATTTTATATATTAAGTTATGAAATGAAATGTTAATCTAAAATTTTACAAAATCCAATAATATATTATAGTGAATTATGGAAGTATTGAAGAAATGTTGTAGTGGAAAATCAATCAGTATAATACATAAAAGTTATTGAGTCTCATATTTAAGAGTGATCCCATTGTAAATTTGAAAAAATACCATAAATTTTTAGATTGGATTCATCCATTATACAGAAATTTTATTAGTGTAAATAAAATGGAAAATAGAAAATTATTTAACATAAATTAGTAATTAAATTTATTAACTAAATTCACATCGTTGGATGGAATCCCATGCAATGATATGAATGAAATATATATATCATTATTCCTTGGTGAGCTTGGGAACACTATGGTAGATATTCTTTTAGAGACATTGAAATTGTGAGTATCATAGAAGATAGATAGATGTTGAAACGATATATATGGAATCTCACATGTTATAACAGAAACCATTGTTTTTTAAAATAGGGGTAAGTTCATTCCATTCTATAGTAGAATCCAATTTGGATTAAAATGTACCTATGTAAAATAAGGATCACATAACACGAATTTTCAATAGTGTATATGCTATGGAGTAATTTTACACAACAACTGGATTAGTGATTTCATACGATCATTAATTCATTATGTCCTGATAAAATTAGTCACACTATGGTTATAAGTGAAGCATTGTAACATGGATACCGTGAAGAAAAAAGTATACCATGATATATAGGTTCTGGGATATTTTATAACAAAAAGAAAGGTCATACCATAAAGATATATGTCATGCCATGATGTTACTATTTGTAAAAAATATTTGATTAATAAATCATAAAATCAGGTTATGATTTCTGTTTTCACATCATTGCTCTCATAAAATGAATAGTCTGAAAAAAAAATTAACTTGTAATTATTAGTGAAATTTAGAAGTTATGGAGTTATTATTAATCCCCCATTTAAATTCCAACGGTCTATATCAATTTTATGTTGTTCTGAGAGATGGTATTGAAGAAAAGGAGTTCATGTGTAGTTATTAATTTGAATTTGAATTTTAAATTTTCATCATATAGAAGATAGATTATTGTACAGAATTTTAGGAAAAGATGAAGATAATTGAAATAAGAACTATTTGTTCCTATAGAAAATAAGAATGAAGACATCAACATGGGATTTTATGAAGATATAAATTAAAGAATATTTTGTTGTGGACGGTTGAGTTAATTTAAAATTAAATATATAGATTATGATGGATGTATTTTGTTAATTAAAATAAGTAGGAAAATTATATTGAAAAATAATTCCAATACTATAATTATTTTAATAATATTTTTCATAATAATTTTAATTTTATTAAATAAAAAAATATTTACTCCTCTAATAAGAATATGAATATATATAGATAATGAATTTGACAAAATCACACTTATAACAACTCTGGTCTTTATTTTACATTAATACTTAATTTTTTTCTAATATAACAATAAATATAACCCAAATGATAAAGAATTATAACCTGTTTTTGAATTAGATACATAGAATAACATCTAGAACATGGTATACAACAACATTATTGAAAACTTCCTTAACATGCTTCTAGAATTGCATGTCATTTTAAAACAGCACGGGATATCATCGAGAAATCATAAGAATGGGGTGAGATATAAATCATAGCAAGGAAATAAAAAATTAATAACATGAATAAGATATTACATGATAGATAATAGTAATATACATTTGGAATAAAACGAACATGAATAATAATGTATGAAATATCATGATAATCATAACATGGGAAATGTGGAAACAACTTAAAACAGTGGGTCATAAACATATTCCAAGGCTAAACACACCAATAAATCGAGATGTAAAAAGTTCCATAAAGGAATTTGGTTAAATCCTTATCCCAACATGACATATCATGATAATAAACATTACCCAATTCATTAAAGTGCTATCTAGGTGCACCCATTTATTCATTTCATACTCATGCTTAAGTGTGCCACATGTATCATACAACATGGATTCATTCATCATTATAATGTTTTCCACGATCAAGTAGGGTGGAATAAACATATGTACATCCAAACTCAAAAATTATATTTCCATAAATTTAAATACCCTTTATAGTAAATTGGTCTGGTCCTCACTACATAATTGTTTTGGCATAGAAATATTTGGTGATATTTCGACAACATAACAGCATCACATAAAAATTCATAAAATGGATAGATGGGAGATAAATGGTATATCATCATAAATAAATTATATTTAAAGTAATATGGACATGGAATGAAATGTCCAAACATGAGTAATTGTAAATAAAAGGAATATTACATTGAAGAAACTTGATTAACGGAGAGAAAGGAAAGAACCCTTACAAAATTTTGGTATCATAACGAGTGTACACAAGGTTTAATAGGGGAGAGGTGAGAGTGAAATGGGTTATATTCTATTATAAATTAAATGTAAATTATGTGGGATAAAGAATAACATCTCATGAAAATTTAAAATCAAAATTAAAATTCATAACATCAAAAGAGTGCTTCATAAAAGAGGAGAGTGGAGGATCCCTTGCTTGAGTGTGTGACTCTAAAGTCTTGGTAGGGGCTTCTTGAGAGATTTGGGTGACTTGGTATGACTCTATGGAGTAGAGGGAAGATTTTGTTTCTGGTAAAATGAGTTTTAGTAAAGTAAAATGGGATCTTGCGTGGATTTATATAGTAAAAGATGGGGATTTCTTTATTATTTATTTTTTGGACTCTGCATAATAAAATATCAAAAACCGCAAACCATACCATATATTTTTAACATGTTTTATTCAAAATGGAAGTGGTTTAAATTATGTTAAATGTATAAGGTCCAATCTTAATAAAATAAATCCATTCCTCATGCGGAGGTGTGTCATACTCTTGAAGAAATGATTTTAAAACCTTAAAATATGTTATACATTTTGGAGGATTCATAATGGATTTAAAAAATAAATTAAATAAACATAAAATGTCATTATTTTAATGTTAAAGCATTTATTTGGTCTTGGATCCTATTTTTTGTAATTATTAAATCACTTTTGGCTCATTATTATGCCATAATACACACCTATATTTATACGGTATTTAATATTTACCCAAAAATTTGACTGTCTCGGAAAATTATTTAAAATTTCCCAATAGAAAATTTCAATTCTATGATTCGAAAAATAATATTCATTTTATAAAAATAATTTTACAAATATTTGAATTTCATCTGTTAAAATAAAATATACATTTATTAATAAATGTTGGGTTTTTTTACAATAATTGTTTTCCAAAAATTATAAAAATTACATTTGACTATATGATCATTAATATTTGATGAAAATTATTTAATTAAATTTTCTTAAAATATTATTTATTTTAAAAACCCATTATGTTCATAAATTCATTAAATTAATTTAAATACTAACTAAAAATAAAATTTTTGCTTTATTGTATCAAAATAAAAAAAATTTACAGTGTAATAATAATATGATGAAAATATATTCTGTATTCTATAAAAAACAATGGTTATATTTATATTGCTAGGTTATTGATACACATCTAATTAATATTCCGGCATACTCCCTAAGAGTAAGGTGCACGATGGTGGGACTTTCATGGGGAATTTTGGGGAACATGGTTTGGGTCGTGATGTCAATGAGATTTAACTTTTCCCATAATCAGTTTTTCTCATGCTTAATTTATTGGATATCATATTTGGATTGTTCAATGTAAAATAAAAAATGATATCTTCAGCAGATGCTAGGATATGTGTGCTTTCTAGGGTCTTATCCTACTAGTTGAAGTCATCACTACCATTATCTCTATCAATTATATTTGTTAAAACCCTATATTTATATTAATCATGTGATCATTGTTCAACACCTATATTAGGAATGGTAATGATACTTAATGTTCAATTTAATACAATGGGTATAATAATATAAAATAAGTTCATGTGTTTTCTATAACCATAATATACCATAAGACATTTTATTAAATCAAAATGGTGATTTTATTCACAACATTTCTGGTCATTAAAATATTCCCCCCATAAAAAACTTCACCCAATAAATTGTATTTTCCCACAGTAAAATATATGAGGGTAACTATGCTTTATCACCTCCTCAGGTTCCCAAATTTATTATTTAAATATTTGGTTTCTCCACAACACTTTTAAAATATGTGTTGTGTTATTTATTAGACATTTCTATCTACAATATAATATTTCACCAACTTCCCTTCATGGGAAAGTTTATTCTCCAATGGTACCACCTCTAGATTGAGTATATTTTATGGGACTATTAGGTACATTATCAAGAGGGATACATGGAATACATCATGTACTTGAGATAGGTTTGGTGGGATTTCTAGTCGGTAGGCCACCATTCTGATGTGATTAAGGATCTCTAATGGGCTGATGTACATTGGAATAAGCTTTACCTTCATCCAAAATCTCATCACTTTCTTCCATGGAGATATACAGAGGAGTGACAGGTCACCAACATTAAACTATAGGTCTTGGTGATGATTTTCCAACCAATAGTTCTCTCGATGATCTTTATACATCTATATGTTTCCATGAAGAGTGGATAATGTCGAACTATGTGAATTATCCAATAGTTCCTTCTTTAACTCAAGATTTGATGAAACACATAGTCTTGACCCAAATCTCCCAAATCCTTCTTCATCAACACTGAAATCTAAGGATTTACCTTTTCTTGTAGCATCCACATCCATATGAATTCCAACATCACCTTTCTAATCATACTTTAACCTTTCTAGAAAATATGGTTGAGAAATACTTTGTGAAAAGATTGACGATGTTCCTTACGTTATGATTCCCATGTCCATTCTATTCAGTTATAATAATATTTGATCCTTATTAATTCTAATCAATGATAAAATTTCAGGATCATTTCTACTTGGAGCCACTGCCAATTTATTTGTTTTACCTAGATGGTACTGAATTTAGCAGTCATAATCATTGATCATCACTAACCATCTTCATTGGCTCATAATCAACTCTTTCTGTGTACATATATATTTTAGACTTTTTATCCATTTATATTTCACACATCTCCCCAAATAGATAATGCCATAATATTTTCAAAGTGATGATCATTTAATATAACTAAAGATCATGTGTTTTATAGTTCTATTTGTGAACATTCAAATACCATAAATTATAGGCTTTGACATTTTTATTTTATATCAACACACAGCTTAATCCCTTCATTGAAGCATATCTAAATATAAAACAATTCCTCCACCGTTTGGTAGTGTGATCATATCTATAGTGATAAGACCCCTTTTCAAATCATTGAAGATTTATCTTAATTCATCATTCCAAACAAACATCCCCCCTTTTCTAGTAATCTTGGTTAGAGGGTTTTACCATCATGAGAAATTTCTCACAAATTGATGATAATATTCAGCTAACTGAAGGAAACTATGGATATCATTCATGGATGATGGCCTCATCCATATTTCAATTTCTTCTATCTTTTAAGGATCCAGAGATATCTCATTTCTTGTGATGATACTTCCCACGAATGATACATCCTTCAAAAATAACTCATACATGTTTTACTTTTCATAAATCTTATTCTTTCACAAGGTCTTTACCATTGTGATCATATACTCCTCATAATCCTCTATAGTTTTCTAGTATATTAGAATATCATCTATAAGTACTACCATAAATTGGTCAAGGTAATATCTAATGATTATATTCATCTAGTCTATGAAAATATTTAGAGAATTATTGAGTCTGAATGGTGCTACTATTATCTCATAGTTGTTGAACCTTATACAGAAATCAGTCACTATGATATCCTCCTTCTTCAACCTCACTTAGTAATATCCCAATCACAGATCAACCTTCGAGAAGTATTGTGATCAATGTTGCTAGTCAAACAAGTCATAAATCTGTGGAAAAGGATACTTTATCTTTATATCAATCTTTTTGAGATCTTGATAATAAATGAAAAGGATCATTAAAACATAATTCTTCCTGAAGAGGAGGACCGATTCACCCCATTTTGAAGCCCATGGGTGTATAAACCCTTTATCAAGATTCTCCGATAGTTCAACCATTAGCTCGTCATGTTCCACAACATCCATCCTATATAGAATCTAGGTTATTGGAAACTCAAAAGGTATAAGATTGATTGAAAATTCAAAATATCAACTAGGAGGAAGGCAAGGAAATTCCTTGAGAAACACATCATTTTATTTCAATACAATATGCATGTCTTTGAGGATTATCCTTTCCTTAGAGTCAATAATTTATGATAGATCTGATTTCTCACAGGATAGTAATATCAATTCTTGAGATGATGGTTCTAAATAAGATTCATTCGCCTCGTTAGACCTGTATAGAATCAATGGTTGATTCTCTATACAGAGATTGATTTACTTATCACGACAATTAATGATGGCCTTATTGAGGGAAAGACAGACCATGCCTATAATTGCATAAAATTCCACCCAAATCATTATAAATAGGTTCCCTAGGATGGTCATTCCATAAATTATGATAGGGGGAGAGTTATATACTTGGGATGAAATAATTACCCAATTTTTCCATTTTCACTGATAGATGTACTTCAATTCTATGTAGTGGTGTTTCAATAGTTCTACTAATCTTTCATGATATGAAAGAATATATAGAACTATAATTAAAAAGTATGTTTTTATTAATGAATGAAAAATTAGTGTACCTATTTTTACTTTGTTGTTAGGATCCTCCTCAGTGGTTATGATAGAAAAATCACTCCATTGATACCTTGTAGGTTGTTTGTGACCAAAAAACCTTTGCTTAGGGAATTGAATTGCAAAGTTCCATGGTTCCTTGCAGTTGAAGTAATGATAATACACTGAGGGAATAATAGAGAATTTATTTACCCTGTCGCATTCACGGGTTTCTAATATCATAAAATTATAGTCACATGTCTTTCATTCCCCAAACTAATGCATTTTTTTATTCCCATTGTAACAACCCAAGCTTCTACGATACACTTCTCTTTGAATAATACAGTAGCGTGTGTTGTACACAAATTCGAGTTCTAACAGACACCACAACCAATCAAAGTATCTGTTATGAATAGTAATACCTAATTTTTTAAATTTTATAAATTTTATCTTTCCAAATGAACTTCATTTCTGTTTTCGGAATATCAATGTTATCCTGTGTTTAATTTTTTTTAATTTTCTCAGAACTTCCAATTTTTTATGAATAGTGAAGAACACATAAAAACAATTTTTTTAATCAAAATAATTTATAGTGATAAATTATACTATTGAGTGGTTTTCAAGTATAATTAGAATATATTTTTACCATTTTATCCAATGGTGTTCATTATAATTAATTTCACTTTGAAATTAGACAAACAATTGTCAATCTTTTGATATATATTGTTTCTTAAAAACACACTATTTGTTGTGACCGTGGGAATTAATTATAAAATTAATTAATGAAACTTAAATTTTTGGAATTTTGTAAAATAGACATCATTTTTGAATTTTGAATATCAATTATAGCTTAGGGTGAAATTTTGGCATTGTTCTGAAAAACTTCAATTTTTGATGAATAATGAAACCACTAAGTGGTAGTTAAATAACTGATTTATCATTTAAATGAAATATTACCACTTCTGTGATTTGACTTTCAAAAATACAACATACATGGTTGTCATTAGGAAGTAAAATGTGGTTCAATGGGATTAAAATAATTTTTTGGTGAATAGTAATTTTTAAGTTTAATTAATCACGATTAAAGGAAATTAGTGAAATTTAAGGTAAAAATGGTATTATAAAAATATGAAATGACCCTTACACTTGTCCTACCCCTATTTTATGAGTCATGGCCGACCAAGACAACCCATGGGTCAACTTGGGGACCCCATGGATCCACTTTGGTAGGAAAATGACATTAAAAACGTTTTATTTAATGTTAAAATAAAAATGTCACAAACATGAGTCGTTTTACTAAAAAAATTAAATGGGGTTATATAAGTCATATCTTTGACTATAAATATTCATTATAAATCTAACAATATTTCATACATAATGATATTTTTTTATAATTTTTAGACATTAAATAAATTAAATTATTTATGACACCGTGATGATGCAGCGATTACCACATTAATTAACGATTTTAATAAAATGGAAGGATAATGTAAAATATAAGCATTACATTTGTCCAAAGCCTATTAGATGAGAATATGTCAAGCCCTTATCACCTTATCCTCGAATTATATAAGTGTGGGACCTTTATAATCCGAAAATCATTGTATAATAAAGTAACATTTTATTACTTTCCAAGAGTGCCCCTTCTCTCCTCTTATAAAAGGCCCCCACCACTACCACCTTAATCACACATTCAAAGCCTTCTGGCTCGGCCCAACTCTTCCCAAATACTCTCTCAACTTCCCTCCCTTACGCCTAGAAGCCTCACTTTTTCCAGAAGTCTTCCCAAGGAAGCCTTTGGCTCAAATCAAAAAGAGTTACCCGATTTTAAGGTAATGTCTTCTCTAATGTTGTTTTGTTTTATTTTTCTTCTCCAACCCCTTAAACTCTTTTTAATACATTATTTTGTAACAACACCAGTATATAAAATATACTAGGGTGTTTTTATGATAATAATTTGGTCTACACTTACACACACCTTCGTCTAATGGTTAAAGAACATACTATTTCTGTGGGTGGCGAAATACTGCCTCACGAAACGATGATTGTTCAATAATCTTTTAACACCTCTAATGGTGGCCATTTTGATGAAAATATTTTCATATATTATATATATATATTATTTTTTTGTTTTTCTTATGCTTCTTTATTTCTCATTTGTGGCATACTTTATGATTTCCATTATGGGTAAGCGCGATAATTTCATTTTAGGAAGTGCGGACTACCGCCCCCTCAAAGTGATTTGAATCGTTAATGCCATATGTGGGATGTATAAAGGATGGAGTAAATGGTATTATACATTATATTATATTGTAATTATATTATACCTTTATATAATTATAACCTCATCCCATTAAAAACGAAATAGAAATGAAAGTAGCGTTCATGCGTACGTACGACTTACCGTCTCCATGAACGGTGCATTTCATTTCTTACCTCTAAATGTTATGTAATATTATAAATGCATGTATACACTGGATATATATGTTATATATGATATATAGATCATGAATATAATTCTAGATATAATGGATATTTCACCACATGAACAACTTGTTATTATAAGAAGTATATTTTTGACTCAAGTACCAAAGATCGACAAAACGACTGTTATTAACATAAATAATTACATAATGTTCATAACATGGTAATAAGTGATATAAAAGGAATAATTAATATGAAAATGTTTCTTAAGCAAATAGAAATTAACTCTAGTTTATTATTCATGAGATCAAAGAACGATCGAGTCAAGTCGGACACGAGGTAAGGGAACTTCTTAACCCAATTTCTATTCTTTGGGTTAATCTCCTACTTTCAAATTATGTCATGATATTATTATGTCCTATATTGTATTTGTACTTTATTTATGTGTACTTATAGTGAATACACATAATATATGTACTTTATTTAAAACAATGATCTTTTTAAGGGTCTTCGTCTCAATCTCCTTTCATTGAGGCATATTTTGTTTTATACACAACTTTCTTTTATACAATGTATAAACCCATTTGACTTTTACTTTTATTCAAAAAGGAATATTTTTTTTACAAAGAGTTTTACTAAATGACAAAAGGAATTTTTTTGTCTTACGTATGCGGCGACAACGACTTCTCCACCGCCGTGACCATTATTTGTGTTTCGGCTACCTCTACAAGCCATAACATTTTTTTAATGAAAAATAAATACAAAGTTTTAAATTTATTTTATTTTGGTATTGAAAATGGTTTTGAAAGTGTTTTTATTATATCAATGTTTTGTATTGATATCTTGTGATTGAAATGTGGAAATGTTATGTTTCTTTTATGCATGTTTTATGTGATACGATTATGTTATGGTTTATGATATGTTTACACATATTCATATGAGGAATACATTTGACTTAATAAGTGACGGGTGGAGCCCGATACAGCTCCTCGATGCATCAGTAGGTATCATGAGACAAACTAGTGTCTTGGCACGAGGCCTTGACAAAATCATTTTTTTGGTTTGGCACGAGGCCTTGGCTACGTGGTTATGATAGTCTGGAATTATGCATTCCATCATTATGAAAGTGGTTATTGATATTTCATGTGATTATTCGACTAGTAGAATATCCTTGTGAGTAAGTAAATGGAATTATTTCATTTTACTTTTGCTATATTATGATAATGTTCAAGTTTAAAATGCTTCTTTTAGTTATACATTTCCTTAAATGTTAATATTTATTTATGAAAACTTCCTCTATATTGTTATCCTTACTGAGCATCTGAACTCACCCCTTTCAATGTTTTAATATTTTCCGGGATGTGAAGAAGTATTTTATGAATGACCTGTAGGGATAGTCAGAAAATGATATGAGTGTGGACTATGGAGACTTTGTTATTGTAGTTTTCACCTTATGATGTAATGTAACATTTATGAATGTATCTAGTGTTTCCAAGGCTACTAAACTAATTGGTCTTTCGAGACATGATCTTTTGTGATCATGCCAATGTTACAAAGTAATGCACCGACCTTGGGTAACTGGGGTCAGGGCGTTACAGTTGGTATCAGAGGCAGTTTATCACTAACCTTGAAAGCTATATTTAGATAAACTTTGATTAGAGCAAATAGCCCGAAGATAGAATTTGAGGATTAGTATAGAAAAACATCCTATAATTTTGGTATTATAGAGATTTTGTGAGTTTTCCGAGAAATACATCCCTGTCTGGATATGAGCAGGTAGAGGCGGCTCTGGAACAGATGTACCTAGGGGTAAAACCCGAAAACACCGCTTTGAGCTAGACTCGAACGGGAATTGGTGCATGACATCGGGCCTTGTTGCACTCTTGGTTACGACACACCCGGGGGATATTCTTATGATAATTCTCATTTTCTTTACAAACCACTATGAAGGGTTATGAGTATATACTTCCTCAAAGAAAACATTTTTATTATTATGGATTATATCCATAAATAGTTTAATTTATGTAAGTATTTTATAAGTGTGGAATTATGTATTTTGATTCATAAACTAATCTAGTTTATGCCATTTGTTTAGAAATGGCGCCTATTGGAAGGAATAGAAACCGTATCAATGCACGCACTCCATGTAGGGATTTCCCTCCTGTTCAAGATAATTATTGTGGGTCTGGAGATACAAGTGGTGCTGATCAACTTGTTACCATACTGGGACAACTCACTCAGGTTGTGAATAATAACCTTACTCGTATGGAGCACCCTGATCCGCAACGTGGAGGATCGATGTTAGTCCGCTTCATGAGGCAACAACCACAAACATTTAATGGGGGTACAAATCCATTAGTAGCTGAGCAATGGATAAACTTTTAGAGAAAATATTTCATGCCTTGGGGAGTAGCAAAAGGGAGAATGTTGTCATGGCAGTCTACCGCCTCACTGGAGATGCCGATCAATGGTGTTCTCTGATTCAAAACACAAAGGAAGATGAAGAAGTATCAAGTATGGAGTGGAGGGAGTTTAAGGAAATTTTCTTAGAAAAATACTTTCCACATGACCATCGAGCAGATATGGAAAGGAAATTTCTGAGTCTGAGGCAGAAGGAGGAAGAGAATGTCGCAAAGTATGAGGCTAACATTACAAGGTTGGCGAGGCATGCTGCAGATTATATACATAACCCAAGAAGTAAGATTGATCGTTTCTTTGATGGGTTAAAACCATTTCTCCGTCAAGCATTAGTCTCACAAACCTTCTCATCATACGAAGAAATTGTCTTGTGTGCTATCAAGATGGAAAAGGAATTCTCTAAGTCTCATGACTTTAAAGCAAAGAAAGAAAAGAAGAGATCTTCTGATCAATCTGGAAATGGAAATAAGGGGAAGAAGGGAAGAGTTGAATATCAGTCCTGTAGTAAATGTGGAAAGAAACACCCTGGTACTTGCTTGAAGGGAATGGGAGTCTGTTACAATTGTGGTGAAAAAGGCCACCAAGCTCATGATTGCAAGGGAAAGAAAGTTGTTGTCAATGTGGAATGCTATAATTATAGAGAAATGGGGAATTATGCAAATGAATTTCCTAAGCGTCAGGGGAACTTAACTTAGAAGAGGCCAAGGGATCAAGGACAAGCATATGCTATCACTAGTGACGAGGTTGAAGCTCCAAAAGACGCGATGGCAGGTAATTTAATGGTTTCCTCAAGTTTAGAAAATGCATTATTTGATTCTGGGTCATCGCATTGTTTCATATCTTCCCATTTTTCTAAGAAAATTAGATATTTCCAATTTGATTTAACAAGATAATTTTAAGTCAAAACTCCTAAGGGAAGTATTATTGCAACACAGTTTTGTGAATCAGTCCCCATTAGACCATATAACTGTTCTTTATCCGCTGATCTCATTGTCATAACTATGATTGAGTTTGATATAATCCTCAGTATAGATTGTCTTTCAGACTATGATGAAAATATTTATTTTAAGAAGAAGGAGGTTATGATTTTTGATGATGATGATATGGAACACCTTATTTTTAGAGCAGAATCGTCACCACCTAATTCTTATTTAGATCCACCCCCAGTAGCTCAACTAAATTCAATTATTGGGGAGGAAGAGAATGAAATGACTAATGGCGAGGAAAGGAATGTTCAAAAAGAAGATGTACCTATTGTGAAAGAATATGTCGATGTGTTTCTGGAAGATTTACCTGGACATCCTCCAGAACGAGAAGTTGAGTTTTCCATTGATTTAATTCCAGGATCAAGGCCCATGTCGAAGACCCCTTATAGGATGACCACCGTGGAATTAGTTGAACTAAATAAACAACTAGATTAATTGAGTAATAAGGGATTTATTCTCCATAGTGTTTCTCCTTGGGGTGCCCTTGTCCTTTTTGTTAAGAAGAAAGATGGATCTATGAGGTTGTGTGTTGACTACAGGGAGATCAATTCTATAACAATAAAGAACGAGTATCCCCTACCTCGCATTGATGATTTATTTCACCAATTTCATGGAGATCAATAATTTTCAAAGATTGAACTTCGATCTGCATACCATCAGTTGTGTGTGAAGAAGGATGACATTTCGAAGACAGCATTTCGAACAAGATACGGGCATTACGAGTTTACAGTAATGCCTTTCAGATTGACTAATGCACCCTCTGTATTCATGGACATAATGAATATAGTTTTCAAGGAATATCTTGATGATTTTGTAGTGTTATTTATTGATGATATCTTGGTATACTCCAAAAGCTACGAAAATCATGAAAATCACTTGCGTGTTATCTTGAAGACTCTTAGAAGGCATGAATTATATGGGAAGTTTAGCAAGTGTGAATTCTAGCTTCAGGAGATTTCTTTTCTTGGCCATATTGTCTCTAAAGATTGAATTTCTGTTGATCCTTATAAGACCAAGGCAATCCAAGAATGGCCAGCACCGACGAGTATAACTGAGGTACGCAGCTTTATTGGTTTGGCAGGTCATTATCGACTTTTTGTCCAGAATTTTGCCCGATTGGCTAACCCATTAACGAAGCTCACACGTAAAGGGATTAAATTTGTCTGGACAAAAGAGTGTGAAGAATGTTTTGAAGAACTGAAGAGAATATTAGTCAATTATCCTATATTGACTCTACCATCAGGGAATGATGGGTTCGTTATTTATAGTGATGCATCAATGAAAGGACTTGGTTGTGTCCTTATGCAGAATAACATGGTTATTGCCTATACATCACGACAGCTAAACTTCATGAGCAGAACTGTCCTACTCATGATCTCGAGTTAGCTGCTGTAATCTTTGCCTTGAAGATATGAAGACATTATCTCTATGGTGAAAAATGTGAGATATATACCGATCACAAGAGTTTGAAATATATTTTCTCACAAAAAGAACTAACATGAGGCAAAGACGATGGCTTGAACTACTCAAGGATTATGATTTCATGATACACTACCACCCAGGGAAGGAAAATAAGGTTGCAGATTCTTTGAGTAGAAAATATCACGGAGTCTTGAACATGATGAGAGTGGAAAGGGATCCTATTTTCATGGATCTAGTAAAGATGGATATGGGCATCACCATGGAGGGTGAAACATCAAAAAAATTTCAAATGGTTGCCAAACCATCTTTACTAGAAAAGATAAAGAGTTCTCAGTCCGATGATGAAGTGTTGATAAATAAGATTAAAGATGTGAATGATGGGCGGTTGAGTGACTTTGTTTATGAAGATGGAATTTTTAAATTTGGGAGGAGACTTTGTGTTCCCGATATACCTGATTTAAAGAGGGAATTGTTGGATGATGCTCATAGTTCCAATTTCTCTATACACCCTGGGAGCACTAAAATTTATAGAGATTTAAAGGGAAATTTTTGGTGGGACAACATGAAAAGGGAGATTGCTGATTTTTTGTCAAGATGTACGGTTTGCCAACAAGTGAAAGCTGGAAGGCAACAGCCTGGTGGAGTATTGCAACCTCTTCCCATACCTGAGTGGAAATGGGATAATATTACGATGGACTTTTTCATGGGACTACCAAATACCCCTAGATGGAAGGACGCAATATGGGTCATTGTTGATCGTCTCACCAAGTCATCACATTTTCTTGCTATAAGGGAAGATCTTCCACTTGAACATCTAGCAAGACTATATATTAATGATGTTGTGAGACTTCATGGAGTACCCCTATTGACTGTCTTGGATCGTGATCCCCGCTTTACATTAAGATTCTGGAAAAGTATTTAGAAGGCCTTGGATACTAAACTTCAGTTGAGCACTGCTTACCACCCTCAAACAGACGAACAATCCGAACGAACTATTCTAACCTTAGAAGACATGTTGAGATCATGCTCACATGACTTTTAAGGAATGTGGGATCAATATTTACCTCTGGTAGAATTTTCCTATAACAATAGCTTCCATTCAAGTATTCAGATGGCAGCCATATGAAGCGTTATATGGAAAGAGATGTCTCACACCATCCTGTTGGGATGGTGTTGGTGAAAGAAAACTTGTAGGCCCAGAACTGGTGGAGGAAACGATGGAAAAGGTGAAGGTATTCCAAAACCACATCAAAGCAGCTCAAAGTAGGCAGAAGAGCTATGCTGACAATCGAAAGAAGGATTTGGAGTTTCAGACAGGAGATCATGTTTTCATGAAGGTATCACCATGGAAGGGAGTTATACGTTTCAGTAAGAAGGGTAAATTGAGTCCCAGGTACATCAGACCCTTCGAAATTCTAGAACGAATTGGGGCTGTAGCTTACCGTTTGGAAATGCCACCAAGTCTCTCCAAAGTTCATGATGTATTCCACGTATCACTATTGAGAAAATACATGCCTGAACCAACGCATGTACTCACCTATGAGGAATTAGAACTGGAACCCGATTTTTCTTATTGCGAAGAGCCCGTCAGGATTCTTGATTCAAGAAAACAAGTGCTGAGAAACCAGACGACTCATCTGGTAAAAGTTCTATGGAGAAACCATAATATGGAGGAGGCAACGTGGGAACCCGAGGAACTTATGATGAAGAATCACCTGAGCCTTTTTATACAGTGATATTATATGAAATTTCGAGGATGAAATTATTTGAAGGAGGGGAGAATGTAACACCCCAAGCTTCCACGGTACACTTCTCATTGAATAATACAGTAGCGTGTGTTGTACGCAACTTCGAGTTCTAACACACACCACAACCAATCAAAGTAGCCGTTATGAATAGTAATACCTAATTTTTGAAATTTTATTAATTTTATCTTTCTAAATGGACTTTGATTTTGTATTTGGAATATCAATGTTATCCTAAGTTGAAATTTTTGTAATTTTCTGAGAACTTCCAATTTTTTATGAATAGTGAACAATACTTAAAAACAACTTTTTTAATCAGAATAATTTATAGTGATAAATTATACTATTGAGTGGTTTTAAAGTATAATTAGAATATATTTTTACCATTTTATCCAATGGTGTTTATTATAATTAATTTTACTTTGAAATTAGGCATAAACAATTGTCAATCTTTTGATATATATTATTTCTTAAAAACACGATATTTATTGTGACAGCGGGAATTAATTATAAAATTAATTAATGAAACTTATATTTAGGGAATTTTATAAAATAGACATCATTTTTTAATTCGTAATATCAATTATATCTTAGGGTGAAATTTTGGCATTTTTCTGAAAAACTTCAATTTTTGATGAATAGTGAAACCACTAAGTGGTAGTTGAATAACTGATTTTTCATTTAAATGAAATATTACCACTTATGTGATTTTATTTTCAAAGATCTGACATACATGGTTGTCATTTGGAAGTAAAATGTGGTTCAATGGGATTAAAATAATTTTTTGGTGAATAGTAACTTTTAAGTTTAATTAATCACGATTAAAGATAATTAGTGAAATTTAAGGTAAAATTGGTATTATAAAAAAATGAAATGACACTTACACTTGTCCTACACCTATTGGATGAGTCATGACCGACCAAGACAACCCATGGGTCAACTTTGGGACCCCATGGAGCCACTTTGGTAGGAAAATGACATAAAAAACGTTTAATTTAATGTTATAACAAAAATGTCACAAACATGAGTCATTTTACTAAAACTATTTTTAAATGGTGTTATAAAAGTCATATTTTTTACAATAAATATTCATTAGAAAGATAAAAATATTTCCTACATAATGATATTGTTTTTAAAATTTTTAGACATTAAATAAATTAAATTATTTATGACACCATGATGATGCATCAATTACCTCATTAACTAACGATTTTAATAAAATGGAAGGATAATGTAAAATATAAGCATTACACTTGTAAAAAGCCCATTGAATGAGAATATTTAGAGCCCTTATAACATTATCCTAGAATTATATAATTGTGGGACCTTTATAATCCGAAAATCATTGTATAATAAAGTAACATTTTATTACTTTCCAAGAGTGCCCCTTCTCTCCTCTTATAAAAGGCCCCCACAACTACCACCTTACTCACACCATAGAAGCCTTTTTTCTCTACCAACCTCTGCCCAAATACTCTCTAACCTTCCCTCCCTTACTCCCAGAAGCATCACGTTTGGCAGAAGTCTTCCTAAGGAAGCCTTTGGCTCAAATAAAAAAGAGTTACCCGATTTTAAGGTAATGTCTTCTCTAATGTTGTTTTGTTTTATTTTGCTTCTCCAACCCCTTAAACTCTTTTTATTCCTTTCTATTGTAACAACACCAGTATCTAAAATATTCTAGGATGTTGTTATGATAATTATTTGGTTTACACTTACACACACCTTCGTCTAATGGTTAAGGAACATACTGTTTCTGTGGGTGGCGAAATACTGCCTCACGAAACGATGATTGTTCAATATTCTTTTAACACCACTAATGGTGGCCATTTTGATAACACTATTTTCATATATGATATATATATTATGTTTATGTTTTTTTATGATTCTTTATTTCTCATTTGTGGAATACTTTATGATTTCCATTATTGGTAAACGCGATAATTTCATTTTAGGAAGTGCGGTCTACCGCCCCCTCAAAGTGATTTGAAACGTTAATGCCATATGTGGGATGTATAAAGGATGGAGTAAATGGTATTATACATTATATTATATTGGAATTATATTATACCTTTATATAATTATAACTTCATCCCATTAAATAAGAAATAGAAATGAAAGTAGCGTTCATGGGTATGTACGGCTTACCGTTTCCATGAATGGTGCATTTCATTTCTTACCTCTAAATGTTATGTAATATTATAAATGCATGTATACACTGGATATATATGTCATATATGATATCTAAATCATGAATATAATTCTGTATATAATGTATATTTCACCAATGAACAACTTGTAATTATAAGAAGTATATTTTTGACTCAAGTACCAAAGATCGACAAAACGACTGTTACTAACATAAATAATTACATAATGTTCATAACATAGTAATAAGTGATATAAAAGGATTAATGAACATGAAAAAGGTTCTTAAGCAAATAGAAATTAACTCTGGTTTATTATTCAGGAGATTAAAGAACGATCGAGTCAAGTCGGACAAGAGGTAAGGTAATTTCTTAACCCAATTTCTATTCTTTGGGTTAATCTCCTACTTTCAAATTATATAATGATATTATTATGTCTTATCTTGTATTTGTACTTTATTTATGTGTACTTATAGTGAATACACATAATGAATGTGCTTTATTTAAAAAAAATTATCTTTGTAAGGGTCTTCGTCTCAATCTTCTTTCATTGAGGCATATTTTGTTTTATACACAACTTTCTTTTATACGGTGTATAAACCCCTTTGACTTTGACTTTTATTCAAAAAGGAATCTTTTTTTACAAAGCGTTTTACTAAACGAAAAAATGAATGTTTTTGTCTTACGTATGTGGCGACAACGACTTCTCCACCACCATGACCATTATTTGTGTATCGGCTTCCTCTACAAGCCATAAATTTTTTTATAAAAAATAAATACAAAGTTTTAACTTTATTTTATTTTTGTATTGAAAATGGTTTTGAAAGTGTTTTTATTATATCAATGTGTTGTATTGATATCTTGTGATTGAAATGTGGAAATGTTATGTTTACTTTATGCATGTTTTATGTGATACGATTATGTTATGGTTTATGATATGTTTAAAACTATTCATATGAAGAATGCATTGGACTTAATAAGTGACGGGTGGAGCCCGCTACAGCTCCTCGATGCATTGGTAGGTCTAATGAGACAAACTAGTGTCTTGGAACGATGCCTTGACAAAATCTTATTTGTGGTCTTGGCACGAGGCCTTGGCTACGTGGTTATGATAGTCTGACATTATGCATTCCATCATTATGAAAGTGGTTATTGATATTTCATGTGATTATTCAACTAGTAGAATATACATGTGAGTAAGTAAACGGAATTATTTCATTTTACTTTTTCCATATTATGCTAAAGTTCATGTTTAAAAGGCTTTTGTTTTAGTTATACATTTCCTTAAATGTTAATGTTTATTTATGAAAGATTCCTCTCTATTGTTATCCTTACTGAGCATCTGAGCTCACCCCTTTCAATGTTTTAATATTTTCCAGGATGTGAAGAAGTATTTAATTAATGACCTGCAGGGACAGTCAGAAGAGGCGATTAGTGTGGACTATAGAGACTTTGTTATTGTAGTTTTTAACCTTATTATGTAATGTAACAATTATGAATGTATCTATTGTTTCCAAGGCTACTAAACTAATCGGTCTTTCTAGACTTGATCTTTTGTGATCATGCCAATGTTACGAAGTAATGCACCGACCTTGGGTAACTGGGGTCGGGGCGTTACATCCATTAGGAAATTTCTGTGGTAATTATTTTTGAACCATTAACAAGGGGGATATTGGAATTTCATGGAATAATTATATTTTTTCATCATACTTCTAGAATTAAAATCTAATTTATAATTATTATCCCCATGATAACCTTGATTTTATCATATCTTCATCTCCACTTTGAGGGATCATTAGAATATTTTCTCATATCTATCAAAGTCATGGATCACCGAGGGTTTTTATAGTCTATCTTTTATCCCCCCAAAGAATCATTTGACATTTTATTCCAGGGTAATGAAAAAACCAAAGGCATATCATTCTTGTATTTTTAAGTGTTCAGCGTACACCCTAATAGGTTCATCATCCTTTTGATTAAGTGAAATAAAATAACACTCCATTTTAAGAAGGACATTGAGAGGGAAATATTTATCAAAAAACATTTTCTGAAATTCATTCCACTCCATTAAGTCAATAACATCCTCACAATTGGTATTATTGATCAATTCCTCCCCCCATATAATAAACATCCAGATGAACCTTCTCCTTTTCAAAATATTGAAGGATAGAGAAGATATTATCAATGGAGTTTATCCATTGTTCCACTATTAAGGGATCAAATTGTCCATTAAAAGTATGAGGCCTTTATTGAAAGAAGATTATTATTGTGGATTGTTATTTCATAGGGTGGTTTGTAGAATCCTCTTGATCTAGGTTTATATTTATAACTTGAGTCATATCAGTGAGTATAATTATGAAGTATGTGATTCCTTATGCCATTGGGTTTGGAATCTCATTGGGGCAGTCATCACATTGCACATCACATAGATTGTTTACATGATTCCTCATATTTCTATACACTGGATAGAATAAAAGTAAGACTATGGTTGATTATCTTTAAACTATTAAACTCATAAAAGGGAATCCAATGACATTAAAGGGATAATGTATAAATGAAATTTATTTTCCTAACTTATGAATTTTTAGGATTAAATCTATTTTATCCATGATATATTTCCTTACATTTATTCTTATGGGAATTTTTTTGTTCCCTTAATAATGGTTCATAATTAGCTTGTGAATTTACCAAGGAATATCCCTGAAGTTTTTTAAACCATGTGCATAGTAAGGCCCTTGGTCATGTACCAGGATACCTCGAGTCCGACCTGCAACACCTTTTCAGAGTTGTTTTTTCAAATTACATCTGTAATAGAACCATATCCACTTTTAGTATCAATATAGTGATATATTTTCGTAATAAACTACTTAATCTATACATACCAAAAAATTATGGATAGTTTCTTATACATAGTATATTCTGTAATGCTTTTTCTATAGTTTTCTATTCTGAATCCCAAAAATAACTAAACTTTTTCTCTAAAACAAATTGTAACAAAACAAATCATTATTTAGAATTAATAATTTATTTATATCTTAATATTACACTTAATAAAACAAGGAAGTTTGAGATGTCTAGTGTCTTTTGTAATTGGGTACATTGAATAATATATTCAAAATGGGATAGGACAACATTATTGAAAACTTCCTTAACATGCTTCCAAAATTCCATGGATTTTTAATACTGCATGGGTTATCCTGGGAAAATAATAAGAAAGTGGTGATATATTAATCCCATAAAAGGAATAAATAATAAATAACATGAAGAATATAATACATCTTAGACAATAGGTGTATCAATGGGGAATAAAAGGAATATAAATAACAAGTCATGATATTGCATGATAATCATAACATAGGAAATGTGGCCACAACATAAAGAAAGTCATCATAAAATTAAGACAGGGATAAACATACCAAGAAATCATGGTGGAAAATTTCCCATAAAAGAATCAGGTACTCTCCTTATAGAAACAAGATATATCATGATACAAAACAATACCCAATGCATTGGAGCTCTATCTGGGTGCACCCATGAAATTCATCCCATACCCATTCTTAAGTGTTCCACATAGATCTAATGACATTGATTCATTCATCATAATAATGTATTCCGTGATCATGGAGTGAAGAATACATATATGTATGTACCCAATAAAATATTCCATGTTCATAAATTTTAATACACTTGATAGGAAATGGGTATGTGTAGTGACATTTCGGCGGCATAACATCGTTAAATAAAAAAAATATAAAATGGGTTAATGAAAGTGAAAGGGCTCTAGAATCATTTAGAATTGAAATTTAAAGTAATATGGACATGTAAATACATGTCCCAACATGTGAAATTCGAAATATAAGGCATATGATATTCATGAAACTTTAATAAATAAGTTAAATAAAATAAACATTAAAAATTTCGTCATGGTAATAGATGTACATAGGGGTTAATTGGGGGAGAAATGAGAGTAAAAGGTGATCTAATCAATGATAAAACAAAATTTATGTAAGGTTGATATGTTATAACATATCAAAAAATATGAAAATTGAAATTAAAGGACATAACATAAAATTAGTGCTTGATAATAGATGATAGTGGAGGATCCATTACTTGAGTGTGTGACTCCAAAGGCTTGGGAGGGGATTGTTGAGAGCTTGGGGCCCCTTTGGAGGACTACAAGGAGTGGAGTTCAGAGTTTAGTCATGCTATAAATATTTTTAGTGAATATAAATTGGATCTTGGTTGCATTATACAGGAAAAGTGGGGATTTCATTGTTATTTAGGTTTCAGACTCTAAATAATAATATATCCAAAACCACAAACCATACCATGTTTTTCCCATGTTTTATACAAAATGGGAGTATTTCTTATTATTTTATAATTCTAAGGGATAAAGTTATTAAAATAAATCCATTTATTATGTGGAGGAGAGTCTCACTATTGAAGAGATTATTTTAAAACCATAAAATATAATTATAGGTTTTTGAGGATTCATAATGGCTTTCAAAAATAAATCAAATAAACTTATAATCAAATTATTTTAAAGGGAAAAAATTTATCGTGACTTGGATGCAATTTATTTTAATTATTACATCACTATTGTGTCATTTTGACATCATAAAACAAAAAGTTTATTTATATAGTATTTATGTTTTACCCTAAAATGCCACTACCTCAGAAAATTATGAAAAATTAATAATTGGGTAATTGTAACACTCTGATTAAAAAAATAATATTCATTTTATCTAAATAATTTTCTAAATATTTAAATTTTCACTTTTAAAATAAAATCAACATTTATTATGAAATACTGGGTTTTTTTACAATAATTTTTTTCCAACATTTATACAAATTAAATTTGATTATATGATCCATTATATTTGATAAATATTATTTAATAATATTAGATTAAAATATTATTTATTTAAAAATAAATTAAATTCATTAATTCATTAATTGAATTTGAATGTTGAACTAAAATAAAATTTTTTATTTACTATATAAAAATAAAAATCTCTTACATAGTAACAGTAATAGGATGAAAATATATTCATTTTTTTATTGAAAATAATGAAAATATTCCAATTTCTAGGTTATCAATACATAGCCCTTTAATATATCATAATATTCATTATGAGTAAGGTCTGAAATCATGGGACATTCATGGGTGTGTTCGGTAAACATGGATAGGGTCATGATCTCGATGATCCTGAACATCTCCCATAAATTTTTTTGATCATGCTTATGTTGTTGGATATCAGCTTGGGTTTCGTCAGGGGAAAAACTAAAAAATGATATCTCCCTTAGATTATCTAATAAATGGGATTCATAGGGTATGATCCAACTGATTAAGGCCATCGCATCCTTTGTTTCATTTAATTGAATTTGTTAAAACCCTATATTTATTCTAACCATGTGATCACTATTCAACAGTTGTATTATCAATGGTAATGATACTTAACGGAAAAATAAATCCAATAATAATAACGACACAATAGAATTTCATTTTTTCTATATAAACATATTAAATCATACGATGTTTAATTAAATTAGAAGGGGTAATTTATTTATAACAGTTCTTTTTGTTATAATAGATGCACTCATTAAAAAGTCTACATTGGTTTGTATTAGAAAGTTTAAAAATACTAAATTAGAAGTGATATCCATATCAATAAAAAAAGAATAAACTTACAAGTCTATAAACTGAAATAATTAGGATTGGTGTATTGAAGAGGTGAAGGGAATGAACCTTTATAGTCAGTGATCTATTACATAAACCCTTCAATAGGTAGTCTGTAATAGCCCATAGATTTATAAATAAAAAATCCATTCATATAATTATTTCATAGTGTATAATCACATAAAATAACATATATAACATCGTAAAAACTTTATAAATGAAGAGTCAATGAACTAAAAGGAATTTCTAGAAGTTATAGAACATATAACAAAGGAATGGTAACTTGACCTTTGGAATAGTATTATGAACCTTATGAATAGTAAACCAGTTAATTGAATGGTAAACACACAAATGAATATATAAATCAAATTTATCTATCATATAATTTATAATTTGATAAAATTATATCTTATTGTAAATAATGAAATATTTAAAAAATTATTAATTTAGTGTTGGTATTTTGGTAAGTCATAAATATTTGGTTACAATTTTTTGAATAATTTAACAATTTCAAATTAAAATAATTTTCATAAAAAATATTCATAAATTATTAATTTTATGTCTTATGACTATAAGATAATTTTATGAGAGCTTAGTTAAATTTTCAAAGTGATATAAAATCAGTTATAATTTTAAAAACAATATTTTTCGAGTAAATAATGATTTTAATTAAAAACTAAATTTCTAATATTTAGAAAATTATTTCATAAAATGGTATTAATTTTTGAATTATAGATGTTGAAAATGGTTAGGGGGATTTTTCAGATTTTTCAAAAATACTTGAATTTTTGGTTGATAATAAAATACACTAATTTATGATAAATGCAATATACCTGAATTGTAGAATCATAGATGATGTATGGTGGATTTAAGCCCAAAATATTCAACCATAATTCATTATTTTATTATATTTTATTGTAATTTTCAAACTATTCATACTATTGAGCTACAATAATAAACTCATGAATAAAATAATGAGAAAACTCCCCCACTATAAATATCTCCTCTCACCACCTCTTCTCCTCACACATCTCAAGCATTGAGAATTGTCATAATTATACTAAATACTCTTCCCAAACCTGTCTCTCACATTCAAGTGTTTTTTTCTTAACAAAATACCATAAAAACGCCCCTAAAGTTGTTCTGAAGAAGAAGGAATCAAGAGGTAATACTCTCTTCCTTTTCCTTTAATTAAATTCCTAGTTACATTATTTTCTTTTTCTCCCCTTACCTCCCATAATCAAAATGGTATGATAACTCAAGTACCTTAAATATACTAGAATTTTATTTTTCCAATGTAATAATTCATCATCATCTCTCTTTCCCCTTCCTTTTATACTAAAAATGAAAACATCGGTTGTGATGTGTTAATTCATCACATTCAATGATGATGATGTTTTCAATTTCCATTACCATATTCAATGATGGTCATAAAACCATTTTTATGGTTGAATCGGATTATAATATATGTATTATAACCTATTTTATGTTCTAGAATCATTTTTAACAATGTTTAATAATTTATAAAACAAAATGAGTTCATTTTGATCTAAAATAGCAAAAATTCACCCAAACTATTATCACTAACAATTTATCTAATGATTCATCATCATTCCATAAAAACAAATGATATATAATACCAATTAATCCTATGTAATATTATTAATAACATATAATTTCAATTATATAAAATTACCCCCACTTTATATGGCCTTTTTTATATGTATACATGTAAACTGATCAAAAAAACCAAGGAAACCAACTCCCCCAAACAATGAAATTGAATCTATTAACCCATCAAAAATTCCTAAAATTAAATTAATAATGTTATAATAATTAAAATAAATGAATTAATGGTTATATAAATATTAATTAATGAATCTAATTTGATTATCTTAAACAATAAGATCTTGTGAAGAAAACCAATGGACTTATTGTAAGGGATTCTACCCGAACCTTCATTATTCATATGATTTACTCATCCTCTCTTTGTAACCAAATTAAATTCTATTTTATTTTTATTTATATATTATAAATTATCTTCATATGTTCCCAAATCAATTTTAAATATCCATTAATCCTTATTTTTTGGGGATATACTTGTTTTTAAAAAGGATCCCAACTCAATTCTTCCTTGTAAGAAAACATGATTTAATATAAATTCCCAAATTCTTACCCAATTTCAAGTGTTGTAAATAATATGTTTCGATCCAACCTTATTTTTTCTAAAATAACACATATTATAATAAAAACTATCTTTTTTATTTATTTTAAACAAACAATTATTCTTTTTCAATTTTAAAAAAACATGAATGTTTTCCCTTAAACCGTACAAAAATGTTTTATTTATAAAGCTACATAAACACTACTTTTACATATTTTGACATCATTTTGACATCACTTATAATTTTATATTCCTATATTACCATATGAATTTCCATGTATGGTTTAAATCATTTCTTTCGTGGACACCATTATGATACTCCCTTATGTTATTCCTTTTGACATGATTATGTTACCAAATTCTAACATGGGTAACCCTTATGTTTATGTTTCATTTCATATGTATGATTCCTTATGTGGAAAACATATTTGTGAACATGTTATTATGGGTTCACCCAAATAACACTCTAATTCATTGGGTAATATTTAGTCTCAAGAGTTGTTATGTACAACAGTCTTGGTTGTTAGATTTGACTTGTGATCCATGTGAAATGATCTTGGAGGTTAGACTTGACTCATTCTCCTCTACATGAAATGATCCTTGAATCATACTAAAGTCATGTTTTATATTTCTAACAAATTACTATGATTCCATTATAATATTATCACATGTTCTATATGTTATTATTCCATATGTTTAATCATGTTCAATTATTTTTCATACCATTATGTTATGCATTCTAACCCATGTTCTAAGCTTTATTTTAATTTATATTACCTTACTAATTTTTTTAGCTCATCCCATTGTTTAAGCTAGCCTCAGGTTATTCTATGAAGATGTAATATCTCAAATTATGTTAATATATCAACATGGATGAAAAATAATGAAATGTTTTATTTAGTCCCACGTTTTAAGATTTATGTACCTAGTCTTCTGAAGACACTAGAATTTACAAACCTTGGATTGTAATTTTATGTTTAATTATGCATAAGATCATGTAAATATATGGGTAGAGGGATAGGGATAATACATTTAGTATCATAATAGATGTTGAATTATTTTTTGTATATTTGGAATAGATAAATCTATTAAGAACCCTCGGGATAATACTAAGTATGAGAAACAATTACTAAATTTTGGTAAGTATAAAGTAAGTGGTTTATTAATAAAATACATAAATGTCTAGATACTACAAGTTTATGTGGTTCTGGAAAAGATATACCTTGGAGTAAAAACTCCTCTAAGGTATTCTAGTCCAAACTGAGGTTAACCTGGTATACAAAAATGTGCTTTACTGCGCACCTGGTTTGAAACTCATTGAGGATATGTTTTGGTAAATTCATAAGCTCATTACAAACCAATATTAAGGGAACAAAAAATTCCCATAAGAAAATATGTTATAAAACCTATAATGGATAACCTATTTTGAAACCTAGGGAATCACAAGTTAGGAAATACTTTTCCATGAATAGTTTATCCTTTTATGTTTAATGTTTCCTTATATGTTTATTAGAAAAGTATTCAAGTCTCTTAATTGCACTTTCTTTTTCTTAGTTAATTGTAGTAAAAATAAGAACATGTTCCAACAATCATTGTGATAGGAAATGTGATGATTTCCCAATTGATATTATGAATATTATGGGAACATGTGTTCAAAATTTTATGATAGTACTTGCTCAGTTTTCTCAAGTTATGAATAATAACTTGAATCATATAGAACACCCTCATTCTCCAAGGAAATAGAATGTTTTCCTCAAATCATACATGTTGCAATGGCCTCCCATGTTTTGTGGATCTTCTGATCCCCTCCTTAAGGAACAATGGATTAACTCCATTGGAATGATATTTTATATCCTCTAGTGCTCAGAGTAAGGGAAATTTCTAATGGCAGTCAATCATTTTGAGGCGGAAGCTGATCAGTGGTGGACATTGATCAAAAATACCAAGTCCAAGGAGGAAATTGATTCCATGAATTTAAAGGAATTAGAGAAAATGATTTTGATTAAATATTTTACTAGGACCCTCTATCTCAAGATGTAAATAGAGTTCTGTTCACTTATGTAGAAGGAAGATGAGTCTATCAGGGCGTATGAAGTAAAATTTATAAGGATTTCAAGATACACCTCTAGATTTTTCAGGAACACTAAACCCAAGGTGTATTTCTTCATTAGCGGAATAAATCTCAGTCTATGAAAAGCATTTAAAATTTGATACTTCGATGGTTATGAGGAGATTTCCCATTTTCCTTCATGGTTTAAATAGTGATTGGAGACTCTAATTAGTCTTTTGGGAATGGTGAAAAAACTAAAAATATAGTCCAATATGGGTGGATCTACACATAATTCCAATTATAGAAGGAAGACTGAATATCCCACATGTAAAAATTGGGGGAAGAAGAATCTTGTGAACTGTCTAAATAGAACTTGTAAATGCTTCTTATATGGAAGAATGGGGAATGTAGTTAAGAACTTATCATGGAATGAAAATAATTATACAAATGTGGAATAATAAAGGAAGGTTCATATCAAAACTCATCATATAGTGCAGTGTTTTAATTGCAAGGAACATGGGTATTTTTTCAAACAATTATATAATCCTAAGGTTCTTGGGGGCAATAAAAAACAACCTTCAAAGAAATTAGGAAGTGCATATGTTATCACTACTGCTTTGGTGGAGCCATATAATGATGTGGTGACAGGTATTCTCGTTATTCATTCAAGAATAGTAAACATACTATTTGATTCTGGATCTACTCTTTCTTTCATATTCTTCATGTTCATTAGGATTATTCAAAATCCACCTCAATATTTTTAGGTTGAGTTATCTATGGGAACAACTAATATGGAAATTATTTCATCATAAGTATGTAACTCCTCCCTGAATAATTTTTGTTGATAGAACCTCCCAGAAAATGTTTTCATACTCACTATAGTGGAGTTTGATGCTATATTGGGCATGGATTAGCTATCTTTATAGAAAGAAAACATCAATTATTGGGAAAGGGAGATTACTCTTAACATCCTAAAGCATCCTCCAATTCTGTACAAATGTAAGGAGGAGGAGGAATCATGTTTCGAATCATTGTCTCAAGTGTGAATATTATTTTTATATGAGAAAGAATATATATCTCAAATGATTGAGAAAAATGAGAGAATTATTCTTGAAGACATCCCCATCATGAGGGATTACACTCATGTATTCCCTGAATAATTGCATGGTCTTCCTCCAGATCAAGAGGCTGAGTTATCAATTGAACTTATTCCTAGATCTCTGCCTATATTAATGAAACCTTATATAATGTCCATCATTGATCTTGATTAAATAAATATATAGTTACAGGAGAATATGGACAAGGGTTTTATATTCCCAAGTGCTTCACTATGGGGTGAACCAGTCCACTTTGTCAAGAATAATTATGGATCAAGGTTCATCTTCATCAATTATTGTGATCTTAACAAAATCTCGATAAATAACCAGCATCACATTCCATGGATACATTACTTGTTTAATCAGCTATGTGGGCCCAATTATTTCTCTAAGGTGTACCTTCAATTGGGATATTACCAACTAAATGTGAAGAAGGAATAAATTTCCAATAATACCTTTATAATGAGGTATGGAAAATATGAGTTCATTGTGATTCCATTAATAATCAGTAATTATAAATCAATTTTCATGGATTTAATGAATAGAGTATATATATATTACCTCAACAAATTCATGTTAGTCTTCATCAATGATACTATGATATACACCAAGAGTAAGGAGGAACCTAAGGAGAATTTTATTCTTATTTGAAAGACATTTAGAAGGGAGAAAATATATGCAAGGTACAAAAATTGTGATTCCTAGATAGATGAGTTATCATTTATGGGGAATGTTATCACCAAAAAAAGAATATTTGTGGATCCTTTCTAGGAAAAGGCAATCGAAGAGTGGCCAAGGAAAACATCTGTAATAGAGATCTATAATTTCCTTAGCCTACCATTGTATTATCGATGATTTTTGAATAACTTATCACAATTTTCAAACCCAATAACCAAGATTACCTAGAATAGAGTGATGTTTTTATAGCCTCAAAACTGTGAGAAAATATTTAAGGAGCTCAAAAGGAGGCTTCTTACTACACTAGTACTCACACTCCTGATAAGTAGAGAACTCTTTGTGTTTTACAGTGATGCTTAAAATAAGTTATTAGGTTATGTAATGATGAAAAATGATAATGTGATAGTCTATTCCACAATGTACATGAAAATAAATGAGAAAAAATATTCCATGTATGATCTGCGTTGGCAGTTGTAATCATTGTGTTGACAATCTGGTAACATTATCTCTATGGGGAGAATTGTGAGATATATACCGATCATAGGAGTCTCAAATATATATTCACATAAAATGAGATTAATATTAACCAGCTATGATGGTTAGATATCATCAAGGATTACAAATACTGAATCAATTACCATCCTAGTATGGTAAATAATGTGGAAGATTCTCTATGTAGAAAGGATCCAAAATCTTTATCAAAGATGATAATTTTGATGGATCCAATCTTCTTAGACATACAAAGGATGGACATGGGAACCATTAAGTGAGTAACATAATTAATCGTTTCTAAAATTATTTACCAACCATATCTTATAGATAAAACAAATAATGATCAAATAAATGATGTTGAAATTTAGAAAAAATGAGGAATCTATCAAGAATGGGAAATCCTCCGAGTTCAGGATCGGTATGGATGGAGTCATAAGATTCGGGCCAAAAAATGTGTACCATAAAATCTAGAGATAAATAAATACCCAATGTAGGATGTACATAGGTCAACCATCCCTATTCACCCATGAAGCACAATGAGTTATCAAGATATTTGAGGTAACTTTTAGTGAGACAATATGAAAATAGAGACCATAGAATATACATCAATGTTCCTAGTATGTCATAAAGTGAAGGATGAAATAAAAAAGTATATTGTGGTGATGTAACCATTACATATACCAATATGGGAATGGGAAAACATCACAATGTACATTGTCAATGGAATTCCAAATACATTTGGATGGAATAATTCAATATGGGTTCTTGTTCATCATCATAAAAATACATCTCAATTAATCATAATTAGATATTACTTCTAACTAGATCAATGTTCATAGACTTAAATTAAGTAATTTTTATGGCTATTAGGAGTAACACTATTAATTATATCTGATCGAGTTCCAAGATTCAACTCGAAGTTTTGGAAGAATCTAAAAACAATCACTAAACTGAAATTCAGTACAGCCTATCATCCCAGAACTGATAGCCAATCTAAGAAAACTATTTATACACTACAATCCATGTTGAGATCATGTTATATGTACTTTAAAGTAGTACGGTACTATCATCTCACTCTAGTTGAGTTCACTTACAACAATATTTTCTACTCAAGCATCCAAATGGCTTCATATGAATCCATTTATGGGAAAAGATATAGAACACTGGCATGTTGGGATGAAGTTTCTGAATGTAATATACTAAAACCTAAAATGGTTAAAGAAATGGTGGAAAAGTTGAAATCCATTTAGAATCGAGTAACACAGATTTCCAAAGTGCATTCCCTTGTGAAAATTCGTTGTTTAGGTTGTTCTAGGAGGTAATTCTATCTCGTTTCAAGAGTGTAACACCCCAATCTTCCATGGTATGCTTCTCTTTGAATAATTCAATAGCTTTCATTATACGCAACTTCGAGATTCTGATACACCGCGACTAATCAACGTAGTCATTATGAATAGTAATACCCACTTTTTAAATTGTATAAATTTTATCTTTCAAAACGGACATCATTTTTGGATTCGGAATATTGAAATTAGCCTAGGTTGAATATTTGGTATTTTTCTGAGAACTTCTAATTTTTGATTAATAGTGAAAAATACTAAACATTAATTAAAAGCAATGTTTTTAATAAAAATAATTTATAGTGCTAAATAATAATATTGGGTGGTTTAAAAGTATAATTAGAATATATTTTTATCATTTAATCCAATTTTGGTCATTAGACGTAATTTCACATTTAAACTGAACATAAACAAGTGTCAATCTTTTGATAGTTATTATTTCTTTAAAATAGGCATTTTGTTTTGACCATGGGAATTAATTTTAAATTAATTTATGCCACTTTTGTGTTTTGAATTTGAAAATTGGATTCCATATTTTTAATCAGTATGACCATATTTTGTAAATAGATAACTTTTATTTTTAGATATTTTGAATAATTACTTCGGTAAATATTTTATTTACCATGGTTAAAGGGTAAATCTGGTAATGAAGGGTAACAAAATAATATTATAATAATTTTAAATTACCCTAACACATATCCTAACCCTATTGAATGATACATTTCCGACCATAGGAATCCTTGGATCGATTTTGGGACCCCATGGAGCCACTTGTTAGTGACAATGACACTTTATATTAATTATGTTAAAGTAAATACAAAAATGACATAAGAATATATCTTTTAATAAAACAGTTTTTAGATAGGGTTATATATGTTATCATTTCAACTATAAATATTAATTATAAATATTAAAAAAATTATTACATAATGTTATTTTATTTATAAATTTTAGACATTGAATAATTAAATTTATTTATGACACAATGACGATGTTGTATTTTCCTTATTAATGAAAGAATCAAATAAATGGTATTATAAATTTTACTATAAATATAATTTGAAAGTTTTGATGTCCTCCACGAATTTTATAGGGTAATATGAAATGATAGGGTTGATTAAATGAATTAGATTCGAAGTAATAATGATGTTATGAATTTAGCAAAAACAAAATACCAAATAGTGTCAAAATTGACATAAAATAGTTTTTTTAAAAAATATTATATTATTAATTTATATTCTATTCATAAAAATATAAGGATCGTCAAAGAGACTTATATAATGATAGGTGTATCATTAATGAACCATTTGGGGTTGGATTGAAATTTTATAGTAATATTATTAACTATTTAATATAAAAATACAAAGAGACAAGGTAAATGTCAAACTAATTAACTAAGAGTTAAATCTAAAAGTTAAGGTTAATATAGTGACCCAAACCAGTCTAAAACCTATTGGATGAATTGTTATAGACCCATCCCCACCTTAGCCTCTAAATAAATCATTTTGGAGAAATTAGAAAATGAAAATGAGTTTATTGTACAATAATATTTCACTCTTTTCCTAAGGTGCCCCTCACCCCTCTTATAAAAGGGCACTCCCCCTTCTCTCAATTTAACAACTTCAAAACAATTTGGCTCAGCCAACCCCTGCCCAAATATCCTCTCATATTCCCTCAATTCAATATATAGGCCTTAGTTTGATCATAAAGCCAACCTATGGATCCCTTTTCATCAACTGAAAAGGAAACACCCGAAGAAGAGGTAATAATTTCACCACCCTCTTTCATGTTCTTTTGTTCTTACACTTCTTCTTTCCTTGTTTCTTACATTATAAAATAATAACTACAATATCTTCTATATACTGTGATGTTATTATAAATATGGTACAACCAAATTCAGTATTCTGTCCATCCTTTGAATGACATGTCACCATACGTTCGTACGTACGGCCTACCGTCTCCATGTCATGGTGTAATTGTTATTCAATACATTATTATTTGGATGGGTATAATAATGACATGTAATTTATGTAAATAATAAATATAACATGATTATGATTCTTTATATATGATATACCATCCAATTATATATTATTTCAATATCCAAAGAATGGTATTGTCGCTCGTGCGTACGTACGGACTATCGTCTCCATGAACGCAATGAGATTCATTCCCCATCGTATCCATTCAAGACTAATTATAATTTGATGATTAAAAATAATGTTTAAGGACTTGATATCATTATGGATATGAATAAGATACATATCCATAACAAACACGACCTATGTAACATATAAAAGAAAATGAGTAAGTTAACCCCTGAAACGACGATAATACTAAAATATTACTAACAAAACTATATTAGAAGATCATATATGATATCATGTTAATGTATATTATTATTGTATAATTTAATAAAAATTATTTAACTATTATACATGAGGTTAACCTACCCTATACCAAGGAAATGTACAAGGTAAGGGTTAATTTCACAATCTCTTTATTATCTGAGGTTGTTTTTACATAAGTATCTACTGGGACCTCTTTATCATCCACATCCATGTTTCTTAAAAATGATTTTCAAACCATTTTTACTATTTAATAGATAGTGGTTCACAGTCATTTATACCCTTATTTGACCTTATACGTTTTTGAAAGGAATCTTTCCGTTGTTTTCCAAACAAGGTACTTTTTGACCTTTTCGAGAAATTTATGGTAAGAATGTTTTTTAAACATATAATGCAGGTGTGGCTATTTTACACCATTATAAAATCATCAAAGCTTCCCTTCGAATATTATAATAGTATTTTCAAAATAAAGGTTTTATTTTATAATTATGTGACGTTTAAATGATTTCAAAAAGGTGATATTTCTCTCAAATAGTTTTGATTTAATCTATGTCCACATATTTTGATGGATTTTAAGCTTATTTGATCTTGACTTATTATGACACAAAACTTCCATATTGTATTGAAGGTTTTTTGATATGTTTGATTATGGATGTGTTATTTTTATATGAGTCATGGTTTATGGATAAATTGTTGAAATTTCATATGCTAGTTTCAATATGAATGTTTATGTTATGTTTAAACCTTTTCATATGAGGAATGCATTGGACTTAGTATGTGACGTGTGGAGCCCGCTATTCCTCCTCGATGCATCAGTAGGTCTCATTAGACAAACTAGTGTCTTGGAACAAGGCCTTGAAAAAAACTAATTTGTAGTCTTGGTACAAGGCCTTGACTATGTGGTTATGATAGTCTGGAATTATGCATTCCATCATTATGAAATTGGTTATGATATTGCATATGATTATTCAAATATTAGAATATCCACGTGAATACATCAATGGCGTTATTTGATTTTATATCTTCCATATATTGCAGAAGTTCAAGTTTAAAAGGCTTTTGTTTTAGTTATACATTGCCTTAAATGTTTATGCTTATTTATGAATGTTTCCGCTATATTTTTATCCTTACAGATCATCTGACCTCACCCCTTTCTATGTTTTATTTTTCCTAGGATGTGATGAAGTATTTTATGAATGACCTGCAGGGATAGTATGATGGGATATGAGTGTGTTCTATGGTGACAAGATGTTTTTGTAGTTTTTCACTTTATGATGTAATGTAAGACTTATGAATATATCTAGTGTTTCCAAGGCTACTAAACTAATCGGCCTTTTGAGACTTGATCTTTTGTGATCATGCCAATGTTATGTAATAATGCACCAAATACGGGTAACTGGGGTCGGGGAATTACAAAGAGTTTCCTAAATTCCCAGTTTTTCCATCGGTGATTCATGAGTGTTTGAATCAGTGAGTCAGTGGTGTCAGCATTGGTGAGTCAAGGGTGTTAGCATTGGTAGGTTGCATTGGCATCTCACTAGTCAGTCGATCAGTGTCGGTGGCTTAGCATCAGTAGGTTATGTAGGTATCTCACCCATTGGTGGCTCACCTTTTGGTGGCTCATCATCGGCAGCTCATCGTCAGTAGGTCATATTGTAGATCAATTGTATATGTCTTAGCGCTAGTGTCTCACCCATCAATGACTTATTTCGAGTTTTTCTGATTTTTCCCAGTTTTTCATTTTCTCCCCTCTAACATCGTAATTGAATTAAACTAAGTTTAATGCCTTGTTTTTACGTTTTCAAGGGTTTTTCAATGGATATTAAGTATATATTTAATATCCAAACATTCCGGGGGATTTGAGAAACTCAAACTACGTGATCTTGACCACGATCAAACAACAATGAATTTTGAAATTGTTCTTCCCTTAATATAGGATTCGGATCTTCAAAGACTGTATCTTCCATACACAATGTGTTTTTCATTCCATCATGGTGCGACTATATACTTTCTCTCTGTATGAGTATTTCTCATGTGTTGTATCCCTATCCTACTTAGTTTTATTGGTGTTTCCTACTTCTCACGTGATCTATTGTTCTTGTTACAAATAGTAGATTTAATCACCTACTATTTCTAGTAGGGATTTCTTAGGCCTCTATTTAATTTTGTATCATGCGGGGTTGGTTTACTAATGATTCCTTCAATAATTTTCATAAAACCATAAATAAATTATCAGAAAAATATGGTCAATATATAATTGGGTCAAGGAAATAATAGTTTGAGAGTGATTTGATGTTGATCGACTATTTTAATTGTTATCTTTGATTCTTTTTATGGTTTTTTTGTGTTTTTTGAATTCCTAAAATCATATTCATTGGTGGAATTTTCTTGCACACCAATGATGTTCTATTTTTTTGTGATACCTGATAAATTAAGGTAACATGAAATCTGCATAATCCTGTGTAATTGGATATTAGAAATGGATGCCCTAGGATGAATACCCTTGTGTGATGACCCATGTTCACTGATGTGTACTTAATGAATATTGCAAACAAAATTTGAATAATTAATGTTTGATAGGTATGGATGACTACTGTGTTATGTTGGGCTTTGTGACCTTCTGTGAGTTGAATGGTGTTGTTTTTGGGAGCACATATATGGATATAGCGGTGGGAAGGGGGTCAGTTTAGGGAGAAGGGTGTGGTATGTGTGCGCAGTGGGGTATTGTTTAATGGTAGTTGTTGTGGGATTTGTGTGTGTACCGGTATGGGTGGTGTGTTGAAATATCAGGTTGAGTTACATATTGATTGTGGAAAGGCGGGACTTATAGGTAGTGGGACTTCCTTTATTTTTGTTGTGGCCATCGAGTGATGATGGGCAGTGGGATTGCAATGTGGTTATGGACTTTTTATACAGTGGGAATGGATATGGGAAATAATTGGGAAGGGGGATACAAGTTTCTATTGTGGGATGACTTCATGTAAATAGGTGTTCCATGTATGGTGTTGTTGTGTAGTAGAGATATCATGTTTGGTTGTGAGGTAATGATTGTGCAGTATAACCTTGAAGAATGTCATTTTTCATTGGTTGAACAGGTGTATAGGGAAAAAGGGGGTGTTCTTTGGGACATCAGGTTGGTTGTGATCAGTTTTTTTATGAATGCGTGTTAAAATGGAAATGCTTTTCCTTGGTCCCTCTTCCTTTATTCAATGTTGTTCTTTTTATTTTCCCTGGGTAGTACTATAACAAATTAAATTGAACACATTAATAAATAAATGGAAGGTGGTTGAATGAAAAGGGGGTTGGATTTATACTTTGGAAGTGGATGGTTGTGTGGTTGTGCATATATGGGTTACAGAAAAGGTGGTTCTAGTGGGAAAAGTGTTTTTTGGGACACATAGGTTGGGATGAGTGATTTTTTACAAATTTGTATAAACTATATTTCCTTTTTATTTTCTATATTCACGCCACCCTTATTGAGCACAATGTTATAAACACTCCCATTAATGGGGGAGGGTGTCTTTCCCTACATCTTGGTGGGAGGATGGATGGCTAGTTACATAGTTTTTTCCTAACTCCATCTTCTAGGTTCTTACTGCCTGAGAATATTCGGGTAAGCTATAATGGATTTCGGATTACCATCTTCCAAGATCCTTCAGGCAGGTTTGTTGTGGATGACGGTCCTAGGTGTCTTCATGCTTTGATTGTTTTCCCAAAGCCTTCAGGATGAGGCCCATGTGTCTTAGGGTGAAAGGTAGGGTTGTTGTGTGGTTTGTGTTTGGGTTTGAGGCCCAAGTGTATGGGGGTAGGTTGTGGCATTGGAACTGCATTTTGGAGGAGTGGAAGCATCAAGATATTAGTCATTCGGAATGAGAATTTAACTAGTGGAAAAGTGGTGCAGGGTACCCAAATTTCAATGTTCTTATACTACTTTACATGACTTGCATTATTTTGTGTGTGTGCCTCGGTGAGGCTGGGATGGTTATTACTCCTTGGAAGGTTCTTGAGGTTCTATTTTTTTCTCACTGGAGCATTAGTATGTGCATCCAGTTGTGTATGGGTGGATTTAGTTTCCTTACTAGGTATACTTGTATACTCACCCTATGTCTATAAAAGTATTCTCAGGTCTCTATGAGGACGTCGAGGACCATGCTAGACTTTACTAGATCGGTCTTTAGGCTATTTGTTGTGTTTCTACTTTGTCTCTTTCATTTGGAATTTTTTTTAGTAGTTGGGTTGTACTTTTGTTGTAGTTTACATTTAAATCTTGTGTGGGATTTATTTTGGTTTCCATTATATAAATGTTTCGATTTTTTTTGTATTTAATCATCTTATCTCCCGATCCTCCATTCATTAAAAGGGGTAATTCCTTCCATTTTATGCGAGATTCTATACCCTTGGTGTTATTCACCACTTTGAGGCCTATTGAGGGTGCGACTCAGGAGTCATTATCTCTCCTTCATCATGAAAAATGAAGGGCACGACACTTTGATTCTCGTTCCCTCATCTTGAGGAAAGAGGGTCGTGACAAAACATTATCAAAGGGAGGTTGAGAGATATGATGGAGTTCGGAGTTAGGCATAGTGAGGACTACATGGGATGGTAGGGAAGTTGTGTTAGGAAATATTGGGGTGTAAAATGGGCTACGGAAGACTGCCTAGGACACGGGATCTTAGAGCCCCCCATGATCTGAGGCAAGAAATATGGACCTACTGAACGATAAAGTGAGGCTACACTAATTGTAGGGTAGAGACCCTAAGAAAGGTACATTCATCATAACAACTTTTATTCTCGCATTTCATGGGTGTTTTGGGGATTTACTTTTAATATAGAGTTAAAATAAATCAAAAAAAAAAGGAAATTTCAATACTACTCAGGCTTAGGAGTTCATTGTTTACTTTTTTTAACTATGGAATCTAAGAATATCCCATGTCTGGTACAAGAAGTTGAGTCCCATAAGGTTAACCTAGATGATCTAAGGAGGTCCTATCGAGAGGAGGAAGATGAATTTTCGAAAAATACCCTTCGTGGATTCCAATGGAAAGCCCGGGGGAATTATGAAGGTATCATTTTTTACTCAAACACATAGGGCTATATTGAGGAGCTTACAATCAAATTTACTTTGATTTATTCTTTGAGGGAGTACTGGGTTACTCTATTAGTGGTCCAGATGGTAGGAGCGGTGTGTCAGTCATGTACTCTATACCTTTGGGAGAGGAATGAGACTGATTTACCATGTGATAACTTTAAGAAAGAGTTTGATGCAAAGTTCCTTTCCTCAATGATGAAGGGTGTGAAGAGGCAGGATTTTCTCTCCCTCCAGCAGGGGTGTATGTAGGTGAGTGAAATGGGGATCAAGTACAAGGATCACCTTTTCTTCGCACAAAATCTCTTCTTGGATGAGGAATCATGGGTGATATTCTTGGAAGAGGTACTCTGGACCTCTATTCAATATGTCGTCACTCCCATTACTCTTCCAACATACTTAGAAGTTAAGAAGAAGGCTAAATTGTTTGAGAGGATGTAATCATATGGTGGTGTACTTTATGAGGGGAGCCAGCTGAGTTCGTCGAAGGGGAAGACAGTCAGCAGCAGGTCTCTGACGTGACAGCCTCCCAGGATTTGGCCATCGGAAAGTAGGCCTCACCAATACCACTTTCGATCTTCGAGTCATTTACCTATCCCCATGGGCCCGAAACTGAGGTAATTTTTATGTAGAGACCTAGGAAAACTTTTGATCCAGTGCCTAGTTTGAGTGCAGTATAGTGGGGGTGGGCAGGTTCAACGACCACCTCTGCAACAGCAGTTTCCAGTCAGGACATTCCTACAATAGGGGCCGTGAGATTCCATTCCTTAGAGGGTAGATGGTGTTAGGGGAGGGAGACCTTTGGGATATCCTCAGGAACCTCAACAATGGTGTGGTCGAGGAGGCGTTCAATAGTATAGGGGTATAGGATTGGGGTGTGGGTAGTTTAATTCCACTGAGGCATCAGTTTCAGTAAGGTCAGAGTTTGTTCGAGTTATGATCTATCTGTTTAGCACAGTTACATGTTATTTGTTTGATACCAGAGCATCACAATTACTTGTTGAACCTGGTCTATCCCATGATTTGGGACAAGACATAGAGAGACATCATGTGTTTCGTGGGTTGAGTATGCCAGTTGGAGGTCAGACCAGTTTGTTTAATGTTTTCTGGAGATGTAGACTAGTGTTGGGGTCACATCAGTCTAGTAGGGATCTTATTCTTCTATATATGAATCTATATAATATAATTCTTGGAATCTACAAGTTGTTTTCAATGTATGCTATTATCAACTAATTCTCAAGGAGATTCGTGTTTTTCTTGTGTGTATGGCCAGCGTTCAATTTTCATAGTTGAGCGGGGCTGTTAGGTGGGTAGTCGGTGTGTGGAGCCCCCTTTCTCCTTGTTGGCCGAGATATCAATGGGATTAGTGGACACAATGATGGGGGATGTTCTGAGGGTTTTCAAAGAGTTATGGGATGTATTCCTAGAGGAATTTCTGTCCCTACCCCCTTGATTTTTGGTTGAGTACGGAATAGACTTTCAACTCGATGCCTGTCTGATTTTGATGCCTCCCTATCAGATGGTGCCTTCTTAGTTTCGAGAGTTGTGGATTTAGGTTGACGGCCTGATAAAGAAGGGTTTTATCTAGAAAAGTGTGTCATTGTTGGCTGCTCTGGTTGTTTTTAAAATTTTGGTATATGGTGATTTGAGGATATACATAAACTAACAGATACTAAATCTGGTGACAGTTAAGAATCGTTACCCCCTTTCGAGGACCAATGATCTTTTTTACCAGTTAAAGGGATCATATTGGTTCTCTAAGATCGATCTGCAGTTTGGGTATCCCCATTAGAGGGTGAAGAAGGGTGAAATCCCGAAGACTGCATTCATGTGAAGGTATGGGAACTTAGAGTTCATGTTCCTTCACTTTAGCATCATGAATACAACATCCCTATTCATGAGGATTATGAACTATCTCTTCCACAAGTTCTTGTACAAGGTCGTCAGCATGTTCATTAGTGACATCTTGATTTACTCAAGGTTAGAGGAGAATCATGTTGAGTATATAAGGATTAACTAGGAAGTCCTCTGACACCAACAACTCTATGGGACGTTGTCCAAGTGAAACAGAAGGATGTGAGAGGTGAACTTCCATAGACACGTGGTGTCTTAGAAACGTATCCTAGTGGACCTATTAAAGGTCGAGGTGGTTGTTTCATGGGAAGTAAACATAAACATGGAATAGATTCTCATCTTTATGGGTCTATCAGCGTATTACCATAGGTTCATACCCAAATTCCCTCAAGTAGTGGTTTTATTGATAGATTTTACCAAAAGAAATACCAGGCCTTCATTTGGAGTGAGCAATGTCAAGCATCTTTTATCAAGATGAAGGGGAAGCCAGTCATTTCCCTAGAGCATAGGTTGTAGAGGAAGGGGTGGAGTTGTAGATGTTATATGACACTTTCGATCTAGGATTGGGATTTCTGATGATGCAGTAGTTGGGAGTGATCTCTTATGGGTCTAGGAAGTGATGTCTGTATGAGCGTTACTAGTCCACCCATGATCTGGAGCATGCAGTAGTTATGCTAAAATATATTTTTTCAACATAAATTCATTGAGGAGTGGTTTGTGGTCTTCACGGATCACATGAGCTTGAGCTATATCTTCTCCAAGTGATATGTGAACTTGCGGTAGTGAAGTTGTATGTAGTTTCTATCAGAATAATACTTCAAAATATCCAACACCTTAGGAAAGGGGAATGTGGTGGATGATTACATAAGTAGAAATTAATGGAATGAGGTAGTTCAGGGATACAATGATGCTTGGAAGGGAATGGATGAGTTGGCCTATTAACATATACATGCGAGAGTGGATGACAAAATAGGTAGTTTGTTTTAGATGATCGTCCAGTCTTCTTTAGTGCAGAAGGTGGAGGAGTGTCAGTGGGGAGACTCAGAGACTGAAGTGATGCATGATTGCGCTATCTTGGTTGTTGCTCTAGAGGGATAGTTAGAGGATAGTCATAATTGGATATTTTCCGGTGGGAAGCTGTTTCTCCCAGTGGAAATTCAAATAGGATTTCTCTAGGAGTTTCATAGCTTACACCTGGCAGTGCATCCAAGATTCTCTCAGATGTAATGAGTCATGAGGGAATGTTTTTTGTGGCTCGGGGTGAACCAAGAAGTGGTGGAGTTTTTGGAAAGGATCCTTGTGTGTCCGTAGGTGAAGGTTGGGAAATGCGTTCATGGCGGTCTGTTTCATCCCTTATATGTTCTTGAGTGTAAGTGTAATGAAATCTCAATGGATGATTTCATATAATTACCCAAGACTCATAGATTATGTGATTCCCTTTGGGTAGTAGTGGACAAGTTGTTGAAGTCAGATCACTTCTTAGTGATCATGAAGTCATGAGTAGTAGTTTCCTTAGCACATTGTTATGTGGATGAGGTGGTGCAGATTTATGGAGTTCCAAGAACCATAGTCTCGGATCAAGATACATGATTTATGTCACGAGTCTGAAAGGGATTACAGCATGCCTTTCGCACCCAATTACACCTCAACACTTCTTTCCTCCCTCAGATGGATGGGCAGACAAAGAGTACCATCCACACATTGGACGAAATATTATGGGAATATGTTCTGAACAATAATGGGTCTTGGGTGTGACATTTTTCCATGGTAGATATTTCATACAAAAATAGCTATCACTCTTCCATTGGTATAGATACTTTAGAATCTCTATATAGGATGTCATATCTTTCACCCGTGTGTCAGACTGAGGTTCTTGAATCATCTGTTCTTGGTCTGGATGTGGTGTAGAGTACAATAGAGAAGGAAAAGCTTATCCATGAGAGGATGAAGGTAGAATTGGACTGACAGATGTCATATTCTGATAATAGTTGGAGTCCATTAGTGTTCAAGGTTGGGGACCATGTTTTCTTGAATGCTTCACCTCGGTGTGGGTAGTGGAGGATTGGTAGAGGGAGCAAGATTCTCCCAGGTTTATCAGGCCTCTCGATGTGTTTGGACAAGTCAGTACGGTGGCATATCATATGGAATTGCTTGTGTGGTTAGAGAGGATCCATGACATCTTCCATGTCTCTCAGTTCCATAAGTATCTACATGATGACTCCCACATAATTGAATGGGGAGAGATGGATATTGAGTAAGAGGCAACGTTCGTGGAGAGACTAGTAAAAATTGTGGATTGTGAGAAGTATGTGATTTAGGTATAGACCATTCCATTGGTTCGTGTGTTATAGAGGCCTGGGGGCATTGAGGAGAGTACTTGGGAGAAGGATGAACAAATTCATTCCTTGTACCCAGATCTATTTTATGTTTTGTTTTTGTGTTTTACTTTTGTGCTTAATTTTATGATGCAATGCTTGACATTGTTCATTATCAGATGATTTTTCTTCCCTTTTCTCTGAGTGTGTATGATAAATTCTTGACTGTGGGGATGGTAGGACATGCTTTTTAATCAAGATGAATTAATGTGGATGTGATGAAACTAGTGCGGGAGAGTCAGTACCACCCAAAGAGGATAGTAATTTGACATGGAGAATGGAGCTCTCTAATCCAAGAGTCTGGATAGTGTGACCATTTGTGTTTGTGTTGTTGTTTTTGTAATTGGGGACTTAGTGGTTATACAATTGTTCAGGAGATAAATTTCAAGGAGTTTTCCATGGATATCAAGGTTTTCACTCAATATTTCATACAACATAATGGTGGTTTATTCCTGAGAGGTATCTTAAGGGGTGGTTGTTCAGACCTCTCTTTTCCTAGGTTTGGTTTTAAATTATCAGGGATGAAAATAGATTGGAATGTATCTAATGCAATAAAATATATTATCTCTGGCCATTCCCTTATGAAAATCCAATGATTTGGGTGTTCTTTGAGGCAATTTTAGATCATTTCTAGAGTTCTCCAAATTTCTAGTTTTTTTCATCAAGGAGTTAGGGGTGTTAACATTAGTGAGTTAGGGTTGTCGGCATTAGTGATTCAGGGGCATCGTCATTGGTTATTTAGGGGTGCAAGTGAGTCATTGCATCAGTAGCTTAGCGTCGGGGGCTCAACGTCGATAGTTTGTGTCGGTAGCTCACCCGTATGTGTCTCAACGTTAGTAGATAAATGTCGTTAGGTCACATCAGTAGCTCACCCATCATTGGTTGAGTGTTAGGAAGGTCATGTCAGAAGCTCTACCATTAGTGGATCATTTTCAGTGACTCACCCATCGGTGAATCATTTCTAGTTTTTCCCGTTTTTCCCAGTTTACCAGTATCACCCCTCTTACGTCTTATTTGATGTAAACTAAGTTTAAAGCCTTTTTTGGAAATTTCTAAGATAGTTTCAAAGGATATTATGTATATATTTAAAATCCAAATTCTCCAGGGGATTTGATATTCTCAAATAGTGTGATCTTGACCATGATCCCATGACAAAGGTTTTTGATACCATTCTTCCCTTAATATAGGATATGGCTCTTCAATGTCAGGATCATCCCTTCCCAGTGTGTTTTCTAATCCATCTTGGTGCGCCTAGAGACCTCCTCTGTAGAAGAGTCATGTGCATGTGCTAGAGACCTCTCCTACATGGTTTTCTTAGAGTTTCCTTCTTCTCGCATGATCCCCTGTTCTTAGCACAATGAGGAGCTGTGGTCGCCTACTGTTTCAAGTAAGGATTTATTCTACCTATCTTGTATAGGGTATCATGTGGTTTGGTGTATGAATTATTCCTTGAATAATTTTCTTAAAATGATAAATAAATAATAACAGAATATGATCAAAAGATAACTTAGTCAATGAAATTACAGATTGGGAGTGGTTTGATATTGAACGCCTTCTTTAATTGTTATATTTGATTATTTTTTGGGGTTTTTGTGGTTTTATTTCTTCTGAAAATCATATTCTTTGGAATTATTTTCTTGTGTACTAGTGGTGTTTTATTTTATTGTGATGCTTGATAAATGAATAATACAAGAAATCTATTTAATCAGGTTTACTTGGATAATTGAAATGGATTCCACAGGATGAAAATCATTGTTTGATCACCCCTATTCCCCAATGTGGACTTAAAGAATAGTGATTACAAAATTTAATATGTCATGTTTGATTGGTTTGGTTGAGTTTTGTGTTATGTTGGGCTTTTTGACCTTGTTTGTGTTGTATGGTGTTGTTTTTTGGATCACAGTTGTTGGTATAGGGGATGGAAGGGGAGTTGGTTCTATGAGAAGGGTGTGGATTTCCTATTCAGAAGGGGATGTGTTTTAATGGTAGTTTTGGTGGGATTTTTGTGTGGGGCGGTACGGGTGGTGTGTTGGGATCATGGGTTGAGAGACTGATTGATTGGGGAATGGATGGACTTGTCGGCAGTGGGTCTAATATTCTTTATGTTGTGGATTTTGATCAACAATGGTCAGTAGGAATGCAAGGTGGTTACAGAATTGTTATGTAGTGGTACTGCATCTGGGAAATGTTTGGGCATTAGGGTAGTAGGTTTGGGTTGTGTCGTGATATCAGGTAAAAAGGTATACCAGGTGTGGTGCTGTTGTGCAGCGGGGCTCCTGTGTTTTGTTGCGGGGGATAGATTGTGTAGTATAACTTTAAATAATGCCATATGGTAGTGGTTTAATGGGTTTCTAGGGAGAAGGGGTTGTATAGTGGGACTTCATATTGGTTTTTCTTGGTTGGTTTTACGAATGGGTGTTAAAATCGAAATGCTTTACCTTGGTCCCTCTTCCCTTGTTCAATGGTGGTCTTGGTCGTTACCCTAGGAAGTGATGGAACAAATCATAGTGAACCCCTTAATAAATAAATGGAAAACGTTTTAATGAAAGTGGGTTTGGATTTACCCTTTAGGAGTGGCATGTTGTGTGGTTATGCATATAGGGGTAGCAGCAAAAGTGGTTCAGGTGCGCTAGTTGCTTGTTTTGGGAACCATTGGTTGGGATTAGTGTTTTCTTACCTATATATATAAATTTTAGTTCCTTTTTATTTTCAATACGCACCCCACCCTTGTTGAGAACCTTGTCTTGAACGCCCCCATCCCTGGGGGAGGGTGTCTTTCCCAACATCCCGGTGGTAGGATGGATGTATGGTTAATGACTTTCTTCATCTCACCCTCTTTCAGGTTCATATTACGCTAGAATATTCGGTAAGGCTTTAATGTCTTGAGTATTATTGTTGGGAAAAATCCCTCAAGGTATCATTGAAACATTTTTTAGGTGATTGTTTTTGATGAAAAAGTGGACATCAGTGTTGTGATTGTTGACAATGCAAACCATGACATACAATTTTATTGACAAAGAGGATTTCAAGGTGAAATGTAAAGTTCAAGAGATGTGGTCAACGATCCATATTTGATTCAAGAATTTTGACAAAGGAATGGTTGATCTAGAGGTCGTAAAAAAAGAACAGATACAAGGTGGCTCCGTTTTCCAGTGTTTTCCAAATATTTGGGCCTGAAAATTGACAACTGACGAAAATTCATTTTTCGCAAAGGGACTTGCAAAATGTGTACTTGAAGGCTTGTAAACTTTCACGCCATATGTTTTTCAAGATCATATCATCAAAATATGGCAAAGGGATAAGGGTCGCGCAGGTATTGGTGTTGTCACGCAGGTATTGGTGTTGTCGCGCAGGTGACTTGTGTGCTGATGCCTTGGAAGCTTGAGAAATTGCACGCCTTTGGTTTTTCAAATTAGAAGATTAAAATATGGAAAAGGAAAGTGGTTCGCGCAGGTTTGGAAGTGGGTCGCGCAAGTGAATTGTAGGGGAAGAGACCTACGTGCCAAGACTTGCGCGCCGAGGGGAGACTTGTGCGCCGTCGCGCATGGTTTCTCAAATTTCTATAAATATTGGACCACCCCACCTCATTTCCAACATAGTTCAACACTTTGAAAAATATGAGCTCCAGTTGTGCAGGTGTGGTGGTCGTGCAAGTGGCGTGTGGTTGCGCAAGTGAGGTTGTGCGCCGATGTTTGAAGTTGCACGCGGATTGTAGTTATGCGCCAATATTGGTTTGGGCGTAAAAGGAAGTGAGTCGCGTAGGTTTGGAGTTGAAGAATATTGTGTTGTGCAAGTGTTGAGGTATATTTGCGCACTAGTTATGACTTGCGCGCTGATACTTATGTGCCGAGATAGACTTGCACGCCATGTAAGGTTGATTCCCTGGCCATATTTTCGGGCTGCATGAATGATGAAAGATTTCCCGATACCTTCGGTGAAATGAGACATTCATCTACAGGTGAAAGTAGGACTTCAACAGAGCATCCACATACAAAAGAGGATGTATTCATTAGAGATAATGAAGAGAACTACAGGTCTATAAACTATGAGTGGATCCTTTCCGACGCAGTGAGCAAAGGAAGAGGAAGAAGGTGATCATCTCCATCGGCAATGAGCCATAGAGAGAGAAACATGGAGTGACCCCTGGTAAAGCAGTGAGCTGACCCTAAACCTTTTAAAGGTAGTGAGCATGGGACAGAGTGAATGGGCCCGAACCTTGTTATCCACAGCTAGTGAAGTTTAGTGGAATTTGGTACGACCGACAACCTGTTGCCAAATTCTCCTTGGATGTATCCCTTAGTGGTGAACCAAGTAAAAATTGATGTGTTCTGTGCTTGCTTTAGTCTTTGTTTATACTGTGCAATAGGAAAGAGAGAGAAGAGTGTTTTTTACAGCGAAACAAGATCAGAACATGCTTTATTTTAAATTAGTTGTACCCTGATTCACCCCCACTCTAAGGGTATTCAGCCTTTTAGACCTAACAATTATCATAGTCTAAGATCCTTTAGGAAGGTTTGTTATGGACAAGGTCCTAGGTAGTTTTGGCACATTGATGTTTTTTTCAAGTGTGTTTGAAATGAGTACTAGGTGTCTTCATGTGAGAGGCATGGTTATTGAGGCCCAGGGGTCTGTGCAAGGGGTTTGTGTGTAGTTTGAGTCCCATGTGTGTGTGAGCCGGTTGTGGTAGTGGGACTACATTTTGGGAGAGTTTACCATCAAGACGTTAGCCTTTTGGAATGAGTATTTAAATAGTGGGAAAGTGGTGGGGGGTACCCAAAATTAGATATTCTTATACTACTACTTGACTTGCATAATTTTGTGAGTGTGCCTTAGTGAGGCTGGGCTAGTTAGTCCTCCTCAGTAGGTTCTTGAGATTCTATTGTTTTCTTACAGGGGCATTAGTATGTTCCCCCACATGGGCATGGGTGGTTTTAGTTTTCCTACTGGTTATACTTGTATACTCACCCTATGTTTTTAAAAATAATTTTATGTTTTTTGTGGACTTAGAGGACCATGCAAGACTATACTAGCTCGGGTGTCGGGATAGTTGATGCAGTACTGTTTAATCTATTTCTTTTGGTACTTGATTAAGTACATTGGTTTTACTTTTGCAGTAGTTTACATTTAAATTATGCATGGGATGGATTTTGGTTTCCTTTATATAAATGTTTGGATTTGTTTGAGATTTTTTTCTTATTTATAGATCATGGTTTCGTTAGAAGGGTTATTGCCTCATATATTTTTTTGAGATTCTACACCCTTGATGTAAGTCACACTCTAGGGCCTATTGAAATGGGACTCAGGGGGTCATTTTCCCACCTCTATCTTGAATAAGGGAAGGACAATTTGCTACCCTATCCCTCATCTTGAGGATAGAGGGTAGTGACAGAGTAGAAAATCAAGGAAACCCTAATTCAATAGAATATTTATGCATTCAATCATCGAAAAGACCTCGAGTTTAATTTCATAAGGTGGTATTCCTCCACATATCTCAATGGAAGAGAATCGGGATATTTGGGAATAATGGGACCCTATGTACCAGGTACATCATTCCCTTTGATATTTTTGATCAAGTTAGAGTTGTGGACTATAAACTAGAACTTCCACCTAGAATGTATTAAGTACACTATTTATTCCATGTATCCCTATTAAAGATGTGCATACCAGATCCCACACATATACTGACTTCAGATGTAGTATAGTTGGAGATTGATCTTTCTTATGAAGAGCAGCGAGTGATGATCTTGGATCATAGAGATAAATTTATACGCAACAAGACTAATCACCTTTTCTAAGTACTATAGTGGTACCATAAGTACAAATATGAAACATGGGAACCATAGGATGTGATGAAGGAAAAGTATCCACACCCGTTTTCAATATACAGTGTAAAATGAAATTTCGAAGGCGAAATTTTATATAGGGATTAGAATGTAATGACCCAAAATTTTATCAATTGAAATTACATTATTATAATTATATATTATGGTATAATCACATAAAATTACTTAAAAAACATAATAAAACATTATAAATGAAGTGTTGATGAAATAAAAACCATTTATAGAGGTTAAGGAACATATACCAAAGGATTAGTAACTTAACCTCTCTAATAGTAATGTGACCCTTATGAATAGTAAACCATACAATTGAAAATAAACATCCCCAATAAAAGTATAGATAAAATTTATCCATCGTATAAGTGAAAATATAATTAAATTATATCATAGTATAGATAAATAAATATTTTTTAAAAATATTAATTTAGTGATGGTATTTTTGTAATTTGTAAATATTTAATTACTATTTTATTAAAAATTTAATAGTACAAAAGAAATTTTATTTTCATAAAATGACTTCATAAATTATAATTTTTATTTCCAATTATATGATAATTTTATAATACTTGAGTTAATTTTTCAAAGTCATAAATAATCAGTTATAATTTGAAAAATAGTATTTTTTGAGTAAATGATGATTTTATTTAAAAACTAAATTTATCATATTTATAAAATTATTTTCATAAAAGGGAGTTCATTTTTTAAATTATACATCTAGAAATGAATTAGGGTAAATTTTTTGGAATTTTAAAAAATACTTGAATTTTTTTGGGAATAGTAAAATATTGTAATTTACAATAAATGCTAAATACATGAATTATGGAGTCATAGATGATGTATGGAAGATTTAAGATAAAAATCTCCAACAATCCTCCATTTTTTTATTATATTTTATGATAATTATCAAAAAATTCATAGTCTTCAGTCAAAATAATGAACTATTGAAGATGATAATAAGAAACACCCCTCATACACTATAAATTCCACTCCTTGCCACCTCTTCTCCTCACACCACTCAACCCTTGAGCCCTATAAAATTTTTTCCCAATACTATTAAAATACCTCTCCTCTTCATACATGGGATATTTTCAGAAAAAAAATACCAAAACCAATCCCCTAAGGAGATTCTCGAGAAGAAGGAATCAATAGGTAAAACCCTCTTCCTTTTCATTTAATTTCGTTCCAAGTTCCTTTCTCTTAATTTTCTCTCCAAAACTACCCTCTTACAAATGTTATGATAACTATAGTACCTTATATATATATTTATATATTATGATTATTAAATAATTCATCATAATCTGTCTTTTCCACTCATTTTATAATAAAAATGAAAACATCTTAGGTGATTTGTTCATTTATCACATTCAAGGACGATAATGTTTTCAATTTCCATTATCGTATTCAAGGATAGTCCTAAAATAGTTTTTATGGTTGAGCCAGATTATAATATATTTATAATATATTATTTAATATTATTGAATCATTATTTACACCTGATATTAATTTATTAAAAAATGATTTCATTTTGATTGAAACCCGGAAAAATAAACCCAAAAAATCATCATTAGTTATTCATATAATGATTCATCCTCATACCATAAAACCAAATAATATATAAGAAACTTTTAACATTGGTATGATCATTAATAATATATATTTTCAATTCCGGATAATTACCCCAACATTACACAACCTTTCGTACATTTATACAAATAAACCAATCTTGAAAACCAAGGAAACCAATGCTCCAAATCGATGTAATTAGATCTCTTAACCCATCAAAAAATCCATAAATGAACTTAATAAAGTTAAAATAAATAAAATAAAATGTACAAAAGGTTCTTTAGTTATTAATTAATGAATATAAATTTTTTATCTAGGATATGAAGAATATGTGAAGAACACCTCCAGACTTAAAGTAAGGGATTCTACCTGAACCTCCATTATTCCTTCGGGTTACTCTTCCTCTATTTTTACCCAAATAAAATACTATTTTGTTTTTATTTAAAACATAAAAACTATCATTATATATTCCAGAATCATGTATTAATATCCATTCATGCTTCTTTTTCATAGATATAAATGTTTTCAAAAGGTTCCTTACTCAGTTATTCATGATAAGATAGATTTATTTAATGGAACTTCCCAAATTTTTACCCAATTTTAATTGCACTATATTATCTATTTAAACCACCATGGTTTTTTCTAAAATCACTTATTTTATTATAAAAAATATCTTGGTTCAAATAATATTTTAAACAACCAATAATCCCTTTTCCATTTTAAAGAATCTTGAAAGTTTTCCCATAAACGGTACTAAAATGTTTTATTTCCAAAGATTCTTAAAAACACTTTTTACATTTCTTTACTTTAGTTTGACCTCAATTAACATGGAATATTCCTATATTCCTTTATAAATTCCCATTTATGTTTTAAACCTTTTATTTCATTGAAACCATTATGATACTCCCTTGTGTTATGACTTTTTACATGGTTATGATACCCAATTCTTAACATGGGAAATCCTTAGGTTTATATTTTATTATTTATGTATGATTCCGTATATGGAAAAAATATTCCAGAAAATTTTATTATTTTTGTTACTAGATAGTTTTCTAATGAATTGGGTAATTTTTGACCCATGATACGTTATTTGTAATGGTCTTGGTTGTTGTCCTTGAATCAGGCTCTATATGTAATGGTCTTGGAAGTTAGCCTTCACTCAAGCTCCTCTATGTGAAATTAGCCTTGAATCATGCTAAAGATATGTTTTATGTTTCTTTGACATTACAATGATTACATTATTAAATTATCCCATGTTCTATATGTTATTATTCTATAAGTTTAATCATGTTCCATGCCTTTTACATCATAATGGTATGCCTTCGAACCCATGTGCTAAGCTTAATTTTAATTTTTATTCCCTTAATGGGGGTTTTTAACTCATACCTTTTTTCATGTTATCCACATATTATCCTATGAATATGTAAGGGCTCAAAATAAGTTAGGAGCTCGTAATGGATGATAAATAAGTAAATGTTTTATTTAGTCCAATGTTTTGAGTTTTATGTAACTATTCTTCCAAACCCATAAGATATTATAATAATTGGCATGTAATTTGATGTTTAATTATACTTAAAACCATATAATGATATGTGTAAACAGATAGGGTCGCTATATAAGGAGAATAAGTGAGGATTTAATTCACATAAACATGATCAATTGGAGATCACTGGTGATGAGTTATTTCACCAAAATATTATATCCATGAAAAATAGTTAATTTTAGTTGATTTCAGTACATCGGTAAAATTATAAGTGTATCCTACATGGATATATCCTAGTGAAGGTGAACCATGTAAAATATTAATGTGTTGTGAATTTTACATTCTTCACATGAATATAATATTATATGTTGGTCCATTCAATAAAGATAAGGTGTTCAGAGAATGAATGGTATTCATTAAAATAAAGGAATGAGATCGAAAGGGGAAGTTATGTATAAGAAAATAATATTTTTTAATTGTCCAACAGTTTGATTCCCCCCACCCAAGGCTTTCTAGGGTTATAAAAAGTGGAATTATAGCCAATGGGTTCTATTATGGAATCAACGTGACATATTTTTCAAAACAAAATATTTGAAGATTATGGAATATATGACATCTACAATGAATAATAATTTGTTTGATAGAAATAATTATTCTAATTGGAATGATTATTTTTTCTATAATTATAAGTACATTATGGAAACCCTTTTAATATTTTGATAATTTTATTTTTTTGATAAGTTATCATGGAATTTTGTACGATATGGACCTAAGAAATTTTTAGATTTATAATTTTATAATTACGTAATTAATGGAAGATTTTGAAGAGGATGTGTTAAAGAAGATATAACATAACCACTTTTATATGGATATCTGGGTGAAGTTAAATAGGTGTATAGAAAATAATATATGTTAAAATATAAAACTAGATTTATTCTACTATAATTTAAAATAAATTTGTTTAATATTCTAATAAGAATTCTATTTGAGAAAAAAATAAATATTCCTAGAATCAAGAAGAAGAATAAGAAGAAAAAGGAATCCAAGAGATTGGGTATTAGAATTGTGGTTTATAAAATTGATTTCATGTTTATATTTGATTCTCAATCTATAGTAAATATTTCTTCTATTTATAATGAGACAGATTATATATCATCTGAATTTTTGGAGGATTATGGTTAAATATATCCAACCACATCATATGGTAAATTTAGATCTTATTTGTGTAACAAATAGGGAAAGTTCCATGTCATGAGATATTAAATAAAATTATTAAATGTAGGAGGTAAAAATAACTATGCATACATTATATATTTACAGGAATTAAAAATTTTGTTGACGAAAGAATAAATTGATTCATATGATTAAATTACATGAATGGATAATAAAATAATGGAACAAAGTGATATTATTGAAAACCATATTCATAAGCTTATGTTAATCATCGAAAATTTGAAAATATAGGTTTCATCGGTGTATTCCCTTTGATATAAATATAAAGAACAATTAAATATTGCACATAATGAAAAAAAATCATTATGCGAATTTGGAAATCCATGTTAAGTAAAAGGATTTAAGGACTGACAAACATGAGTGATTGATTCATGTTGTGTGGAAGATGTCCAATCCCAAAGATTATCATATGGAAACATTTTTATTTATCAAAAAGACCACAAATATTGAATCAAGGAAAAGATATAAATATTTTTCTAGAACTGGTGGAAATTGTTCTAAAATAAAGTTATCATTACAATGCTACTATTTTGGAAGATTGGATCACACAATGGATGTTTTCATAGAAAATTAAATAAAAGAACTCATATAATACTTTATATTCTATCACATTTGTGGAATTATATTGGAATGTATGAATATTGCATCGAGAGATTCTATGTTTTTATTAATCTTGGCCATATGGTGAGGTACTATAGTAATATATATAACAGTGATACCATGATTAAATATTCTACACTAATGAACATAATGTGATAATAATGGATAGATCAAAAATATATTTAACTCAAAAATATAATTTTATGTCCAGATGATTTTAATATAACAAGGGAAAAATATAATTCCCCAAATAACATTAATGTATTATTCACAGTAGCCATCATGGAATGAAAAGAAGTAACCATGGAGAGAGAAAATAATGAGTAGGTTTCTCATATAGTTAAAAAATATAATTTTAAAGAAATAACATCACATTAAAAAATAAATAATATTCTTCCCATAAAAATAAAGTAAATGAATTTTCAATGAAAATTTTATCCAATAAAAAAATATGATGTATGTTTAATAGTGGTCAGGAAAGAGAAGAAATATGCATGATTAAGTGGTTTCATTAATACTACTAAAATTAATTAGTGTAAAATTACATAAGTTGTTCAATCATGGAAAAATAAACATATAAATAAATCTCTTAATGTTCATCATCAGAGATGAATTTCACTATAGATATGAATCTCACAAAGGATATTAATATCAAGTACTATCTGAAGAAAGATTCAAAACAAATCACTTAGTGAAAATTTTTCACTAATGGTGTAATCATTAGAAAATATTGGGATTAAACAAAAATTCAATGTTTGCTTCCGAATTCCCAACCAAATTCCTTTACTTGATAATGTTAGTGTTACCCCTCTCCCCATGCACATAGCTTTAATATTTAATTATTACAGTGATAGAGGATTAAGGGGGGATATGATCTATAGTGTGTTCTTGAATTCAAATGAGATGAATCCATTATAAGAAGGTGAATGATTCGATTTGAACTGATTTCATTAAGATTTAATAAAATATAAAAAGTGGTATTAGAAGCAAGAATTATATATTTAAATTTAGTAATTCAAAAATGTGGAAATACTAGTGGTGATAGTTGAATCACAGATAATATAAGAGTTAAATGTTTTAAACAATTTGTGTTGGGGGTTGAAACAATAACATTATTAAATCTTGAGATATAATATGTGATGAAGACAATCAAGTGGTTTTAAGGCCAAACATGAACAAAAAGTGATATTAAGTATCTAATAAGAAAAAAAGTTGGATTTATTTATTCATGATGAGATGATGAAGTGCAGATGGTATATAGAATGATTTGGAGTGAAATAGGTGTTAGAACTACATCTATGTTTTTCAAATGATATCAATAAAATTTTGTAACTTAAAAATATGTATCAAGTATTTACCAATTAGGTTATGTCCATAAAAAGAATATGTATAGATTGATTAAGTAGATACTACATTCTTAGAGAAAAGAATTTGTTTTTAATAAAATAATCATGTGGTATCTTTTGGTTACTTTCCAGTATACTAAAATCAATTGGGAAGACTATGTCATGGCCAATAATTGGATAATACCTATATATAAATGAATATCAGGGATATCAATTGGTACTATTATTATATCATGTAAATTTTAAATCAATTGGTTCAACCTGTGGTATGACTCACACTCATTTTTCTCTATTACTTATTTAATAAATATTTTTTATGATTTTAATTAATATCATAGTCAAGTTATTATTTGTGGGAAATTAAAATATTTTTCTATTGGTGTTTGTGGAAATTATTGGTAAGCCTCTAAAAAATTGATTTTTTTAGCTTACACAAATAGAAATTTTGGTTTTAACCAAGCTAGTAAAAGTCCTTTAAAAGTTCTTATAACTTATATAGAGACTATTCTTCCAAATATCTTCCATCATCACATTCAGTTTATGTTATCCAGAAAAAAGATCCACCTTTGAGAATTATTGAGCTCCTCATAGTCGATCGTGTAAGTCATTAATCCTTACAAGAATATTCTTGTTCTTTATTTTGATCTTATTGAGATTCTAGAAATATACCCATAAGTGAATTGATCCATCATTTTTATTTACAAAACATATTGGCCCATCCCACGGAGATTCACTACAGCTTATGAACCCTTTGTCAAAATACTCTAGTAGCATATTCTCTAACTCCACCACTTCTATAGAGTCCATTAAATAATGAATTTTTGATATAAGAGTAAATCTGGGTAGGAGCTCTATTTAGAACACTGCCTCATGATCTGGGGGAAGACTATGTAACTCTTTAGCAAATACATCACTATATTCCTTTATAATGGTAATTCCCTACATGTTGATACCTTCCTTTTACTCGGCCAATTGATCAAGGTATCCTTCTTTGTAGAGAATACACACCAACATTAATGTGTGATTTTTCAAGGGATATCCATGGGCTTCATTTCATTTTTAGAGGATCATGGGATGGTTCCTTGTTTGAAATGGTATTTTCATTCTAGATAGTTCATGTGTGTTTTATATAATGAGAACAAATCCATTCCCAGTACAACATAAAATTACACCAAGGGAAGTAGTATAATATTTTTTAGAAGAATCATCCCACATATGCCAATAAGAGAAGCATCCAACACTATGGTTTCAATGATCACACCACTAGGTTCTTTTATAAATATCCATACCTTAAGGTATCTAGGATTTGATTCAATAGTTCTATCAAACAATCAAGATATAATGGAATATGTAGAACCATAATCAAAAAATACGTTTTCTAATCTTGAGTGAATAGAAATTGTACCATGTATGACTTCATTTTCTATATACACTTCAGCTGTATTGATGGAATATTCTATCTATTGATCCATTGGATTTTTTGGGTGCTTATTCTAATTAACCTCAAGGAGTTGAGTTTTAGTTCCCTGGGTTTCATAATTCCCTTTCTATTTATAGTTCAAAAATTTAATTATGGGTGGTGATCTACTTTTCTATATGATATTGGTTTGGTTCTACATGTATCTTCATTATTCATGATCTTGGTGGTATTCTCTCCCACACATGAATAATTTCCCTATCCCTTTTATGAAATTAACATTATGTTTCTTCCCACATTTTTTAAATGTGAGTGGTTGGATCCACTTTATCCATTTTTCATTTGATCCACCAAATTTAAAATCCATTCTTCTCTTCTTATATCTATAACCATGATACCATTCTCCAAACTCTATCTTCACATTGAGAGAACATAAATCCAATTCTTCATAACATCTAAATTCTCATTTTTTAGAGCCTTTTGAAGGTTTATTTTTAAACAACTAAAGAATATATATATATATTTCTCTAATTGTTTATAAAAAATCAAGGGTATTTCCCTCAAATCCTTGTGAAGATTGATTCAAAAGACATGATAGATTCTCCTTCTTTTTCATTCATCTCTTTAAATTCTCTATCCATTATTTTCCAATGATTTTTAGGGAAATTATTATTAGGAAATATTTTCTAAATGTCCTCACACTCTGTATCTTTTATATAATCGTTCAGTTTGGTGTTCCTTATCAATGGCCACCATTGATCAAAATCTCTATCTAAATGATTGAAGGATAGATTCACCTTCTCCTTCTTATAATTGTTGATCATAAGAAAATAACTTCTCCATTGAGTTAACCCACTGCTCCAAAATAATTGTATTGAAAAATAAACTAAATGTATCTGTTCATTGGTTCATTAAAGATTCAACAGTCATTTTCTCCTTATTAGTTGAAGTCTTACATTCCACATTAATCTAGTTATTATTAACAGTCAGAGACAATAGGGTAAGAATCCTTATGAAATTTTTAACTTCATCACCCAAGGAATTGGGGATGTTATTCTATAAATTATTTCATTGTCTCTTACACAAAGTTTTGGTCGGGGTCCTTTTAATTCCCACAATTTTATAAAATAGAAATTTTTTAACAAAACATAATTTAACAAACCATGAATAAATAATTTATTCTATTGTGAAATTGACTCTAAAGGTATATCTTATGGAATCTCTATGTTTATCATTTTTCTAAAAAAACATGGATACATACATATACATAGTCTCGTATTGATGGTTTTCAATATTATTCATTAATCCAAATTTCCAAATTAATGAAACCATGCTTTGATACCCACTATTCCAACACTAAATTTCTTACATAACTATTACGTTGTTTTTTAAGATAAATATCATAATATCATTATAAAACAAGGATTAAGATGTTTAGTTTTGTGGTAAAATTTGAAAAATAATTAAACAAAAAAATATATTAAAAACGTCTTCTTTGTCCCTTTAAAGATGAAATTATCCTTAGTACACGTAGTCACCTGAGTATATACATCAAGAAAAAGGGTGAGAAAAAAGCCTTGAAAAGAGGACGAATAAGGAAATGAGTCAATATAACATGGGTGACAATAATAATCATCAACATAACATAATCACAATATCATCATCACAATAAAGATATGAATCATTAGATAATTGAATGTAATGTGTCAATGCATAAAAATAAAACATCGTGTCTTAGTGGTCAAATACTACACTTAGTTGTAAACAAATATCACATCTTGTTAATGCATAACATATGTTAATTACCATAACCTCATCATTATGAACAAAAATAGCATATTATTTTCACATAAATCACATTATCACATGGGATACATCATATTACAAAATTCAGTAGAGCGCTATATAATTCTGGTGGCACCCATCACATCATAACATTTACATAATCATGCATGCCACATGAAACTTATAATAATCATAGACCTGAAATAACACATGGAATGTAATGGTTTTAATTTCATAAAACATACATTCATGAATAAACCTTGGTGTTCCCAATTTACAAAGGAAGAATTATTTTGTATAAGAAATCATCACGCATTAATGAAGAAGAAAAAGTTTCAAGAGGAGTCAATATATGGATTGGAAAGAATATTTAATTTTACAAAAAAAAATATTTTTCATTAAATATGAATTGAAAAATTTATATCCAAAAAATGAAATGGAAAGTCTAATGAAATTATATTTTGGTTATATTAAAGGAATAACCACACTAAACTTTTTCCTAAAAGAGGAATAACCCAAAGAAAATGAGTTGGGTTTAAGAATCCCCTAAATTTATGTTCAAATGCTTTATTCACTTTAATATCAGGGATAATCAAATTAGATTCATTGATTAATAAATTAATAACCTCTTATACATTTATATGATTTATTATAATTTTATTAAATTTGTTTTTATCCATTTTATGAGTTATAGAGTACAATTTCATTATTTCGAGAGTGTTTGTTTTCTTGGTTTTCATGATCGGTTCACTTGTATACAAGTATGAAAGTTCATGTAAAATGTGAATAATTATCCACAATTGAAATTATATGTTATTTGTGAACACTCTTAAATTTAAATGGAATTATTTATCATTTGGTTATATGGTCTGAGGATGATTCATTATATTAAAAAAAATATACTGTTTTAATTTATTTTGGATATTTTTACGACCATCACAAACATGTATAATTTTGTTTAATATCATTCTTATATATTGGTTCCAGAACATTATATAACTTATAATATGTCTAATAATGTCTTATTTAACCATAATAATAGATTTATGACTAGCCTTTAAAGTTTTAATTGAAAATGAAAACTCGTCAACCATGAAGGTGGTGAATCGACACATCAAATATGATATTTTCTTTTATAGAATAATAGGAGGAGAGGAGTGATATGATGATGGATTATTCCATTAACATAATTGCATTCCAGTATATATTAGATATTGGATCTATCATATCACATTGGGATAGGACAGGTGAGGAAATAATAAGAAAATAAAATTAAATTCATTAAGAGAAAATGAAAGATGATTTTTACCTCTTGAATTTAACCTTATTGAGAACCTCACTAGGGAATTTGTGTTTGGTATTTTTTTAGAAAAAAAGCTCCCAGATGTGGGGGAGAGGTTTTGGAAATGTATTGGGTAGAGTTTCGACGAGCTTCAAGGCTTAGATGGTGTGAGGAGAAGAGGTGGTGTGGGTGGTATTTATAGTGGAATACTACAAAATAGGCCTTTAACAGAACTAAAAATAGTCTTTATTAGTGCTAGAGATTCTCTGAAAACAGGAGCGATATTAAAATCCCATGATTTTTATCAGCACTAAAAAGTCACTGATAAATGGGTCATTTTTCCATACTTTTATTTTTCACCAATAAAGACTGCCTTCATAAATGTTTTTAAAAGTTATGATAAAAGTCGCATTTATCAACACATTAAAAAGTACTGATAAAATATGAATATATCAATTCTTTTAAAACCATTGATAAATTACACATTTATTAGTGCTTTCAAAAGGGATGATAAAGGATCAGGTTGTAGTGTGATTTAACAACACACTTTATCACCAGTGAAATGTGCTCTAATAGAACACCGCACTACCTAAAACACCACCATATATAAACACAATCAAATACCACTTTATAATTTAATTGAAATGAAATTTACAACCCAAATTCATGAATAAGACAATATTATATATATTTCAATCATTTTTTTAATAATTACATATGTGTAAATTATTACATACATTCAAAACGATCAAGGTACATTTTTCTATTGATCCTACCTCAAATTCATGATATTACTAAAAAACCCATACCTAAATTAGAAAAATAATGCACATGTATAATAAAACAATTCTTATATAAGAAAAAACTATAAATAAATAAATTAGTAGAAATTGTTAATTTTAAAGTAAACATTGAGTCATACAAATAAAACATTGTATCATATTGAGTTATGGTTTATTATTACACATCACACCATTTCTTGTTCATATTCACGAATTCTATATGTGAAAATTTATTAAATATTTACAAGAAAAATCCCTCATGGTCGATGCCTAGTGGTTGCATGAGTGACATTTTTGGAACTAAAATGTTGAATTTAAAAAGATAACATAAACTATTAGTCATATCAGGCTCATCGTGTATCAGATTGAGGTGAGGATGATTAATACACATCAAAAATGACTTATGGGTCATTTAAAAAAAGTATCAAAACAATATGAATGTATTTAATAGATATTGAGTAGGTTAATTTTTCATTTAACTAAAATATATGTCAATTTAAAAAAAAGATAAACTTTTAGTCATACTGGTCACACAATTCATCTGATTGAGATGCATCCAATTATTACAAATCTCAAATAAATTATGGGTCATTTTATTAAAGTATAAACACAATAAAAATGTGTTTGATCAATTTTGAGTTGTCCAGTTATGCATTTTACTAAAATTGATGTCAATTCTAAATAAAAATAAGCTTTTGGAGTTATATCAGTCACACCGTGCGTCAGATTGATGTTAAACTAATTCCTAGATATCTTAAATGGCATATGGATCATCTTCCAAGTGTACAAAATCAATCAAAATGTGATATATTAGTTTTGAGCATGTCAATTGTCTTTTTCAGAAAAATGTTATTTTAAACTAGAAACACACACTTAGAATCATAATGATCGCACAGTTTATCTTTTTTAGGTGGGAAAAATTCCAAAACATAAAATATTAATTATGAACCCTTATCCTAAATTATCAATAAAATCCATGAATGTTTGATCATTTTTTAGTGAGTGACATTTTTTGAACTAAAATGTCAAATTTAAACCGATAACGAACATATTGAGTCATACTGGGCACATTGTGTAATGGATTAAGGTGAGTGTGTTTCCTACACTACAAAAATGTCTTTTAGAGCTTTTTAGTAATGTATAATAAAATAAAAAAATCATTTTATCAGTTTTAGTAGGCCAAATTTCCACTTTTACTCAAATTGAGGTCAACTTTAAATAAAAAGATGCAATTGAATTCATACTGGTCACACCAAGCATTGAATTGGGATTATTCCAATTCTTACACATTTAAAATGTCTTCTGTATAATTTTAAAAATGTATCAAAACAATGTTAAGGTTTTTGATCAGTTTTTGAGTAGGCTTGTTCCCCATTTTAATAAAATTGAATCCAATTGTGAATAAAATGATGCACTTGAAGTCATGCCTGACACACGGTCCATAAAATTGAGGTATGACCAATTCCTAAAAATCTAAAATGACTTTTTGATCTTGGTAATAATGTATGAAAAAAAATATGAATGTGTTTGATCAGTTTTTAGTAGGTGAGTTGTCCATTTTACTAAAATCGATGTCAATTTTAAATCAAAATATGCAATTGGAGTCACGCCGGTCACACTGTGTGTCGGATTAAGGTGTGTCAGATTCCTACACATCTCAAATGACTTATTGATCATTTTTCTAACATGTTAGAACAATCTGAAAGTGTTTCATGGTATGGAGTATATCACTTATATTTTTACGAAAATGTAATTTTAAACTAAAAATATGTACTTTGACTTATACAAATCACATCATGTATAGGTTTGATGTGACACTGATTCTTGCACGTTAAAAATGAATTATGAATCTTTTTTCTAAATTAATAAGAAAATCATAACGTTTTTGATGTGTTTTAGGTGAGTGAAAATTTTTGATATAAAATGTCAATTTTAAACTGATAACAGACACTGTGAGTCATACTAGTAACATCATGTATAATATTTTGGTGAGTATGATTCCTAAATATCAAAAGTGACTTATGGATCATTTAAATGATGTATAGAAACAATAAAAATTCATTTTCCATGTTTGGAGTTGGTTAGTTGTCCATTTTATTAAAATTGATATCAATTTTACATAAAAAGATGCACTTGAGGTCATACCAGTCACATTGTGCATTGGACTGAGGTCTGGCTGATTTCAACATGTCTAAAATGAATAACGGATCATTTTCCTAATGTATAAAAATAATTAAAATGTTTTTTTATCAGTTTAGAGTACATCACTTTTCTTTTTTACTAAAATGAATTTTTAAAATGGAAACATGCACTTTGACTCATACCAATCACATCATGTATCGGTTGGACATGATACGAATTTCTAAAAATCAAAAATTACTTATGAATCATTGTGCTAAATTATCAATAAAATCTGATTATGTTTGATTTATTTCCAGTGAGTGACCATTCTTGATCAAAAAGGTTGATTTTAAATTGATAACAGACACTTTGAGTCATACCAGATACATATTGTATAGATTTGAGGTGTGACTAATTCCTATATATCATGAATGACATACAAATAATTCCCATAAAGTATCAAAACAATCCAAATGTGTTTTTACGGTTTTGAGTAGGTCAGTTTTCCATTATTCTTAAATTGATTTTCGTTTAAAATAAAAAGAACTTGAGGGCATACTAGTCACACACTGCATCCGATTGTGTTGTGTCTGATTTTTTCACATCTCAAATGACTTATGTACTATTTTACCAAAGTATAAAAACAATCTAAATATGTTCTCTCTATTTTGAGTGTGTCACTTATTTATTTAGTAAAATTACATTTTAAACTAGAAACACACACTTTGAATCATACCAATCACATAATGTATCGGTTTTACATGAGAACGATTCCTACACATCAAAAATTAATTATTAAAAAAATTATAAATTATCAAGAAAAAATTATCATGTTTTATTAGTTTTCAGTGAGTAAAATTTTTCTGATCTAAAATATCAATTTTAAACCGATAACAGGAACGTTGAGTCCTAACAGGCACTTCGTGTATCATATTGAGGTGTGGAAAATTATGAAATGTAAAACACGGCGTATGGATCATTTTTGTAATGTGTCGAAACAATAATAATTCATGTTCTCAATTTTGAGTAGGTCAGTTCTCCATTTTACTAAAATTGATGTCAATTTCAAATAATAATACACACTTTATGTCATACATATCACATTGTGCATAAAATTGGGGTGTGGTTGATTCAGACACACCCCAGAGTTAATAAAAAATCATAACCTCCAATTTCTCAATGACTTCCATTGACTTTATTTTTCATCATTCGAACATTGTATATTGACTTGATGTTCTTAGATGAAAAAACATTATTGTTGCTGAAATCCATAAGAGTATAAAAATCTCATGTTCCCATTATATCATGAGAATTCACCAAAAGAACAATATGGATTTCCTACACTCTGTTGGATTCCAACAAGAATTTTTTTTCTACTAATAACATCAATTCACTTTGTAAAGACCCATAAAATTCATGGAATTTTTTTTTCTTAATTTTCATTGGGATTTCACAAGAACACAGTTTCTGACGGCACCTGATTCTGAGGCCCGGTGTGCCCGGAATCATTTTCCGAAATTAGCTCGGGTACGTCCACTGAACGAATGAGTGGGTTTTCATAACTTTTGAACATGTGCTCAGAATCGAAATCTGAGGACACCAATGGAATCGCAGCACCGGTAAATTCTTAGAAACACCTTTTCCGAAGTTGTGTTTTCTCGGGTGTGGTTTTTAAATTTTTGGGTTAAGTAAAGGAATAAAATAAATGTGGTGCAACCAAATTTTATTTTATTTAAAGTTGTTAAACCTAAGCTAAGTGGTTGAGTGGGACCCACATCTTAACTAATCCACTAGGTAGGATATTAGTGGGGTGGGGCCCACACGAGCCCCACCCTTTCCATTTTTTCAACCCCTATTAATTAAGGTAACACACCCGCACCCCCCTTTTTAAATAATGTCAACTCGTGAATTTAATTAAATATTAAATGCCTCTATTAAATTGGTTGGTTTAAACGTTGCAATTAATCCAATTAATTGTTTGATTTCTTTTTTATTTTCAAAACGCATGGCTTGAGAAATAAAATAAGACAAACTATTATTTTATTAGAGTTTTTGGGTTGTGAAAGGAAGGGGGAAAAAGCTCTAAGCCTTAAAGTTATTCCTCTTCGTCGAAGAACGTGAAGAACGCACCACCGCCGACGAAGAACGCGGACCTCCGACAACGGACGATGGTGAGAGACACCTTCCTCGAAAATCGACGACCAAACGTAGATCCTTTCGTTCTTTCTTCCCGTGTCAAAGGAAGGGAGACACCGTTCCTCCTCGGACGATATGCATCAACGTGTACGGAGCCTTCTTCCACGACGTCCCTTTCCGCGACAAACATCGTTCGATGACTACGCTCAAGGTAGTGGTTTATTTTAATTTTTTGTCCGTGATTACTTCCGTCGCCATTCTTCATTTCAATTTGAGCAGCCTGATATCACAATAACGGGAGGAGGTCGGACCGTACGAACACGACCGACCCTCCTCCCCCTTGTTTGTTTGATTTTTTTGCGGCACGAGCAAGGCAACACGGTTCCGAAGAACCGCGTGGGAAATATTAAAGGGAGGGAGGAGAAGCGTGGCACCGCCGCGCCACGCCGTTGAAGATGAACTAAACTGCGGCGCCGTCACACTACGCCGGAGAACCACAAAGGCATTGCGGCTGGAGCGGGGCCGTGGCGGAGGGGAGCAGCACCGTCGCACCACGCCGTACGGACCAAGTCCACTACCATAGGCCGCGGAAGAGTAGAGAACAGTGGCCGGTTTCCGTCCACCGGCGTCGGAGCAGGGGGACGGGACCACCCCGGTCCCGTGGTGGCAGCAACCGACCGACCGTTGCGGGACGGCCGGTCAGGGGGAAGTGTCGGGGGTCGTAACCCCTGGTTGTCCAGTAGGGGAGACCCCCCTCATGGGGCCGCAGTTTCAAACTAGCGGGGGGCAGCGGTCCCCACCCCCCCCCCCCCCCCCCCCCGCACCCCCTACGCTCGACTGTTACGCCCGAGCCACCTGGCCGCCTGGCCACCCGGCCTGGCCGAGCGCGCCCAGGCCGGGCCATGCCAGCCGGGCCGGGCTGCACCCAAGCAGGCCGGACCCGGACCTGGGTTGGGTCGACCCGGTTCTGGCCGACCCATGGGATATCAGGCCGGTTCGGACCGGGCCCGAACCCCCTAATACCCGACCTATTTCGGTCTTTTTCCCATAACCAGGGTTGTAGACCTCCGATCGACGCAACGTCAGCTGTGATGTGATCCTTGGATCGAGACGGTCGTTTAGGTATAATACACTCAAGGTATTAGAGAAATTTGGGTTCGGCCAGGTTGGTTCGTACACGAAACCAACCGGGCCCTTGGAGCGGAAACACTTATAACTTGAGTTTCGGATGTCCGATTGATGAGCCGTCGACTTTGATGGATTCCTATTAGTGATACAAACCTTTTGGCTTACTCTACTCGAGGTTTGGACGTAGTTGGAGTACGGTCAGGTTGGTTTTTACTTAAAAATCAACCGGGCCCCTGGGATGAAAAAACCAATAACTCACAGACCGGACGACCGATTGACGCGCCGTCTGTGACATTGATTTCCTGTTAGCGATACGGAACTTTTGGATACATCAACTCTGGACTACGTGTCACTTGATGTATCAGCCCCTCAGCTCGTGGAGCGGACCCTCCCGAACGAGCTTGCTGTGTGCGGGAACCCTAGAGCCGGCTGCGACTGCGGCGACGATGACGACTGTACAGAAATCCTCCGTGGATTCGACGGTGACGACTACAGCACTCAGAGATTCTACGTGGATTATTACTACCAATCTTGTGTGGGTCAAATCCTATGTGGGTCAGTGCTCAGCGGTCCTGTGTGGGCCAGCGCCTACCGATCTTGTGTGGGTCAGATCCTGTGTGGGTCTTTGCGGGGGTTAGTTACCTATCGATCCTTTGTGGGTCATTGTGGGGGTTAGTTACATATCGATTCTTTTTGGGTCATTTTGGGGGTTAGTACCTATCGATCCTGTGTGGGTGTGATGGCCTAGATGATTCAGTGGCTACATCTGATCATCTCTATCGTCTTACGAAGAAGTATACATGTGTGAGCAGAATCTCGACTTTCAATCATTATCTTCGATATGATTGACTTGCATTCCTATGTGGATTGTGTTGTGCCATCCTGTGTGGACGTGATCTAACTTGGGCTTGGATGTTGGAGTCGAACAGGAATTGATGACTGAGGTATATGTATGGTCATATACCTATGTGGTGTCGAATGTTACTTCGTGATTGTATCTTTCCTTTGTGGATTATCCTTTGTGGATTCTGGGAGACCTTCGGGGGCCTCGGGGTCCCTACTGAGTAGATTATACTCTCCCCTGCACAGGCTATGCCCGCACTACGTTGTGTTGGTTGCAGACGACGGACATCACTGATCGTGGTTGAGGCTTGCGGAGCAGGTCAGCACCTAGAGGTGGGCCACTGGGCGGGACATACTCGGAGCAGACGACTGGACCTGAGGAGCTGTGGAGGCTATCTGTACCCACCCTTCAGGTGGGACTTTCAGTGGATGGCTCGTCGTTGCGGCTTTACTTTTCAGTTGTTGTACTCCCTTTTTCAGTTGTACTTTACTTTCAGTTTGGGTTTGTATTCTGGACCACTTACTTTTCCGCACTTACTTTTCTACCAAGTTTTTACATAGTGTTTACTTCTGCTTGCTTACTCTGTGTGTTTGTTCGCTTTAAAAAGGCAATTCCTTCCCTTTTATCGGGAATTACGCCTTGGTGCTAGTCGCCAGCCACTGTCCTATGGAAGGCGGGCTTAGGGTAGTTGCGGAACGGGCCCCGAGGATGGGTCCTGATAAATTGGTATCAGAGGAGTTCAGTTCTACCGCAGAATTCAGGACTCTGATCTTTTTCTATGTGAAGCAATAGTGTTAAGGGTATTGGGTGTGGTTATCAGTCCAGGGAGACCAGTGTTGGTGCAGTGGCCAACGTATCCGTACAGTAGGACCCTGACCTCTGATTTCCGACTTAATGCACGAAAACATTGATTGCATGTGTGTTTCAAGTTTTCTTTGGGATAACATTGTGTCAGGTCACCAGTTATACTGTTTGACCATGGCGCACATGTTTCTTTTCAGGATGGCCCCACGATGGTAGCCAACTAGGGTTCCGAGCATTGTGCGTGACGACAGTCCACCGAGTGACGAGGCGTCGGTACAGGGCCCTTTGACAGCAGAGGCACCGGCGATACCTCTACCCGCCGACCCACTGATGCTACCGGCCCCAGCCGCTGACAGTGCACGTCACCTTACTGCACAACACGAGTTTCAGCGTCAGCGACCGCCCAAGTTCCGCGGTGAGACGTACCCTCAGGTAGCTGAGGATTGGCTGGAGTAGTTGTACGAGGTTTCCATTTGATAGGGACACCAGCAGACCTCATGGTGATCCTTCCACCCAGTCTCCTCCACGCGGCAGCAGGCAGATGGTGGAGCTTGATGCTCTAGGTGCACGAAGAGGCATCTCTCCTCGAGACGGACTTTGAGAGCCTCTTCCACTCGGAGTTCGTCCCAGCCACCCTCTGTGCGGTGCGCATCCAGGAGCTTCTACAGCTACGGCAGGGTAGCTTGACGGTCGCCCATTACTCGGCGAGATTTACCGATCTCTCACGCTATTCGACGAACATGGTACAAGACCCATTCTTCTGGGATCAGACCTTCGTGCAGGGATTGAGGCATGAGATCAGGTCATCTCTGATCTCCCTCAGTATTCCAACATAGGAAGGGGTACTGGAGCGAGCCCTTCTCATCAAGAGCTTTCTTGCTGATTCTACACCAGCGGTGAGACCTACCAAAGGGCAGCACATAGCAGAGTCTTCTATAGCTGGCAGTCGATGGATAACACATGGGTCCAGGCAGACCAGACCCTCAGGCGGATGACCTCAGGACACTGGCTCAGAGGTGCGGGGCACACAGCACAGAGCCACTCTTATGAGAGGCATACAGTGCTACGCGTGCGGCGGGCAGGGCCACATGGCTCGTGACTTCCCAACCCACCATAGGGAGGAGCAGCAGATGGTTGAGGGACCACCCAGGCAGAGGTAGAGGGTCAATCGTGGTGGTCCGCAGGGAGCAGGAAGATGGGGCATAGGAGCTAGCCGAGCAGCAGGTGGTGGGCGACGCTTTCAGGCTCTACCACCACCACCCCCAGGAGGTCCACCCCGACCACAGGGAGCTGGCGGGCAGAGACATGCACAACTCTAGGCAGCGGAGGCCTACGACCACGGTGCGCCAGAGATGATTCTAGGTACTATCTGTGTCTATTCCACCCTTTTTGTAGTTATTGTAGATAGAGGAGTGAGTCATTCCTTCATAGTCGCTTCCTTTGTTCGGATCTCGGAGATTTCGACAGAGCCGTTTGCTCGATCCTTACGGCTAGAGAATCCTACGGGAGCAGACTCGACGATTATGCACTGGTGCCGGTAGTGTGAGATTACTCTAGGAGGCTATAGATTCTTCTGGGATCTTCTTGTAGCGGTGTTGAGGCCTTACGACGTCATCTTGGGCATGTATTGGTAATCTACAGTCCATGCTCAGATTGACTGCATTAGGCGCAAGGTGCGCTGTGTACACACCGACGGGAGCAGGTTCACCTTTATCGGCGAGAAGGGAGCCTTCGCACCACAAGATGGACTCTCGCAGAGGAGAGGACATCCCATCACTCATCAGTTGGATAGCCTCATCCAAGGAGCATTTGATGTGCGGAATCCTATTTTTCCTGTAGTGGTGGATCATTATGCGGACGTTTTTCCCGATGACGTTCCAAGACTACCTCCTCGCAGAGAGGTAGACTTTTATATTGATTTGTAACTCGGGATAGCCCCGATATCCACCCAAGCATATCGGATGGCCCCCTCTGAGCTACGAGAGCTATGGGTATAGTTGGAGGACTTGCAGGGCAAGGGATTCATACGACCCATTGTTTCACCATTGGCTTCCCCGATATTGTTCTCCAAGAAGGCGGACGGGAGCTTGCGACTTTGTGTCGACTATCGTCGCATGAACCAGGTGATAGTGAGGAACAAGTATCCCCTACTGAGGATTGATGACCTCTTCAATCAGCTCAAGGGAGTGCGGTGGTTCTTGAAGATAGACCTCAATTCAGGCTATCATCAGCTCAGATTTCGGGATGAGGACGTGCAGAATACGGCCTTCAGATGTCAGTATGGCCACTATGAGTTCTTGGTTATGCCTTTCGGTGTGACCAATTATCCAGCAGTGTTCATGGGACTCATATACAGGATCTTTCATCCATACCCTGATTGATTTTTCGTGGTCTTCATTGACGACATTTTGATATACTCGACCACTGAGGAGGAGAACGCCTACCACTTGCGGGTTGTGCTAGACACACTCCGAGAGCACCATCTTTATGAAAATATCTCAAAGTTTCTGTTCTGGATAAATGAGGTCCACTTCTTGGGACATGTCATCTCTGAGGAGGGAGTTGTGGTGGATCCTGCGAAGATCGAGGTAGTTCTTGCTTGGGAGCCACCTAGGAGAGTGACAGAGGTGCGTAGTTTCTCAGGTCTAGCTGGGTACTACCAGAGGATTGTTCCAGACTTCTCCAGAGTTGCGACACTACTCTCATCTTTGAAGAAGAAGGGGAAACCCTTTGTGTGGTCAGACAGATGTCAGCAGAGCTTCCAGAAGCTGAGACAGAGATTGACCAGCGCGCCTATCTTGAGGCTACCAGAGGAGGGAGTTGGGTACGTAGTTTTCTGCAATACATCAGGGACCGGACTCGGATGTGTCCTGATGCAGGAGCGGGCCTTGATCGCCTATGGATCACCTCAGTTGAGGCAGCATGAGTAGAACTACGCTACCCATGACCTGGAGTTAGCAGTAGTGGTCTTCGCTCTGATGATTTGGCGACACTATCTTATGGGCGAGTGCTTTATAGTCTATTCTGACCATTAGAGTCTCAGGTACATCTTCTCGCAGAAGGACCTGAACTTGAGACAGCGGCGATGGCTCAAGTTCCTCCAGGACTATGACTTTGAGATAGTCTATACTCCTGGGAAGGGAAACGTACTAGCTGATGCTCTCAGCATGAGGACGGGCATCCTGCTACTTGGGGAGGCGACAGAGCATCTAGCCTCTTTGCAGATATCCTTCGTGGATAGAGATGGAGCATCCTTTCTTTAGTCACTCATAGTCACTCCTCCACTACTGAAGCGGGTCAGAGAGGCACAACGTGGGGACACTGACTGTGAGACGTAGTGTGCGCAGATATCCTCAGGACAGGCACCTGATGGATTCTCTTTAGGAGGAGAGAATAGCGTCCTTTTCAGAGGACATACCTTGGTACCATTTGTTTTACAGGAGGAGGTGATGAGAGAGTTTCACACTTCCCCTTTGGTGGTACATCCTGGAGTGGCAAAGATGTACCAGGATCTCAGATGGCAGCACTGGTGGCTGGGCATAAAGAAGACTGTAGCTGAGTTCATTTCTCGATGCCTCACCTGCCAGTAGGTGAAGGCAGAGCACTAGGTACAAGCAGGTTTGGTACAGCCCTTGGAGGTCTCCGAGTGGAATTGGGATGGAATATCTATGGAATTCGTGACTGGACTTCCACACACTTCCAGAGGTCATGACTCCATTTGGGTGATTGTCGACTAACTCACCAAGTCGGCTCACTTCTTACCCATCAGAGAGCAAGGCTCAGTGGAGAGCTTAGGACGCCTCTACATTCAGGAGATTGTACGGCTTCACGGTGTGCCATAATCTATCTTCTTTGATCGAGATGCTTGCTTTACTTCCCGGCTTTGGAAGGGGTTGCACGAGGCATTCGGGATGCAGCTACGTCTGAGCACCGCCTTTCACCCTTAGACGGATGGTCAGACGGAGAGGACCATTCGGACTCTCGAGGACATGCTCCGTGCATGTGTCCTCGACTTTGGTCGTAGCTAGGAGGACCACTTACCCTTGGTGGAGTTTCCGTACAACAACAGCTACCACTCCACCATCGGGATGGCACCATACGAGGCATTGTACGGGCGGCCTTGCAGATTACCGTTGTGCTAGACAGACCCTAGGATGTCAGCACTTGTGGGACCGGAGATGGTCCAGGCCACGACGGAGAAGGTCCAGGTCTTCCAAGAGCAGATGAGAACAACTCAAATCCGGTAGAAGTCTTATGCTAACAGGAGGCGGGGGCACTTGAGTTTGAGGATGGTGACCACGTCTTCTTGCGGGTCTCACCCCGACGTGGATTACGAAGATTTGGCCGAGGTGGCAAGTTGTCTCTGCGCTTCATCGGACCATTCCAGGTCCTCAGCGGGATTGACGAGGTGCCTTATCTCCTGGCTCTACCACCTCAGTTGCATCAGGTGCACAACGTCTTTCACGTATCTCAGTTGAGGAGATACGTGCATGACCGGACGCATATCATTGACCATGGGGAGGTGGACATTGATGATGGGGAGACTTTTGCGGAGGTTTTGGTGGAGATTGAGGATCGACATGAGCAGGTCCTACGTGGACGGTCGATTTCTCTAGTGTGCATCAAATGGAAGCACGAGAACCTCCAGGAGAGCACTTGGGAGCGGGAGGCTCAGATGCGTGCTCAGTACCCACATTTATTTCCCTAGTTTTTGATGTATCTTTACGGGGATGCAAAGCCCTGAGGTGGGAGTATTGAAAAGACCCGTAAAATTCAAGGAAATTTTTTTTCTTAATTTTCTTTGGGATTTTACAGGAACGCAGTTTCTGATGGCACCTGATTCCGAGGCCCGGTGTGACCAGAATCATTTTCCGAAGTTTAGCTCGGGTACGTTCAGTGAACGAACGAGCGGGTTTTCCTAACTTTTGAACCGGTTATCAGAATTGAAATCTGAGGACACCAATGTAATTACAGCACCGGTAATTGCTTAGAAACACCTTTTCCAGAGATGGGTTTTCTCGGGCGTGGTTATTAATTTTTTGGGTTAAGTAAAGGAATAAAATAAAAGTGGTGCAACCAAATTTTATTTTATTTAAAGTTGTTAAACCTACGCTAAGTGGTTGAGTGGTACCCACATCCTAACTAATCCACTAGGTAGGATATTAGTTGGGTGGGGCCTACACGAGCCCCACCCTTTCAACTTCCTCAACCCCTATTAATTAAGCTAACGCACCTGCACCCACCTTTTTAAATAAAGTCAACTCATGCATTTAATTAAATATTAAACGCCTCTATTAAATTGGGCGGTTTAAACGTTGCAATTAATTAAATTAATTGTTTGATTCGTTTTTGATTTTCAAAACGCATGGCTTGAGAAATAAAATAAGAAAAACTCTTATTTTATTAGAGTTGTTGGGTTGTGAAATGAAGGGAGAAAAAGCTCTAAGCCTTGAAGTTCTTCCTCTTTGTCGAAGAACGCAAAGAACGCGAAAATGCACTTCCGCCGATGAAGAACGCCGACCTCCAACAACGGACGACGGAGAGAGACTCCTTCCTCAGAAATCGACAACCCAACGCGCATCCTTTCGTTCCTTCTTCCCGCATCAAAAAAGGGAGACATCGTTCCTCCTCGGACGATCTCTGTCAACGTGTACGGAGCCTTCTACCACGACATCCCTTTCCGCGACAAACCTCATTCGATGACTACGCTCGAGGTAGGGGTTTATTTTATTTGTTTGTTCGTGATTACTTCTGTCGCCATTCTTCATTTCAATTTGAGCTGCCTGATATCGCAATAACGGGAGGAGGTCAGACCACACGAACACGACCGACCCTCCTCCCCCTTGTTTGTTTAATTTTTTTTTTGCGGCACGAGAAAGGAAACGCGGGGCCGAAGCACCGCGCGGGAAATATTAAAAGAAGGGCGGAGAAGCGTGGCGTCGTCGCACCGCGTCGTTGAAGACAAACTAAACTGCGGCGCTGTCATGCCGCGCCGGAGAACCAGAAAGGCACCGTGGCCGGAGCGGGGTCGTGGCGGACGGGTGCGGTGTCGTCACGTCGCGCCAGACCGACCAAGGCCATGGAGGAGAAGGGAACGACGGCTGGTTTTCGGCCTCCGGCGTTGGAGCAGGGGGACGGGATGGCCCCGGTCCCGTGGCGGCAGTAGCAGGCCGGCCGGTGCGGGCCGACCGGTCAGGGGGAAGTGCCGGGGGTCGTAACCCCGGCTGGCCAGCAGGAGCGGCCCCCCTCATGGGGGTCGCAGTTTTGAACTGGCGGGGGGTAGTGCGCCCCCCCCCCCCCACACCCCATACGCTGGGCTGTTACGGCCGAGCGACCTGGCCACCCAGCCAGGCCGAGCTCGCCCAGGCCGGGCCGTGCAGGCTGGGCTAGGCCGCACAGGCCGGACCGCGCCATGCCAGCTGAGCCGTGCCACGCCCAAGTGGGCTGGACCCGGACCCGGGTCGGGTCGACCCGGTTCGGGCCGACCCAGGGCATATCGGGCCCGGTCAGACCAAGCCCGAACCCCCTAATACCTGACCTATTTCAGTCTTTTCCCCATAACATGGGCTTCTGACCTCCGATTGACGCTCGGTCAGCTGAGATGTGATCCATGGATTGATACGGTCGTTTCGGTATAATACACTCAAGGTTTCGGAGAACTTTGGGTTTGGCCGGGTTGGTTTGTACGCGAAACCAACCGGGCCCTCGGAGTGGAAAACTTATAATTTGAGCTCTGGACGTCTAATTGAAGTGCCGTCGACTTTGATAAATTCCTCTTAGTGAGACGAACCTTTTGGCTTACTCCGCTCGAGGTTTGGATGCAATTAGAGTACAATCGGGTTGGTTTTGACTTAAAACCCAACTGGGTCCTTGGGACGAAAAAACCAATAACTCACAGACCGGATGACCGATTGACATGTCATTTGGGATGTTGATTTCTTGTTAGCGATACAGAACTTTTGGATACTTCAACTCCAGACTACGTGTCAGTTGATATATCAGCCCCTTGGCTCGTGGAGCGGACCCGCTCGAACGAGCTTACTGTGTGTGGGAATCCTAGAGCTGGCTGCGACTGCGTCGACGATGACGAATGTACAGAAATCCTCTGTGGATTCGACGGCGACAACTACAGCCCTCAGCGATCCTACGTGGATCAGTGCTACCGATCCTGTGTGTGTCAGATCCTGTGTGGGTCGGCGCTCAGCGGTCATGTGTGGGCCAGCACCTACCGATCCTGTGTGGGTCAGATCCTGTGTGGGTCATTGTAGGGGTTAGTTACCTATCGATCCTTTGAGGGTCATTGCAGGGGTTAGTTACCTATCGATCCTTTGTGGGTCATTGCGGGGGTTTGTGCCTATCGATCCTATGTGGGTCCGACGGCTTAGATGATTCAGTGGCTACATCTGATCATCTCTATCATCTTACGAAGAAGTATACCTATGTGAGCTGAATCTCGACTTTCAATCATTATCTTCAATATGATTGACTTGATTTCCTATGTGGATTGTGTTATGCTATCCTGTGTGGACGTGATCGAAATTGGGCTCGGATGTTGGAGCCGAACTGGAATTGATGACTTAGGTATATGTATGGGTATATACCTAAGTGGTGTCAGATGTTACTTCGTGATTGTATATTTCCTTTTTGGATTATCCTTTGTGGATTCTGGGAGACCTTTGGTGGTATCGAGGTCCCTACTAAGTAGCTTATACTCACCCCTGAATGGGTTATGCCTGTACTACGTTGTGTAGGTTGCAGACGACGGACAGCACTGATCATGGTTGAGGCTTGCAGAGCAGGTCGGTACCTGGAGGTGGACCACTGGGCGGGACGTACTCCGAGCGGACAATTGGACCCGAGGAGCTGTGGAGGCTATCTGTACCCACCCTTAAGGTGGGACATCCAGTGGGCGGCTCGCCGTTGCGGCTTTACTTTTCAGTTGTTGTACTCCCTTTTTTAGTTGTACATTACTTTGAGTTTGGTTTTGTATTCTGGCCCACTTACTTTTCTGCACTTACTTTTGTACCCAGTTTTTACTTACTGTTTACTTCTACTTCCTTACTCTATGTGTTTGTTCACTTTAAAAAGGCAATTCCTTCCCTTTTATTAGGAATTACGCCTTGGTGCTAGTCGCCAGCCCCTGGCCTATGGAAGGCGGGCTTGGGGTAGTGACTGCACGGGCCCCGAGGACGGGTCGTGACACACTTTGACTTCCCAAAATATCTGTGATAACTATTAAACAAAAATTACATTAAAATGATAAGGAAGTTAACATAAAATAGAATATAAAATGATGAAAATTTAATTAAATAAGTATTAGGGGTTGAACTTTTCATGATAGTTGTATTCATTCATGAGTAATTTTCTTGTTTTCATTGTCTCATTTTTAGGCTCGAAGTTTATCCTCTCGTGAGAATGATCTTATTTAAAAAAACCACCCCAAATAGAAAAAAGAATACACCTATATAAGAAAAAAATTATTATATGAGTAACAGTAAAAATAAATAAAGAAAACATAAATATAAAATAATACATTAATTCAATTGAATATTATTTTACTATGAAAACAACGAGATTACCTATATGATTGAGCTATGAAGGGAACTGAAATGAAAATGATAAATTCCAACACTTTAGAGGTGAAAATAGTTTTATGAAGAAGAATTATGTGGATGTTTTGGTGGATAAAGGCATGAACGATGGAAAGAACACCCCAACATGAAAAAATACACCTATATAGAAAACAATAATTATGTGAGTAATAATAAATAGAAATAAATTAAATATAAATATGAAACAATACATTAATTCTATGGAAAATGATATTATAATTAAAACATCAACATTACGTTTGTGATTGGGCAGAGATAGATTCATTTCTCATTCTTTAAAGGCATGAAAGACGGATTGAAATCTTATAAAATTAACAAACTCTACAAGGAATGATGAAAATTAAATCAATCTTCCATTATATAATTTTTCTGTAAAATAGAGTAACCATATCCTAACATTACCTTTACAAATTTTCAAAGGGTTTCCTTCATTATAGTTTGTTCTTCTGAGGGATTTGAAATATCATTATGTGCAGAAGACATTGTCTGCATGAGTAGTCAAGAATTAAATTTTGATTATGTTAATATAGTAGAAAACATATAATATTGTGAGTAAAAAATAGTATGTTTAAAACAATTTTATCTTATTATTGATCTCTATATATTTTTTTAAAGTTTTTATGGATGTGTTTCCTCTATCGATAATATAAATCTCATCGTTGTGGTGCCCTATAATGCAAAAGACATTTTCTATATTGTAACTAATATGGACTGATTGTGTTCTCCTATTTAAAGGGTCATCCAAAACTAAATTTTCCTTTCACACAAACATTTTTTTTAGATTTAAGTAGAAAAAATAGACAAATTCTTATCTATTGGATCCGAGATATAAAATACTATCAATACTTTTGATTCCATTATGAATGTCTTTCCTTTTTCCCCTTCCACCCTAAAATTTACCTTCATAAAGCCCATTTCATCAACTTTCACAGCACTGATATTGTAAACTAATTTGGAATTGATAATAAAAACTTGAATTGTTGTATAATACAACTCTTATAACTCTTCGATAATGCCAACATATAACATATTTTCATAAATTGGGTTTCTATACTTTGAACCAGCTATGTGAATTACTTCAGCCACAAGTGTAACACCATTGTTTTGAATGGTACTACATTCATCGTTCTCTTTTTTATATAATTTACAGCCCTTGGTTACAAAACCATTTTAAGATATAACATTTTCATTCAATACCCTAGCTCGGAATTAATGTCGATTAGTAATTAAACACAGAGTTTGAGATAAATCCTTTTCAATTTTATCTCAGAACCATCCTATAAATTATTTATTATGTGTATTTTATATCCATCCCTCATCCCTTGTTGGATTCAAATATCAAAGAATTTATTAGTGGCCATAAATGTGTGGATGAACATCTTCACTATTATGTAAAATGTAAAGGTGTGCTTCCTTATTCTCTATCAAGGTGATTGTAAAACCATGTTTTCTAAAAATCCCTTTGCATATAAGGTATTATATATCAGAATATGGGATACTGATGTTATCAACATTTGATAGGTAATCGGTATGTAATTCAATAGCTTCTTCAAAAATATATCATTCGACAATATAGCCTTCTATCTGAATTCAATTCTGGACATACCCTTACAGAATATTCATATACCATTCAATGGGGTATATCCAACAATAATGGAAAGGACCACAAAGTGGAACCTCTCTAACCATGTGAACAATCAGGTGGACCATTACACTACTGGATTTTTGAGGTATTTTCAATGGGTTATTTGTGATGCGATCCTGTCACTAATAAGCTTTGGTGATGGGGACCCATCACAAATAGCCCATTATAGAAAACGGCATCACAAATAGTTTTTTTATGGCCTCGTTGTAAAAAGTTCTCCATTTATATATATAAAAACCTGTTATGATGGGACTGTCGCAAAAAAGTATTTGTGACGAGGTCATTTTCCAGTCGCAAATGGTCATTTAAAAAATATATAATCTCATTGCGATGGGAAACCGTCGTAAATGGTCTCGTCACAAATACTTAATAAAGTAAAATAAAAATATTCAATAAAAACCTATTGCGACGGGCACGTCGCAAAATAATTTTTAATAGTGGGCCTGTTTTCCCATCGCAAAAAGTTTTTAAAACATATATAAACTATTTTCGATGGGAACTCCATGAAAAGGTCATATCAAAATACTAAAAAAATAAAAAATATATATATATATTCAATAAAATTATGATAAATTAATTTTCTAAAATAACAATATTGTTAATACTATTAATATATATAATATAATATTATATAATAATAATAATTCTAATAATAATAATATAAAAAATTATATTATTATTATATAAATAATAAGATAAGAAAAATAATATAATAATGTTATTTTTTTTATTATTTATGAAAAAATAATATTAATACTATAAATATAATAAAAATATTATAAAATATTAAAATTCTCAACATTCTCAAAAAATATAAAGAATAATAAAATATTATTGTTGTTATTATTTAAATAAACAAACATTACAAAAATAATTCTAATAATAAATATAAAAATATAAAAAAATTAAAAAATTATAAAAAATTATATTATACAATATTTGCCCCAATATTAGAGATAGAAACTATAAATACTTAATTTTATAGAAAAAATGTGAATTCAAATAATTTTTACATGAAAAACAATCACTGCGGTGGTCTTTTAGAGGAGGTGGATGAGCTGGAGGCGATGATGGAGGAATCTTCAACTCTAAACTACAAGTCAGATGACACATGTACTCCATCTTCTCTTATTAATGCTGCTCTCATATAAGAATATACTCCTCGTACTAATGCTGCTGCCTTCAGCACTCCTCCTCATGCTACTGTTGGTGTTGTCGCATCTCTGCATGCCCCTTACACAAACTCTCTATATGTTCACTCTGAGATCACAGCTGCTCCTGATACTGTGAGCCAGAAGATGATGCCTCTCTGCAATATCCTCTCGAGCTAGAAGACGACATCATATGAGTACCAAAATAAGTCCCATGAGTCAATTGAGAGCTGATACAAACTACTCGGCCCTTCTCAAAGGTATACTTGGTCGCCTGCATCCATACTGCCTCATTGAAATGGTGGGAACTAGTTTGATCAGCCGTCTCGGCCTGACTCTCAGTCGTTGTGTCAGAGATTGCAGCCTCATATGACTCCTTCAGTTATAATTTGAAATTAAAATAGTGAAAATATTATATGCAGTTAATTTTCTGACTAAAAAAAATATTTACCACAATCTAATTCTGGTGAACAGATCTAATCTCTCAAGTGGATGGATCATTGTAAATTCTCCGATGAACGTCATACTCTGTAATATCGGGCTACTGAACTGCCTATGTGAATATAAAATAAAATTTTTATATTTAAAGTTATAAAAAATATTTACAAAAGGTACTTACCAGATTCTTCCTATGCATATTGAATGTACGACTACTAGATCGATGTGTCACCTCTTGTCTCCCACGGTTCTGTTAGCCCAATGAAGATCTCCTCTAAAATCCACCACCCAACCAGTGTGAACATAATCAATCCCAAATGTGAGATGAAATGGACTCTGGTTTGTGGGCTCTACATGACTTATCAAATACTTCCACTCATACTTTTATTATGGTCGTCCTTATCAAATTGTAAAAAAAAAGTAACGGAAATAGACACGCATAGACACCTCTCATGCCCTATGGATAGCGTCCCACATTCTATCATCGATGTGATACCATAAACCCTACAAATAATTTATAGTATTAAGTTATTAAGGAAATAAAGTTCAAAATAATTATTATTTAACTACGTACCATCCAATGATTGAAAATGTCGAGTTATACATCAACGGGAATTTGTTCCCATGTGATCCATGGATGATAAAAATAATTCGAAAGATAGCGCTCTCCTGTCCAACAGCTACATGCGCAAAACTATGAAAAAAGAAAAAAAAATAATCAATCATTTAGTACATAAATAAATTAATGAAAGTTACCTAAAATATACAGGTTACTATACCTATGCATGCCTGGATTGAATCCAAGACGTGGATGTCGCTTAGGGATAGGGTCAGGAATCATTAGTCATGAAAGATAGAGCCCCCTCCATGTACACCCTAAACCACCAGTAGGCTGAGGGTCAGATAATCCCAAATCCTCCCCATCTAATGGTAGGTCAACCTCCTACAATGAAAGAAACAAATCATCATCCATTTCAAACACAAAATGATAGTTGTTAGAAAATAGTTGAAATTAACTATTATATATAGATATATATTAGTTATGATTATAACCATAATTTAACTGTGTCAATGTTCACTTTTATCATGATATTCATATTTGACAATGTCAATGTATTCATATACCTCCTCGGCATCATTAATATCCTTATGAGTTTCTGTTTCATCATCTCTTGACATTTCAAATTTATTTTTAACATCATTAACATCATTGTCACTATCAAACCTTAATTGTGGGTGTCATCATCGATATTCACATCTCTTTGTGAAAAATATGGATTTTGAGTAGTATCTTGAAAAAATTCAATTCCTTTCACTTCAGTGAAGCCACATTCACTTTGTGTAAAATGATTTTTCCGAAATTTGATTTTTCTTATGCTTCACAAATCACTTAGGTCTCATGAAGTAGCATAGTAAATTGCATAATAAATTTGATGTGTCTGTTGATCCAGTAAAAGTGGTTCATTTACTATTATAAGGCTTTTATATTTAATATCAATGATTCCATGAGTCAGATTAACATGCAAACCTCTCTCAGTATCCAACCACCTGCATTTAAACATCATTATTTAATTTTTTTCTTAGATAAAATAGGTCAATAATTTCATCCAGCATGCTGTAAAAGTTAACTTTAATTTCTCTATGACGATATCCTCTCTAGAAAAATCCATTATTGAATGTTTTTTATTCCACATATGCATGTGTATGCAATCAAAAACCATTCTCCACATATGTATTATAAGATTTAACCATTTTGGATGGTGGGTTACTCAATATACACAATCGATTGTCAATTTTATCAGCATGTTGAGACACCTGAGAATTTGTAAAATAATTATAAATATAATAAATAATAAACTAAATGTATATGTTAAACCATCATTAATTTTTTTTACCATTTTTGAGACCATTGAGAACATTGTTTTGGCTGGTGTTCTTCAGGAGCATCTGTTATAATTTGTGGAAGTTGATTCTTGATATGATTATCATATAAACTATATATAAAATAAGTTTACTTTCTATTATATAAATTGTAGAATAAGTGATAGAAGAAATCACAGTAAAAATGATGTCATTTATTCATATTTGATAAGAACATATGTTTAAGCTCTGTGATTTTCATCATCTGAAAGCCATCATTCATTTACTCCCCCAAATAAAAGACAAGACTAATTAAAAATTCATAATTGATTGGCCATTTCATCATCAACCTTCACGTCATTTTGTCCCATGTTTTTTGGTTTTGAATGATATTTAGATTCATAATAATGATAGTAGAAAAAACAAATTGCCTCCTCAAAATAAGCTTCAGCAATTGAGTCTTCAACTGATGCTTTGTTATGTACAATTTTCCTTTAATTTATGCATAAATATCACAAATGGGTACATCCATAGAAACTCTATTGGGCCTCCACATTTTTCTTCATGTGTAAAATGTAACATCAAATGTTCTACTGAGTCCAATAAATCTGGTGGAAGGATTTTTTTTCTAGTTTACATATAATTACAAATACATCTTCTTCCAGTATTCTTAGTGCATCGTAGTCTGTGGTCGCTACACAAGTGTCTCAAAAAAATATGATATGTCAATTATCAAATCCTAAATAATATAATTAAAAAAACCTTTTAATTTATTCAGCATATGTATTTCTATTATAACATGATAATCATGACTTTTTAATCTGATAATATGACCATTCCTAACACATATACCAAAATTGGAAGCACAGCCATCTGGAAGTCTCAAATCTACAATCCACTAACAAAATAATAAGTGACTCTCTTTGGATAGTTTATAAGCTTCTTTTGGCTTTATTAACCTCTATAATCTGACATTTTCATATTATTCGTGTTCTGGTCTCTTCCAAATTGTGGAAAGATATAATCGTTCCTTTACATTATCTTTGGTCTTACTAGGTGCATACAAAATAGTATGGAACAAATTATCTAAATAGTTCTTCTCAATATAAATGACATCCAACATGTGGTGCACCAACAAATCAGACCAATATGGTATACCCCAAAAAATGATTCGTTTTATCCAATTGTGTTCTTTCACAAATCTATGAATTTTATGTTGGTTTACTATTGGAAAACATTTGATGGGAGGTAATTAAAATACAACTGATTTTAACTCTATATCTAAGATAGTTTTTGGAGGTCCATCCCATTCAACTGTTCCTTTTTCTGAAATGAGATTTGTTCCTCTTAAAATTATGATCGATTGGAAGAAATCTGCGATGACAGAAAAAATTGAATGTTTTTTTTCCATTGACGAGTATAAATTCTTTGTTTTCTACCACATAGTAAGGACATGATTTCAGACCACATGTACTCCATCCAGATAACATTACATATTTCAAAAAGTCACTAATTGTCCTCGTTATTGCATCTTTTAGTGTGCTTTTTTTTCACCGCAACATCATATGTACCAACACTATTACTCCACAATGAATTTAACTCATCAATAAATGGTTTCCAATAAACATCAATTTTATTTTTCAAATTTCCTGGGATTAATAAGGTCAAAAATATATAAATCTCCTTCATCAATATCCATGGAGGTAAATTTTATAGAGTAATAAAGACAAGACAACATGAATAGTAACTACTATAAGAACCAAACGGATAGAATCTGTTAATATAAATACCCAATCGCAAGTTCCAGGATTCTAAAGAAAAAGTTGGATAGACTCAATCAAAATGTTTCCATGAGGGATCATCAGATGGATGATTCAAGATTTTACCAGTTGAAATCTTGGTTTTGTTCCACAAAATCATTGTGGCTATGTTATGTGAAATAAATAAATGCTGGAACCTGGGTGTAAGAGGGAAATATCTCAACCATTTTACAAGAATTGATCATGAATTCCCCAATTTAGATTCTTTATACCTTAATTGTACACATGGGGGACAACTATCGAACAACTCATTTTCACCAGAATATAAGATGTAATAATTGGAACTTGCTTGTATATTCTGATAAATAAGGCCCAAATTATGAACCAGCCTCTTTCTCTCATAGTAATTTATAGGCATTACATTTTCATTAGGTAATAGTGTTTTAACCAACGAAAATATATGATCACAACAGTTTTTTGATATTCCATTATCTGATTTAATAGCCATAAATTTTTCAACCACTTCTAATTTTCATATATTGCAACCAAGATATAATGCATCCTCAGCAGACCTCAACAACTCATAAAATTCATATGGTTCTAACTCATGAGTTAAATGAATTTCATCCTGAGTTTTAGTTGGTTTAATAGATGGACTTGCTACATCATTTGCTAAATTTTGAAATTGTTATGAATATGGAATCAAATTATTATTATCTTCAATGGAACTCCATTCACCTTGTTGATACCCAAAAATCTAATCTAGTTGAAAACCAAAACTCAAGAAATGTCCCCCTACATTTTCAAATGTTTCAAACGATATCAAAGCACATTTTTTAAAAGGACAATTAATTGTGACTTCTAAATTTTTTTTGGTTTTGATGATACAAATGATTAAAATGATTTAAAATCCTCAATATATATAGGATTTAAACCAGAACTGTTTGGATTCTATGATGATTTATCCAAGAATGATCATCGAATAATGACAATTGTTGATTTCCTTTTACAATATTTTTTTAAAAAATATAAAATCATTATTGTTTTTGAATAATTTGATATAAGAAAAAAACTATCCAAAAAAGTGAAGATAAATAATTATAGATACTTTTTACTAATTACTATTAATTACGAGCGACACAATATCTAGTGGATTGGAGGTGTCTCTTCTATCTGACAGCTCATTTACATGCAACTTTCTCACACTAAAATCAAAATGAAAAATACACTCAAAGGTATGCATATCAATTCATGTGCATACGATAATGCATAAGTATACCTCTGAACAGATTCATCATTTTGATTACAGTGTGCGAAAGATGCAAGTAAATGAGTTGTTGAAAAAAAGAGCCCCCTTTTCATCAACGAATCATCTTCTAGCAATTATCACCGCGTGAAAACATACTGAAAAATGTGCCCCTACATATGCCTATCCAATATCTTTAATATGAGATTGGATATGCATATGTAGGAGCACATGTTTCATAATTTTTTGAGTCGGTGATAGTTGAAGTAGGAAGAGTCATCGAGTAAAAGGAGTGTGGTCAACCCACTACGAATAATTCCAATTTCTTCAAATTTATTAAAATTATCCATATTGCTAACCATTTCTTTCTATTTATATCTAATTTTCTTATTTATTGCTAATTAATACTATTTAATTATAATTATTATTTATTTCTAATTATTAATTTTTATTTCTAATTATTATTATTTTTCTAATTGTTACTAATTATTTCAAATTATTTCTAATTTTTGGTAATTTTTACCAATTGTTGCTAATTATAATAATTATTTATAATTATTAGTAATTATTGATAATTATTATTAATTATTTATAATTAAGAGTAATTATTTCTAATTATTAGTAATTATAGAAAATTATTTCTAATTATTAATAATTATTTCCAATTATTAGTGATTATTGCTAATTATTACTAATTAATGTGATGTATCGCTAATTATTTCCAATTATTGATAATTATTGCTAATTATTATAAGTTATTTCAAATTATTTGTAATTATTGGTAATTATTAGTAAATGTTTCTAATTATTAGAAATTATTGAAAATTATTGGTAATTGATGATAATTATTAGTAATTATTACTAATTATTAGTAATTATTGCTAATTATTAGTAAATGTTGCTAATTATTGAAAATTATTTCTAATTATTAGTAATTATTTTTAATTTTTCTTTATTATTTCCAATTATTTCTAATTACTGCTAATTATTAATAATTATTGCTAATAATTCATAATTATTGCTAATTATTGTTTTTTATTACTAATTATTTCTAATTATTGATAGTTATTAGTAATTATTACTAATTATTATTAATTAAATATTGTTAATTATTAGTAATTATTGCTAATTATTAGTAATTATTGCTAATTATTTGTATTTGTTGAAAATTAATGCTATTTATTGAAAATTATTGCTAATTATTGCTAATTATTGCAAATTATTAGTATTTTTGGCTAATTATTACTATTTTTGCTAATAAATACTATGTTTTTCTAATTATTACTATTTTTTTCTAATTGTTACCATTTATTGATAATTATTACTATGTATTGCTAATTATTACTATTTATTTCTAATTATTACTATTTATTGTGGATTATTATTATTAATTGCAAATTATTAGTATTAATTACTAATAATTTCCAATTATAATTAATTATTATGAATTATTACTAATTATTGCTAATTATTACTAATTATTACTGATTATTATCAATTATTTCTAATTATTAGTAATTATTGCAAATTAATTGTAAATATTGTTAATTATAATTAATTATTTCTAATTATTGGTAATTATTGCTAATTATTAGTAATTATTTCTAATTATTACCAATTATTGCTAATTATTAGTAATTATTACTAATAATTAGGTATTATTGCTAATTATTAGGAATTATTGGTAATTAGTAGGAATTATTGCTAATAATTACTAATTATTATTAATTTATTACTTATTATTAGTAATGTATTACTAATTATTAGTAATTTATTACTGTTTATTACTAATTGTTACTAATTATTACTAATTATAACTAATTATTAGTATTTATTAATAATTATTAGTTATTATTAGTATTTATTTCTAATTATTAGTATTTATTACTATTTTTACTATTTTTTACTATTTTTTACTATTGATACCTAATTATTACTAATTACAGCTAATTATTACTAATTAGCATTAATTACTATTAATTACTACTAATTACCGCTAGTAAATACTAATTATAACTAATTATTTATGATCATTACTAAATATCGTTTATAATTCCTAATTACCACTAATTATTAATAATTGGCACTGATAGTTTTAATTTTTTAAGACCGACAAATACGGATAAAAAAACAATCTAAATCTAATTTAATTAAAACAAATTAAGAATAATTAAAATTAATATAAATAAATGAAATAAATATTAAATTAAATAAAACATAAATATCTTTAAACTTGATCTCTTATAGGTGTAGAAAACTTCAAAATCTCTTCGTAAATAAAATTAACTCAGAAAACTTTTAACTCTAAAATTAGATTTTAGAGAGAGAGAATATAGGAATAGAGAGGAATACTGAAAAAACCAAATGGGGGAATATATAGGTTAGATTATTTGCAAAGGGGCTATTTACAACGGGTCTCCCATCACAAATACCTTCATCCGCATTAATTACTGTCGGTAGTTAAAAATCTATTTTGATGGATCTTGTTGCAAATAGTGACTTGCTAATGCACTATTTTCAATGGGGGCATATCTCCTCACAAATAGTTTTTCCGGAGCTGGTTATTTACGACAGGGGGTTCCTCCCCGTCGAAAATACTATTTACCGTTGTCGGGTATTTGCGACAGGGAGGCACCCCCCATCACAAATACCCTTCCCTCCTTTTGGCGTTCAAACAATGCCTAACCTTTGGCAACAAGACAATTTTTCTATCGCAAATAACTAATTATTTTTGATGGGCTGACGCCCTCATCCAATCATTTAGTGGAATTTTTCACTAATGGTGTTATCATTGGAAAATATCTGGAGTAAATAAAAATTCAGTGGTTGTTTCAGAATGTCCAACCATATTCCTTTACTTGAGAATGTTATTCTTACCCCTCTCCCCATGCACATAACTTTAATATTTAATCGTTGGAGTGATGACAGATTAATGGATGATATGATCTATGGTGTGTGAGTGAATTCAAAGGAGATGAATGCATTATAAGAAGGTGAATGCATCGATATGAACTGATTGCATTAAGAGTTAATAAAATAGAAAAAGTTGTTTTGGAAGCATGAATTAGATATTTCAATGTAGTAATTCGAAAAAGTGGAATAACTAGTGGTGAAATCTGAATCACTGATTATATAAGAGTTAAAGTTTTAGAAAAAATTTGGGTTGGGGATTGAAATAATAATATTATTAAATTTTTAGATACAATAAGGGATTAATAAAATCAAGTGGTTTTAAGGCCAGACATGACCAACAAGTGATATTAAATTTCCTACACGAAAAAAAGTTGGATTTAGTTATTCATGAAGAGATGATGAGGTGCAGATGGTATGTAGACAGATTTGGAGTGAAATAGGTGTTAGAACCTCATCTATGTTTTTTAAATGGTATCAATCCAATTTTGTAAAAAAAAATTTGTATCAAGACTTTACCAATTAGTGGCTACCCATAAAGAAGAATATGTATTTCTTGATGAAGTAGAGACAACATTTTTTGAGAAAAGTATTTTTTTTATTTTTTAATAAAATAACCATGTGGTACCAATTGGTTACTTTCTAGGATAGTTAAATCAATTGAGAAGAATGTAATGTGACCAATATGGGGATAATTCCTATATAGGAATGAATATCATGGATATCAATTGGTACCATTAGTATATCCTGGAAAATTAAAATCAAATGGTTCAATATGTGGTATAACTCTCACTCAATTTTATTTAATACTTTTTTATTGATTTTTTTTTGATTTTAATTACAATCACTGTAAAATTATTATTTAGGGGAAAGTAAAATAGGTTTCTATTAGTGACTGTGGAAAGTAGTCGTAATAGTTGAATATATTAATTTTATTAACTTACACAACTACAACATGGGTGTTAACAGTGCTAGTAAAGGTCCTTTAACCGTGCACATACTCTGTATGGAAACTAGTCTTCCAAATATGTTCCAGCATCACCTTCAGTTGATGGTATCCAGAATAAAGATCCACCATTGAGAAGTATTTACCTCCTCGTATTCAATCGTGTAAGTCATCAATCCCTAGAAGAGGAAAATTTTATTCATTTTGATTTTATTGAGATCCCGGTAATCTACCCATAAGTGCATTGATCCATCATATTTATTTACAAAAATCTTTTTCACACACTAGGGCGATTCACTAGGGCTTATGAACCCTTTCTCAAAATACTCTTGTAGCTTATTCCTTAACTCCACCACATTGATAGAGGCCATCCTATAGGGACATTTTGATATTGGAGTAGATCTGGGTATGAGTTCTCTTGAGGAATCTACCTCAAAATATGGGGAAAGTCTAGGTAACTCTTTAGGAAATACATCACTATATTCCCTTATAATTGGCATTCCCTACAAGTCAATACCTTCCTTTGACTCATCCATTTGATCGAGGTATGCTTATTCATAATAAATCAACACCCACATTATTGTTGGATTTTCCAAGGGAGATCCATGGTATTCCTTTCATTTTTAGAGGATCATGGGATGGTTCAGGATTTGAAATGATATTTTCTTTCCAGATAGTTCGGGGGTGCATTATATAATGATATCCAATCCATGCCCAGTGTAATGTCAAATTCCTCCAAGAAAGTAATATAATATTTTCTAGAAGAACCATCCCACAAATTCCAATAGGATAAATATCCAACACTTCGGTTTCAATGATCTCACCACTTGGTACTTTTATAAATATCCATACATCAAGGTATCAATGATTCTATTCAATAGTTCTATCAAACATTCCAGATATAAAAAAAATGCGTAGAACCAGAATCAAATAATACTTTTCCATTCATAAGTGAATAGAAAGAGTACCTTGTATGGCTTCATTTTCTTGCTCTACTTAAGCAGTAGTGATGGCTTATTCATTATATTAATCCATTAGATTTTGTTGCTACTTATGCTAATTAACATCAAGGAGTTGATATTTAGGGATCTGGATTGCATAGTTCTATTTCTCACTATAGTTAGTGCATTGAACTATAGGTGGTGATCTACTTTTCTCTATGATATTGGTCAGGTTCTATATGTATCTTCAACATTCATGATCTTGTTGGAATTATCTCCCATAATTGAATAATTTCCTTATCCCTTTGATGAAATTACAATTATGTTTCTTCATACATTTTTAAATACGTGCTTAGTTAGATCCTCTTTATCCCTTTTTCATTTGATCCACCAACATTAAAATCCATTCTTCTCTTCTTATATCCATAAAAATGGTACCATTCTACGAACTCCATCTCTGCTTTTAGAGTACTTCAAAACACTTCTTCATGAATTCCAAATTCCCTTTTTTAGAGCCTTTTGAAGGTATTTTTTTGAACAACTAAAGAATCTATATCTTTTTCTATAATATTTAATAAAAAATCACAGGGAGTACCCTCAAATTATTATGAAGTTTGATTCATAATCATTGATAGATTCAGCTCCTTTTTTATTCATCTCAATGAATTCTCTCTCCATTATTTTCTGAAGATTTTGAGGGAAATTATTATCAGGAAACATTTTCTTAATGTCTTCATACTCTATATATTTTATTTCATCCTTCATTTTTGTGTTCCTCATCAAAGGACACCATTGATCAGACTCTTTATCTAAATTATTGAAGGATAGATTCATCTTCTCTTTCATAGAACAATGGAGTATAAAAAATATCTTCTATATTGAGTAACCCATTGTTCCACAATAAGTGTATCAGAAGATCCACTAAATGTATCTAGTAATTGCCATATAAATGATTCTATAGTCATTTTATTCCTATTATTTGAAGGCGTACAGACCACATTAATCATGTTATTATTCCCAGCCATAGACAATTGGGTAATAATCACCATAAAATATTGAACTCCACCACTCAAGGAATTGGGGATTTTATTCAAGAAATTATTACACTGTCTGTCACAAAATTTGTTGGCCGGTTTTCTCCTAATTCCCAAAATTTTCTAAAATAGAAACATTTTCAAACAAAACATAATTCAACAAGTTTGAATAAATAATGTATTCTTTTGTGAAAATGACTCTAAAGGCATATTTTATTGGATCCCTATGTTTATATTTTTTCTAAATAAAAAACGTAGATTCTTACATATACATAATCTGGTACTGAGGGATTTCACTATTATTTTTTAATCCAAATCTACAAATTAACGAAACTATGATCTAATGCAAACAATAGAAACCCTAAATTTCTTACATAACTATTACATAATTTTTTAAGATAAATAACATAATAGCATTACAAAACTAGTGATAAAAGGTTGAGTTTCAATGGAAAATTAAAAAAATATATAACTTTAATAACAATAAAACATAAAAATTAAACAATAAATTCTTCTTTATCCCATTAAAGCTGAAATTTCCTTTGTACACGTAGTCCCCTAAGAATATACATTAAGGTGAAGGGTGAGCGAAAATCCCATAAATAGGATGATTAAGGAGATGAATCAATATAACATGGGTGAGAGTAATCATCAGCACCATAACAATATCACAAGATAATTATCTTAATCAAGAGAGGAATTATTAGATAATGGAATGTAATGTGGCAATTCATAAAAATGAAACATCATGTCTTAGTGGTCAAATACCCCACATAGTTGTGAACAAAACTAGTAGAATGTTCATGCATAAAATATGTTAATTACCATAACATCATCATTGTGAACAAAGATATCATAATTTTCACCCATATTTCATATTATCACATGTGATACATCACATTACCAAATTCATTCGAGCGCTATATAATTCTGGGTGCCCCCGTCATATCATAACATTTAGGTAATCATACATTCCACATAGAATGTATATCAATCATAGACATGAAATAAAACATGGAAGGTAATGGGTTTCATTTCATAAAACATAAATTTAGGAATAAACTGTGGGGTTCGCAGATTACAAAGGGAAACAAAATTTGTATAAGAAATAATCACACTTGAATGTAGAAGAAAAAATTTCTAGAGGATTAAATATATGGAATGGAAAGAAGAGTTATTTTACAAAATAATTATATTTTTCGTAAAATAAGATTTGAAAAATGTATATCCCAAAAAATAAATGGGAAGAATAATGAAATTATATTTGAGTAATATTAAAATAATATCCACTCTAAAATTTTTTATTAAAGAGGAATAACCCAGATAAAAAGAGTTGGGTTCAAGAATCCCCAAACCTTATGTTCAAATGCTTTATTAAATTTAAAATCATGGATAATCAAATTAGATTCATTAATTAATAAATTATAACCTCTTATACACGTATTTTATTTATTATAATTTTATTAAAGTTGTTTATGGCCATTTTTATGAGTTATAGAGTTCAATTTAATCATTTCGGGAGTATTTGTTTTCTTGGTTTTCTTGATCAGTTCACTTGTATAAAAGTAAGGAAGTTCATGTAAAATGGGAATAATTATCTAGAATTAAAATTATATGTTAATAGTGGAATTTCTTATCTTTAAATGGTATTATTTATCATTTGGTTATATTGTATGAGAATGATTCATTATATAAACCATTTTTTATAAAGTTTTAATTTATTTCAGTGATTTTTATGACCATCACAAAACATATATAATTATATTTACTATCATGCTTATATATTGCTTATAGAACATTATATAACTTATAATATGTTTAATACAGTCTTATTTAACCATAATAATCTTTTTATGACTAGCCTGTAATGTTTTAATTGAAAATGAAAACTCTTCGACCTTGAAGGTGGTGATTCGACACATCACACACGATGTTTTAATTTATATAATAATAGGATGAGAGGAGATATTTGATGATGGATTATTCCATTAACATAATAACATTCCAATATATATAATATATTGGATATATCATACCAATTTAGGATAGGATAGTTTAGGAAATAATAATAATCTAATTTAATTTAATTTATGAGAAAATGAAAGATAATTTTTACCTCTTGAATTTATCCTTCATGGGAACCTCATTAAGAAATTTGGGTTTGGTCCATTTTTGAGAGAAAAAAAACTCGGATTTGGGGGAGAGGATTAGGATGAGTGTTGGGAACAATTTATATAGGCTTTAAGGCTTATATTGTGTGAGGAGATGAGGTTGTGTGGAGTGTATTTATAGTGCACTACTACAAAATAAGCCTTTAGTAGAACTAAAAATGGCCTTTATTAGTGACAGGGAAACACTAAAAACTGGAGTGACATTAACAACCCTTGAATTTTATCATCAATAAAAATTCTCTAATAAATGGGTCATTTATCAGCTCTTTTATTTAACACTGATAAAGAGTACCTTTATCACTGTTTTTAAAAGTACTAATAAATGAAAAATTAATCATCTCTTTCAAGGTAACTGATAAAGGATGAATATATCAGCTCTTTTAAAAGCACTGATAAATTACACGTTTATTAGTGATTTCAAAAGTGCTGTTGAAATAACATGTTGTACTTTGATGTAACAACACAACTTATCACTAGTGAAATGTGCTCTTATAGCACACCGCGACACCAAAAACACCCCCATATATCAACACAATAAACAAATGGTATATAATTTAAATGAAATGAAATTTACAACACAAATTCAAGACACACTATATATTATAGATATTTCGAACATTTTTTTATACAATTACATATGTATAAATTATTACATACATTAAAAACCATCAAGGTTCCTTTTTCATTTGATCCTGACCCCAAATCATGCATTTACAAAAAAGACCATCCCTTATTGAGAAAAATATTGAACATGTATAATAATAAAATTATTATGTTGGGAAAAATATAAAGAAATAAATTAACAGAAATTGTTATTTTTAAGGTAATCTTTGAGTCATACTAAAAACACTTTGTATCAGATTGAGTTATGGTTGATTCTTAAACATCATACCATTTCTTGTTCATATTTAATAATTATATATTTGAAAATTAATTAAATAATTATAAGAAAAATATTCATGGGCGATGCCTAGTGGTTCCATGAGTGGTGTTTTTTGAACTAAATTGTTGATTTTAAAATGATAATAGATAATCTCAATCATACTGTGCACATCATGTATCAGATTTTGGTGAGAATGATTACTACGCATCAAAAATGACTTATGGAACATTTATGTAAATTATCAAAACAATATGGATTCATTTGATTTGTATTGAGTAGGTTAGTTTTCCATTTTACTAAAATAAATGTCAATTTTAAATAAAAAGACACACTTTGTGTCATACCAGTCACACAGTGCATCTGATTAGAATGCCTCCAATTATTACACATCTCAAATAAAGAATTTATCATTTAACTAATGTATCAAAATGATACAAATGTGTTTGATTATTTTTGAGTTGGCTAGTTTTCCATTTTACTAAAATTGATATCAATTCAAAAATAAAAATAGGCACTTGGAGTCATACCAATCACACCATGCATCAAATTGATGTTAAGTTGATTCCTAGACATGTTAAATGACATATAGATCACTCTTTATGTGTATAAAAGAAATAAAAATATGTTATCTCAGTTTTGAGCATGTCAATTGTCTTTTTTACAAAAATGTTGTTTTAAACTGGAAACACACACATTGAATAATACTGAGCGCATAGTATATCTATTTCATGTGAGAAAAATTCCAATATATAAAAAATGTATAATAAATCCTTATCTAAAATTATCAATAAAATCCATGAATGTTTGATCATTTTTCAGTGAGTGACATTTTTAGAACTAAAATGTCGAATTTAAAATGATAACAGACACATTGATTCATACTGGGCACATCGTGTATCATATTAAAGTTATTATGATTACTACACATCTAAAATTACTTATGATTATTTTCAGAAAGGTACAAAAACAATAAAAATGAATCTTATCAGTTTTGAGTAGGTCGATTTTCAATTTTTACTAAAATTCAAGTCAATTTTAAAATAAAAGGATTCACTTGAAGTCATACGGACACACTAGTCATTTAATTGAGATGAATCCAATTCTTAAATGTCAAAAATGACTTATGTAACATTTTAATAATGTATCAAAACCATGTGGATGTGTTTGATCAGTTTTTGAGTAGGCATATTCCCCATTTTAATAAAATTGATGTTAATTTTAAATAAAAATATGCACATGAAGTCATACTAGCCACACGATCTATCATAATAAGGTGTGGCCAATTCCTACACATATCAAATGACTTTTGGTTCTTTTTACTAAAGTATAAAAACAATCTGATTATGTTTGATCAGTTTTGAGTGGGTGAGTTGTAACGCCCTGACCCCATTTATCTAGAGCTGGTGCATTATTTTAATACATTGGCATGATTATAAAGAATCAAGTTTTGAAGGACCGATCAGTCTAGCAGTCTTTGAAAATATATTAAAAACATGATTGTTACGTTACACATTTTAACATAATGAACTAAATAAATGATCCTTTGAGAATTCATTTATTCCATATCTTAACCCTTCATATCAATCATAATAAACTTCTTGACATCCTGGGAAAATAAATTAGAAGAATGGGTGAGCTCAGATGCTCAGTAAGGGTAAGTAATTCAGCAGAATCTATAGATTTTTAAGGCAAGATGCATAATAAAAACATTCTCCTTTTAATAAATAAATATGAACATAATATGGGAAAAATAAATCAAACATTACCATATAAACAAGCACAGGGATTTTCTAATAGTGTAATAATAACATGTACTAACTAATTTCCTAACGAGGGAATGCATAATACCGGACATCATAACCGCATAGAAAGGCCTCATACCAAGACTACAACAAAATGTGTTGTCAAAGCCTTTTTACAAGAAACTAATTTTTCTCATGAGACCAATCGATGCATCGTGGGACAATAGTGGTCCCCACCTATCACTTACTAAGTCCAATGCATTCCTCATATGAAAAAAGGTGAAACATGATATAAGCATTTGTACTAAAACTAGTATACGAAATGTCAATACTTTAACCATAAACCATGAATGGTATAAGAATATTACATCCATAGTCAAACATATCACAACTCATTAAATAAAATATTGAAGATTGTATTATAGTAAATCAACCTCAATCTATAATAATATCCTATAATGGATTTTGATAAAGATGAAAATAATCAATAAATTTCTTTGAGAGAGATACCGATTTTCATGAAATCATTTAAAACTCACCCAATTAGTAAATAATGGTATTTTAATGATATTTTTGAAACAAATTGTCCGATACAAATTTGAAATTTTTCAAATAAATTAACACTTTAAAACAGTCATGTCCACATAAATAAATCATTAAAATCATTTTGAAAACATGGACATTAAGTAAAAAAGATTTTGAAAAATAAATCATAAAACACATTTGAATTGATGATCTAGTTAAAGAGTCCCTTACATAAAAATTTAAAAGATTAATTATTAAACCATTTTAATGAAACATGGACATAGATGATAAATATGTCCCATTATATACTTATAGAGAAACAATCTCCGATAATAATTAGATTGAAGAAATAACCCTTACCTTGTACTTTCTATTTGTCGAGGGTATGGTTAACCTCCTGTATAATGACCATAGTATGGTATTAAATTATACCAAAACAATACTCATATTTATTATATCATACTTGATTCATGTTTGTCATTATACTACCCATTTAATAATAATATCCATGTTAAAATAAATTTAGGGTAATAATCGCTTTCTTTATCATACATGTTTTAACTTGCTATTCTTGATTGTATCACTTATATCATGATTTAATTTCATCCAAAATATATAAAATTATTTATGTATCATATATATTCAGAATATGAATATGTATAATATATATATATATATATATATATGAAATGGAAAACACCATTTATGGAGACAGTATGTCGTACGTATGCATAAACGTTGTTTATGTTTTCATATCGTATTGAACAGAAGTAAGTGAGTGATATATATGTATATATATATATTCTAGTAGAATTATTATTTCATATATTACATACTTATTAATAATATATATTTTTATAATCATCATTGAATGGTGAATGTGGAAATGAATCTCATCGCGTCGTGGAGATGGTAAGTCGTACGTACGCATGAGCGAAGATATCATTCTATTGATGGTGAAATAGAATTTAATTGGATAATATATTATATATAAATAATAATTAACATGATATATTTATTATTTAAATCAATTATACTCATTATTAAACCCATACAAATAATAAAGTGTTGCATAACAAACTACACCACGACGTGGAGATAGTAAGATGTACGTACTCACGTATGGTGACATTGTCATTCATATGATGGATAGATTAATTAACTTGGTTTCACCATATTTATAAAAACATCATAGTATGTATAAGGTACTGTATTTATTATTTTGGTATGGAAAAAACACATAAATAGAAAGTAAAAGAAGAAAATAACATTGAAAGAGGTGATGAAATAATTACCTCTTCTTCAGGTGCTTCCTTTTCATTTGATCAAAAGAGATACTTATGTTATATTTATGATCCATTTAAGGCCTCTAGGATTAAGGGAGAGTATTTGGGAGGAGATTTGAGAATGGTTTGGATGATCCTAAAGACGTTGTAAATGTGAATTTGAGAGAAGGGGAGTACCCTTTTATAAGAAAGGTGAGGGGCACATTCAAAAGAGCATCAAATATTAATATATTGTAAAATTATTTTCGGTTTCTAATAGCTCAAAAAGGATTTATTTCGTGGGTAAGGTGTGTATGGGTCTAAATCCTCTCAACCAATAGGTTTTAGGCAATTTTAGGTCCCCATATTAACATTATCTTTTAGATTTAACTTTTAGTTAAATAGTTAACAATTTACTATGTCTTCTTGTAGTTTTATATTAAAAGGTTATTAAACTTTCTATAAAATAAAAATAGAATGTTAATTGGTTCATTAATGATATATATAACATTATTTATGTACTTTATCTGAATCTTATAATTTTAGGAATGTTATATCATTTAATAATATAATATTGTCAAAAAACTCATTTATGTTAATTTTAAAACAATTTAGTATTTGGTTTTTGTGAAAGTCCTAAATACTTTATTACATAGAAAATAATAAATTGAATCAACAAAAACATGTCATATTCACCTATAAAATTCATGTATGTCATAAAAACATTCAAATTATATTTATTTTAATATTTATTATATAATTTATTTCAATCATTCATTAATAAGGAAAATATTGCATCATTGTTGTGTCATAAAAATATATCTATTTTATGTCTAAAAATTATAAATAAAATTCCATGGTATAGGATATATTTTTAAATTTATAATTAATTTTTATAGTGAAAAATATTACTTATATTACTGCATATAAAATTGTTTTACTAAAAGATATATATTTATGTTACATTTTTCATATCTTTAAATTAATTTTTATACAGTGTCATTTTCACTTACAAGTGGATCCATGGTGTCACATATTCAACCCTAGTATTCCCATGGTCGAACATGTATCATGAAATAAGGTTAGGATATGTGTTATCTTAATTTAATATTATTAAAATATTTTTTACCCTTATTTACCAGATTTACCCTTTAACCATGTTAAATAAAATTTTTACTAAAGTTAGTATTCATAATTTCTAAAAAAAAACTACCTATTTATAAAATTTGGATGACATGATTCAAAATATGGAAACCTTTTTTCCAAATCAAAAATATAGAATTTTCCGAAATTAATTTAAAAGTAATTCAAGTTGTCAAAATCAAAAAAAGGTTTTTTAAGAAGTAAAAAACTACCAAAAGATTGAAATGTGTTTATGTCTAACTAAAAAGTAAAATTAATAAAAATGACCAAATTTGAATTAAATGGTAAAAATATAATCTAATTATACTTTAAAACCACTCAAATTTATAATCTAACACTATATATTATTTTTATTTTAAAAGTAGTTTATAATTAAAATTTAGTATTTTTTCACTATTCATCAAAATATGATAGTTTTAAGAGAAGTACCAAAATGTATAGAAACTAAATTTTTATTTTCCTATTCTAAAAAAGAATTTAATTTCATCAAATTGAAAATATAAAAGTGTCAAATAGTGTATTTAAAAAGTGTTCACCATTAAAAGGAGGAAAACTGCATTTTGGAAAAATGCATATTTTATCTGAGAAATTGAATTAATCTCTCTAATATGTCTAAGAAACACAAAATATGAATATTAAAATTAAATTAAATTGAAATTTTGGTTAATAATATTTAGAACTTATTTCTAAATGGATCGTTTTATAGGTCATGGTGCACTTGAACTCGGTGTTGAGTACATCACATGCAATTGAATTATTTTAAAAGGAAGTGTACCATGGAAGCTTGGGGTTTTACATTACCCCCTCATTCAGTAAATTGTGTCCTCACAATTTAAACATGGGATTCAAAACTAGGTGTTTGACATTAAAAAACTATCTTAGCTGAAATCGCTCAACGAAAAATCGATTAATGACTCCTCAATTATAAAATAAATAAAGTCAAGTATGAAGTGTATAGAGAATTACACATACTAGGGTTCCTTGTAGGAACGCATGGATATGTAATAGAAATATAACAATCATTTTTGTATGGATAGTGATAGAGGATATTATTAGAATAATTTTAACAATATGAAATACATGAATCTATGATGATCAAAGGGACCATTTTATTCATTGAAAAAGAAGGTACTAAGAAAACATTTTTTATTTTATGATCATTTTCCTTGTTTTTTAGAATTAATTTTATTCATAGAAAAGGAACGCCAAGAAGCATACATAATTTACATGTAGATTTTCATCCACTACCACAAACTTATCTTTATAATCAAAAGATAAAACTAGAAAATATTTTATTTATATGAATCATATGAGGTTTCAAATATAAACCTATACCATATAAATGAAGAAAAATATTTTATAATAACCAGGGATTTTTTGTAGGTTAGTGGTAGGTGATAAAACCTTTCGTACATCGGTTGTGGGTTCGATTCCTGCAGCTTTGTCTGACATGAATGGTTATCGCCTGACCTGTATGTTTTCCTTTTTCTAAAAATATAGTTTTATAACATTCCAAAAACAATCCTAAGATATTTTTTAACCTTAAACAATACTATACAAAGTTAAACTTAATTCATTCCAGCCATTAGAGTTATACAAAATACTTCAGTCCAATCGTGGTCTAAAGGGTCTCTAAATTTCCAAAATCAATTATAACATCAGATTACTCAAACAACATAGTGTCTCTTTTATTGTCACATAATGAATATATGATTACCTTAATCATATTAAAACCTTAATTAAAACAAAAATTATTGTAGTAAAATCCTTATATATATCAAAAACAATTCAACTGGGATAAAAATCTTGAATCCAAAAACACAAATAAAATAATTATTCCACTTCAACTGTAGTAATAGCATAAGATTGTCCTTGATCTATTTTCTTTTTATAATATATAATTCCTTGACGTTTTGGGAAATCTTTTTCATAATGTCCCAAATATTTAAAATTATATCATGTCAAAAATTATTTCTTTCCCTTACAATCACGAGCCTGGTGACATTTTTCTCCACATTTGTATCAAAATCCCATACCTTTTAGGCAAGTACTAGGGTGTTTCTTTCGAAAATGATCACAAAAGGGTAAATCATTATTTTATTTTTCCCTTTATCTGTCTCTTAATACATTGTTCTATTCTTCCCTTGCTTTACATTAATCTTAAAAGACATAGATAATTTCTTTTCTATCTTGATAGCATACAATACTATATCTTTGTATTATTAGAAAGATTTCAAGACCAAATCCCATCAAAGGAAAGGTTTTAACCCATAAAATAATTGATCAATATTACTTCTTTTGTTACGTATATAGTCTATAGCATGCCATTATAACTTTTTGAAGTTATCATTATACTTTTCAACATTCACATCCTCCTTTGGCCTAAAGTTTAGCAATCATCTTTCCATATGTTCTCTCTATTCATTAAGAAATTATTTCACTAGAAAAAGTTATTTAAACTCACTCCTTTACATATTACCACCATCAAAATCCTCCATTGTGTTTATAATTAAGGAAAACAATTTATCTACATCTCATGTGAGATGATAAACTATCATGACAACATTTTTCCTTTTGTTAGTTCCCAGAGAAATAAATATTTTCTCTAAGGAACTTATCCGCTACTCTTCTAAAATTGGATTTGTAGTCCTGTTGAATGTTGTAGGATTTTGTCTCATCAAATAATCTAACATTGATCCTCCACATTGTGGATCAGTATGCTCTATATGTGTATAGTTATTATTCATAACCTGAGTCAGTTGTCCCAGTACGGTTATAAGTTGTTCAGTTTCAGTTGTGTCACCAGCTCCAATATCTTTACCTGGCATTGTAGGGAAATCCATGTATGGATTAAATGCATTGATATGATTTATATTACACTAACTAGGTTCCATTTCTAAACAATGGCAAACACTAGATTAGGTTATTAATCGTAATGCATAATTACACCCTAGTAAAATACATAACATAAATTGAAATATTTATGCATATCTAATCCATAAAAATAAATATAGTTCCTTTGAGGACATATTTACTCATAAATCATTCATATTGGTTTGTAAAAAAATATGAATTATCCTAAGAATAACCCCCAAGAGTGTCAAACCAGGTGTTCCATAAGGATCGTTTTCATGTACGAGGATACCCTAGGTCAAGCCCGAAACTCCTTGTCAAAGTTCTCACTTCTAGGTACATATGTTCCAGAACCATATCCACTTGTAGTATCTAGACAAGGATGTATTTGTTGGAAAACTCATATAATATCTACATTACCAAAAAAATGGACGTTCTTATATACTAATCCTCAAAGCCTATCATAGGGTAATGTTTCGTAATCAGTGTTTATCTAAATCAATTTCAAATGTTATTTATAAACATACTCTGATACCAAGTGTAACACCCCAACCCCATTTAACCAGAGATGATTTATAATTTTAATACATTGACATGATTAAAAATAATCATGTCTCGAAGGTCCAATCAGTTTAGCAGCCCTGGAAAATAAATTACAAACATGAATGTTACATTACACATGTTAACATAAAACACATCATAAATGATCCTTTTATAATTCCTTTATTCTCCTATATTAAACATGGATATAAATCATAATGCACTTCTTGGGATCATGGTAAAATAAAACAAAATAAGGTGTGATCTCAGATGCTCAGTAACGGTAAATAATTCAGCGGAAGCTATAACATTTTAAGGAAAAATGTACAATAAAATCATCAATATTTTAAACAATAAATATGAACAACATTTGGAAAAAATAAGTCAAACATTACCATATAAACATGAACATGGATATTCTACTAGTCAAATAATCACATGTAAAAACTAATTTCATAATGAGGGAATGCATAATGTCGGACATCATATCCACATATTTAAAGCCTTGTGCCGACATTATGAATAATTTTTTTTCAAGGCCCTATGCCAATACACTAATTTGTCTCATCAGCCCTACTGATGCATTGAGGGGCTATAGAGGGCCTCATCCATCACTTACTAAGTCCAATGTATTCCTCATTTGAAAAAGGGTGAAACATAACATAAACATTCATACTTAAACAAGCATATGAAATGTCAATAATTAACCATCAACAATAAATCGTATAAAAATATCACATCCTTAGTAAAAAATATCATAACTAATTTAATAAACTGTGTAATATTGTATTATAGTAAATCAACCTCAATCACGAATAATATCCAACAAAGGATGTTGACATAGTTGAAAATAATCAATAAAACTCTTTGAGAGAAATACCTATTTTCATGAAATCATTTAAAAGTCAGAAAATTTATAAAGGAATCCATTTAAAAGAGATTTCTGAATCAAAGTTTCCCATAACAATTTGAAAACATTGGAAGAAATTAACACTTTAAAACAATCATGTCCATGTAAATTAATCCTTAAAGTCATTTTTGAAAACATGGACTTTAATTAAAAATATTTAGAAAAATAAATCTATAAAAAAATTTAAAATGATGATCTTATTAAATATTCCCCTAAATAAAACCTTAAATGTTCCTTTTCCAAATATTTTTTTGAAACATGGAAATAGATGAAAAATATGTCCCAGTAGATACTTACAGATAAAATCTCGGATAATAATGAGATTGAAGAAATAACCATTACCTTGTACTTTCATTTGGTAGAGGGTATGTTTAACCTAATGTATAATGACTGTAATATGTTATTATATTATAATAGAACCATATTCATATTTATGGTATCATACTTGATTCATTTGTGGATTTATACTGCCCATTTAATAAAAATTTCCCTATTAAAATAAATTTTGTATAATCATCGATTTCATTATCGTACTTGTTTTAACTTGTTATTCATTATTGTATCACTTATATCATGATATAATTGCTTCTAGAATATAAATCATTATGTATGTTTCATATATATATATTCTGAATATAAATATGTATAATAGATCGATATATAAAATGGAATACACCATTTATGGAGATGGTATGTCATACGCATGCATAAATTTTGTTTCTGTTTTCATTTCATATTGAACGGAAGTAAGTGAATGAGATAGATGTGTGTGTGTGTGTGTATGTGTGTGTGTATATATTTCCAGTAGAATTATTATTTCATATATTACATACTTATTAATAATATATATTATTATAATCATCATCGAATGGTGAACGTGGAAAAGAATCTCATCGCGTTGTGGAGACGGTAAGTCGTACGTAGGAACGAGCGATGATATCATTCTTTTGATTGTGAAATATTATGTAGTTAGATGATATATTATATATAAAAAATAATTAACATGTTATATCTATTATTTAAATCAAATATACTCATTATTATACCCATCCAAATGACGAGGTGTCGAATAACAAGCTAGACCACAACGTGGAGACGGTAAGCCGTACGTACGTACATATGGTGACATTGTCATTCATAGTATGGATAGAATAATGAATATGGTTTTAAAATATTTATAAACACATCACATAATATAGAATTATATGGATTTATTTTTTTTATTGATGAAACAGAGAAATATAAAGTGGAAGAGGAAAAAAAACATTGAAAGACTTGATGAAATAATTACCTCTTCTTAGGGTGCTTCCTTTTGATTTGATCAAAAGGGATATTTATTTTGGATTTCTGATCAATTTCAGGCATCAAGGATAAAGTGAGGGTAGTTGGGAGGATATTTGTGCAGGTTTTGACCAAGCCAAATTTATTTGGAGGTGTGAAATTGAGATGGCATGTACCTTTTTATACGAGAGGTGAGGGGTAGATTTGGAAGAGACTTAAATATTAATTTATTATAAATTTATTTTCGGTTTCTAATATCTTAAAAAGAATTTATTTTTATGATAAGGTGATTATGGGTCTAAATACTCTCAAAAAATATATTTTATTAAAATTTTGGTCACCATATTATCCATATCTTTTATATCTAACTTTTAGTTAAATATTTTAACATTTAACATGTGTTCTAGTATTTTTATATTACAATGTTAATATACATACTATAAAATGAAAATATAACCTCATGTGGTTCATTAATGATATATATAAAATTATTTATATTCTTTGGCCGAATCATAGATTTTTAGGAATATTGTATCATTTAATAATATAATTGTTTTTTTAAAAAAGCTCAATTATGTCAATTTTGACACTATTTAGTATTTGGTTTTTGTGAAAGTTTTAAAAACATGATTACTTATAAAAAAATATGTTGAATCAACCCTAACATTTCATATTAACCTATAAAGTTCTTTTATAAAATCAAAACATTAAAATTATATTTATTTTCATATTTATAATATCATTTATTTGATTCTTTCATTAATAAGGAAAATAATGCATCATTATTGTGTCAAAAATAAATACATTTATTTTATGTATAAAATATATAAATAACATACCATGATTTAGGAAATATTTATATATATATAATGAATATTTATATTAAAAATTATCACTTATATAACACCATATTAAATTGTTTTACTAAAAGTTATATGTTTATGTTAAATTTTCCTTCTCTTTAAATTAAGTTTTATAAAGTCTTATTTTCACTTACAAGTGGCTCCATGGGGTCCAAAAATTGAACCTAGGATGTCCATGGTCGGAAATGAATCAGCCAATTGTATTAGAACACGTGTTAGGATAATTTAATATTATTATAATATTATTTTTTACACTTATTTACAAGATTTTCTCTTTAACCATGGTAAATAAAATATTTAATGAAGTTACTATTCTTACTGTCTAAAAATAGAAGTAATATTTTTACACAATTTATATGTATTGATTCAAAATATGGAATCTATTTTTCCAAATTATAAATACAGATTTTGAAAAAATTAATTTAAAATTATTTCTTGTTGTCAAAACCAAAAGGCAGGTTTTTATGAAGTAAAAACTACCAAAAGATTGACATGTGTTTATGTATAATTAAAAAGTAAAATTACTTCCAATGAACAAATTTGTATTAAATGGTAAAAATATAATCTAATTCTACTCTCAATCCACTTAAATATATAATTTAACACTATAAATTATTTTGATTAAAAAAGTTGTTTTTAATTAAAAATCAGTATTTTTGCATTGTTCATCTAAATATGAAAGTTATCAAAAGAAGAAATTAATTTTATCAAATTGAATATATAAAAGTGTCAAATATTGTATTTAAAAATGTTTCTCCATTAGAAGGTGGAAAACATCAGTTTTTGAAAAATACTTCTTATGCTTGAAAATTGGAATTAGTCTTTATAATATGTCTAAGAAACACAAAAGACGAATGTTAAAATTATATAAAATTAAATATGTGGTTAATAATAATCATAACCACTTTTAAAATGGATAGTTTGATAGTTCATTGTGTTCTTGATCTCGGTGTTCAGTACATCACATGGTATTGAATAATTTTAAAAGGAAGTGTACCATTGAATCTTGGGGTGTTACATGAGTTGTCCATTTTACTAAAATTGATGTCAATTTTAAATAAAACGATGAACTTTGAGTCAGAATGGTCACTCCATGGGTCATATTTGTGTGTGTTTGATTCCTACAAATCTCAAATTGGTTGTGGATCATTTTCCTAATGTATCAGAAAAATCTGAATGTGTTTCTTTGTTTTTAGTATATCACTTATATTTTTACTTAAATGATATTTTATACTGGAAATATGCACTTTGATACATAAAAATCACATCGTGTATAGGTTTTATGTGAGACTGATTATTAGACATTAAAAATGACTTCGGAATATTTTCACTAAATAAACAATAAAATCATAACGTGTTTGATGAGATTTAAGTGAGTGATAGTTTTGGCTATGAAATGTAAATTTTAAACTAATAACGAACATTGTGAGACATACTAGTAACATCATGTATCATATTGAGGTGAGTATCATTCCTAAACATAAAAAGTGACATATGTATCATTTCTATAATGTATAAAAACAATCAAAATTCATTTTCTTAGTTTAGAGAAGGTCATTTGCCCATTTGACTAAAATTGAAATCAATTTTACATAAAAATACTCACTTGAGTTCATACTAGACAAATTGTGAATCATATTGAGAGTTGGATGATTTCATCATCTATAAAATGAATTATATATCATTTTTCAAAAGTATCAAAATAATTCAAATGTGTTTTATCTGATTTGAGTACGTCATTTTTCTTTTCTACTAAAATTAATTTTTAAAATGGAAACATGAACTTTGACTCATACCCATAGCATCATGTATTAGATGGACATGAGATGAATTCCTACACATAATAAATGAATTTCAAATCATTTTCCTAAATTATCAAGAAAATATGAGTGTTTTTGCTCAGTTTTTTGTGAGTGACCTTTTTTGATCAAAAATATTGATTTTAAATTAAAAACGGATACATTGAGTCATACCAGACACATACTCTATTGAATTTAGGTTCTACTAATTACTATATATCATAAATTACATATAGATAATTTACATAAAGTATCTAAACAATTCAAATGCATTTTCTCTATTTTGAGAAGGTCAGTTGTCCATTATTCTAAAATTTATGTCAGTTTTAAATAAAATGATGAACTTGAGGCCATACCGGTCACATCGTGCATTATATTGATGTGTGTCTGATTGTTACTCATCTAAAATGACTTATGTACTATTTTCCTAGTGTATAACAAAAATCTAATTTTTTTCCCTATTTTGAGTATCCCACTCATCTTTTTTTACTAAAATTCCATTTTAAACTAGAAACACACAATTTGACTCATACCATTCACCTCATGTATCATTTTTATGTGAGACCTATTCTTATATATAAAAAATTAATTATCAATAATTTTCCTAAATTATCCATAAATAATTAACTTGTTTGATTGGTTTGTAGGGAGTGAATCTTTTTGATCTAAAATGTCAATTTTAAACTGATAATAGACACTTTGAGTCATAACGAGAACATATTTTATCAGATTTAGGTGTGGTTAATTACTAAATTTCAATAATTTTTTTTAATGATCCGAGACATGAGCTGGTCACCCAACCCATATCCCTAAAAATTTTATAAATGAAAAAGGAAAAATAGTGTACACATGAGGTGTAATGAGCTTACACCAACTGGAAATTAAAGGGAAAAACAGACATTCTATTGTACTCACATCAGCGAAATACCCCCAACTGATGATTTCCAATTAGCACCCACTGTTGTTCACCATTCTATCGTCCAAAATATGGATTTGATGATGAAACCCTCTCCTTGTGTGAAGTGAGACCGAAGTCATCAGCCACCACACGCTTGGAGCTCCTTGCCACCCATGGTCTTACTCCTTGATGAAGGCCTTATCTCTATGACTTCCAAGTATTGTCCCAAGCATTCAGAAAATGTTGTAATCAGCATGACATCCCATCTGTGAAACAATAGTTTCCCAAGAAAGCATAACTGCCAAATAACTTCACTTCGATCGGTGTTAAGATAGAAGCAGTCTTCATCTAATTTCTCATCACAGAAATCCAATCCCATATGCATAAAACTGATAAAAAAACCCCAGAACAGCACCATGATGAAAAAAAATCACCATCCATCATAAAACCAGATTCTCAGCAAGTAGAGCAGCCATAATAAGGCATGAACCTAAGGAAAACTGGAGGTAAACCCATCAGAATAGAGTAGAAAAATAGATAAAAAATCATAGTTGTTCAGTAGAAATGCAGTTCAACTGAAGCCTGTGCATGAAAAACCAGTCATCCAGCCAAAAACAAGGTAGATCAGAAAAGTCTGCATCTAACAAAATGCACAAAATTTGGCTATAACATCTTAGAGCAGACCCAAAATCTTAGCAAGATCAACATAAAAGAAAAGGCTGACAAAACCATGTTGGCCAAAACAATCAGGAGTAGATAACCTTTAAAATATCATCAAGATCCAAAAACCCTCTCACTGGAAATCACAGCCAGTTCAGGTCAATAGGGACTTGAAACTTCAGAAATCAGCACTAGATAGTGATGTTTAGAGTAGTAAAAAATGACCAGAACATGAACAGGAGAAAAAATTCTCAAGGAGTGTGCATGGACATCTTTATTTTTTTATTGAAGATAGATCACTTAACCCTAAGGTATTGCTCTGTAGTAATTTATCTTTCCTGGAGTTATTGATAAGAAGTTTCCTATTGTAATTCTGTGTAGGTCTCCCGATCTTGATGTTCTTCTTCTGAACATTGCTGCAAAGTCTCATCCTTTGGTTGACTAACCAAAGGTTTTTCTTGAACAAGCACTGTCACTTCTTTCCTAGCAGCATCAAGTGATCGTGTCACAATTGTTCTTTCAATATGAGAGTAATCCTTATGCTGTCTTGTTTTCCTAGGATTTGGAGTGATAAATCCATCAGCATCCACAATTATTTTTTTACCCTTCTTGACCATTGATCTCAAATAGGACTCTTCAATTTTTCTAGGTTAGTCATCCACTGTAATTGAGGAATTAGAATCTGAATTATCCTCATTATCTTTATCTCCCCCCTCTTGTAACTTTGTATCATTTCTTTTCTCTTCACTAAGAGATGTTGGAGCGGGGTAGACCTTCGTTTCCATATCTTTTGAATTAGGGAGCTCATGATGAGTGAAAGAGTCCTTCTTGGAGGGAGGAATGTTAGTAGTGGCCTCAAAACCAGCATTCACATAATCAGATATTTGGTTATGATTGCCATGTTTTTTCATCATTAAATACTGATTTTCCATTTAGTATGAAATAAGCATAGTATATTTCTCAACATTGACCAGGATCTCTTTATTTTCAACTGCCATATGACTATCCAAAGGAGCATCTGATGGACCAGCCTCAGTGCGCGCCTTAGTCCTTATGTGCTCCTGTTTTCTCTTTTCAACCCAAATCACTTTTCTAGAAACCGAAGTTGAAGATTTGAAGCTATAATCATTCAAAGTATGTCCAATTTTCAAAAAAGAATTGCAGTAATCTGGTAAGTTTTCATAAACAACTTCCTGAAAGAAACCATAAGAGCCATTTTGAATCCAAATTTGGTTAGTAAGTTCATGGGAGACATCAACTTCTACACATATTCTAGACACTGATGGTCTTGAGGGTTTTTCTTTAGCCAAGTCAAGTTTCAAGGGATTTTCAATGAGCGTTGAGATTGGGAAAAGAGCTGGCTGCTTAAACAAATGCAGTGGAAGACCATGGAAGCCAATTCATATGGGGACTATAGGCGATTCAGTAATGGGGTCAAAGTTAGGGGTCCATTTGAGTACTCTCATCGCAAAACCCCCAAAGTACCATGTACGTTTAGCCCAAAACCTATAATAGTCTTCATGAGAAGAAAAATTGAAGATGAAATTCAAATCATTAAGGACGCTGATACAGAAACCCAAAAAACCAATAACTTCTAGGGGGATTCTTAAGAACATTAAAGAAGGACTATGCTTATTAAATTTTCCAATAAGAACATAGCGCAAATCAGAATCTAAGATGCAAACCTCATCAATGGTGAAGGAAATCACTAGTTCCCCACGGTGACAGAAAATGTAAGGTCTGATGCTAGCATCTGTGGAAGATTCTCCTTCGCAGGGCTTGGTGACTTCGTTGTTTCTCCCCACAACTACATCGGCGAAGGATCTGGTATTTGTATTTCATGAATCTGTGTTAGGGTTCCATGCTCCCTCACCTAGGATCGGGTGTCTCGGAACTCCCATTCTCCTTAATAAATGTCAATAATGATTTATGTGTCATTTTTGAAAAGTATCAAAACAATATTAATTCTTTTTCTCGGTTTGGAATAGGTCTGTTGTCCATTTTACTAAAATTGATGTCAGTTTTCAATAAAGAAGACACACTTTATGTCATACCAGTCACATTGTGCATCAGATTGAGGTGTGGTTGATTCACACACACACACACCCCAAAGTCTATAAAAAATCGTAACCTCCAATGTTACAATGATTTCCATTTCCTTTATTTGTCAAAATTAGAATATTGTATATTTACTCAATGTTATTCGCTGAAAACCCATTCTCATTGTAGAAATCTAGAAGAGTAGAGGAAGCTCATGTTCCCATTATATCATGAGAATTCACCAGAATTACCACATTAAATTCCTATATTCTTCAGGATTCCAAATAGAAATTTTAATCTACTAATAACATCAATTAACTATGACTTCCCAAAAGATATATGAAATCAATTAAATAATTATTTCATAAAAATGGTATAGATACTAAATTTCAAATAGAATATAAAAAGATGAAAAAATTAAATAAATAATTATTAGAAGTTCACATTTTTATGTTATTTTTATTCATTCATGAGTCATTTCCTTGTTTTCATTATCTCATTTTTAGGCTTTAATTCTAACCTCTCTTGAGCATGAGATTATTTGAGCAAACCACCCCAACTCGAACAAAATAATCCACCTGTATGAAAAAAAATATTATATGAGTAATGGTAAAAAGAAAAAAATAAAACATAATTATAAAACAATACATTAATTCTATTGAAAATTATTTTACTGTGAAAACACCAATATTACTTATATGATTAAGAAATGGTGGGAACATAATGGAAAATGATAAATTCTAACACTTTTGAGGTGAAAATGTTTTTGTACAGAAGAATTATGTGGATGTTTTAGTACATAAAGGAATGAATGATGGACAGACCACACCAACATGAACAAAAACATCCACCTATATAAAAAAGATAATTATGTGAGTAATAATAAAAAGAAATAAATTATGTATAAATATGAAAATATACATTAATTCTATGTACAATTATTTTATTGTTCAAAAATCAAGATAAACTTTGTGAATTGTTAGAGATAGCTTCATCACCCTTTCAATAAAGGCGTGAAAGATAGACTGAAATCATATAAAATTAACAAAATATGTAATGAATAATGATAATTAAATCAATGTTCCATTAAATAATTTTCTGGTAAAATAGAGTATTCATATTCTAACATTAACATTATATATTTTAAAAGGGTTTCCTTCATTATAGTTTGTTCATTTAAGGGATTGGAAATATCATCAAAAGTAGAAGACATTTTCTACATGAGTATTAAAGAATTAAATTTTGATTATGTTAATATACTAGAGAACATATAATATTGTGAGGAAAAAATAGTATATTAAAAAAAATTACCTTCTCATTGAACTCTATGTATTTTTTTAAATGTTTTATGGATGTGGTTCCTCTATCGAGAATCCAAATCCCCTCTTTGTGGTACCCTATAACTTACAAGACATTTTCTATATTGTAACTGATATGAACTTATTATGTTCTCTAATTTAAATGGTCTTCCAAAATTGAATTTTCATTTGTCCCAACATTTATTTTATTTCCCAATTGAAAAATCAACCAATTCTTTTTTACTAAATCTGAGACATTAAAAAAACTGACTTATTTTGATTCCATTCTAAATGGCTTTCCTTTTCCCCTTCCACCCTGAAAATAACCTTCACAAAGACCATTTCATCGACCTTCACAACACTGATATTGTAAACCCATTTGAAATGGAAAATCAATACTTGAAATGTTATATAATCCAACTCATATATTTGTTCGATAGTTACAAAATATAACATATTTTCATTTATTGGATTTCAATACCTGGAATAAGATATATGAATTAATTCAGTCACAAATGTAACACCATTTTATTGAATTGTACTAAATTTGTTGTGTTCTTTTAAAAAAAATTATAACCATTTGTTCCAAAACTAGTTTAAGCTATAACATTTGCATTCAGTCCTCTAGCTCTCCATTGATGTCGTTTGGTAATTCAATTCAGATTTTTATATTACTTCTTATAAATATTATATGGGAAATATCCTATAAATTATTTATTATGTGTATTTGATATCCATACTTCATCCCTTATTGGATTAAAATCTTGAATAATTTATTTGTGGCCATCAATGTGTGGATGGACATATTCACTATTTTGGAGAATATAAATGTGTGCTTCCTCCTTCTCTAGCAAGGTAATTTTAACAACATGTCTTCTAAAAATCCATTTGCATATATAAAATTCTCTATGATAAGACTTTTGGAGACCGATGCTATCAATACTTGATATGTAATTGGTATATAATTCAATATCTTCTTCAACAATATATCATTCTGTAATAAAATCTTCTATCTGAATTCAATTCTTGACATACCCTTCCAAAATATTCGTATACCATTCAGTGGGGTACATCCATCTATAATGTAAAAGGATCACATGGTTGAACCTTTCTAACCAAGTGAAAAATCATTTGGACCATTATGTCAAATAATGATTGTGGTAATAACATCTCAAGTTCAAATAATATGACTGAAACCATCTTATTCATGATGGGAAACTTCACCAGATATATAAAATTAATATGAATTGATTTGAAAAATAAACAGAGTCTTGTTAATGTTAGTCATACATTTTTATGTGGAATCCAATTAAAAAATTGGCATCAAATATTGAATAAAAATATGATATTTATGTGATTCTAGTCCTTGTAACATCATATTAGTCATTAAAATAGTATTATTGATATTTGATGAATACCCCTTTAAAAATTTCACACTGTTAAGGAATGGGAAATTTTTCAATTTTTCCTATACAGATTGAGTGTAAGTTGATGGGGGAATAAAATGACACCTTTTACCCTTTTTGGTGCCATTTCTTCCCTTATCCCCATTTCAATCAAGTCCAACAATGTTTTGATGTCATCTTTCATTTTTTCAGAAACATTTAACAATGTTCCAATAACACTATCAAATGGATTCTTTTCTACATGAATAACATCAATACAATTTCTTACATAAAAACAATTCCAATATGACAACTCAATGAAAATTGATCTCTTCATTAAAAATGATTTGGTATGGTTTTTAATTTTTTTTTACTGAGAATAGTGTCAACAACTTTTAATTTATTGTATAATTGATCGCTCATTATTATAGATGGTTTTTTAACCTTTTTGGATATTTCCCTTGAATGTTATCATCTAAGATAGTTATTTATGTTGTCGAGGTAAAAATATTCTATGTTCGAAAAACCTAGTCTTTGAGGAATGTTTCAGCTGAACTGAGTATGTGGGTTTTTTACCAAATGGGACACCCCAACATTCCTTTAATTATATAGCCTGAGAAATTTCCATAGGTGTGGAAGTCATTTATCATCCCATATAACATGACCCTCAATGTGAATTCTTTACTTCTAGGATCATTATACATTATAACACATCGATCCCATATAATTTTTAGATCATTGATTAGTGGATTCAAATATAAATCAATATCATTATCTGGTTATTTTGGTCTAGATATAAGCAGAGACAGCATAATATATTTACGCTTCACGCATAACCATGGAAAAAAGTTATAATTTTTTGACATGAAGGTTCATGTACATTGAGTACTAATCTTTACACCAATAGGATTTATTCCATCTGTAGATAATGTAAGATGAAGGTTTCTTGGCTCATTTTGAAATTCAGGATACTCGAAATAAATTTTCTTCCACTGAGGATAATACATTGGATAACGTAGGTTCCCATCATTAATTCTTGTATATAAATTACAATTCAATTGTATCATAGTTTTCTAACATCCATATATGCTTCTAAATGATATAATGATAGAAAATTACCACAGATATTTAGAAAGAACTGATTCTTTTTTCTTGTATTGATCTTCACCACATTTAAGGAATTTTATGATTGATTAATGATCCTTGTGAAATAATATGAAATCATTTGTATAAGAATGATTTTTATAGAGATCATAATGTTGAACATAAAATTTGTTTATCATTATATGTTCATTATGGTATTTCTTTTTCTTATAGTACCATATCATTTTGGAGACTAAGTAGTTATGTAGAGCTAGTGTTGCTTCATCCACTGCCATCTTTCAAATTATATAAATTCAATACAAATAAAATTTTTTTTATTCAGTATAACCGGTATAGAATGGTCTCTTTTGGTAGTTATTTAACTTCTAAAACAACATTGGGAAATTACATAGGTCATATTAAATTGCAATTTTCATTTATTCCATGTGATCTCCATCACCATTTACATTGGTATTCATATCATATAATCTATAAACCAGATTATCATCCCAATTAGTGTACACATTCAGTTTGTTCCAATTTTTAATCAAACTTTGATAGTTCTTATCTATTCCATGAAAAATAAAATGTTCTTATAAATCTTCAAGACTAAATTTTATTGAATACCAACAATATAAATATAGAAAAAGGATTTGAGAAGGGTCATATGCATGCTCTCTTGTAAACATAATGAACTCTTGAACTCCATATTCATATTATTTTTTCAACCGATTAGTTTGAATATATTTTCAATTTATATGCATACTATTGGTTTCATAAAAAATTAATTTTGTCTAATAAATAAATAAATACACATAAGATATCCAATATCAAAGGTAAAATTTATAGACATTTCTAACAAGGTAGACCCAATAATATATTTTTTCAACCAATTTTAGTATGCTTTTAAGAAATTGAGTAATTGAATTTAGGAAAATAATTTCTCCAATATTGAAGGTGTTATCCTCTAAATACATTCAATGTTGATAGTTATATAGAAATATCATCCTAATAAACTCATCTCCCAGACATTTATCATTGAATTTTGTGTTTTGACACACATCCTCCATCTCATATGGACATACACCTATGTATCTTGAAGTAATATAATAAGTAGTTATCCATGGGATGACTAGTGGTCAGAGTAGTTAAGGAAATATAAAATAGATGTAAGATGAGTCTAAAACAAAAAATTGAAATAATAACTATTTGGTATATGAAGTTTATGAGGATGATAGTTGTCTATAAAAGATATGGGGGATGAGACTCAAGTATCATATTAAAATTATAACTTTTGTGTGAAACACATCAAGAATTTCTTAAATATGCTAAATAATTTAAAATATAATAGAGGAAGTTAAAGATAAATAAGAACCCCAAATATGATAAACAAGAAAAAAACTCTCATTCAGTCAAATAGAAGATATAAAAGTATATTTATAAAACATTTTAATAAATAAAGAGTTATTTCGTATACATGGATGGTTATCAAATATTCATAGGGGTGGAACCAATACATGTAGACATAAAACGATGAATACCTAAAAATAATTTATAATATATATAATTTGATGTTGACCATTTTATATTTTGGAAAAATTCATGTAACAGCCTATGAATTATTACATTTAATATTAATAGTAAATGAAATATTTGGAAACATATCAAGACTCTTGGGATTTCATATCACCACACCGAACCATCTTGAGGATTCTAGGTTTATCATCACATTAGATCTACCCATATGAAAAAAGGGAGGCCAGATAATACACATTGAACCATATCCTTGAGATTCTAGGGAGTTCTATAAAGAAGTTTCCATAAATCAATAATACAGATCAACAAGATATATCACAAAAAATGATAAAAACTCACCAAACCTTACAATATCTATCCCATACACACTAGACTCTAACGAGATGGAACGAATCCCATGAAGTCACATTTTTTAAGTGGAATACCCTTAAATAACTCAAAAATATAGGAGTAATAATAAAATTAACTGATCTATAAAATAAAACTCTCTATCTAAATTATCTATTACACAAATATGAAAATAACTTATTAGGTTAATATGTCAGGAAGCGGTCTCATAGGCTACCCAACCACCATCTTGAAAATTGATACATACAAAATTATATTGAATATGAAAAATGGAATGGTACTTATACCATATTGTTAATCATCTATTTACCCAATGAAAATATATCATTATTCATCAAAACTCCCACATACATAAAAGAGTAGATCATAAATACCCACATTAATTTACTACTATAATTGAAAAGGAAGGAGATACTCATATGGCCTAGGAGAAAAGCTGAGAAGACCCACATTATAGGTGTTTTACACTCTAAATATTCCAAGCATCAAAATGGATAATATCCATGACCAAATCTACAAGATTGCTGACTCAGCACACTCATAGTAGCAAAATATCATCAACCGTTTCCAGAACCATTGATTTTTTACACCTTGAGTTTCATAAGAAAAAGTAGAGAAATACATACATTCGAAGGAAAAGATATAGTGACTTATAGTCAATCCGTGGATTCATTCATTCCTTAAATAATTTGAGCACTAAATTTGACCCTTGGATTTGTTTCAGCCTTGATTCGATCCTTGATTTGAGCATTGATTCACTAAGGAGGAGTGTTGATAATGGGTTACTTCTATGGAAATTTTATGATACTGCAACTGGTTACGTTTTATTGAATAGATCGTGACACTTTTCTCAGCACTTCGAAAAACAAGTTCTGATAAATATTCCATTTATAAGCTCTTAAGTAATAATCACTGATAAAGGATTTATAATTAAAATTATAAATAAAAATTTGTAAATGTATATATCTATATATATTTACTTAAATATTATATATTAGTATATATATTTTAATTATATTCTTTATTTAATTATATTTATATCATTATATATATATAATTATATATATATATTGAATAAATATATATTAATGTAAATATAGTTAATAAATTAATTATTTAAATAAATATATTATAAATTTTATAATTATTTAAATATATATAATTGTTTTTTATATTTATATAAATAATTTTAAAAAATATTTTTTTATTTAAAAATATAAATAAATAAATGTATAAATATAGAAAATGTGCATTTTCAAATATGTTTTTTATAAATATTTTTTTACAAATATATTTATTTATAAATATGTTTTTACATATATATTTTTAACATTATTAATGAATATCTAATCTCAAGTGAATGCATGTTAAAAAATGAGTGAAATTGAATAAATTAAAAATTGGCACACTAACAATATTGAAAAAATGGATAAGTTTTGCGTGTGTGCACTATATAAAAATGCATTATTACATATATGTGAAATCAATATAACACATGTTTAATCTACGTTAAATTGAAAAATCAAAAAACATTCAATTACTTCCATTACCTATAAAATTAGTCAGTATTTTTAATTCATATTAATTTGTAATTATAAACTATTTTTCACTAAAAATATAACTATTTAATGTATTGCATAAATAATTTTATTATATAAATAATATTTATATACATTCATATATATCTATATATTTAATATAAAATATTTATTAACATTATCAATAATTGTCTAATTAATAAAATGTTTAATATTTTCCTCAATTTACTAATTTTTTATATTTATTTGTATATTTTCATTTTTCATATATTTATCTATTAAATACATACCAATTATTAGTATTTATATTTTATATATAGTCTTATTAATTTATTTATTTTAATTAATAATTTATTAAATAATAAAATTTGAAATTATCATTTTAATAAAATAATTTATATTTTTCATTTGTTTAATTATTTATTTTTCTTCGGACCTTTATCAGTACTGAAAAAGAACAGATTAAGGGTACCCTTTATCAATGATAAAAATAAAAATTTGATAAAGAGTACCCTTTATCAGCACTAAAAATAAAGCGCAGATAAAGTGTAACTTTATCAGTGATTAAAAAAGTATTGATAAAAGGTAAAATTTACCAGTGATTTTTGCAAGTGCTGATAAAGTCCAGCATTGTTAAAGGCCTTTTTTGTAGTACTGAATGAAGGAGGGAGATTTGTTTTGATTATTTTATTCATTAGATTATTATTTTTCCTCAAGACTATCAATAGTGTTGATTTTTTTGACTAAATATAGTAAAATATCTAGGAGAGTTCAAAACAATGAGCGCTTATCAAATTTATACATCATTCTTGACTCAATAATTCATGTATTTAGCTTATATCATAAATTATCATATTTAATAATTCATCAAAAAATTCATCTATTTTAAAAAAATACAAAAAATTAACCTTTACGATTTTTCTACATGTAGAATTAAAAAATGACCACCATTTTAAGAAAATAAATTTTTAAATATTAGAATTTTATTTTAAAAATATCTTCATTTATTCAAAAAAATAAAGATTTTGATATTATAATTGATTTTACGACCCTTTCAAAAACTAATTAAGTTCTCATAAAATTATCTTATAATTATAATAAAAAAATATAAATTTATGAATATATTTTTAGAAAAAATTTTTTATTTTAAATCATTATATTAATTTTAAAATTATAAATAAACATTTACATTTTAAAAAAAATCCAATACATAACTTATAATTTTTAAAAACAATTACTTACTTATAATATGATATAATTATATCATATTTCAATTTTTAAGATTAATTTTTTTTTATAATTTCATAGGTGTGGTTATAATTTTATTGGATAGATTACTATTCCTAATGGTTGATTTACTATTTCAATGGTCAAGTTACTATTCTATCAGCATAACTTCCTTTATTTTTATAAATATCAGTTATTTTATTTTTCATTTATGATAATGATGTTTTTATTGGGATTTCTATGATATATATGTGTTTTAGAACATATTTATAAGGGAACGTTTTCCATTCATAAAATTTTGGGTCGCTGCAAGACCCATACATAAGATTCATCTCATGAAGAAGCCAGAGAAATTTGGAAAATCCCTGGAGAGGCTTTACCTAGTGTTTATAAAGGTAAATAGGGTTTATGCATATGGAAAATAGAAAAGTATCCACCTTAAGAAAATTTGTAAATTTCATTGAATAAAGAAACATTATTGAATGGAATTTCATACCATGATATGGAAATATTATAAAACTCACAATTACACTATTAGAGTATCCATCCCTATTATAGATAGTTTTAGATATATTGAGAGATAGGGTATTGTGGAAGACCATGGATATGTTGAAATGATAACAAATATATTTCACTAGTTGTATTAGTGGTTTTTCTGGTAGTAAAACTGTGTTAAGATTCATTCCATAACATAGAAAATCCATATTGGGATTACAATGTAACTCTCTAAAATGTGGAGCCCATAATAGCAATTTCACGGAGTGGACATGTCATAGAACTATTTTATTCGACAACTGTTTTGGATTTTTTCTATGATCAAGAATTTCCCATTTCATTATTACAGTAGAAACATTACGGATTGTATTTCATGAAGGAATAAATATAGAACATGATAATTTGGTTTCTAGATATTTTAAATCATATTTAATTGTCATTATATAAAGATCCTAAACATATCATGTTGCTTCTAATAGTTAAATTATTTGATTATGAAACCATATAGAAACTCCATGATAAATGTTCCCACATCGTGAATGTTGTAACCTATATATTTTCAATATATATATTTAATTTTCATTATCATGATATTTTAGATGTTTTTGAGATATTATTAATTGTCTATTTGAATTTTAATGGTGAATAACAATTTAAAATTCATATGATAATGGTTTTAAACCTGATGAAGTTGGGAGGTAGTTAATAATTTGAATTTAAATTTCCACTCATCAGGATATGAAAGACTGATTATTATATAGAAATTTCACATTGTATTAAAAAAATGGAAAAAATAATAACTACTAATTAATATATAGTAGAGGAATAAAAATAAAAATATAGGATTAATTAATGATATGAATTATAGAAGATTGTGTTGTTGTTGGTTGAATTTTTTGAATATTATATTTAATGATTATCATGGATTTTTCAACTTCCTTGAAGAAGTGAATAATATTTGGAAGAATAATTCCATTCCACTAATTAGTTTATCTAGATTATTTTATGTAGTGTTAATATTGATTAAATCATAAAGTCGCAACTCTTTTTATTTGGAGTTGATTCTCTCTGGTCAAAGAATTTGAAAATAGCACATTATTATTAATTGAAGAATCAATTTTAGGAAGTATGATGTAACGTGAACATATTATATGCGGTGTGACCTTTATGTTAATAATATTAGAAGATAACTACATGTCTGTAAATGGATATCTCTTATATTATTACATGGAGTATAAGGTTTCAATACTTGGGAGGAAGTGATCTACTCCCTCAACCATTCAATTGGGATTGATTCTCAGTGATTAGTGGATACACCTAAACATTAACAAGAAGTGGGCCTTGGTGAGGAGTGAATTCACATAAAAATTATACCTATAAAAGGATTAGTTATTCTAAATTTAGGTACAACATCAAAATGTTAAGTATATTCTCCATGTGTGTAGCATAGTATGAATGAACCAAGTAAAATCTCTATTTTTTGTGAATTTTAATTTCTAAAAATGTGCATGACATTATATGTGGATGAATTAAATAAAGATATTGTAATAAAAGGTTAATATTTTTAATTCTAAAAATATACCATGATCAAAAGAGAAATATATTTATAATCAAAGAATAAATTTAAATTGGGAAACACTCCAATTCACCGCCCCCTCTAACAGTGTATTGGGTTATCGTACACTTATTCTTTGGAAGATATTGTCATTTGGGGGGAATGATAGAAACATAAATCTCAGGTTATATATTTTATAAATAAGTTCTAAAATCATATTAATGGATATTAAATATTTAACATAATTTCTTTAAAATGGAATGTTAAGAATTTAGTGTTCACATGTGGTTATTTATGTGTGACGTTTTGATTTTAAAAAAAATATGTATGTGTTAGTTAATGGAAGAATTTTTTATCAATGTTTCTTTAGCATGTGTGTAAGAAAATATTGTTTAGATCATGGAAATGAATAGTTTTAAGGAGTTGTATTGAGAATAAAACTATAAAATATATGTCTGGAAGTGAGTGTTAGTCATTATTATAGAAATATTTGATATGTTTATACCTTATTCTAGTTTTATACACTTATTTCACTCAAAGTGGCATAAAATATTAAATTATGGTCTATTTATAAGGTTTTGGGTTATTTATGTTCAATGGTTGATAAAAAATTCAAATGGGGAGATTGTTAATACCAAAAAGGTGTTTGGGATTAGATATTCCCCAGGATGTGGTATTTCCATAAAGGGGGATATTTAAAAGAATTAAATTGGAAGTGATGTATGACTTAGGTGTTATATTTTGATGTCAATATCTTTATTAACACTTGCTAAAACATTAAAAACATTAAAACTAAAATGAATATTTATTTATAAAATGAAATGATTGTCATTTTATATTTTTGAAGTTATTATGAGTGGTTAAGAGTATAAGATTGAATTATAAAGCTATTTTAGATAAGTTATAACTAATCTAACTTAAATGGTGATGCTTAAAATATGATTTTCTTTCCATATTTTAAAATTTAATGATTCAAAATCAATCAGGCTATAACTATTTGGTTCACTCCTTGATTCTGGTTTTTAATGTGATGACTCTTAACATAGTGTTTCATGGCATGATGATCACACTAAAATGGTTATGTCATGATTATTTACATTCAAATTATTTGGTATTGGTGAGTGAGTTGATCCATGATAGAGAAGGTTCTAAAGTGAAGTATTAAATCACTCTAAAATGTCAACTTCATGAAAATTATGTTCTCTTATAGTTTTTAAATTATGTATGAGGTAAAATTGAAATGGAATATGTCTTACTTTAATTAATCTTGATGATTTTAAATTGAGATAAATTATTTATAACAACATTCCTTGATCTGTAAGACACATCATTATGATGTTATTTTCTAAACATCCATTTTGAATTGATTTTGATATTATATCTTCTTGGATGACATAATGTCTACACCAACTCAATCCCTCTCAACAATAAAACAAATAAAATTTGATAAATAATGTTTTATTGATCCAAATGATTCATGTTAAAGTGGGATAAGTTAAAATTAGTAGTGTTCATTGAATTTTGTATTTAAATTTTGAAATTCAATAATAGAGAATGTTTGTGGATGTTATAAAATGTATAAAAAAATAAAAGTGTGAAATGAATTATAGAAGAAGAGTGTAAAAGAGAAGAATGAGATAATACAAGAAAAATATTTTTATAGATTATAACTTGTCTATGAAAAAATTATAATATGGTGGAGATTAAAGGCACGGATTGAAGAATATGGATTGTGGTAGTTTTGTAGCAAGTGTCTGAGTATGTTATTGTTTTTTTAATTTATATTATTATGGTTTTATTATTAAGTGATCATATAAAATTTGATATATCAATGTCAAAAAATAAGTACAATGCTTTTTTTTCTAGAGGCAGTTCTGGATTGAAATTTTTTAGAATTTTGGTGATCAAAGTGAAGAAGATGTGGTGAAAATATTTTGACAATAGTTTTAAATATTTCCATTTTCTACAAAATTCCCTTTTTTATTTCATTAATTTTTTTTAAGTGGGTATAATTTCATTATATATGATGGATGATATTTTTAGACACAATATTTTCAATAATAAACTATATTTTTTATATTATATTTAGGTAATATAATGGATAGTATGGAATTAGACGATCCAATAATATACTTAGGATATAGTGGTTCATTTTGAATAGTGAGTTGTTTACGTCACTATGGTCTTATTTAGTTGTTTGAATGTGTAAATAATATCAATAAACTAAAATGATTTTCATTAAAAATGTTCTTTTGTGAACAAGTATAGTGATAATTTTTTTATTATACTAATTGGTGATAAAGGTTGATTAGTGTTGAACTGTAAAAAAATATTATTTGTAAATTCACCCTTTCTTAGTGAATGCTTATTTTTGGTATTCAATACAGAGATTGTAGTTTATTATACACTTGTAATGTTAATTTTATATATATATATCATGAAGAATCCAATGTATTTTTATGATTGTTGTATTTTCTATCAATAATTAGTTACGTCAACAAGTAAGGTAAGGTAAAGATAATGAATTATGTTGTACTGCATGTATAATGGGTGTATGAGAAGTCAACACTCCAGAATAATGGAAGAGTCCTAATCTACTTATAGATGGTAAAACTAATGAATATTATGATTCCATATTATATAATAAAGTATTTTTTATTATTAATGGATTTTATGGTGTTGTAATATAAGTACAGAGCTTCCTAGAGTCCAAAAATACTTGGTTTGGAAGATATCATATCTGATTATAGTTAAGTAAAGGTTGAAAATAGTAATTATGAATGAATTATTTGATACAACCTAGTCAAGAATCCATATTTTCATAAAAGGAACACATTTAAGATAACCCTTATGTTATTACATAATGTGATGATGTTATTCTACAAATGATGAGATAATTTCCACATTGAAAATGAGCTAGTAGAGATAGGTTATAAATATGAAATAACTAATATTGTGGAAGATTAATATGATTATTCTATGTTGATTGTTCAAGTAACAAACAACATGATTATTTGAGAAAAATTCATGATCCATTTTGATTTCAAGTGAAGGTAAATATTTCATAAGTAAAATGATTTCAAGAAGATTAGATTTGTATGCTAAAATAAAAAAACATTACATTGGTATGTAATATATTTTTCATACTAAAAATATTTTCTAGAGTATATTGAATAAAAAAATGAAAATTCTTTAAATGAATATATAATATATATCAATTGAATAAATCATATATTTTAAACGGATTATACTAAAATGAGATAAATAGGAAAACCTTACCTCAATAGATAAGTTCCAACATGAGAATACATAAGATAAAGTCAATGTTTATGTATAAAAATTTTAAAATAAGAAATAAACTTATATTAATATATAAGAGTAACGTTAGGGTGATAAATAAAGGAACTAGGTGTGTGGAGTATAAGAATTTGGAAATTAATAGAGTCGTAATATGATATTTAATGTTAATTAATGATGATGGCTAATATCATTCTGCTTGAAGTTAATTAGAAATTGAAAAATAAGGACTCCATGGAATACCAATGTTGTGTATAAATGGAATTTGATTTTAGAAGTTAAGGTAATGGAAGATGATTATACTATTTACCAATCGTGTATTGAAAATAAATGAAAGTAAATAATTTATGTTTGATTCACTGAGAATACCATTAGTAATTATATCCAAAGGTATTTTGATTATAAGATAAATCTTGGGGAATCATATTGTCATGGATGGAGAGTCTGGAAGTGGATATAGTCAGTAAAACTGATAGATTTAGTTGATGAAAATATGTCAATCTCAAGATAATGAAAGTTTAATTTCTAATCCTGATGGTGTATAAGATAACCAAATCAATATAGGGTGGTATAGATCAATGGGAGATAAATATAAATCTTAATACAATGTTTAATTTGACTAAGTTATATCTAGAAGATATTTCAGGACAATAATTTTCCTTACCCAAACTATTGGAATATCAGGAATGAAATATTTAAGGATGTTAAGATTCGAAAATTCTAATGATATTGGAAGTTAAAGATGATTGAAAGATTAATATATGGGAAGATATATCTTGAAGGTGAGATATCATAATCTTCAGTTTTAAAGATGCAGTAGAGTTATGTAACAATTACACTCGAATAAAAGTACGTATTTCTGGTTTAGTTTAAATTTCCAATGGTTTTGAAGTAATGATCTATATGATTGGGTAATATGTAATGTAAAAACCAAAAATGAATCATAATTATTCCCATGTATGAATAATATTATTTCTATGTAAGTTAAGTAATCACAGAATGTTAAAATATTTCACAAATATAACATGATGTTAAATTTAAGTTGATGATGTTGAGAAGTACATTAATATAAAAATACCATGGGTTATAAGTCTTGATTCATGATATGATTTGAGTAAGTGTTAAAGATATTTTACCAAGGACAAAAATTTGTCCAAATTTTTTTAAATGTATATTTATCATATTGAAATTCAGTTAATTTAGGAAGAACTATATTTTATAAATGTTTTATATTTAGTCTCAAATATAAAAATAGAATGGATCATTCTGTAGATATATGATGATTAAATAATGATTTTGAATATTGATAGAAAATATCTAGAATGTTTTAATTTTTTTTTCATACAAACAATTTTAGGATCTATAAGTTTATGTCACAAAGTATTAGTGAATGTATTTTAGCAGTTGAGAAACTAGAAGTCATCCATTAATAACAATGTTCTGATTCATGTTACTAAAGTTCCAATCATTGAAGTACTTGATGAATTAGATGATGTAAAAATCAATATTATGTATAAATGTGATAAAGATTAATGATATGATCATGTATAAGGTTCAAATTTTAAATTTGATAAAAATGTGAGTAAGATAAACACTTTGATCCTATAAGTGGTTAGACGATTTAGTTATTGTAGAAGGTAGAAAGTGTTGATTTGGATCATAGTAAAGTATCATAGGATGTTTATCATTTTATGTGAATGGAGCTGCATTTTAAAAAGAACTAAATAAAAAGGATCTTACTCTTTTCATTTGAGTTATCATTGTTAAGTAGAGGGAAATTGTATAAATAACCATTATGGAGATTGAAAATTGGTGGTAAACAGTATAAAGAACCTATAGAGATATGGTAAGGGATTTTCTGGTGGTATCCTACCTATATTATCTTGTGTAATATAGTGTATATTTGTTTCATTAAATATACTCAAGGACAGTAAGAATTATATAACCATATTTTCATTAAACCACATAAAAATATAATGTGGTTTCCTCTGTTAACATTTTTAACACAATTAGTGTGAATGTGTCGGTGGATATATGAGCACCATTAAGACTATCATGTGCCGTAAAAATGGTAAATGTTTAAGTTGAAACAATTTTTTGACATTTTTTTACACTAATTACCCCCCCCCCCCACAGATCTTAGTGTGACTATATGATCCACTGAGAAGATAAATTGGAACCAGAGAAAATATATAATATCTATGATTTGGTCAATATTTTTTCTCTTAATAATATTAATAATTTTATGTGTAGTGAAAATTTGATGAAATAAGTGAGTTTGATTAGATGGTGGATGTACAATCTATTTAAATTTATTCCAATAAGAAGGTTTTGACTCAAACCTAAAAATAAATAGAAAATGAAGTTGTGAATTTAAGGAAGGTAAATTCTTACAAATATTATAAAGTGTATTCACATCTACATAATGGTATTTAATGGTAAATTTTTTCTAATAAATATTTATTGGATTATTCTATAGATAAATATTATTCAAGATGAAAATTGTATAAGAATATTGAATTAGTTAAATATATATTCTCTTAATCTAATGATTATTTTATGAAAGTTACAAGTAATTTTTTCACTTATATATTTTTATTTATCAAAGAACTATATTATGAGAAAACATAACTAGAATTAGAATATGACGATATGGTGAAGGAATTGGTTAAAATTATTGAAACAATTTTGACACTTTTTAAAAAATTATTGAAGCCAATGAAAAATGATCATAAATTTTTCAATAAAATTATTTTTTTATTAAATAATAATTGAAAATAATTTTTTTAGATAAATATTTGATTAATAAAAAGAAATCTAGGGGAAGATTCATGTATAGAAAGAAACACACACTTGTAATTTTGATTTTAATGATACTCAAATAGATATCAGGTAAAAGAATACAATATATTAATCATTCCTTATAAGTGAAGTGTAATATGTAAGAATATGATGTTGAAAAAATAATAATGGAATGTGAAGAAAAGTTGTGATCTATTTAAAATCAGACAAACACTCTAAATTTTACATTTCCTAAGATAAAATTAAATTTGAGAAACATAGATATTACTCAAGTTGAATCTTCACATAAATATTAATGAAGAACAGTGTCCATGAATGTTTTCCAAATGAGTATTACTTTAGAAAATGTCATTCTAGAAGAATGAATTTCTTAAAATTATCCAAGTATAAATCGATTACAATCTCAAAAAATGATTACCCTTACTGTAAAATAAATTTTGAGAACTAATAATGCTTCAATGAAATTTTTTGGTTACAAAATAGATTTTGGATGTATGTAGGTGGAGATAAATAGTAATAAATACACTCCATTATCAAGGATGTATGTATGTAATAGAAAGAACAAGATTTGATCAATAATAACAAAAAATGAAGGTGTCTTTATACAAAAATAATAAGGATATAATGTTGTATTGAATCATTAACAAATGAAGAAATAAAGGTTTTTAGAATACTATTGTTACTGTGAAGCATTTAGACACAACTCTATTCACTGTTTGTATAACATATTAATTATTACATGAAAAATATGTTATATGATGGAGAAAAGTTAGATTCATGAAAAAACATATAAAGTTTGATAAATTCAAATACAAGACTGTAAATCTATTTTCTTAAAACTAATTTTAATATCTTGATAAATTCTATGGATTTTTTAATAAAAATAATCATTATTATGATGAGTGATACTTTACACCTACAAAGAATGATTTTGTTACTACTAAATGTTGATTAACACATAAAATAAAGAAAAATAAAATGTATGGAATATAGTGAGTTAAACATTACCTATAAGAAAAATTTAGATACAGAAAATCATATGAATGAAGAGTATAATGGAAGACGCTACATTGATAATGTGATTCATAAATGTTTTATGGAATGGAAACATCATGGAAAATCACAATAAATCCATCAATATTTATGATAAAAGTTGAAAGGTTCAATAAATAAGATAATTAATTTGAGAAAGAAACCAAAAGGATTAGTTTGGTGGAATTATTATATGAAAAATAAGTTAAAATTAATGAGGTTTTTCATAAATTAGGTAACTTATTTACACTTGAGAAAATTTTTGGAAGATGGAAATTTGATAGTCACACTCCTCAAAATTTTATGACATTACCACAAGAACCTGATAATATAGTGAATAAATAGAAGCAAGAATAATGTGATTCGTGATTGAAATATTTTTCATTGAAGAATAAATTTTCACAAAAGGATAAAGTGAACAATTTTCATAAATTATGAATTAATTTTTTTCCTAGATTAATTTTCAATAAAAAGTTGGATAGAGGAAACATAAAATAATTCATGTTCTTTTCTAGTTTATATGAAAACTAAAGCTTCACCCAAGTTGAAATAATAAGTTAACAGGAATTCCATTCTACCATTGTAATTTAAAGATTAAAAAATAAAAAAGGAATGTCAAAATAAATAATGAAAATAAATCTACAGATGAATTGGAATGATTTTATTGGATGAGAATATCCCTCAATCATGTTTCTATAACTAAAAATTAAATGAGAACCCCGTATTTTCCTATATTAGTTCTTCTTATTTTCACGGTGTGGGAAATTGAATGTAATGAAATTTTTGGGGGAGATTATAAAAGTACTTAATATATATGAAATATTAATATAATGATGGGATATCAATCAGATAACTTTAATTCAATTTTTTATCTATGGCGTCCCTCCTTTTTTGTTACATAAATTTTATTCACATGTTACAAATAAAGATATTTTAATGTTTATATTCTTGTAAATATGGTATATCATAGAGTAAAACATAAAACAATATTCTAAATCAACTTAAAGACATCTAAATGGGTTCACCCTAAGTTAAATTTAATGCATCTCATATTCTAGGGACATATATCAAAGGAAATGTGTGAGCATTGAGCCAAGTTAGGTAATAAGAAAGGGAGACAAAAATAATGTCATCATAAAACATATCAATAAGAGAAAGAGGCATTATAACAAGTCATGGAAAAGAGGAATAACATAATAATATGAAAATGAATCATAATAAGAAAATTTGGATACAACATTTAAATTAAACATTCATAATCATGTCACTGTGTTTTTTCACCATGGTGTCATAAATGAAAATTACATAGGTTATTCACCAAGTTATCGTAAACAATTTCATCTCTAGTGATTAAATTATTTTCCCAATGAATTGCATAAAATATATTTAATACCCTTCATATGTCTTAATTTCATGTGATCCACACATATCATAATAAATCATTTCATTAATATCCCATGGTGAATAAAAAATTGGATTCTTATCAAAATATTGTCATATAAAAGAGCTTAAAGACATGATAATTACATCATTTTTAACTCATGAAAGGAAATCTGGGCTTCATATCTGTAAATACAAAAACATTGTCATTTTTAAATATAATTGAATTATAATTTTATGTAAAATAGTTTTTTGTATTAAAATACAATGGAAAATATTATTTTACCTTTAAAAGAGGTAAATTTGAGAAGTAAATTCTGTAGCCTTACAGTTATAAAAAAGGGATTTAGAAAGTTGTAAAATGAGAAGGGACACATGTCTCACATTAATAAAATAATATTATAGTAATGGTATAATATAATGTGCACAAACAAACTTATTTTATAAATTATGATACATACCACATGAAAAGGGAACTTGAATAGAGAAGAGATGTAATGATTTCCCTTACCTTGAAGAGTTGTTCATAAAACCCGAGGATGGATCTTTGGGGGTTGATGGAACCATGGGAGGACTCCTTGAGAGGAAACGCATGAGAAATTCATGGAGGATTAATTGTTTGTACATTGGAATGGTGAAAATGATGGGTATTTATAGAAAATGTGGAGGATTTTTAAATAATTTCCAAATATAGGTCTTAGAAAAATAGGTTATATAAAATGAAAACCCATTTTCATACCCATAGTTTTTATCATGGTCTTGGAAATGTTCGCCACATTTTATGATATTTTAATCCTATATTACTGAATACAATATTTTAATAAATCTTTTGGTATAGAAAAGTAATGATTCCACAAAGTTATATTTTTAAACATTAACGTTCCCTTTTTAGACTCTTGAAAGTCACTGATAGTTTTATAAATTGATTAAAATATTTAAAAATATATAATATTATTAAAATAAAATTCTCAGGTCTTTTATTGTATTTAATTACTTATTACATCATTATAATATAATTATGAATTCATAAAATATATCTAAAACCCAAAACTGTATTTTTTACTATTCATGAAAAAAGAATGTATTTTAGAAAGTTATCATAAAATTCACCCAAAGATAATTTATATGTGATAATTTTTAAGGTACAGTAAAATTTTTGACACTTATAAAAAATATCCTGGGACATTATAAAAGTATTTTGTCATTTATATTTATGGGAGAGTGTTTTAGAAGAATATATTATTAAAAAAATATAATTTATAATACATTAGTTTATTATAACATTATATATATTTTTATAGAAAAATAAAATTTTGTTGCATTTCCATCCACAAATAAATATATCAAAGTCACCTCAATTAAAAAATAAATTTTATTAAGAAAAAGTATTCTTAAATGGAATGGATGGAATAAAAATTTTATTTACCCAACATAAATTACACTTTATGAATCTAAATCCTAGGATTTTAAACCCGTATTACTCCCATGTATATCCTAAGGGTACGGTGTGTGATGGTCATGGTTTTATGGGGTGGTTTGACTAACATCGACTGAGTGGTAATATCCAATAACTTCAACTTCTACCATAGTTTATTTCATTCAACTTCCACTTGTTTAATCATGAATTGGGATTGTTCAAGGGATAACCCCTAGGATTCTACCTCCCACCTTAGTCTAGAAAATATTCTTTAAATGGCCCGAATCTACAGGTTGAGGCCATCGATTATCCTTTCTATATCAATTAAACATTATCATTATTACTAATAAACACTAATTATAATGGTAAAATTATAAACCAAGGGTATAATTTATAACAATCATATTGACCAATATTCATATTGACCCATGGTCACCAAATAGTCGAATCCCAACAGTCACTGTTCCCTTTATACCCAGGAAATACAACTTCATTCATTCATCCAAAATTCAATAAAATTTATCCCTATGGTTATATTTTCATTTCTTAAGATATTAAATAGTTTTCTTATATTTTTTTATTTCTATAAACATTTCTGGTCAGGGGGTAATTTTAGAAGACTATAGTGATCTATACATTCCCATTTGTGATATTCTATTTTAAATGTTTGTCTAATTCAAATGGCTGTCATATTAATTGGTGTCATAGATAAATAATGTACAGATCATTATTAATGAGATAAAATACTGTTAGTTTCTATTTACATTATACGTGTATAATATTTTAAAATTGATAAAAAATATTTATTTAGGAAAATAATATCATTTTAATAGTTTGGATTGTTATATTCTTACCCCCTTAATATATTTCGTCCCTGAAATTTCAACTCATACCCTTGGTTGATAAAATGTGACGGTAATTTTGTCGTATTAACTCCTCTAGTTCCCACATCACTCCCTTATATTAATTGATCCTCTACTATACTTTTATTAGGTGGGTAGTCTTATTGCTTATAATATTGTCTCTTTATCCCAAGATCTCTGTTGGATTCTCCTCATAAGAGAGGTCATGATCCAGTTGCACCACCATCAAATTTGATACTTGCGAGGGATCAGTTATGAACTTACTCAAGAGAGATACATAGAAAACATCATGAACTAGAGACTTATCTGGTGGACATTCCAGCTGATAGTCCACTTCTTTTATGTGATTAAGGATACTAAAGGGGAAAATGTACCTATGGATAAGCCTCACTCTCTTCCCAAACCACATTAATATCTTCCATGTTGATATATGAAGTAAAAAAATTTATTTAACATCATACTATGTGTCTCTTCGATGGTTGTTAGCATATACCTTCTACCGACTCTAAGTCAACTTTATATGTTTTTGGATGGAATAAACCCTTTCTTTCATCTCTTCCACAAAATCATGCTTGAGAATCATTCTCTCAAAAAATCCATCCTAACATGTATGAGTTATACATACCTTACCGTATAAAACTTCATATGGTCCCATTTGAATACCTGAATGGAAGTTGTTGTGTGAGAAATCAAATAATGGGAGGTGTGATCCCATCCACCTTTAAATTACATTGATCATGTTCTCAGAATATCCTAATGTTATTAATAGTCCTTTCAGATTTTCCATGAGTTTGGGGATGACAGATCATACTAAAATTCAATTCAGTACTCATAGAAAGTTGAATAATTTTCTAAAATATAGAGGTGAACCTTGGATCATGATCATAAATGATATAAAGTGTCACACCATGAAACCTCACCTCTTCCTTTAAATATATCATAGAAATTTCTTGAATAGATAAATCTTCCTAAATAATGATGAAATAAGAAGTATTTGTTAGTTAATCCACTATAATCCATATCACATTGTTTCTAATGGATTTTCATGGGAGACCAGTGATTAAGTACATATTTATATTCTTCCACTTCTATGTTGTTCTGTGTAGTGGTTTCAATACCCCTTTAGGAAGTTGTTTCTCTGCCTTCACTTGAAGATAGACCAACATCTATACAATGTAGTCAGAAATCAACCTTTTCATATTATCCCCCCACTAATGATTTGTAATGTCCCTATATATTTTAGTGCTTCCTGGATGTTGAGACTAAGTTGATCTATGAGCTTCATCCATCAGATCCCTCCTTATCTCTAGGATAAATTACACGCATAGCCTTCTATGAAATTTCAATACCGCTTCTTGGTCAATATTGAACTCAAGAAACTTCCCATTCTGTACATCCTCAATCTTATTTATTAAAAAAGGATCTTCTCTTTTATATTTCTTGGTATTATATATTAATGATGGTTGAGAAGTCATTTGGGATAGGGTTGATGATGTCCCTTACCTTATGATTTCCATTTCCAATTGTACAAGGTCATTGATCAAAGGATTTCATTTAATCCTCATCATTTACATCATAAAAAGGTATTATTTATATAATACATTAGAAACATTGTTTTCTATTCTGAGGTGATAAATAATTGAAAAGTTATTATATTTATGAATTTCCAACCATTTCATATGTCTCTTGTTAAATTTTATTTTTGTGAAAATATACTTAAAACCATGTTGGTATATGTATTTATCACATTTATCCCCATAATGATAATGCCTCCATATTTTCAAAGAAAAAATAATGGGAGCTAACTCCAAGTCATGCATAGTAAAATTATTCTCTTAAGGCATTAAATGTCAAAATTCATAACCAATCTCCTTCCCATTTCTCATTTAGAAATACCTATTCCCTTTTAGATATGCATCTCAATGAATAACTAATCCCTCTCTGACACAGGGTATAGCAAACATAGATTCAGTGACCAATCTCTTCTTTAATTCATAGAAACATTATTCATTCTCTTTTTTCTGGTTGAACTTATCCCCAAATTGAGTTAACTTTATTAGTGGATTAGAATGTCACGAATTTGTTCCACAATACTCCTATAATATCCTACTAAGAAAAGAAAACTATGAACATAATTTACTATTTTGGTATGATTCCACTCCTATAAAACTTTTTCCTTCATATGGTCAACTAAGATTCCTTCATTGGTTTCAATGCTCCCCATGAATGCAACTTTTTATAACTAGAATTAACATTTTATGGATTTTCCTAAAAGATACTCCTTCCTCTGAGGTTCAAATATAACCCTATGATGATCCTCATGCTCCCCACGAATTTTGGAATATATTATAATATCTTTAATAAAGACTTCAATAAATTTATCAATGTATTCTTTAAAGACTCAATTCTTCAAATACATAAATATCTCTAGAGAATTAGTCAATTTGGATGGCATAAAAACAAACTCTTAATTCCCATATCTTTTTCGAAGGGAAGCATTTGAAATATATTCTTTATTCACCCTCAATTGATGATACCCAGATCAGTGGTTAATCATGGAGAATAATTAGTCCCCATTGTAGTTAAATCCTTATATATCACATTCTTCTTATAACCAAGATATATTTCTTGAATCCAAACATTCAAATACATTAATTATTTTACTTCAACTGTTGTAATAGCATAAGCTTAACCTTGATCCATTTTCTTTTTCTAAGATATAATTCCTTGAAATTTTGGACACTCATTTTCATAATGTCCCATATCTTTACATTTATAACATAGAACAACTCCTTTCTTTCCCTTACAGTCACGATCCTGGTGATATTTTCTCCACATTTGTAACAAACACCCATTTCTTTTAGGAAAGTATCAAGGTGTTTCTTCCCACAATTATCACAAAAGGGTAAATCATTCTTTACATTTTTCCCCTTTATTTATCTCTGGATCCAAATTTCTCTTATTCTATTGCTTTACATCAATCTCATAAGACTTTGAGAATTAATTTTCTATCTTGATAGCATAAGAGACTATATCTTTTTATGACTAGAAAGATTGTAACAACAAATCCCATCAAATGAAAGGTTTTAACCCATAAAAGTATCAATCAATATTACTTCCCAGGTTACGTATATAGTCGGTAGCATGCCTTCCAAACCTTGTGAAGTTTGCCTCATACTTTGCAACATTCTAATCCTCCATTTTCCTCATGTTTAGAAATTGTATTTCCATATGATCTCTCTATTCAAAAGGAAATTATTTCTCTAGAAAAAGTTATTTTAACTCACTCCATTACATATTTACCACTTCTTCATCCTCCGTTGTGTTTATAATTAATGACCATCATTGATCATTATCTATTATGAAGCGATAAACTGTCATGAAAACTTTTTCCCATTTGTTACTTACCAATGAAAGAAATATTTTTTCCAAGGAACAAATCCATTGCTCATATTTAAAAGGATTTATGGTCTCGTTGAATGTTTTAGGATATTTTCTCTCGAAACAGTCTAACATTGGTCTTCCATGTTGTAGATCAGGATTCTCCATACGAGTATGGTTATTATTGATTACCTGAGTCAGTTGTCCTAGTAAGGTTATAAGTTATTCAGTACCAGTTGTGTTACAAGATCCACTATCATTATATTTCATAGGAGGGAAATCTCTACATAGATTACAAGAGTTGATATGATTTCCATTACTTCCACTAGGCTCTATTTCTAAACAACATCATACTCTATATTAGGTTATGAATCATAATTCATAATTCCAAACTAGTAAATTACTTAACATAAATTTAGAAAATTATGCATATCTAATCCATAACCATAAATATCGTTCCTTTGAGTACATACATACTCATAAATCCTTTATAATTATTTGTAAAGAAAATATGAATTATCTAAAGCATATCCCCATGGAGTGTCAAACCAGGTGCGCAGTAAGACCCATTGTTGTGTACTAGGATACCCCGGGTCAAGCCCGAAACTCCATGTCAGAGTTTTCCCACCTAGGTATATATGTTCCAGAATAACATCCACTTGTAGTATCCAAACCAGGATGTATTTTTTGGAAAACCCACAAAATATATACATTAAAAAATTGGATTTTCTTCTATTCTAATCCTCAAATCCTATCTTAGGGTATTTTTTCTTAATCCGTGTTAATATAAATCTATTTCCAAGTTTATTTCTAAACTTACTCTAATACCAACTGTAATGCCTTGAACCCATTTACCTAGAGCCAGTGCATTATTTTAATACATTGGCATGATTATAAGGAATCAACTCCTGAACTACTGATTAGTTTAGCAGTCTTGGAAAATAGATTACTTGCATGAATGTTACATTACACATGTTAACATAAAACACAGCATAAATGACCCTTTGAAAATTACTTTATTCCCCTAGCTTAAACATGAATATCAATCATAATATACTTATTTCCATCCTTGGAAAATAAAACATAGTATGGGTGATCTCATATGCTCAGTAAGGGTAAATAATTCAGCAGAAGCTATAAAATGTTAAGGCAACATATATAATAAAAAAATAATTTGAAATAATAAATATGAACAAAATATGGAAAAAAATAAATCAAACATTACCATATAAACATTCTAATGGATATTTTAATAGTATAATAATCACATGTAATAACTAATTTCACAAAGATGGAATGAATAATATCAGGCATCATTACCACATAGTCAAAGCCTCTTTCCATGACTAAAAATATTTTTTTTCAAGGACTTATGGCAAGACACTAATTTGTATCATGAGACCTATCGATGCATCGAGGGGCTATAGATGGTCTCACCCATCACTTAATAAGTCCATTTCATTCTTGATATGAAAAAGGGTGAAACATAACATAAACATTCATACTAAAACTAGAATACGAAATGTAAATACATTAACCATAAAAATTAATGGTATAAAAATAGCACATCCACAATCAAAAATATCATAACTAGTTCAATACACTATGGAATATTTTATTATAGTAAATCAACCTCAATCAATAATAATATCCAGCAATGGATGTTGATATAGTTGAAAATAATCAATAAAACTATTATAGGGAAAAACCCTTTCTCATGAAATCATTTTAAAGTAGGAAAATTTATAAAGGAAAATATTTAAAATATAATTTTTAATCAAAGTGTCCCATACCAATTTGAAACTTTTGAAGGAAATTAATACTTTAAAAAAATCATGTTCACATAAATAAATCCTTATAATCATTTTGAAAACATGGACATTAATTAAATAGATTTAGAAAAATAAAAGATTAATTATATTTAAAATGATGATGTAGTTAAATAGTCCCTTAAATAAAACCAGAAAATATTCCTTTCCAAAACATTTTATGATACATGGAAATAGGTGATAAATATATCATAGTAGATACTTATAGATAAACAATCTCATATAACAATGATATTGGGGAAATAATCCTTACCTTGTACCTTCCATTGGTCGATGGTATGTTTAACCTCCTGTATAATTACCATATTATGTTATTAAATTATACCATAACCATATTCATATTTATGATATCATACATGATTCATTTTTGGCTTTATACTACCGATTTAATAATAATTTCCTTGTTAAAATAAATATCAGGTAATAATCGCTTTCTTTATCGTACATGTTTTAAGTTGTTATTCATGATCGTATCACTTATATCATGATTTAATTTCTTTCAGAATAAAAAGATTTATTTATGTATCATATATATTCAGAATATAAATATGTATAATATATAGATATATGAACTGGAAAACATTGTTTATGGAGATGGTATGTCGTACGTATGTAGAAACATTGTTTCTGTTTTCATGTCATATTGAACAGAAGTAAGTCAATGAGATAGATATATATATATATATAGAGTGGCATTATTATTTCATATATTACATACATATTATTAATATAAATTTTTATAATCATCATTGAATGGTGAGCGTGGAACTGAATCTCATCGCATTGTGGGGACGGTAAGTCGTACATACGCACGGGCGACAATAACAATATATTTATTGTGAAATAGTATGTAATTGGATGATATATTATATATAAAGAATAATTAACATGTTATATTTATTATTTACATCAATTATAATCATTATTATACCTATCAAAATAATGAAGTGCTGAATAACAAACTACACCATGAAGAGGAGAGGGTAAGTCGTACATACGCACGTATGGTGACATTGTCATTCATAAGATGGATAGAATAATGAATATGGTTTTACCATATTTATAATAACATCATTGTATGTATAAGGTACTAGATTTATTATTTTATTTTTCAAACAACAATGAAATATGAAGTGGAATAAGAAAATAACTTTGAAAGTGGTGATGAAATAATTTCCTATTCTTCGGGTGCTTTCTTTTGATTTGATCAAAATGGATATTTATGTTGGATTTATGATCAATTTGAGGAATATATGATGAAGTGGGGGTAGTTGGGAGCATATTTAAGTAGGGGTTGGTTGAGCCAAATTTATTTCGTGGTGTGAATTTTAGAGAAGGATAAGTGCCTTTTTATAAGAGAGGTGAGGGCTAGATTTGGAAGAGCTCGAAATATTAATTTATTATAAACTTGTTTTCGGTTTAGAAAAGCCCCAAAAGGATTTATTTAGAGGAGAAGGTGATGATGGGTATATATCATCTCAACCAATAAAATTTATTGAAATTTAGGTCACCATAGAAACCATATATTATAGATTTAACTCTTAGTTAAATAGTTTAACATTTACAATGTCTTCTGGTATTTTTATATTACATGGTAAAAAAAATTATAATAGAATGAAAATAGAACCTAAAGTGGTTCATTCATGATATATATAACATTATTTAATTCATTTGGATAAATCTTATATTTTGAAGAATATTGTATCATTTAATAATATAATATTTTTTAAAAAAACTCATTTATGTCAATTTTGACACTATTTAGTATTTGGTTTTTGTGAGTCATAAAAACTTGATTATTTAGAAAAAAAATACATTTAAACAACCTTAAAATATAATTTTCAGCTATAAAATTCTTGTACGGCATCAAAACGTTCATATTATATTTATTTTAATATTTATAATATAATTTATTTGATTCTTTCATTAATAAGGAAAATACTGCATCATTATTGTGTCATAAATAAATATATTTATTTTATGTCACAAAATTACAAATAAAATACCAAGATTTAGGAAATATTTTTATCTTTATAATGAATAATTATAGTAAAAAATATCACTTATATAACCCCATATAAAACTGTATTACTATAAGATATATGTTTTTGTTACATTTTCCTTATCTTTAAATTAATTTTTATAAAGTGTCATTTTCACATACATGGGGCTCAATGGGGTCCCCAAATCGACCCAAGGATTCCCATGGTCGGACATGTATCTTCCAATAGGGTTAGGAAACATGTTAAGATAATTTAATATTTTTATAATATTTTTTGTTACCATTATTTTCCAGATTTACCCGTTAACCATGGAAAATAAAATATTTACTAAAGTTACTATTTATAATGTCTAAATATAAAAGATAACTATTTACACAAATTGGAAATATTTATTCAAAATATGGAATCCATATTTACAAATTCAAAATATAGAAGTTTCATAAATAATTTTAAAATTAATTTCCATTGTCAAAACCAAAAAGCGGTTTTTAAGAAGAAAAAACTACTAAAAGATTGACAAGTGTTTAAGTCTAATTAAAAAGTAAAATTACTTTTAATGAAAAGATTTGGATTAAATGGTAAAAATTTAATCTAATTATACATTAAATCAACTCAAATTTATAATTTAACACCATAAATTATATTGATAAAAAAAGTTGTTTTCAATTAAAATTTTGTACTTTTCACTATTCATCAAAATATGAATGTTATCAAAAGAAGAATTTAATTTCATAAAATTGAATATATAAAAATGTAAAATATTTTATTTAAAAAGGGTTAGCTATTAAATGGTGGAAAATTTCATTTTTTTGAAAAATAATTATTTTATCTAAAAAAGTGAATTTGTCTATGTAATATCTCTAAGAAACACAAAAGACGAATGTTAAAATAATATAAAATTAAAAATGTGGTTAATAATAATCATACCAGATTTTTAACTGGCTAGTTTGATAGATCATGGTGCACTTGAACTCAATGTTGAGTACATCTTATGATGTTTAATTATTTAAAAAGGAAGTGTACCGTGGATGCTTGGGGTGTTACATGAGTTGTCCATTTTACTAAAATTGATGTCAATTTTAAATAAAGAGATGCAGTTTGAGTCACACTTGTCACACCATGTGTCATATTGAGGTTTGGATGCATCCTACACATCTCAAATGGATTTTAGATCATTTTTATAATGTATGATAAAAATACGATTGTGTTTCTTGGTTTTGATTACATCACATATATTTTTACTAGAATGTTATCTTCAACTAGAAATATGAACTTTAACTCATACAGGTCACATTGTGTATAGGTTTGATGTGAGACTGATTCTTAGACATTAAAAATGACTTATTTATCTTTTTACTAAATAAACAAGAAAATCTAACGTGTTTGAGGGGATTTAAGTGAGTGGTAGTTTTATATCTAAAATGTCAATTTTAAACTCATAACGAACATTATGAGTATTACTAGTAACATCATGTATCATATTGAGTTGAGTATTATTCCCAAACCGAAAAAGTAAATTATAGATCATTTCTATAATTTATAAAAACAATATAAATTACTTTTCCTAGTTTTGAGTAGGTTAGTTTTCCATCTTACTAAAATTGATATCAATTTTACATAAAAAGACTCATTTGAGGACACACAAGACACATTGTGCATCAGAGTGAGGTGTGGAATATTTCAACATGACTAAAATGAATTATAGATCATTTTTATAAAGTATGAAAACAATTCAAATGTGTTTTATCAGATTTGAGTACGCCACTTTCCTTTTTTACTAAAATGAATTTTTAAAATGGAATCATGAACATTGACTCATACCAACCACTTCATGTATAAGATGGACATGAGAAAAATTAATAGACTTTAAAAATGAATTATGAATCATTTTCCTAAATTATCAAGAAAATATGAGTGCTTTTTATCAGTTTTTAGTGAGTGGCAATTTTTGATCTAAAAAGTTGATTTTAAATTGATAACGGATACATTGAGTAATACCATATATATACTCTATCAAATTGAGGTGTGGATTATTTCTATATATCATTAATGAAATATATATCATTTTCATAAAGTATTAAAACAATCCAAATGCATTTTCTCAGGTTTGAGTAGTCCAGTTGTCTATTTTTCTAAAACTGATGTCGGTTTTAAATAGAAAGATGAACTTGAGGCCATACCTATCACACCATGAATACAATTGAGGTGTGGCTGATTGTTACACATCATAAATGACTTCAATAATGTTTTCCTACAGTATAAAAACCTTATAAATTTTTTTTCTCTATTTTGAGTATGTCACTCTTCTTTTTTACTAAAATGCCATTTTAAACTGGAAACACACAGTTTGACTCATAACAATCACCCCGTGTATCAGTTTTATGTGAGAACAATTCTTACACATAAAAAATTAAGTATTAATAATTTTCATAATTTATCAATGAATAATTAGCTTGTTTTATTTGTTTTCAGTGACTTGAATTGTCTGATCTGAAATGTCGATGTTAAACTGATAATAGACACTTTGAGTCATAACAGGCACATCGTGTATCAGATTGAGGTGTGACTAATTAGAAAATTTCAATAATGACAAATGGGTCGTTTTTTGTAAAGTATCAAAACAATATAAATTCGTTTTCCCAATTTTTAGTGGGCCTATTTTCCATTTTACTAAAATTGATGTTAATTTAAAATAAAAAGACACACATTTTGTCATACCTCGCATTGTGAATCAAATTGAGGTGTGCTTGATTCACACACACCATGAAATCTCTAAAAAATCCAAACCTCCAATTTTACAATGATTTCCATTTCCTTTATATGACCAAATTAGAATATTGTATATTGACTCGATGTGCTTAGCTAAAAAAACCATTCTTGTTGTGGAAATCCAGAAGAGCAGAGGAAACACATGTTCTCATTATATCATGAGAATTCACCACAATGACCACATAAAATTTCTATAATATTTCAGTTCCAAAGAGAATGATTTTTCTACTAAGAACATAAATTCACTATGACTTCCAAAAAGATCTGTGAAAACAATTAAATAATTATTACATAAAAATGGTATTGAAACGAACATACAAATAAAATACAAAATGATGAAAAAATTAAATAAATAAGTATTTGGTGTTCAACTTTTTATGATATTTGTATTCATTCATGAGAAAATTTCATAGTTTTCATTATCTCATTTTTAGGATTCAATTTTATCCTCTCACGAGCATGATCTTTATTGAACAAACCTCGCCAACTCGAACAAAAAAATCCACCTGTATAAGAAAAATATTATTATATGAGTAATGGTGAAAAGAAATAGATAAAACGTAAATATAAAATAAAACATTAATTCTATTAAAAATTATTTTACTATTAAAACACCATGATTACTTCTATGATTGTGAAATAGAGGGAACATAATGGAAAATGATAAATGCCAACACTGTAGAGGTGAAAAGTTTTTTTATGGAGAAGAATTATGTTGATGTCTTGGTGCATAAAGGCATGAATAATTGAAAGACCTCCCCAACTTGAACAAAAACATCCACCTATATATAAACAATAATTATGTAAGTACAAAAAAATAAATTAATTAATCATAAATATGAAAAAATACCTTAATTATAGGTACAATGATTTTATTGTTCAAACATCAATATTTCCTTTGTGATTAAGCAGAGATAGATTCATCGCTCTTTGTATGAAGCCATGAAATATGGACTGAAATCCTATAAAATTAACAAAATCTTCAAGGAATATTGATAATTAAATCAATTTTACAATAAATATTGTTTTGGTAAAATAGAGTAAGCATATTCTAACATTACCTTTACATATTTATGAAGGGTTTCCTTCATTATAGTATGTTCTCCTGAGGGAATGAAAATATCATCAAGTATAGAAGACATTGTCTGCTAGAGTATTCAAGCATTAAATTTAGATTATGTCAATATAGTAGAAAACATATAATATTGTGAGGAAAAAATAGTATATCAAAAAAAACTTTTACCTTCTCATTGAGCTCTCTATATTTTTTGAAATTTTTATGGATGTGGTTCCTCTATCGAGAATCCAAATCCCCTCTTTGTGGTAACCTATAATGTAAAATAAATTTTCAATATTTTAACTGATATGAAATTATTGTGTTCTCTTATTTAAAGGGTCATCCATAGTTGAATTTTCAATTGTCCCAACATTTATTTTAGTTTCCAGGTGAAAAATCGACCAATTCTTTTCTATTGGATCTGAGACATAAAATACATTGACTTATTTTGATTATATTATGAATGGCCTAACTTTTTCCCCATTGACACTGAAATTCACCTTCAAAAAGAACATTTCATCAAGTTTCACAACACTGATATTGTAATAAATTTGAAATGGAAAATAAATACTTGAAATGATGTGTAATCAAACTCTTATATCTGTTCGATAATTCAAATATATAACATATTTTCATTAATTGGATTTCTATACATGAAACCAGATATCTGAAATACTTTAGTCACAAGTTTAACACCATTGTTTTGAATTGTTCTGCATTCATTGTGTTCTTTTTCATAGAATTTATAACCATTGGTTACAAAAATAGTTTAAGATATAACATTAGAATTTATTCCCCAAGATCTCTTTTGAAGTCATTTGGTTATTCAATTCATATTTTTAGATAAATTATTATAAATTTTATCTGAGAACCATCCTATAAATTATTTATTATGTGTATTTGATATCCATCCCTTATCCCTTGTTGGATTCAAATCTCAAGGAATTTATTTCTATCCATCAATGTGTGGATGAACATATTCACTATTATGTAAAATGTAAAGGTGTGATTCCTCCTTCTCTATCAAGGTAATTATAACAGCATGTCTTCAAAAAATCCCTTTTCATATAAGGAATTATCTATGATGAGACTTTGGGAGACCAATTCTATCAATATTAGATAGATAATTTGTATATAATTCAATATAATCTTCAATACTATATCATTCTACAATACAACCTTCTATCTGAATTCAATTCTTGACATACCCTTAAAAAATATTTGTATACCATTCAATAGGTTACATCCATATATAATGGAAAGGACCATAGAGTTGAACCTCTCTAACCAAGTAAACAATCAGGTGGACCATTATATCAAATAATGATGGTGGGAAGAACATATCAAATTCACATAATATGACTACAACCATCTTATTCATGACGGGAAACATCAACAGGTTTAAAAAATTACTACGAATTGATTTGAAAAACAAATAGAGTCTGGTAAATGTAAGTAATACATTTTTATGAAGAATGAAACGAAAATAAATAGGCATAAAATCATGAATCAAAATATTATAGTTATTTGATTATAGTCCATGAAACATCAAACTAGTCATTGAAATAAAATTATTAATATTTGATGAAACTCTAGTTAAAACATTGACACTGTTATAGAATGGGAAATTTTGAAATTTTTCCTATCTGGATAGAGTGTAAGATGTTGGAGGAATGCAATTACACATTTTACCCTTCTTTGGTGACATATCTTCCCTTATCCCCATTTCAATCAAGTCAACTCTAGTTTTGATGTCATCTTTAATTTTTTCATGAACATTTAGCAACATTACAATAACACTATCAAATGGATTCTTTTCTACACACATAAAATCAATAAAATTTCTTACATAAAAAAAATTTTAATATGGAAATTCAAAGAAAATTGATCTCTTCATTCAACATGATTTGGTAATCTTTTTTAAAAATTGTTTACCAAAAATAATGTCAATATATTTTAATTTATTGTACAGTTGATCACACATTACTGTAGATGGGTTTTCACCGTGTTCAATATTTCCATATAAATTTATCGTCTAAGATAGGTATTTATGTTTTCGAGGTAAAAATATTTGATTTCATAAAAACTCAGTCCTGGAGGAATGTTTCAGTTGAACAGAGTATGGGGACTTTTTCCAAATGGTACACCCCAACATTCCTTTAATTATATAGCCTGATAAATTTCCATATGCATGGAAGTAATTTATCAGCCCATATTACAAGGCCCTCAATGTGAATTATTCACTTCTATGAGCATCATACATTGTAACACATAGATCCCATATAAATTTTAGATCATTTATTTGTGGATTAAAATAGAAATAAATATCATTTTCTGGTTGTTTTGGTCTAGATATAAGTAGAGACAACATAATTTATTTATGCATCATGCATAACCATTGTGGAAAGTTATAATTTACCAACATTAAGGGTCATGTACTGTGAGTACTACTCTTTACACCAAAAGAATTTATTCCATTTGTAGGTAATGTAAGATGAAGGTTTCTTTTCTCATTAATAAATTCAGGATACTTGTAACAAATTTTCTTCCACTGAGGATAATATGTTGGATAATGTAGATTCCCATCTTTAATTCTTGTATATACATTCCATTTCAATTTTCACATAGTTTCCTAACATCCATATAGGCTTATAAAATATGGAATTATAGGAAATTACCACACATATTTCGAAGAAATTGATTCATTTTTTCATGTATCGATCACCACCACACTTATAGAATTTTATGAGTGATTCGTGATTCTTGTGAAACAATATGCAATAATTTGTACAAGAATGAATTTCATTATAGATAATTCATGTTGAACGTAACATTTTTTTCCTGATATTTTCTTCATTTTAGGACAATTTCTTCTAATAGTATATCATTCATGAGACCAAGTATTTATGTGAAGTTGGTGTCGCCTCATCCAATGCCATCTTTCAAATTATATAAATTCAATACAGCTGAAAATTTTGTGTACTTAGTATAACCGATAAAAAATGTTCTCTTGTCATAGTCATTTAACTTCTAAAACAACATTTTAAAATTACCAAGGTCTTATTCAATTTTTATTTTGATTTATTCCTCGTGATCTACATCTGTATTTACACTAGTATTCATATCATACGATCCATAAGCCACATTATCATCCTAATTAGTCTACACATTCAGTTTTTCCCATGTCTAGTCAAACATTTATAGCTCTGATCTATTCCATGAAAAATAAAATTTTCTTCAAACTCTTCGGGACTAAAATTTCTTGAATACCAACAACATAAATATGGATCAAGGATTTGAGAAGGTTCTTATGCATTATCTCTTGTAAACTTGATGAACTCTTGAACTCCATATTCATGCTATTTTTTAAAAAGATTATTTTGAATACATTTTGTATTTATATCAATCCTATTGGTTTCATAAAATATTAATTTTCTCTAATAAATAAATAAATACACCTAAGATATTCAATATAAAAGGTGGAAGTTATAGACAATTCTAACAAGGTAGACCCAAAATTTGATTTTTTTTCAATCAGTTTTAGTATGATTTTAAGAAAATGATTATTGAATTTAGGAAAATAATTACTCTAGTATGGTAGGTGTTATCCTCTAAATACATTCAAAGATGATATTTATAGAAAACTATCATCCTCATCAACTCATCTCACAGACATTTATCATTACATTTTGTTTTTTGACACACATCATCCATCTCTTATAGACATGCACCTAACTTTCCTGAAGTACTCGAAGAAGTAGTCATCCGTGGGATGACTAGTTGTTAGAGTAGTAAAAGAAAAATAAAATAAATGTAGGAAGAGTATCAAACAACAAATTGAAATAATAACTATTCTGGTGATGAAGTTGATGAGGATAATAATAGTCTATATAATAGATGGGGGATGAGACTTAAGTAGCATATTAAAATTATAACTATTGTTTGACACACATAAGCATTTCATAAATCCCATAAATAAATTAAAATATAATAAAGACAATTAATGATAAATAAGAAACCCAAATATGATAAACCAGAATAATAAAATCTCATTCAGTACAATAAAAGATATAAAAATATATTTACAAAAAAATTTAACAAATAAATAGTTATTTTATATAAATGGATGGTTATCCAATATTCTTAGGGGTGGAACCAATATATGTAGACATAAAATGATGAATACTATAAAATAATTTCTAATGTATAGAATTTGATAATGCCTATTCTATTTATTGGAAAAATTGATGTAACAACCTATGGATTATTACATTTAATATTAATGGTAAATCAAATATTTGAAAACATATCAAGACTCTTGGGATGTCATATCACCACACTGACCCATACTGAGGATTCTTGGTAGATCATCACATTAGATCTATCCATAAGAAAAAAGGGAGGCCATCTAAAAAAATGAGCCATATCCTTGAGATTATATGGAGGCCTATAAAGAAGTTTGCATGAATAAATAATACACATCAACATGATAAATCACAAAAAATGAGAAAAACACACCAACCCTTGTAATATCTATCCCATACACACTAGACTTTACATAGATGAAATGACTCCCATGAGGTCACATTTTCTAAGTGGAATACCCTAAATTCACTCAAAAATATAAGAGGAATAATAATATTTACCGATAAATAAAACATAACCCCTATGTAAATTCTCTACTACACAAGCATGAAAATAACTAGTTAGGTTAATATGTCAGGAAGTGGTCTCATAGGCTACACAACCACCCTCTGGGAAATTGATACTTAAAATATTATATAGAATATTCAAAATGGAATGGTAATTCTACCATATGGTTAATTCCACTATTAACCCAATGAAAATAAATCATTATTCATCCAAACATCCACTTAAATAAAAGAGTATATCATAAATCCCCCACATTAATTCACAACTATAATTGAAAAGGAAGGAGATTCTTTAATGGCCTGGGAGAGAAGCTGAGAAGGCCCACAATATAGGTGTTTCACACTCTAAACATTCCAAGCATCAAAATGGAAAATATCCATGACCAAACCTACAAAATTGCGGACTTGCCACACTCACAGTTGAAAAACATCATCCACCGTGGCCAGAACCATGTATTTCTTACACCCCAAGTTCCATAAGTAAATGTAGAGAAATACATACATTCGAATGATATTAGAGAATGACTTACAGTCAATCCATGGATTCATTCATCCCTTAAATAATTTGAGCCCTAAATTTGACCCTTGGATTGGTTTGATCCTTGATTCGATCCTTGATTTTGAGCTTCGATTCACCGAAGAGGAGTGTCGGTAATGGGTTGCTTCTGCAGAAAGCTTATGATACTTCAACAGCTTACATTTTTTTTAAATAGATCGGGACACTTTTCGTAGCGCTTCCAAAAAAAGTGATGATAAACATTCCATTTATAAGCGCTTAAGTTATAATCACTAATAAAGGATTTATAATTATAATTATAAATACAATATTTTAAATATATATATATATATATTTAAATAATATATGTTAGTATATAAATTATAATTATATTCTTTATTTAAATTTATTTATGATAATTTTATAATTATTTAAATATACAATTAATTTAATGTTATGTTAAATACTTTTTTAAAAAAACATTTATATCGTTATATATATAATTATATATATATATATTCTAAATATATATTAATGTAAATACAATAAATATTTTATTAATTTAAATAAAAATATTATATATTTATTAATTATTTAAATATATATATTTAATTTCTATATTTTTATATTTTCTTTTAAAAAATATTTATTTATTTATAATTATTAATAAATAAATGTATAAATATAGATAACTTTCATTTACAAATATTTTTATTAATAAATATTTTTTTCAAAAGAAGTTATTTATAATTATGTATTTACAATTATTTTTTAACATTATTAATGAATATCTAATCTTAAGTGCATGCATGTTAAAAGTGAGTGAAATTGAATAAATTAAAAATAGGTACACTTTAACAATATTGAAAAAATGGATAAGTTTTGTGTGTGTCCATTGTATAAATATGCATTAGTTATATATATATGTGAAATAAATATAACACACATTTAATCTAGGTTAAATTGAAAAATCAATCAACATTCAATTATTACCATTACCTATGAAATTATTCAGAATTTTTAATTCATATTAATTTGTAATTATAACCTATTTTTCACTAAATATATGACTATATAATTAAATGCATAAATATTTTTATTATATAAATCTTATTTATATACATTCATATATATCTATTTATTTAATATAAAAAATTTATTAACATTATCAATAATTAACTAATTAATAAAATGTTTAATATTTTTCTCAATTTACTAATTTTTAATATTTATTTGTTTATTTTCATTTTTCATATATGTATCTATTTAATACATACTATTTTTTAGTATTTATAGTTTATATATACTATAATCAATTTATTTATTTTCAATATTAATTATTTAATTAATAAAATTTGAAATAATCTTTTTAATAAACTAATTTATTTTTTTATTTATTTAATTATTTCCTTTTCTTCGAACCTTTATTAGCACTGAAAAAGAACTGATTAAAGGGACCCTTTATCAATGATAAAAATAAATCTCTAATAAAGGGTACCCTTTATGATCAATAAAAATAAAGCGCTGATAAAGGGTTCCTTTATCTGTGATTAAAAAAAGTGTTGATAAAAGGAAAAATTTACCAATGCTTTTTACAAGTGCTGATAAAGGCCAGCATTGTTAAAGGCCTTTTTTGTAGTACTGATCGAAGGAGAGAGATTTGTTTTTTATTATTTTATTCATTAGTTTATTATTTTTCATCAATACTATCAATAGTGTTAATTTTTGTGATTAAATATAGTAAAAAGTTTAAGAGAGTTCAAAACTTTGAGTGCTTATCTCATCTATACATCATTCTGGACCCAATAATTCATGTATTTAGCTTATATCATAAATTATCATATTTCATAATTTATCAAAAAATTCAACTATTTTAGAAAAATGAAAAAAACCAACCCTTACCATTTTTCAACATATAGAGTAAAAAATGAAAACCATTTTATCAAAATAATTTTTCTAAATATTATAATTTTTTTTTTGTAAAAAATCATCATTTATTCCAAAAAAAATAAGGATTTTAATATTATAATAAATTTTATGACCTTTTGAAAAGTTAATTATGTTCTCATAAAATTATTGTATAATCATAATAGAAAAATACTAATTTATGAATATAATTTATGAAAATAATTTTTTTTTAAATAATTATATAAATTATAAAATTAGAAAAAAAAACTTTTACGTTTTAAAAAGAATCCATCAATTAATTTATAATTTCAAAAAAATTAATTAATTATAATATGATATAATTATATCATATTTTAATTTATAAGATTTAAAAAAATTATTTATTATTTCATAGGTGAGGTTACAATTCTATTCGATAGATTGCAGTCCCTAATGGTAGAGTTACTATTACAACGGTCAGGTTACTATTACATCAGCATAACTTACTTTATTTGTATAAATATCAGTTATTTCATTAGTAATTTATGATAATGATGTTTTTATTGGGCTCTCTATGATATGTATGTGTTTTAGAACATATTTATAAGGGAATGTTTTCCATTTATAAAATTTTGGGTCATTTCAAGACTCACACACAAGACTCATCTCATGACGAAGCAATAGAAATTTGGAAAATCCTTGGAGAGGCTTTACCTAGTGTTTATAATGGTAACTAGTGTTTATGCATACATAAAATAGAAAAGCGTCCAACTCAATAAAATTTGTAAATTTCATTGAATAAAGTAAAATTGTTGAATGGAATTTTATCCCAAGATATGGAAATAATATAAAAATCACCATTCCACTTTGAGATTGGCCATACCCTATGTAGATAGTTTTAGATATATTGAAAGATTGGGTATTGTAGAAGACCTGAATATGTTTAAATGATCAGAAATATATTTTACTAGTCGTATGATAGGTTTTTATAGTTTTAAAACTAGAATAATATTCATTTCATGACATATAAAAATCCATATTGGGATTACAAAGTAAATGTCTATAATGTGGAGCCCATAACAGGAATTTCTAGTAGTGGGCATGTCATGGAACTATTTTATTCTACAACTGGTTTGTATTTTTTATGATCTTGAATTTCCCGTTTCATTATTAGAGTAGAAACATGATGGATAGTATTTCATAAAATAAAAAACATAGAACATTATAATTAGGATTCTGTCTATTTTAAAACATATTTAATGGTCATGATATAAAGATCCTAAACATATCGTGATTCTTCAAGTAGTTAAATTATTTAAATATGAAACCATATAAAAACTCCATGATAAATGGTCCCACATCGCAAATGTTGTAACCTAAATAGTTTCAATATATCTATTTAAATTTTATTATCAAGATACTTTAGAAGTTTCTTAGATATTATTTATTTCCTATTTAAAATTTAATGGTTAATATAAATATTAAATTTTTATGATAGTGGTTTTGAACCTGATGAATTTGGGAGGTAGTTATTATTTTTACTTTTAATTTCCAATCATCGAGATACGAAAGAGTGATTATTATATAGAAATTTTGTATAGAATTAAGAGAATGGAAATAATAATAATAATGAATTAATATATAGTAGAGGAATAAAAATTGAAATATGGGATTTATTAATGATATAAATTATAGAAGATTGTGTTGTTGGTTGATTTTGTTGAATATTATATTTATTGATTATCATGGATTAATCTAGTTCATTGTAGGAGAACATAATATATGGATGAATAATTATATTACATTAATTATTGTATCTAGAGTATTTTATGTAGTGTGAATATTAATTAATGAATAAAGGCTCAACTCTCTTTATATGGAGTTGATTATATCCAGTCAATGAATTTGAAAATAACACATTATTACTCATTGTATAATAAATTTCAAGAAGTCTGATTTATTTTAAACATATTAGATGTGTATTTACCATTATGTATATAATATTAGACGAGTAATACAAGTCTATAAACTGGTATCTCTTAGAGTATTATATGGAGGATAAGGTTTTGATCCTTGGGAGAAAGTGATCTACTCCCTAAAACATTCAATTGGGATTTATCCTCAGTTAGGAGGGGATTTACCAAATCCTGAACAATAAGAGAGACTTGGTGAGGAGTATCTTCACATAAACATTATACCCATAAAAACATGAGTTATGCTAAATTTTGGTACCCCATCAAAATGTTGAGTATATGATCCATGTATGTAGCCAAGTGTGGAAGGACCAAATAAAATCCTAATTTGTTGTGCATTTTAATTTCTACAAATGTTCATGACATTATATGTGGTTGAATTCAATAAATATATCGTAATAAAAGGTTAATAATTTTCCTTGTAAAAAAACCATGATCTAAAGGGACATATATTTATAACCGAAGAATAAATTAACATTAGGAAATACCCCAATTCATAGCCCCTTCTAATGGTTTATTGGATTATAGTACACTTATTCTTTTAAAGATATTGTCATTGGGGGAGAATGATATAAACATAATCCAAGAATATATATATTCTAAATAGGGGCTAAAATCATATTAATGGATTTTATATATTTACAATAATTTTGTTAAAAGGGAATGTTATGAATTTATGGTACACATGTGGTTGTGTATGTGTGAAGTTGTGATTTTAAAGAAGTATGCAATAGTTAGGTAATGAAATAATTTTTTATACATGTTTCTTCAGCATGTATATGGGAAAATATTATTTAAAACATGGACATGAATAGTTTAAAGGAGATGGATTAAGAATAAAAGTGTAAAATAGATGTATGTAAGTGAGTGTAAGCCATTAATATAGAAATATTTTATATGTTTATGCCTTATTATGGTTTTCTACAACAAGTTCACTCATAATGGATTCTAATATTCAAATTATGGTCTATTTATAAGGTTTTGAGTTATTTATGTTCAATGGATGATAAAAAATCAAATAGGGATATTGTTAATACCAATAAGGTTTTTGGTAATGGAAGCTCCCCATGATGTGGTAGTTCTAAAATGGGGGATATTAAAAGAAATTTAAGTGGATGTGATGTATGACTTAGGTGTTATATTTCGATGTCAAAATCTTTATTAATACTTTTTAAAAAAATAAAAACATTCAAACCAAATTGAATCTAGATTTATCAAATGAATTGAATGTTGTTTTAGATTTTTGAAGTTATTAGGAGTTGTTAAGAGTATAATATTGAATTATAGGAAAATTTTTGAGAAGTTATAACTAATATTATATCAATGGTGATGCTCAAACTATGATTTTCATTCCCAATTTTAAAATTTAAAGATTCATAATTAATTAGTCTATAACTATTTGGTTCACTCCATGATTTAGGTTCTAAATGTGATGACTCTTAACATAGTGTTTTACGACATGATGATCACACTAAAATGGGTATGTCGTGATTTTTTATTTTCAATTTTTTTGGTATTGGAGAGTGAGTCTATCCAAGATAGATATGGTTCTAAAGTGAAGTATTAAATAACTTTAAAATATTAAATTCAGGAAAATTATGTTATATTATATTTGGTAAATTATGTTTTAGGTAACATTGAAATGGAAAGGGCTTACTTTAATTAACCTTTTTGCTTTTAAATTGAGATAAATTATTTGTAAACTAAATTAATTGCTCTCTAAGACACAACATCATACTTTTATTTTGTAAACATCCATTTTCAAGTGATTTTCATATTGTATCTTCCTGGATGACTTAGTGTCTACACGAACTCAATCCCTCTAAACTATAAAACATATAAAATGTGATAAAGAATTTTTTATTGATCCAAATGATTCATATTAAAGTGGGATACGTTTAATTTTGTATTTATTGTAACGTCCCAGATCTGGGTGCCACAAAAAGGGTTCCCTAAACCCCTCAAGCACATTTCCCCAAATGTCGGAGGCTTCCGACTAGTAGTGAGGGCCTAGGTCTGATTGTGGGGAAACTATGCCCTCATTTGTCAAAGTGTACTGTAGAAGTGAAAATACAAACATACCAAAAGCGGAATCAATAATCAATACAAATCTAAAATGGATAGTAGTACAGAAGTAAAATATGAAAATAGTCATATATATATATATATATATATGATGATGAAATATGTCCCAAAGTCCAAGAAATAATCCAAAACATAATATACTACAATCAAATATAATAAAGTAAAAGTTACAAGTACAACAGCACAACCAAAATAGTGCACAACAACTCAGCAGTGTTGCGAGCATAAGCTCGGTCCCATCCTTTCCAACTGCTTGATAACAATATGGTACCTGTATAGGGTCCCTTTCCCTTATCAACACCTGTAGAAATATAATTTGTTTGGGTCCAATACATGACCCAAACAGGGTATAAGAAATAAATCCTAGTAGGCAACCACCAAAGGCTCGTGCCCAACTATAGGTGAAAATGTGAAACAACAGTGTGCAACAATAAAATGCAGTAAACTAGTAAGTAGTAAAAATTAACTATCACTACCAGTGTCATTACCATTTTAATATTCATTTAAAAATGCCAAGCCTGTGCTTTATCTTGTTAGGTATAACCAAAGAAAATCACCACAGTGGATATTCTAAATAACCTTGTCCTCAGACATGAAAACGCTTACCCTCGGGTAAATATAATCTAAACCCTCAGCTGATTTCACTCAGGAATAAGAAATATTGCCCTCATACTTACACGATATTTCCCTCAGGCACGGAAATACTATCCTCAAACATATAAAACGTTTCCCTTAGGCTAAACAAACACTTCCCCCAGGCTCAGAAAACACTACCCTCAGGTGCATGTAATCAGGCCGAGCCGAACACATAAGCAATAAATTTATAGGAATTTTCTCTCAAGAAACCCCAAAACATGTTATAGTTACTGTATACCCTTGGGTATCCTGGCCAAACGGATAAACAGAGAACTACACCCACGGGGTGGCCCAGGATCAAAGCAATGATCCCAAATAGAATTTTATAATTATACATTTCAATTACCTATACATTTATAGGTATCCCTTAAATCAAGGACACAACCATACGATACCCTGAACATGGGTTCTTAGCACAACTATACACAAATTCAACTGAACAGTTGGAAATAAACACTAGACCACCTACCTCGATCACCTCTGATCGGTATTTGTGAACGATGCCTCCTAAATTGTCTATGAACGAGGTAGATATTGAATAATTGTGCACCCATTCAAACCCAAATAACATCCCCTCAGAAAATAATTTTAAAGAAACACACAAGGAGAGGGAAGGTCTTACCCTGGTGGTCCAAACGTGATCGTTAGCAAAGGAATCAGAGTCCCGATGTTTGGTGGGGAGCTCTTCCAGGGTTCGGCCTTCTCTCCTGCGGCCTCTCAGCATTATATGATTCCTCTGTTCAAAGAGGATGCTACTTCTAGTTTATAACAAAGAAACACAACTACACTGTGTGTACTCTCAAGTACACTGCATGTACTTTCCTTTTTTTACTACTCCTCTGGAAACCACTTTCTACCACCTCACTATTCATATGTCGACATGTTTACCCGACCTATAGTTCTAAGTACATGGAATGTACTGTTGCTCCATTGGTGGCTACTTCCACCGCCTTACTGTTCACCTATCAACTGATAGCATGACGTGTATATAATAAGTACATGGTGTGTAGTCAGTTTTAACACCCTTCATCACCAATAGGCCTACAGGCCCTATATACTCATCCCACACGGCCAAAGTACATGGTGTGTGGAAAAGTACATGGCGTGTACCCACAGATTTTGGGATTTCCCCCATTTTCCTTATTTTCACAAAAAAAACACTTTAAGAAAGAAGGAAAAGAAGAAACTCATAGCTCATGAATAAGAACTGGGTTCTTACAAACTTCCCCCCTTAAAGAAATCCATCCCCGAATTTCCCTTCCAAGGGTGGTGAAGATAAAACTAAGAAGAACTCTGTCCACTGAAAACGTATTTTGGTCTCCCTATCCCATGTTTGGTCTTGCACTCGGCCATGCTTCCATGGCACCCGTACGAGAGGAAATGACCGGCCTCGGAAAATCGTTGTGCTCTTATCAACAACAAGAATCAGATGCTCCTCAAAGGATGCATCTACCTGAAGTTAAACCTCCTCTGGATGAAAAACGTTAGACGGGTCTGAGTGATAATGGTGCAGTTGAGATACGTGGAAGACGTCGTTCTGGGTTTGGTACCTCTCTGGTAACTACAACCAATAAGAAACTAGCCCAACTCTCTCCAGAATCTCGAATGGACCCACGTACCTCGGTGAACGTTTACCATGTCTCCTGATCCTCTTGTGTCCCAACATTGGTAAAACAAACATGGAAACCTGATCCCTGACCACGAACTCCAATGGTCGTCTGCGGTGACCAGCATAAGATTTTTGATGAGACTATGCTATATCCATTCACTTCTAAATCAACTAGACCATCTCTGATGTCTCCTTCACAAGACATAGTCCTTGTAAAGCTTCCTCACTAGCCTCTATTCAACACAAGGGTGATCGGAATGCCCTACCATATAAAGCCCTGTAAGGTGTCATATCTATAGTTTCCTAAAAACTATTATTGTAGGAAAACTAAACCAGGGGTTTGTGCTTCTCCCAAGAGCCCCCAATGTCCAAGATTTATGCAAATAGAATTTCCTCAAGAACCTGTATTGTACGCTCTGACTGGCCATCGGTCTGAGGGTGGTAAGCTGTGCTCAGAAGCACCTCTGTACCTAGTTCCCTTTGAGAAATCTGCCAGAAACGAGACGTAAAACTGGTATCCCAATCTGAAATGATTGAATGAGGGACCCCATGAAGAAGTACTACCACTCGGAGATACAAATTCTCGATCTCTCCAACACCGAAGGTCTCCTTGATCGAAAAAAAAATGAACTACCTTCGTGAGTCTGTCCACAACAACCCACATGGCATCATTGCATCAAGGTGACCTCGGCAACCCGGTCATGAATTCCATCGTGACATCTTCCCATTTCCACTCTGGAATGGGTAACTGTTGTAACATTCCAGCTGGCCTCTGATGCTCTGCCTTCACCTACTGATAGGTGGAACATATAGTAATAAAACCAGCTACCTCTCATTTCATACCCGGCCACCAATACTGACGTCTCAAGTCCCGGTACATTTTGGTAACTCCGGGTTGCACTGCCCAAGCTGAAGCATTAAACTCTCGCATCAAATCCTCATGTATATCCCCTAGAACCCACACTTGTCCATGGATACATAGTACCTCATCATCGCATATCGTCCAACCAGGAGGAGTGTCCTCACTTTCCACCGAATCCCGTAAAACTAGGCCTTCTGAATCCGATAGTTGTCTCATCCTCACTCTATCCAGAAGGGTATAAGTCACAGCTAAGGATGAAAGATAGGTTTTTCCCTAACTATCGGGAACCTCCAAATGCAACTCAGAGAAGGAATCCATCAGATTCCACTCACCAATATCCTCTTGCACTGCCTATATCTGAGTCTTCCTACTCAGCGCATCGGCTACAATGTTACCCTTACCAGGGGTATAGGCAAGCTCAATGTCAAATGACTGAAGGTATTCAACCCACCTTTACTATCTCAAATTTAGGTCATGCTGGGTAAAGATGTATTTCAGATTTTTGTGGTCCGTGAACACCACAAAATGTTCTCCCAAGAGATAATGTCCCCAACAGCGCAACGCATGAACAGCTACAGCCAACTTGAGATCATGTGTCAGGTAATTCTTCTCCTGTGGCTTCAACTTCTGAGACCCATACGCAACACCTTGATCTCCCCGCATCAACACTTATCCTAGCTCAATACCTGACGCATCACAGTAAACTATATAGCTCTTACCTTTCTCTAGAAGTATCATGACTGGTGCTGATGTCACCCTTCCCTTTATCTCCTAAAAGGATGTCTCGCAAGCTTCTGACCAAATGAAATTCGTACCCTTCTTAGTCAAACCCGTCAATGGCACTGTAAAGTGGTATAAGTCATGAACAAAGTGCCTGTAGTAACCAACCAGCCCCCAGAAACTCTGAATCTCAAACACGTTCTTAGGATGCTCCTAGTAAACTACTTCTCTAACTTTCTCTTGATTTTCTACAACTCCTGCCTCTAAGATAATATGACCTAGAAAGTGTATCTAGTCCATCCAAAAGTGCCACTTTGAGAGATTATCATAAAACTAGTGAAATCTTAGTGTACTCAATACGATCTCCAGATGGGTTGCATGGTCGGGTCGAGTATGAGAGTACACCCTGATATCGTCCATGAAGACTACTACAAAAGAATCCAGATATGGGTGGAACACACGATTCATCAGAGCCATGAAAACTACTGGTATGTTCGTGAGTCCGAATGGTATGACCAAGTACCCATATAGACTATATCTGCACCGAATAGTTGTAAGCGGTATGTCCAATGGTCTAAGGAATCACTGATGATATCCGGATCTCATGTCAATCTTTAAGAATAGTAGTTCTCCTCGAAGTTGATAAAAATATCATCAATCCTTGGTAAGGGATATTGGTTCTTAATCGTAAACTATTTTAGCTTCCGATAATCCACGTAGAGTCTGAGGGTACCGTCCGCCTTCTTCGCAAACAGGACAAGCGATCCCCAAGGAGAAGTACTAGGTTGGATAAAAACGCTTTCCTGGAACTCCTCCATCTGATTCTTGATCTCTTGAAACTTCGGTGTAGCCATCCGATAATGAGGAATGGACATCGGTGCTGCTCCTAGCACAAGATCAATAGTGAAATCCCCCTCTCACTCCGGAGGTAGACCTGAAAGGTTGTTCGGGAAGACCTCCCTAAAACGATCAACCACTGGAGGGAAATTATTCTAACAGGTTCCTTGGTCATACAGATATAAACTCACAATATGGGATGTCACTCTACCTCGCCCACGATGCTCAGGTCCAGCTCAACTCGCCTAAACAACCCATTTTCCCTTTTATAGAAACTCTTTGCCCTCTGGTGATGTAAAACTCACCCAGTGACGATATAAATCTACAAAGGCTCGAAAGGGTACCAACCAGTCCATCTCGAGAATGACATCATAGCTCGTCATCTTTAAGACATAGAGGTCCCATAGAAAGTGTCACCCACGAACCTCAAGGGGGCACTCCCTGTACTGACGCACACCTGTCATTCTAGTTCCCAACAGAGTGTCTAGAATCATAACATCAGAATAATAAGAAACACAGATCCCATGGCTCTCCATAATAGGAACAGATATAATGCTATGTGTTAAACCTGTATCGAAAATTAATAAAGATAAAATAGAAGAAACTAGAATAGTACCTCTAAATGTAGAAGGTTTGGGGTCCTGCTTCTGTTGGGTCTGCTGCAATGTATATGACAGCCCAGTGTCGCGGACCTATGACACAGCCTGGCTACCCTGAGCTGACTCACCCTGCTGTCTCTAAGATCCTGGTGTCTAGTTACCATGGCCATGACAACCACCTTTGCCTGAACGTCCCGACCTATTCCAATTCCATGACTGGTAAGATGTTATTGGCCCTGCTCCCGCATGCGGAGTCTACACAAAACCCCACTCACTAGTAATTGGTGTAAAATCCTTGCAAAAACATAGGATATGACCCATCTTGCCGCAAGCTTGGCACACCACTGAGTCACGTGGACACTAAGTTCTCTTGTGCCCCTCTTTACCACACTAGTAGCATATTACTTGGCCACTTGAAGAATTCTTCTGGCGAGTAAGGCCACAGTGAGAGAAACCCATTCGTCTCTTCCTCTTACCGATAGAAATAGTACCAACGACTGGTGCCGAACTACCCTAGTTCGCACCACTAGCTTCCCACAGGTTCCTCTCAGTAATCATTGCATGGTTAAAAATAGCATGCAGTGTAGGCAACCTGAAAACATTTACCAGTGCAAGGATGTCGTATCGAAGACCATCCTCAAAGATTCTAGCTCTCAACATCTCATCACCCACCAGAATAAGTGCAAAACTATGTAGCTCAGTGAAGCGGACAGAATAATCTATCTCTGACATGGAGCCCTGCTAATGATTCATGAACTCTCAAGATCGATCTACCCTTTGTGTCTCTAGAACAAAAAATTCATAGAAGACTTCCTGAAAATATTACCACAGCAAGCCTCAGTGATGCTCAATCTAGGTGGTAACATCCCACCATATCTTGGCGGAATCACGAATCATGTAAGTAGCAATCTTGACCCTCCTCCCATGAGGCATCTCCAGATGCTCGAAAATCATCTGCATCGAATCCATCCATGACTCCGCATCCTTTGGTATGCCATCCCCTGAAAACGTAGGTGAATGGTGCTACTGGAATATACATTTCAGCTCTGTCGTAGATGTGGCAGTCGGCGGTTCTCCCTGAAGGGTATGCAAAAACTACATGAAGAATTCACAAAACTGTGCATCTACGCCTGCGTATAGTATAACGGATGACGCCGCATCTAGAACTGCTGGAGGATCCACCAGTAGCCCATGGCCTACCATCTCTGGAGTGTAATTTTTGATGCTCTCTTGTCAAAAAAACTGGTGGTCTTCTCGACAGCATGACTCTACAAGGTCAAACACACGCCTTAGTTCAATTTATTGTCAAGGTTTCTTTTGGCCATTTAAACGTTCCTACACAAAAGGGGAAAGAAAAACCCAAGAACTGGAAAAATGAAACTACATGGTGTGTATAAATTCTACATAGCATGTACCCTTAAGCCTTTACATGGTCGTGTTCTGATTTCGGCATGGGTGTGTCTCAACTCTAGGTACATGGCATGTTACACCCACACATGACGTGTACACCACTCTATATTCCTAGCCACACAACCAAATCTACACAGTCTCTTACCAGTCAAGACTACATGGTGTGTCCCAAAGGTACACGACGTGTCCTGGACTAGCTTCACCAACCCGTGTTTTTCGCGAAACGGCTGGATACATGGCTCACACTACACGGAGTGTTCCAGATGGACACGACATATACTAAAATAAGTAACATGTCATGTTGTTATCCATTGGCGCCTTTACATATGGATATGTATGGCCTTCTTTGAATTCATGTTATGTTGTTCAGTGGTAGTTATAAGTGATCAACATGTTGTTGGGTTTACTTTCTGCTGCTATTGTTTATATTTATTGCTTCCACTATTTATCGATATTGAATGTGTTTCCGCTCTACGGGTCTGTTGCGAGTATGCTGAGTCATTTATTCCATTGCATCTTTATTATTATACTCGGACCAATACCATTACTATCCTATGAGAGAGTATATCATGACCACTATTCCTAAAAAGACCCTCGCTATTAGTCGGCAGCCTTTGGTGTTTGGGGAGGTGCCCCAATGGTAGTAACACCAGACCCGTTTAGCACTGTTTGGGTGGTTGTTTGGGTCCTGGTCATAACATTACATACCAATGTAATTTTATTTATTTTAGCATAAAAATCTGATCTTCTGGAAATCATTTTACTTATGGAAATTTTAGCTTTATTTGAAAACCAAATGGATCATGAATTTTTCACAAACAATCATGTTGTTTGTTACTTTAACAATCAACATACAATAATCATATTAATCATCCAAAAAATTTAGTTGTTTCAAATTTATAAGCTATCTCAACTATCTCATTTTCGATGTGGACATTATCTCAACATTTGTAGGACAACATCATCACATTCTATAATAAATACTAGGTTATCTTAAATTTGTGCCTTTTATGGAAATATGGATTCTATACTAGGTTGTCTCAATTAATTCATTCATAATTACTATTTGGAACTTTTACTTATCTTTCATCAGATGTGATATCTTCCAAACCTTGTATTTTTTTGAATCTAGGAAGCATTGTACTTATATAAGAACAAAATAAAATCCATTACTTATGAAAAATACTTTATTCTATAATATAAAATCATTTTATATTAATTAGCTTTACCATATATAATTATATTAGTAGTCATCTATTATTCTGGAGTTTTGACTTATGATACACCCATTATACTTGCAGTTTAACTAAATTTATTATCTTTACCTATCCTTACTCATTAACGTAACTAACTATTGATTAAAAATAAAACAATAATAAAACTCCTTTCGATTTCTTATCATATATATGAAAAAAATAAACTTTACATGTATATAATACTCTACAATATTTGTATTGAATTCCAAAAATAAATATTTACTAAGAAGGGGTGAATTTACAAATAATATTTTTTTAGAGTTCTACACTAGTCAATCTTCATCACTAATTAGCATGATAAAAAAATTATCAATAACCTTGTTTACAAAAGAACATTTTTATTGAAAATAAGTTTAGTTTCTTAATATCATTTACACATTCACACAACCAAATAAGACCATAGTGATGTAAAAGTTTTACTATTCAAAATGAACCACTACATCCTAGGTATGTTATCGGGTCATCTAGTTCCATACTATCCATTATAATACCTAAATAGAATACAAAAAATATGGTTTATTATTGAAAATATTGTGTGTACAAATCTAATCCATCATGTATAATGAAATCCTACAAACGTAAAATAAATATTTAATGAAATAAGAAATGGGAATTTTGTTGAAAAGAAGAATATTTAAAACTATTGTAAAAAAATTATCACCTTATCTTCTTCACTTTGATCACTGAAATTCTAAAACAATTCAATCCATAACTTCTTATATAAAATGAATCACCACACTTATTATTTTACATAGATATCTCAAAGTATATATGATCAATTAATCATCAACCGATAATAATATAAATTAAAAAAACAATAACATATTCAGAAACTCACTACAAAAATACTATAATCCATATTCTTTATTCCAGACCTTCAATCTCCACTATATGATGATTTTTTTCCTAAACAAGTTACAATCTATAAAAATAATTTTTTCATGTATTATCTCATTATTCTCTTATACACTCATATTCTATAATTAATTTCACTCTTTTATATTTTTCATACCTTTTATAACAAACACAAAAATTCTCTATAGTTGAATTTCAAATATCAAATACAAAATTCAATGACCACTGTAAAAACATGGTTCTTATTCTTGAGGTATGGATCTCTTTTTTTCCTTCTTCATTAAGTGTTTTTTAGAAAATAAAGAAAATGGGGGAAAATCCCAAAATTTGTGGGCACACGCCGTGTATGTTTCCACATGCCAAGTTTTTGGCCGTGTGGGATGAGTATACAGGGCGTGTAGGCATGTCGGTGATAAAGGGCGTAAAACTGACTACATGTCATGTACCTAGTATATAAATGTCGTGTCATTAGTCGGAAGGTGAATAGAAACTTGGTGGAAGTAGCTTCCAGTGAAGCGAAAGTACACACGGTGTACTTAAAAATATATGTCATGTAAACATGTCGACAGATGAACAGTGAGGCAGTAGAAAGTGGCCACCAGAGGAGTAGTAAAAAAAAGGAAATTACATGTTGTGTACTTGAGAGTATATGCCGTGTAGTTGTATTTTTTTTTGTTATAAACTGTAATTAGCCTCCTCTTTCAATAGAGGAAGCTTAGAACGTCGAGAGGCCCTAGGAGAGAAGGTTGAACCTTGGAAGATCTCCTGACCGAACACCGGGACTCTGATTCCTTCGCTGACAATCACGTTTGGACCATACGGGTAAGCCCTTCCCTCTCCTTGTGTGTTTATTCCCAATTATTTCTTGAGGTGAAGTTATTTGGGTTTTAATGTTTGAATGTTTATCCTAGATCTATGTCATTCACGTACAATTCGAGAACCATCGTTCACGTATATCGATCAGAGGCGATCGAGGTAGGTGGTCTAGTGTTTATTTCCAAATATTGAGTTGAATTTGTGTACAGTTGTGCTACGAACCCATGTTCGGGGTATCTTATGGATATGGCCTTTATTGAAGGGATGCCTAGAAATGTATAGGTAATCTAAATGTATAATTATAAACTAATGTTTGGTATCGTTACTTTGATCCAGGGCCAGCCCATGGGTGTGTCACTCGGTTTAGCCATTTGGCCAGGATACCCGAGGGTATATCTTGACTATAACATGTTTTGGGTTTTCTTGAGAGAAAATTCATTTAAACTTCTTTCTTTTGTGTTGGGCTCGGCCTGGTGAATTGGGCCTGAGGGTAGTGTTTTCTTAGACAGAGGGCAGTGTTTGTTTAGCCTAAGGGAAACATTTCATATGTCTGAAGACATTATTTCCGTGCCTGAGGGAAATATCATGTACTCCTAGGGGAAATATTCATTATGCCTGAGGGCAGTCACCCGAGGGTTTTGATTCTATTTACCTAAGGGTAAGTGTTTTCATGTCTAAGGACATGGTTATTTAGAATATCCACTATGGTGATTTTATTTGGTTATACCTTCCAAGCTAAAGCACATGATTGGCATTGTTAAATTAATATTAAAATGGAAATGAAACTAGTAGTGATAGTTACTTTTAGTATTTACTAGTTTACTAAATATTATTGTTTCGCACTTTTGTTACACATTTTCACTGACAGTTGGGAATGGGGCTTTGGTGGTTGCCTACTAGGATTTATTTCTCACACCCTATTTGGTTCATGTATTGGGCCCAAACAGATTATATTGATGTAGGTGTTGATAAGGGAAAGGGGCCTTATACAGGTACCTAATTGTTACAGAGGAGTAGGAGATCATGGGACTGATCTTAGGCTCGCGATGCTACTGAGTTCCTCTGCACTGTTTTGGTTTTTCCGTTGTACTTGTACCTTGTACTGTACTGTATTTGATTGTAGTGTATTATGTTTTGGCTGCTTTCTTGGACTTAGGGAAATATTGCATCGTCATATATATATGAATGTTGTCATATTTTACTTCTGTACTATTGTCCATTTTAGCTTTTTATTGATTATTGCTTCCACTATTGGTATGTTTCTATTTTCTTAACTGCACTACACTTTGAAAAATGTGGGCATAGTTTCCCCACTATCAGACGTAGGCCCTCACTGCGAGTCGGTAGCCTCTAGCATTCGGGGAAATATTCTTGAAGTTATGTTACCAACCGGGTTCAGGGAACCCGTTGTGTGGAACCCAGATTTTGGGAAGTTACAAAGTGGTATCAAAGGGGAGTTCTTTTCATCTTGACTTACTTTTTGAAATTTGAAATTCAACAATAGAGAAAGTTTGTGGATGTTATAAAAGGTATGAAAAATATAAAAGAGTAAAATGAATTATAGAAGATGAGTGTATAAGAGAATAATGAGATAATACTAGAACAAAAAATTTTATAGATTATAACTTGTTTAGGAAACACACTATCATATAGTGAAGATTGAGGGTTCGGATTTATGAATATGGATTATAGTAGTTTTGTAGTGAGTTTCTGAGTATCGTATTGTTTTTTTTAATTTATATTACTATTTGTTAATGAATAATTGATCATATATACTTTGAGTTATCAATGTAAAATAATAAGTGCACTGCTTCATTTTCTAGAGGAAGTTCTGGATTGAAAAATTTTAGAATTTTAGTGATCAAAGTGAAGAAGATGAGGTGATTCTTTTTTGAAAATAGTTTAATTATTCTTATTTTCAACAAAATACCCTTTTTTATTTCATTAAATATTTATTTTACGTGTGTAGGATTTCATTATATATGATGGATGAGATTTTTACACACAATATTTTCATTAATAAACCATATTTTTTGTATTCCATTTAGGTATTATAATGGATAGTATGGTATTATATGATCCAATATAATACCTAGGATGTAGTAGTTCATTTTTAATATTGAAACATTTACATCACTATAGTCTTATTTGGATGTGTGAATGTGTAAATGATATCAATAAACTAACATGATTTTCATTAAAAATGTTCTTTTTCAAACAAGGTTAGTGATAATTTTTTTATCGTGCTAATTAGTGGTGAAGGTTGATTAAGGAAGAACTATAAAAAAATATTATTTGTAAATTCACCCCTTATTAGCGAATGCTTATTTTTGGACTTCAATACATAGATTGTAGAGTATTATATACATGTAAAGATTATTTTTATATATATATCATGAGGAATCCAAATGATTTTTATGATTTTTATATTTTTAATCAATAGTTAGTAACATCAAGGAGTAAAGAGAGGTAAAGATAATGAATTTAGTTGAACTACATGTATAATGGGTGTCTCATAAGTCAACACTCCAGAATAATAGATGATCTCTAATCTACTTATATATGGTAAATCTAATGAATTAAAAATGATTCCATATTATAGAATAAATTATTTTTCGTAAGTAATGGATTTTATGTTCTTGTTATATAAGAACATAGCATCCTAGAGTCCAAAAATACAAGGTTTGGAATATATCATATCTGATCATAGTTATGTAAAAGTTAAAAATAGTAATTATGAATTAATTAATTGAGAAAACCTAGTCTAGAATCCATATTTCTATAAAAGGCACAAATATAAGATAACCTAGTAGTTATTACAGAATATGATGATGTTGTTCTACGAATGTCAAGATAATGTCCACATAGAAAATGAGATAGTTGAGATAGCTTATAAATTTTAAATAACTAAATTTTTTGGAAGATTAATATTATTATTTTATGTTGATTGTTCAAGTAACAAACAACATAATTGTTTGAGAAAAATTCATGATCCGTTTTTATTTCAAATGAAGCTAAAGTTTCCATAAGTAAAATGATTTCTAGAAGTTTATATTTGTATGCAAAAATAAAAAAATTACATTGGTATGTAATGTAATGACCTAGACCCAAACAACCACACGAATAGTGCTCAACAGGTCGGGTGTTACTAATGTAGGCACACCTCCCTGAACGCCAAAGGCTACTGACTAGTAGTGAGGGTATTTTTAGGTATAGTGGAGAGGTTATACCCTCTTGGAGGATAATAATAGTACACGTCCGAGTATAATAATAAAGATGCAGTAGAATAAACGACTCAGTAGACTCGAACCAGACCCGCAGAGAAAAAACACATTCAATATCGATAAACATCAAAAGAAATAAATATAAACAATAGAAACAGAAAGTAAACACAACAGCATGCTGATCACTTATAAAAACCACTGAACAACAAACATACATCCAAATCATGCCATACATATCCATATGTAAAGGCGCCAATGGATAACCAACTATAGCTACAAAACAAGTAAGCATGCTGATATATGAAATTAATAAAAACAAAGGCACACCAGCAAGGCAAGACCTCATGGTCCATAACATCTCCATGCAATACCTAATGTAGCCTAGCTCCTGAAGCTGACATCTTTCCTACACAGAAATCCATAAAGTTTGCACGCGTCCCAAAGGGACCATGCAGGGTGTGATACGAATCTCAGTAGGATACCACCGAAAGGTGAATACCTAATATAAGTGTTTAATCAGGCATGCATTTATAAGGAAGACAATAAACCGTATGATTCACAAATAAACACAAACTCCACTGCTACATAGCAACCACCATGGAGTGTTACCTGCTTTAGCCAATGCCGGAATCTCTATCGTGTAACCTAGCACCATATTCTCCCTGACACCGCATGTCTCAAGTACCAACGTCTCGAAGGCATGACCAAGAAATACTAACACGAAGTAATAGTGATGCATGTCCTCAAATAATTAACCGGGGGGACAGCAATGTCTGCCCTCAAATAAAGTAACCAGCGGGACAGTGATGTCTACCCTCAAAATAATGTAACCGTGAGGGAAACGATGTTTGTGCTCAAATAAAGTAACCGGAGTGACAATGATGTTTGTCCTCAAATAATGGTGAGCCTATACCCCCAACCCAATAGCCTAAATGCTATCCCCTGGAGGCTCCTCACCTTCCATGTGGATTCCTATGAAAAGAACACCCAAACCAAATGTATCTGAACTGCAACTAACTGGGGCATCTACCCATAAAAATGATCAAAACCACTACATCATGGAGTCTCTCTGTGTTCACACTACTCATAGATTCGGGTGGGTGGTAATCACCAAAATAATACCCAAGCCATAACGCCTCTGACACCTCGTGTCACTGCGACCCTGCCGCTCAAGTCTGATGGTCTTGCCATCCCAGCAACCCGAGCCATGCCCCAACCTGACAGTCATCCTGCATCAAACTGACGCTTATGACACCCAATCTCATGGTCAGAACCACCCAACGTAACCTTGTCTAAGCCCCACCTGTGATAAACATCAATCAAGAATATTTGGGCCATGCCCAACACAACCAAAATGCTCTAGCACATACAATTCAGCAATTACATATACACACATTTTCACAGAACACATAAACAGGAAAAACCATCTAAACAGTTGAAAATCACTAAGAAAGTGTTTTCCCATATCATCACTGAGGTTTCTAATGTCTCCAACAATTCATATCAGGCTTAATATACCATACTCAATAGTTTAAACAATACAGAACAATTTTAACCACTTTGGAAGTCCTTGGAAAAAATTCCCCAGTTAGCAACAGCCACTCGCCCGTCCCCGATCAAGAAAAACAGGTAACATGGCATACCAAAAGTCATCACATAGGTCAGATAACCATTAAATAAGAAATAACAGGTAAATACAGGTTCATGCTCAAAATACCCAAAAACGCGCCATAGGCCGCACCACCCAAAAATCTGAGAAAACACAAAATGATGTATGAACCACCTACGTGAGACTCGTACGACAATACTCCTCTGATAACAGTCTACAATTTGGTCTAAAATGTTGTACATCTCCAAAACAATCAAAACTGCTCAAACCCCTATAACTCATTCTAGAATTCAAATAATGAAGGACGACTCAAGTGGAATCAAGGCCTTACCGAGGGGGTTCCAACGGATTACATGGTGTTTGAATCTGACCTCAGATGATGGAACGGGAGGAAATTGAAGCCCCAACTATCTCTCCCCACTCAAATGCGTCGAGGGTTTGAGGTTCCACCTCAATATGAGGCTACTATCCATTTTAGCGACAAAAAAGAAAATACAAGGTGTGTAATTTTTGTACACGATGTGTATCATTTTATTGTTCACATGATGACTGAAATTCCTTTATAGACTTGCCGACTGACTACAGAGCGTGTACCTAAGAGTACACGGTGTGTAATTCTTCTCCCAGACTACATCCCCAACACGCCATGTATATCCCCATACATTGCCCATCTATAGGGCGTGTAAAAATAGTACACGACATGTACTTTCTAAAAACATTTTACCCAGCCAACATGCCAACATTCCATGTATGTCCTCCACATGATCTAGGGTACACGACATGTCTATATCTACACTCCATATAGTAATAAATTCCTACACATTCCTCACATGGCATGTACTCGGCTATCACATGGCATGTAGTATTGAAATTTCCGGAACATCCTATATTTTCATAGTTCCTTCAGGAACAAGTCAAACATTCAAACAGGGTCGATATTATGACACGTTCTAAAAAAATCTTGGTTATTACATGTAATATATTTTTCATACTAAAAATATTTTCTCGAGTATATTGAAGAAAAAAATGAAAATTCCATACATGAATATGTAATATATATCAATTAAATACTTCATATATTTTGAAACTATTATATTGAAATGAGATAAATAGGAAAACCTTACATCAATAGATAAGTTCCAACAGGAGAATACATAAGATAACTTCAATGTTGAAGTATAAAAATTAAAAAAAAAGTAAACTTATGTTTATATATAAGAGTAACTTTAAGGTGATAAGTAAAGAAACTGGGTGTGTAGAGTATAAGAATTTGAAAAGTAATAGAGTCACAATATGATATTTAATATTAACTAATTTTGATGTGTAATATCATTCATTTTGAAGTTAATTTAAAATTGAAAGAGAAGGAATCCATGGAATACCAATCTAGTGTATCAATGGAATGTGAATTTAGAAGTTAATATAATGGAAGTTGATGATACTCTTGAAGAATTGTCTATTGAAAATAACCAAAAGTAAATAAGTTATGTTTGAGTTAATGAGAAGACCATTTGTGACTATATTCAATGGTATTTTTACTGGAAGAAAAATCTTGGGGAATCATATTGTCCTGGACAGTGAGTCTGTAAGTGGATGTAGTTAGTAATACAGATAGATTTAGTTGATGAAAAAATTTCAATGTCAAAATAATGAAAGCATAATTTCTAATCCTGATGAAGTATAAGATAACAAAATCAATATAGGGTGGTATAGATCAGTGGGAGCTAAATCCAAAACATAATACAAAGTTCAATTTGTCTGAGTTATGTCTAGAAGATATTTCCAGATAATAATTTTCCTTACCCAAACAATTGGAATCTTAGGAATGAAATATTTAAGGATGTTAATATGTGAAAATTCTAATGATATTGGAAGTTAAAGATGATAGAAAGATAAATATATAGGAAGATATCTCTTGAAGGTGGGATATCCTACTCTAGAGTTTTAAAGATGTAGTAGAGTTATGTAATAATAACTATTGAATATAAGTATCTATTTCAGATTTACTTTAAATTTACAAAGGTTGTGAAATAATGATCTACATGATAGACGAAGATGTAATGTAGAAACTGAAAAAGAATCATAATGATTCCCATGTAAGAATGATATTTTTTCAATGTAAGTTATGGAATCATGAATTTTTAATATATTTCACACATATTACATGAAATTAAATTTAATTTGATGATGTTGAGAAATCCATTAATATAAAAATATAAAGGGTAATATGTAATCATTCATGGTATGATTTGAGGAAGTGTTGAAGAGAATTTACCAAGGACTAAAATTTGTATAATTTTTTTTAAATGTATATTTATCGGATGGAAATTCTGTTAATTCATGAAGAACTATATTTTACATAAGTTTTATATTTAGTCTCAAATATAAAAATATAATGGATAATTCTATAGATATAAAATGATTAGATAATGTTTTTTAATATTATGATGATATAGCTAGAATGTTCTAATTGTTGTTTCATCCAAATAATTTGAGGATATATAACTTTAGGTCACAAAGTATATGTGAACATATTTTTGGAGTTGGGAAACTAAATGTTAGTCATCAATAACAATATTCTGATTCCAGATACTAAAGTACCAAACATTGAATTACTTGATGAATTGGATGTTTTGGAAGTCAATATTACGTATAAAAGTGATAAAGATCAATGTTATGATCATGTATAAGGTTCAAATTTTAAATTTGATAAAAAGGTGAGTAATAGAAACTCTTTGATCTAATAAGTGGTTATAAGATTTAGTTATTGGATAAGGTTATAAGTGTTGATATGAATCATAATAAAGTATCATAGGAAGTTTATCATTTGATGTGAATGCAAATGAATTTAAAAAAACTAAATAAACAGGATATTATTATTTTCATTTGAGTTATAATTGTTAACTGGAGGGAATGTGTATAAAGAACCATTATAGAGATTTAAAATTGGTGGTAAATAGTATAAAGAACCTATAGAGATATAGTAAAGGATTTTCTGGTGGTATCCTACCTATATTCTCTCGTGTAATAGAGTGGATAATCTTTTTCTTTAAATATACTCGATGGTGGTAAGGAGTAGATAACCACATTTTCATTAAACCACGTAAAAATAGTGTGTGTTGTGATCTATAATTTTTTTTATCAAAATCATTGTGAATGTTTCGGTGGATATATGAGCTCCATTCAGAAAATCATGTTTGAAATACTAAAATGGTAAATGTTTAAGTTGAAATTTTTTTGACATGTTTCTACACTTATTTACCCCCCCTGCAAGATCTTAGTGTGAAAATATTATCCATTGAGAACTTATAATGGAACTAGAGAAAATATATAATATCTATGATTCGGTCAATATTTTATATCTTAGTAATATTAACAAATTTATGTGTAGTGAAAATTTGATGAAGTGAGTGTGTTTTATTAGATTGTGGATGTAGAAGTGATTTCTATTTATTCTAATATGAATGTTTTGACTCGAACATAAAAATTATAAGAAAATAAATTTGAGAAGTTAAGGAATTTAAAATCTTATAAATAGTATTAACAGGATTCACATCTATATGAAGGTAATGAAAGGTAAAATTGTTCTAATAAATATTTATTGTATGATTCTATTGAGGAATATTATTGAAGATGCCAATAGTATGAGTCTATTGAGTTAGTTAAATATATATACTATTAATATAATGATTATTTGAGGAAATTTACTAGTAAATTTTCCACTTATATATTTTCATTTATCAAGGAACTACATATTGAAAAAAAACAACTAGAATTAAAAGATGACCATATGGTGAAGGAATTGGTTAAAAATATTAAAAAAGTGTGACACTTTTTAAAATATTATTGAAACCAAGGGAAAATGTCATTAATATTTCTATAAAATTATCACTTTATTAAATAATAATTGAAAATGAATTTTGGGGATAAATTTGTTACTAATATAAAAATGAGGGGAAGATTCCTGTATAGAAATAAACACAAACTAGTACTTTTGATTTCAGGGATACTCAATTAAAGATCATGTAAAAACAATACAATAGATTAATCATTCCTTATAAGTGAATTGTAAGATGTAAAAATATAATTTTGAAAATATAATAATGGAATTTAAAGGAAAACTATGATCTATTTAATATCAGAAAACACTTTAAATTTAATATTTCTTAAGCTAAAAGTAATTTTGAGAAACATAGATATTACTCATGTTGATTCTTCAATTGAAGTTTATTGAAGAAAAATGTCGACGAATGTATTTCAAATGAGTATCACTTTAGAAAATGTTGTTCTAGAAGAATGAATTTCATAAAATTATCCAAGGATAAATCCATTACAATCTCAAAAAACATTAACCCTAACTGTAAAATACATTTTGATGAATAATAATGCTTAAATGAAATGTTTTTGTTATAAAATAGTTTTTGGATTCATGTAGGTGTAGATAAATAGTATTAAATACACTCCTTTATCTAGGGTTTATGTAAGTAAAAGCAGGAACTTGAGTTTAATGAGAATAAATAAAAAGAAATGTGTCTTTAAACATAAAATAATATGTAGATAAAGTTGTATTCAATCATTTACAAATGATGAAATTAAGGTTTTTAGTATACTATTGGTACTGTGAAGCATTTGGACACAAGTCCATTCACTGTTTGTATAACACGTCAATTATTAAAAGAAAAGTATGTTATATGAGGGATAAAAGTTGAAGTCAAGAAACAATCTTATAATGTTCGATCAATTAAAATAAAATATGGTAAATATATTTTCATAAAACTAATTTTAATATCTAGATAAATTATATGGATTTTGTAATAATAATAATCATTATTTTGATGAGTGATACTTTACACCTACCAAGAATGATTGTTTTACAACTTAAGTTAGATAAGCACAAAAAAATAAAGAAAAATAATATAGAATGAATATAGTGAGTTAAACTGAGGCTGTAAAAAAAATTAAGATACTAAAAAACATATACATGAATATTAGAATGAAATATACTACATTTATAAAGTGATTCATCAATAGTTTATGGAATGGAAAAATCATGGAAAATATCATGAAATCCATGAATACATAAGATAAAAGATGCAAGGTGATATTAATAAGAGAATTAATTTGAAAAAAACCAAAGGATTAGTTTGGTGGAATAATTCTATGACAAAGAAGTTGAATTTCATGAGGGTTTCAATAAATTAGGTATCTTATTTACTCTTGAGAAAATTTTTGGAAGATGGAAATAAGATAGTCACGCTCGTGAAAATTTCATGACATTGCCACCAGAACATGATAATATAGTGAATAAATTGAAGCATGAATAATGTGATTCGTGAATGAAATATATCTCATTGAAGAATAAATTTTCACAAAAGGATAAAGTTGATAATTTTCATAAATAATTTATTAATTATTTTCTAGAATAATTGAAAACAGTAAGTTATATAGGGGAGGCATAAAATAATTCAGGTGATTTTCTAGTTGATTTGAAAACTAAAGATTCACCAAATGTGAAATAAGAAGTTAGCTAGAATTACATTATACCCTTTTAATTTCATGTTTAAAAAATAAAAATTAATGTAAAAAATAAAGAATTATACTAAATCTAGATAGGAATTGAAATGATTTTATTTTATGAGAATATCTCTCAACCATGTTTCTATAACTAAAAATTAAATGAGGACCTAATATTTTCCTATATCGGTTATTCTTATTTTCACTGTATAGGAAATAGAATGTGGTGAAATTTTTGTTGGAGAATATAAAAGTATTGAATATAGGTGAAATATTAATATATAGATGGTATATCTATCAAATTTCATTAATTCAATTTTTTATCAATGGAATCCCTCCTTTTTGGTTACCTAACTTTTCTTTACATGGTACAAATAAAGAGCTTTTAATGTTTATTTTCCAGTAAATATGGCATATCATACTGGAAAACTTAAAACATTATTCTAAATTAACTTAATGAAATCTAAATGGGTTTACCCTAAGTTACTTATAATGTATCTCATATCCTAGGGACATATATCAAAGGAACTGTGTGAGCAGTGAGCCGAGTAAGGTTATAAGAAAGGGAGACAAAAAGAATGCGATCAGGAAACATATCAACAATAAAATGAGGCATAACAATAAGTCACGGACAAGAGGAATAACATAAAAATATAAAAATTAATCACAACAAGTAAATTTGGATACAAAATTTAAATTAAACATTAATAAGCATGTCACTGAGGATTTTCACCAAGGTGTCATAAATGAAAATTATCAAGCTTATTCATCAAAGTATCGTAAAACATTTGATCTCTAATGATTAAATTATTTACCAAATGCATTGGATAACTTTTAGGGAACACCCTTCATATGTATTAATATCATGTGATCCATATATATCATAATAAATATTTTCATTAATAACCCATGGAGAATAAAAATTTGGTTTCTTATCAAAATCTTGTCATATATAAGAGCATAAAGACGTGATAATTAAATTATTTTTAACTCATGAAAGGAAATGTGGGATTCCTATTTGTAAATACCAAAATAAAAAAAGTCATTTTTAAATATAATTGGATAATAATTTGATATAAAATAGTTTTGGGTATTCAAATAAAAATGAAAATAGTATTTCACATTTAAAAGAGGTAAATTTGAGAAATAAATTTCGTTGCCTTACTCTTATAAAACATGGTTTTATAAAAGTGTAAAATGAGAGGGGACATAGGTATACCATTAATAAATTAATATTATATTAATGGGATAAAATAATGTTCACAAACAAACTTATTTTATAAATTAGGATACATACCACATGAATAGGGAACTTGAATTGAAAAGAGAGGCAATGATTTCCTTTACCTTTAATAGTTGTTTCTAAAATATGAGGATGGTACATTGAGGGTTTATGATACCATGGTAGAACTCCTTGGGAGGAAACACATGAGAACTTCATGGGGTATTAACTGTTTGTGTAGTGGAATGGTGAAAAGGATGGGTATTTATAGAAAATGTGGAGGATGTTTTTAATAATTTACAAATATAGGTCTTTGAAAAATTGGTTGTGAAAAATGAAAACTCATTGTCCTACCCATTGTTTCTTATCATGGTTTTGGAAGTTTTTATAACATTTTATGATATTTTAATCCAATATAACTGGACACAATATTGTAATAAATCTTTTGTATAGAAAATAATGATTCCACAAAGTTATGTTTTTGAACATTAAATGTTTCCTTTTTAGACTCTGAAAAGTCTCTTATTATTTTATAAATTGATTAAAATCTTTTAAATTATATAATATTAATAAAATAAAATTTTCATGTATTTCAATGTATTTAATTACTTATTACATTGTTATAACATAATTATGAATTCAAAAAATGCTTCGAAAACCCAACACATTATTATTTACTATTCAGGAAAAAATAAAGTATTTTAGAAAATTTTCATAAATTCTCCAACAACTAATTTTGATGTGATAATTTAAAATGTTATTTTAATATTTCTAGTATAATTCTCTAAATATGTGAATTTACTCTTTTAGTTATAAAAATTCTTATTTATTTAAAAATATTTGTTTTTAAGGTACAGTCAAATTTTTGACACTTATGAAAAATTTCATATGCCATTATAAAAGTATTTTATCATTTATATTTAGGGGAGATTTTTTTAAAATAATATATGATTAAAACAATATAATTCATAATATGTGAGTTTATTATAAAATTATATATATATTATAGAAAAATACAATTATGTTTTATTTGCATCCACAAAACATTTTATCAAATTCATCTCAATTAAAAAATATATTTTATTAAGAAAAAAATATTCCTAAATGGAATGGATGTAATGACCATTTTATTTAAACAACATAAATTACACATTATGAATCTAATTACTAGGATTTGCAACAATTATTATTCCCATGTATACCCTAAGGGTGAGGTCTGTGATGGTCATGGTTTCATGGGGTGGTTCGACTAACATCGTCTGAGTGGTAATATCCAATAACTCCAAATTCTACCACAGTTGATTTCATTCAAGTTTCACTTGTTTAATGTTGAATTGGGATTGTTCAAGGGATAACCCCAAAGATTCTACCTCCCTCCCAAGTCTGGAAAATATTCATTAAATAAAATGACTCTACTAGTTGAGGCCATCGATTCTCCTTTCTATATCAATGATTCATTATCATTATTTATAATAAACACTAATTATAATGGTAAAATTATAAACCAAGGTTATATTTTCTAATGATCATATTGACCAATATTAATATTGACTAATGGTCACATAATAGTCGAATCCCAATAGTCATAGTTCCCTTTATACCTAAGAAATTACACTTTATTCCTTCATTAAAAATTCAATAAAAATTATCCCTATGGTTATATTTTCATTTATTAAGATTTTTACTGGATTAATTATATTTTTTTTAATTTCTATAAAATTTTCTTATGAGGAGGGGATTTTATAATACTATAGCGATCTATACTTTCCCATTTTTTGAGATTCTATTTTTAATTTTTGTCCAATTGCAATGTTTTTCATTTTAATTGGTTTCATAGATAAATAATGTACAGATCATTGTTAATGAGGTAAATTGTTGTTAGTTTCTATTTACATTGTATGTGTATAATAACATATAACTGATAAAAAATATTTATTTAGGAAAAAAATATCATTTTAAAATTTTGGATTGATATATTCTTCCCCCCTTAAGAAAGTTTCTCCATAATATTTCTACTCATACCCTTGGTTGAAAAAATGTGGGGGTACTGTTGTCTCATTAACTCCTCTAGTTCGCACATCACTCCCTTATATTTATTGATCCACTACTATACTTTGATTAGGTTGGAAGTATTGTTGCATATAATCTTGTATCCTCATCCCAAAATCTCATTTGGATTCTACTAATAAGAGTGATGATGTTCCATTTTTACCACATTTCAATTTGGTACTTGCAAGGGATCAGTTATGTACTTCTTGAAGGGAGATTCATAGAAAACATCATGAACATGACACCTATCTGGTGGAAATTCCAGCCGATAGTCCGCTACTTCTATGTGTTTAAGGATATTAAAGTGGATAATCTACATAGGGCTAAGCCTTAGTCTCTTCCCAAACCACAAGAATCACTTACATGTTTATATATGAAATAGAACTTTTATTTAACATCAAACTTCATGTCTCTTTTATGGTTGTTAGAATAGCTCTTTTACCGACTCAAAGTCTCCTTTATATGTTTTTAGATAGAATTTACCCTTTCTTTCATCTCTTGCAAAAAATGATGCTTGAGTATCTTTCTCTCTCCAAATTCATCCTAACGTGTAAGAGTTCAACATACCTTCCCCTATACAACTTTATATGTTTCCATTTGAATACTTGAATGGAAGTTGTTGTGTGAGAACTCAAATTATGTGTGGTGTGATCCAATCCACCTTTAAATTACATTGATATTGTTCTCATCATATCATAATGTTTTTAATAGTCCTTTTAAATTTTCCATCAGTTTGTGGATGACAGGTCGTACTAAAATTCAATTCAGTACTCATAGGAAGTTGAATAATTCTCTAAAAGATTGAGGTGAACCTTGGATCATGATCAGAAATTATATAAAGTGTCACACCATGAAACCTTACCACTTCCTTTAAATATATCATAGAGATTTCTTGAATAGATAAATCTTTCTAAATAATGAATAAATCAGAAGTATTTGTGAGTCGATCCACTATAACTCATATCACATTTATTCCAATGGATTTTCTTGGGACCCCAGTGATGAAGTACATATTGATATTCTCCCACTTCCATGTTGGTATGGGTAGTGGTTTCAATACCCCTTTATTAAGTTATTTCTCTGCCTCCACTTGCTGACAGACCGAGCTCCATACAATTTAGTCAAAAATATATCTTTTCATATTATCCCACCAATAATAATCTAGAAGGTCCCTATATATTTTAGTCCTTCCAGGATTTAGACAGAAAGTTTATCTATGATCTTCATCCATCAAATCCTTCCTTATCTCTTTGATAGATTTCATGCATAGACTTTTATTAAATATCAATACACCTTCTTGATCAAAATTGATCTCTAGAAACATCCCATTCTTTCCATCCACCATTTTCTATTGTAAAGAATGATCTTATCTCTGATATTTCTTGATATCAAATATTAATGATGTTTGAGAAGTCATTTGGTATAGGGTTGATGATTTCCCTTCCCTTATGACTTCCATGAAAAAATTTACTAGGTCATTGATAAAATTATCTCCTTGAATCCTCATAATTTCAATAACAATAATGGATTTCCTACATAATGAATAATAAACTTTGTTTTTTATTATGACATGATAATGAATTGAACAATTATAGTATTTATGAAGTTCCAAACATCTCTTTGGTCTCTTGATAAATTTTATTTTTTTGAAAATATACTTCATACATTGTTGGTCTGTGTATATATCACATTTATCCCTATAATGATAGTGCCTCCATATTTTCAAAGAAAAAATAACGGCAGCTAACTCTAAGTCATGCATAGGATAATTATTCTCTTAAGTCTTTAACTATCAAAATTCATAACCCATCACCATGCCATTTTTTATATAGACATACCTAATCCTTTTTATATATGAATCACTATGAATAACTAATACCTCTCTGACATAGGGTATAGTTAACACAGATTCAATGACCAATCTCTTCTTTAATTCATAGAAACTTTCTTCATACTCATTTGTCCGGATGAACTTATCCCCAAATTGAGTTAACTTTGTTAATAGATTAGAAAGTCATGAAATATTTTTCACAGTCCTCCAATAATATCCTACTATGTCAAGGAAACTATGAATATCAGTTACTATTTTGGTATGAGGACACTCCTCTAAAACATTTTTCCTTTATATGTTCAACTGAGATTCCTTAATTGGTTTCAATGTTCCCAAATAATGGAACTTTTTTAAACTAGAAATTAAATTTTAGGGATTTTACAAAAAGATACTCCTTACTTGGAGTTTCCAATATAACCCTTAGATGATCCTCATTGTCATGAAACAGGCTGGGTCGTCATCCGACCCGGCGCCCTACCTGGTCTGCGACGTGGCCCGAAGGGCGTTCCCGATCACCACGGGGTGAAAACAAGTGTTGGGCATCAAAATAAACCAGTTGGGAACAATTTTGGCCCATAACAAGGATGAATAATCATAAACTAAACAAGAAGATAAATAAAGGGAAAAAACCTGAAAAACGTGGCAGTAGAAAAAGGAATAAACAAAGCAACGTGGCATACCTCAGGTGACCCAGTGGATCACCACGGTACGTTAACCACACTCTCTCCCAACAACGATCAAAGACTGAAACCTGCAACTGAAAAGTAAATTAGGCGTGAGCCCCGAGATGCACAGTAGGAATGCCAAAATGTAACCATGTCCTATTCCCATGCCTTTAGTAAGAAATCCAGTCATGCCAATTTGAAAAATAAGGTATAATAAAATAATTTTTTACTTCTTTTCAAATTCGAGTAACGAGTTTTAATTTTCAAGTAAAGAATTTACCACCCACTACATTTTCAAAATAGGTCCCAATCATGCATTAACATTTTAAATGAAAATAAACCAGTTTGGATTAAAATGTGGTTTTCCCAAAAAGATATCAAGTATGAAACAACTGAAAAGAAAGTTACATCGCTAGCAGCATGTCACAAATGAGCACCATGGGTAATTCGTATAGGTAGCTAGAACAAGTGGGAACCTAAAGACCTCGTACCTCGGTGAAACGTGGCTTAAAAGACCACGACCCTCAAAAATTCATATGTTTAGTTAGTGTTGTTGCATCAATCCTTCTAAATAAACCGGGATGAACCTCTACCGTGTCGTCTAGAATACTAGTCCTGGTCACCCACCTAGATACCCGGGTTTCACATTGTGCTCTATTTCAAGTGGTGGTGAGTTTTTATTTATCATGAAAACATACATGAACAGAACATTTTCTTTATCAAAAACTCATTCAACCTCTCACCATCGTTCTCCCTCATTAATCACATCCCCCCCTCTTTCAGGTCACACAATGTATAAACTTCAACGTTAGGCACATCATAGCACTTTCAATATACAAATCATTTTCTAAAACCAAGGGGGCATGCCTCAAGAGAGGTTTTTCTTTTTCATAAAACATTATTAAGGTTCCAAACGGGTTTTATTACATAAAGGGAATACTTTTTACAATTAAGTGTCCAAAAGGACAAACACCTTTGGAAGTACACATTACCAATTCAAAACCACTTAGGAACTCAATTTTTTAAGAAAATGTCACTTAAGACCGATAACATTAAAAATACATTTCAATTTCCAATGCAAAGGAATAATCATTTCTAGCAACCGTAACCTGATTTCATATCATGTGTATATAGCATAAATGTAAAACATATTTTTAAAACAAGAAAGAAATTATGAATCTCAAATTAAAGTCATAGGGATAGAGGACCTACCTCATACATGTCATTATTTTTCGACGACCACTCGAACCCACGTTTGACGCATACACGGACATGAATTTATACATATATATATACACCCATAGATGCATTTCACATGTTCCTCACACCATGAGAGAATATATAAAAAGAGGGCATATGTATATATATATTCCTTACCCAATGCATGAACATGTAGGATAACCCGAACCCGTGGCCCAAAACCATCGTAGCAAGGCCCAATGTCATACAGAAATAATTTAGTAAAATAATTAAACACTTAACAATCTACAGAACATTTCAAAATAACACATAAGGGTTTACACTAACGACACACCCATTTAATATAACACAAGAATTAATCTCATAAACCATAATTGTTATCTGCAACAAGAGATCTCAACAAGGGAAATCAATATCACATCACAACTACCAACTGGGCCTTCACTCATTTCATAAACATTAGAAAAATCCATTTCTAAACAAATCTAAATTTTCATACATAGTTCCAAAGGAAGGAATAAGCATATTCAAGCGTACCCACATAAATTGAAGGAAACTCCATTTCTATTTTATAAAACCAAAAACCAATTTTAAATTAATGAAACCTATCGAACACAAATATTTCCCATGCTAAAACCCATTTGGCCTAATGTTTAATCATCAAGTGAATTTCACAATGAAAACATTTATTGGCATTTTTATCAAACATAAAGAATGGATAAAACCCCATTTCAAAACCAAGTGCCATTTTGTAAAGAAATCATCCATTTAAAATAAAAGTGAAAACCCTATTTCAAATCATCTGAGGTCGTACCTCAATTTTAAACAAACTTCCCATTAAAAAATTTAATAATCCACATAAAAATTTTATGAAGTAACTCCAAGAAGTATTACCGATCTTTGAATGAAAATTACAAATAAAAACATATTATAAGGCTAAACGCACACCAATAACAATATGAAACAGAATTTTCAACCCTTGTGTGACATAATAAACCAAAAATAATGTTTATGAAACACAACGAAAGGCTCAGCCTGGGTTTTCACAAAATCAAAACATTCTTATCAAATAAACATGCTACTAAAAATATTGAAATCATATCAATTCTCAAGTAAAATTATATTCACACCAAGTAAAAAAATAAAAGAGTATGCCAAATTAACTAAATAAGAGAATTAATTCATCAAAAAACACAAATACATGGAAACACTTACCTTCGGTGTTGAAACATCCAAATTTCAGTGCAAAATTTCAATTGCACTACATTCGCACCAAGAGTGACCAAAGATGAACCCTAAAGACAAACTTTCGAAGAAATTACGCCAGAAATGGACCAAATAAAATATGAAACCCAAACTGAAAAAGCTACCAATTGCAAGAAGAAAACAATGGAAGAAAAACAAACCTACGGGAAAGGTTTAGATGGCCAACCGAGCAAGGGAGTGGGCCACCGGAGGTGCGCCGTGCCGTAAATCCTGGCCGTAAGGGAAGGGAGGCGCGGTTTCGAGTGTTGCAAAGCAGCAAGGGGGGGTGCGACGTGAAGATGTCACCGCGATGAGGGAGGTCCGTCCGAGGAAGTGGGAGCCAGCTAAAGGGTTTCCGCGTAGGAGGACACACCGTAGGGCCGTCGCCGGTGGGGGGGGGGGGGTAGCGCGAGTTGGTAATGGAAATGGGGAGGTAGGGGGTAGTGCGAGCGGGAAAGGGAAATGGGGGGAATGGGGTAGCCCGAGCAGGTAAGGTGTGGGGGAAATAGGTTTAGAGAGAAAAAAGAAATAATAATAATAATAATAAAAGAAATAAATAAAATATTAGAAATGAAATAAGAAAAAAAGAATACAAAATAAATTAAAATATTAACAAATAATAATTAACATAATAATAATTTTAATAAACTCTAATGATAATAATAATAATATTGTTCATAACATAATAATAATTATAATAAACTTGATAATAATTATATTATTAACCATAATAATAATAACAATAATCACTATTATTATAATTATTAAACTAACTCATTAAAACTCATTTTATCTATTTGTCTTGTACATGAGGCAGGCCGCATAGTGACCCGACCAAAGTCATGCATATTTGAACACGCCCTGCCCATGCACCGGACGCTGTCAAGGGGAATGTATTCATTCATCAACAAAATAAAAAACATTCAAACAGGTTTGTCCCACATTATGGTAGAACGTTTCAAAGTCTGATAAAATAATAAAATATTATTATTTAAATGTTCGGGTGTGACACTTATTCTCCACATGACTTTAGGAATATATTATAATATCTTCAATAATAACTTTCACAAATTTATCAAGGTATTCCCTAAAGAATCTATTCATCAAATACATAAATATAGCAAGATAATTAGTCCATCTTAAAGGAATAAAAACAAACTCTTAATTCCCATATCTTTTTCAAAAGGAAGCCTTTGAAATATCAACCTTATTCACCCTCAATTGATGATACCTAGATCAGAGTTTAATCTTGGAGTAGAATTGATCCCCATGTAACTGATCAAATAAATCAGCAATCCTTGGGATATGGTACTTGTTCTTCACCATGATCTCGTTACGTTCTCTATAATCAATTCATATATACATTGACACATCCTTCTTCTTCGCAAAGAGAAAAGGTTCTCTCGATTGAGACACAGTTGTGCAATAAATCCCTTCTCCAAAAGATTTTTAAGTTTTATCTCTAATTTAAATAACTCAATAATTTCTATTCTATACGAGGTATTTGATATAGGCTTGGATCCATGTATAAGTTCAATTGAGAACTCTATATCTCTTTCTGTGGGAGATCTAGGTAAATATTCAAGAAATACATAAATATATTCCCAAATAATAGGTATATTCTATATCTTCAAACTTTCATTTACTTTTCTATCTTCACTGATCATGTCCATAATGAATCCTCTGGGAGGTGCTTTTATACAATGTTCAGGTTATGATATCCCTCCATTGAAAATGATGTATTTCTTCCATTAAAGACTATATAAATTTACTTTCTTCTATAGTTGATCATACTAGTATACTTGCATATCTAGTCCATCCCTAGTATAGTGTCGAATTCCACTATGGGAAGTAATACTAGGTTTGTGATAATATTGTACACGCCAATGTTTTTACTTGATTTTATATATATTATAGATGTTTCAATATTCCCTCAAAAATAATTGACTGATAACTCTAATTATATAAATTTAGGTAATGGTTTTATATTAATTTAAGACTTTTATGAAATAAAGAAATGCATTGAACCAGAATCAAACAAAGCACTTTATATCTTTGAGAGCATAATGAGATTACTTACCACAACATCATTTGGTTCCTCTACTTCAGCCCTCATGATATAAAATGGTCAACGCTACTCCCTTGGCCAATGTTGAGGTTTATGTTGGTTCCACTACATTATCCTCTACTTAGGAAATTTATTGTCAGAGTTCCTATCATATTCACACTTGAAGCATTGAAATTCTGTCTAGGAATGCACCATCTTCTCTTTATCATTATTTTTGAGAAGTTAAGGCTTCACCTCACCGTGATATGTTCAAGCTATATGGACATATCATCCGCACAAGTAGAACCTTCTACTCCCAATCAAGAAGTTCCCTAAATGCTTCTTCCCACAATTATTTTATATGGGGAGATTCACCTTCATTACTCCTCTACAATAATTGAAATTCTTCCATGTATTTAACTCTATTTCTCTAATTTGTCTTTTATATCAATCTACACTATCTACTCAGAGATTTTATAGTATTGATTTTCTAAATTCATTCGTATATGGGGTATCATTCCACCAAATAATGTATAAAACTTTCCAATTGTAAACATAGAAATAATAGAGGTTCATCAAAAAAGTCCTATAATTTTACTTCACAGATTCCCACTGATTCATTTCCCATATTTTTCAACTCTAGTAATTCCTTCTCCATATTTTTTCACATGGAATGGTAAGAATATTTATTAAAAAATATTCCCCTGAATAGTTTCAACTCCATATAATCAATATTACTTATTGTATTTGTGTTATTAATAAATTTTCATCAATGATTAGATTCTCCTTCTAAGCAGTTTACTATCAGGGTGACTTTTTCTTTATTCGAACAACAGAGTATAGAAAATATATTTTCTGTAGATATTTTCTATTGTACCTCAATAAATGGGTTGGTAGATCCACTAATGTATGGTGGTCATTGATGAATAAATCACTCAATGTAAAGTTATTCCCTTTATGGTCAATTTGGTATCTCATCCTGATTCATGTTATTGTTCATAACTAGAGTAGGATGATTCATCATCCTCATGATGTTTTCAATTATA